>OX038872.1:10490402-11690402 GCA_943789525.1 Agriphila geniculea | reverse complement strand
AATATTCATAACTAAGACAGGACAACGTCTGTCGGGACAGCTTTACAATATTTTTAGGGTTAGGGTTTATTTGTTTTTGTGTATTTGAACCTACTAAGTACTTATTTCTTTATGTTTTCGACGTCATGGTTAATCTATACCGCGACCTTTAGATGTCAAGACATTCATTGTGTTAACCATTCGATGCAGTGATGGTTCGACATCGAGACATTCGCAGTCGCGACATTCGATGTGGCGCACCATCGCTTTGAAGACCGGTCGGCGCGGCGCACCGTTTTCGCCGTCGCGGCGTTCGATATATCAAGTTTCGATATCAAGTAGGAAACCCAATATGAACATCGTACGCTTATCGCGATGCTTTTTTGTAATAGTCCCTCTGATTGAGTAATTTTAAATTACTTTTATTATTAAAAGCAAAGTAAATATACAGATATAAACACAAATATTTATATTCAATTAAAATTATATAAATTCTTCTTCTATACAATTATTTGAATGAAAACTTGGCGATGTAAACGAGGCACGAAATTGCTCTCGAAGTTTACCCAAGGAATAAGGAAATAACTTTGACAGAGCTGAGTAAAGACGAAATTCAAATTACTGGCTCACTCTTCCTTTGGCAAACATGTGCATTGTTCGCAAATAACAAAAGGTTACGGCTTAGTATGTAAGAAAATGCGACAACTCTTCACGAGCTCGGAAAGTCTTGAAATATATATATACCTTTACCGTATATCTTTACCGTATACAGTAAATGATTTGTATTATAAAATTAAGCAAAAGTTAGGCAAATATAATTAAGAGTATATTTAATTTATTAAATTTTAAATAAATACTTTAATACAAATCGTCAGGCTTTAAACTAACTTCATATACCTACTTATTATATATATTACAGATTTGAAAGAATTCATTTCTAACATTTCATCCCAGTTCTGATGTTAATGGATCTATCGTGGCCATACTTATCTTAGAATTGATCACTTCTTTTTAGGGTTCCGTAGCCTAAATGGCAAAAAACGGAACCCTTATAGATTCGTAATGTCTGTCTGTCTGTCTGTCTGTCTGTCCGTATGTCACAGCCACTTTATTCCGAAAGCATTAAGACTACACAGTTGAAACTTGGTAGGTAGATGTATTCTGTTAACCGCTTAACGAATTTAATACAAAAATAAGAAAAATAAAAGATTAAGGAGGGGCTCCCCATACATGGAACTGAAATTGAAAAAATTTTTTTTCTTCAAACCAACACGTGTTGGGTGGCTATAGATAGCTCTTTAAAAATGACATTGACGTTCCTAAGACAACTTTTTCTCAAAGTCAACTGTTTGAAAGATATTTACCGCCAAAGTGGTAAAATGTGTGTCCCCCCCCCCCCCTTTAACTTTTGAAATAAGAGAGTGAAAAATCTAAAAAAAATATATGCTGTAGATCTTAATAAACAATTTCAACCAAAATTAGTTTGAACGAGATATAGTAATTAGTTTTTGAGATATAGCACATTTTCCAAAACCGCAAATATAACTTTGTCATTCATACCAACACTGTGAAAAACAAAGTTATTTTTGCAATCGAAAAATGATAGGTGGTATTAAATATGGTATGGTATAAGGTAACTACGGAACCCTATGGCGCGTGGCCCGACACGCACTTGGCCGGGTTTTTTTTATAGTATATGGGTTTGCTCCTGACCCACGTGTTGCCCAAAAGCAAAGATAGGGTCTACAATAGAGCGAGCTTGCCCAGAAGGTGCTTATTCAATCTGGCCTTGAATAGAGTCAGGTTGTATGCGCTCGGAAACATAAACGCCGGCAGGGAATTCCATTCCATAGCTGTGCGCATTATGAACGATGATGAGTAGCGTTTGGTACGCAGAAAAGGTATATAGGTACACTTACACTTCATGATGAGGACGACCATTTCATGAAATGGTTGTTTTACATGATATGGCCAGCTAAAACTGCCACATCGTTTAAACAACAACATTATGAAAAGACACTTTTGCCCATATCATTAATGTGGGGTTCCCGTGATATCAAAGGTTTAATAAAAGCTCAAAATAAAGAAGGAAGTTACAAAAAATACTTATTGCAGTTACTTACAGTTTGAACTGTCAGCATAAAACTTAATAATGTTAAAATTTCTTTTTGTGCCAAATTATTCATTGATGTGGCCAGACCATAATCATGATGTTAGCAGCGGGTATTTTACATTTCATGAAATAAAACCATTTCATGAAATGGTAGGCCACATCATGAAGTGATCATTTCTAAGATATTGCTACGACAGAATTAAAAGTTTTAGGCCCTTTAAGAATTAGCCCCTTTTAAAGGGGTTAATTCATTAATCAAATTAGTACCGAGTACAAAGCCCGTAATTAAAATATATACTGTTCAATATCAGATTACATCGCACCCTCCCCCATTCGATGGTGTTATCTTTTACATTACATTACTGTGTTCGATAATTCAACCTGTGGAGTATCGAATACTGATAATATAAGCGATATGAGCTGGTGTGTTTGTGGCGGAGAACATTAAGCTTCGCGTGACTTAAATCGTTTGAGATAGATACTTATTGTTGTAGATACGATACATACGTACTTGTATCGGTTTCGAGTGGAGTATGACACGCTAGGCTTTGTCCGTGGATTGACAAACGGGGTTCGTGATTGCGGCCTTCGGTGAATTGACGATTTTCGATTTCACTGTATTGGAAGGCAGCCGAGCGTATTATCGGATATTACGAACTGTGTATTTTACAAGTCGAAGACTTCGATTGTAGATGGAAAAAAACGGGCTCTGTAATAAATTTCTTTCAGTCTTGATACTTTCTATTCCGAGTCCATAAATTAGTCTATGAAACACAATTTACCTACCAGTATCATGTCGTCTAGGTTAGCTATTTGAAATAAATTATGATCGCGACCAAATATCCGAACGAAACATTATTTCAGTAAATAAGAAAACCTTTCAGTATTTTAGGTTTGACCTATTTCATTTCAAAATACGAAAGACGTATATTCTCTCTTTCAATGTAAACAGTGGCGTGTGCAGTATTATTTTAGTTCCCCACAGAGACAGTACAAACTGAACTCACTGAACTGCACTGAAATATTTCACTATTACTATGTTTTCAATCTTATTTGCTCGACCCCGAGCCACTCCGATAGTATTTTGATGAAATAACAATATTGGAAGAATGGAATTTTATTCTACGGAATTATGTTAGGAATAAGTTCTCATTCAAAATAAAAAAAAACAAAAATATCTTTATTATTTACTAAAAGTAATATTTAGCAATGTGTGGGTCTCTTCTTTTAAGTTTTAAAAAACCTGTATTAGAAGAGGCCCCTCTCTTTAGTTTACAATAATTATTATTAATGGACATAGGTTTAGGTTTAAAGATATTTATTCTCATAAGTACTTACAATGTTCACTTAAAATGAGATTACATTGAATACTTACAGTTATATAATTTGGCGCAGCGCAAATGCATTTTAACTTAACGTTCACAAAAACACAAGCAAAAACCAAGTGAAACCTAATCATTCACAATTTAGGTACCTAATGAAAAACGACATGCACAGCACAACAAACACTCGTTACGCGTTGCGACACGACTTAAAAAACTTTCAACTACCGGCCCGCGCCGGACACAAAAGTCCCTTCGTATTCACTGCGGAATGTGAGGACGAGAACTAAGCAAATCTGTGGAGTAGCCTATTGCAAATTATAAGTTTTTTTTTTACTTGAATATGATATTAATTAGTTTTTCTTATTCTATTTAATATAAAGACGGAAAAGTTTATCTTATTACATATTTTAGTTTTTATTCTTCAATTATTTAAATTTTTTACAGTTTTTTAAATTTGTATAAATTTTTAGAACTTTTAATCTCCTCGGGCAAATTATTCTAAAACTGCACCCCCTTATATAGGCTCTTTTTTCCGTACTTGAGAGTTCTAGGTAGCGGAAGAAATAGTTTGTTTTGGACATACAAATGTTATGTGTTACTTGTGTTACAGTTACAACTATAACGCTAGTTATTTTTACATTCTCTTTGGTTACAACTTTATCACGAAATTATCGTTTGACCACAAGATTACAGTGGCTCTATGAGCAGGGGCCGTACCGGCCAACTTACATGGCCATCGTAATCGCTTTCATTTGACAGATGGATGTGATACATTGCTACTTTTCTATGGTAAGTTTTTATTTATGCCAAATAGAAGTAGCAATGTATCACATCCATCTGTCAAATGAAAGCGATTACGATAGCCATGCAAGTTAGCCGGTACGGCCCCAGTAGTCCTCGCGTTCGTGACATTTTTCGAAATGGCTGAAATATTATTTTGCATTCGAATAACTGAGTCGACAAAAAATCTATACAATTAAAGAATCTGCTCACAATATTTCACAAGAATCGGTTGAGAAATGTGACCTGTAGAGGAGAACAGTCGGACATCCGGATATATGGAAACATTTTTGCCCAAGCTGAAACGGAGACGCTTCGCGTTCGCTCGGTCAACTAGTTATTTTGAATACTTATTCCTGGAACTGCAATATTGTGACCAGAAATGTTGCGCTTTACGCTTCCTTGATAATTAAATCAATTGCAATCATTGTATTAGGTTTTTAATTTGCAAATAAATATTTCATATACGAGGAATCAAGAATTTTTCACAGCACAAAATAATTGAATTAACCGCGTAAACACTCGCAGCAAAATCGATTTTTGCTGCGAGCGTGAGGAAAAGTTTTTAAATTTCTAACTCCACCTTTTGGTATAGTAAGAAAAAAAATAATGAGATTTGTAAGATTTTTTAAATTTATATACCTAAAGTCGACACTTGCAGCACAGATTGACTTTGGTCTCCGGCCAATCTCTAGTATAACAGATAACTATTCTTTCTCTTCCTCATTATTATCACTTATCGTATTAAAAAAATTGTATTGCACCCTCCCCCCTCCCCCTCACGATGATTTATAACTGTAGGTTTTATGTGATTCTCGTTCTCCGCGGAAGTTTCACACAGCTAAAGCTTAGGGATCAAGAATATTGGACACAACGTTATTAACGTTTTTGTGCCAAGCGTTTTAGAGCTGTCTTGTATCATTTATATTTATGTGAGAATCTAAAGCAATTTTTTTCAATTCACCTACTTTTTAATCGCCTTCGATTTTAGTTTATTTGGTTGTTAGAGAATATAAATCCAAGTTATAAATTGCTACTACCTACCATTTTTTTTTATTTGGTTAACAATAATTTCATAAAATTTTAAAACCTTTTATAATGAGGAACTTTCCTTGTCAGTTTTTGTAGGCACTAGCCATCGCTGTGTCTTTAATATTTTACTGCCCCTTTGGATCTTAATAGTTATTTATGCAACTGTATTATAACTAGGGGTATCAAAACACGAATGTGGGTTTATCACACAAGGCGAAGCTTAGTGTGATAATAATATCACATGAGTGTTTTAATACCTAATTATGTATAGTTGCATACAAGACTTTATTTACACCCATTTTTTTATTTTTTCTTATTTTTATTAGGGAAACAAACAATATTTTAATTCATATGGTTTTAAAACACCCATGATATTTATCTAAACCCATGATAAGTATCCTCTATAAAGGTTTTGACTTTGACTTTGTCTTTGACTTTGACTTTCCTCTCCCTCCTCGTCATTATGTCTTCCGCAAGAGTGTTATAAAGTTGTACTGAATTTCATAATGTAACGCTCGCGCGTGGGCGCGCGGCGCTGCAGGACCAGCTCTCGCTCGGGATATCGTAATGATGGCAGGAAGCTAACTGTTTCAGAACCCCTTACAGAGGATTTAAAGCATAGGTTTTTTTTTTTTTTTTTAATTATAATGGGTTTGCTCTTGACCCTAGTCTAGTCCGAAAGTATAGACGGGGTCTACGATGGAGCGAGCTTGCCCAGAAGGTGCCTATTCACTCTGGCCTTGAAAAGAGTCAGGTTGTATGTGCTTGGAAACACAGACGCCGGCAGGGAATTCCATTCCTTGGCTGTGCGCATTATAAACGATGATGAGTAGCGTTTAGTACGCACAGGAGGTATATCAACCAAGAACGGATGGTAGCCTGCAGTGCGTCTGGATGTCCGATGGAAGAAAGGAGAAGGTGGAATGAGCTCATGCAGCTCTTGAGCACACTCGCCGAAGTACAATCTATAGAAGACCGATAGGCAAGCAACGTTACGGCGGTGAGCCAAGCTGTGAAGCTTAGCTGATACCAGTTTTCCGTCGCCTATTAATCTCTTGGCTCTGCGTTCCACCGAGTCTAGTGCAGCAAGTTGATATTTCGCCGAGCCGTCCCAAAGGTGGCTGCAGTACTCCATGCAAGATCGGACTTGAGCTTTATAAAGGGTTAAAAGCTGCCCAGGCGTAAAGTACCGCTTGACTTTATTTAGGACGCTCAGCTTCTTAGCTGCAGTTTGAGCCTTAGACTCGATAGAGGTGCCGAAGTTAAGGTTAGAAGATAACTCCATGCCAAGAAGCTGGAGAGATGGGTGTAGATAAAGTAAATTAATTTAATCAATTACTACAGATGATCCTCCTGATATTTATCTTTCTTAAAGTATATCTGTGGCCATAATTAATGAATGAGTACCTACTCGTAAATGCTCATAATGGTGTTTTAATTTGAACTTCAGATACGAGTAACATACTCGTAGTCTTTACTAGAATCATATTTTGTTTTCTTCGCCAAAACAAGAATAACTCATTTTTAGGGTTCCGTACCAAAATGGTAAAAAAGGAACCCTTATGGTGTGACTCAGTCTGTCTGTCTGTCTGGATATCTCGAGAACTACTAATGGTACCAACTTGAAATTTAGAATAGTTTGAGATGACATTTGCCCAACTGTTTTGCAAATAAGAAATAAATAAAAAAATAAATATCTTTTTTACAACAGGGACTGAAAAGGGGTCTTAAAAATTTCAAGTGGGACTACTAGGGCATGTGGGGTATCATGTGAAAGAGCGTCGTTTGCACGACGTTTTCAATCATTTTTTTTTTGTTTTAGGCCGCACAGTTTTGGATTTATAATGAAAAATGTAAAAAAAAAATACCGTTCCCCCCCTTATCTCCAAAGTTTGCAAAGAGAAAAATCTGAAATAATTCTATGTGATAGCAGTTTATATAAAGATTACAGGAAATTACTTTCCTAAAAAAGTTAACATTAGTTCAACTATCGGTCAAGAGATGGCGCTGACCTAAAACTGCAATACTAATTTTATTATTCTACTCTGCAGTGTGGTTTAATGGTGCAATTATGATGGTACGGAACCCTCGGTGCGCGAGTCCAACTCGCTCTTGACCGGTTTTATTTATTAATTCGTCTCCACTAAAGTAGCAATCGTTCTAAAGAATCATTGGGAGTCTTCATCTTTTTTTCGAAAACAGGTTAACATTAAAGAAGGTGTTTCACTTAAGATGTAAATATCATTCAGTATCAAGTGCCCTCCTTAAATTCATTCTCAAGTTGATCTTGAAAAAGTGCGTCATTCAAATCCGACCGATTGAATCCACGTGATAAAATTCAAAGGTCGGAAATTTAAGAACCCTCCAAGAACACTGCTTACTTGATTGAATTGCCTCTATCGTCTTCTTTCGACTTATATGGAAATATCTGTATTTATTCAAGCCATTCCTCGAATCACTGATGCTTTGTACTACAAAAAGGTTTGCCGTATTACAGTAAGTTTTTTTTATTTTTTTAACAAGGAATATACTGTTCTGAGATATTTACTTCTATCTTATATAGAAAGAGTGACTGACTGACGGCTGATATAGTGTAAGAAATGAAGCGATCTTTTGTATGGAGACCCCAACGTTAAATCCTCAGTCAATGAAACTTTGCAGGGATGTAATATAGTATGAACCAAAACCTATGTACATGTTCAAATATTAAAAAAAAAACTATTCTACTGACGATTTACTGTGGGGGGGTTCATTATCTTCCTTTCCCACACTTTTATGTTATACCAGCGCAAAGCCCAAATGAGATTTGAAATTTTTAACATATTTTTTTAACTTGTCTAATGATTTCTATTTCTATTTCACAAATATCTTATAAGCGAGTACTGAGAAAAGTGTTTAAAACATACGAGGTATGCTTTGCAAAAAAATATTCCAGTTTTAATTTTTCATAATTTTCAAGTAATAGTTCATAACGTACATAAATGAAAAATCAATGAATCACAGAACTGTATAAAAAGTTATGTAAAACGCTGAAAACTAAAAAACGTAAAAGAAAATAGGAACGTACGTAATGTCTAGCGCAATTTACTTACGGATCTAGCATTCGGAAAAGGTAAAGATGTTTTAATATCCTGTCCCAAATTTAATTACTGTGAGGGCTGTCAAAAGGGCAGCACTTCCCAGCCAATAAAAAAGTAAAGAAGGTAAATCACATTTGAGTCGGTGACATCAAAATACAAAGAAAAACATTGCTATTTTTTAGGGTGAATTCATTATCTGCTACTTCCAAGATTGTAACAAAATATCTTCCTTGCTCTTTGTAAAATATGTTCAGGTAGAAAAAAATAAGTGGGATCTACTTAGCTTACATTTAATTATACAATGTGTTTACACTGAAAAAATCTTAATTGAAAATCTAGCCGAAAAAATGTTGCCTTTTAATTTGGCTTATAATAAATTTGAAATGATGAAACTCAAGTCAAACTTATAAGTATGTTAAGTGTATCTCAATTAAAAATCACTCGTGACAATTGGTATTCAAGTACGTTATTTTTCAACTCAACTTATAAAAGCGTAGGTATGTCATGATTTATAGTTCACACAGAGAGAAAAGTTCTCAAAATCTGAGCAGCTAGAGTTTTAATTGCGTATTCTATTATCCTTAAATAACACCTGCAACCCCCTTAATCACCACGGAGTCTGAGTATTTGCACGAAATATTTAAATGAAAAGAAAAAATACCCTCCTGGGTACACAGACTTAAATGAAAAGTTTTCAAGTTGAATACGACTATTTATAGGGGTACGGCATAACGAGAGCGCACTGTAGTAGGTATAGTCGGAATGAATGGAGCTGGCCTTTCACGCCGGATCCAATGTAATTAGTGCACCACCGGTTTTTTCTGCATAAGCGGGATTCAAGTGTTTCAGTGGCAGTGATATATTTTTAACGCAGCTCATGTGGCGACAGCTAGCTGGGGAAATGCATGCGGGAATAACAATGGAGTTGACTCTACACTTTTACAACTTTGTGGAGAGATTTTATTTTTACTCATTGTGACTTGCGTTTTTAAAGCACATTTTTAGTTTTTCATCTAGTTATTATACTAGTTATCCAGGGTCATTTTGTATTGACCATCCAAATTTTGAGCATGTGTTCATTCCATGAAACTGAAATACTTTCTCTAAGGAACACAGTGCCAAATATGTAGGAAAATTTGACTATCCATACAAATCGAAGAGATCACGTGATCAATTTAGTATGGGGATGACCAAAATTTTGTGGCAAAATTCGACACATGTTTCTTAGAGAAAGTTGTTTAGTTTCATGGACTGGACACATCCTTGAAATTTGGATGGTAAGATCAGAATGACCCGATATTATTATAGTAGAACAATTTCAGCCGCTTTTCCCAATGCAATATTGTATAATGCTATTGTGAAAATATTGTTGAAAACTACTTATTTTGCTTAGTTATTATGAAAAAAGGCGAAACAAAGTTTTTATAAGTAAAATAATAGTTATTAATTATGTGCGTCATTATTTAATCCTAATAAGCTGTTAATTCATCATTGCCCGCGCTGCCGCATGTGGCCGGACAACAGTAATGAAAGGACAACAATAAAAAAATCTAATGCGTCTCATTTTCCGTGATAATAATGCTAAAATACTATGCACAAAAAATACTCAGTAATATTCTTTTATTCCACAGACTGTTGAAGATTTAGAAGCGCACTGCAAGAAAGCCAGCATAGAAATCGTGACGCGGCAATCGTTCCTCTCCGACCCGACTGACGCAGTGAGGAACCTGCGGCGGCAAGATGCTCGCGTCATAGTGGGCCTGTTCTACGTGGTGGCAGCCAGGAGGGTGCTATGCGAGGTCTACAAGCATCGGCTCTACGGGAAATCTTACGTTTGGTTCTTTATAGGTAAGTTCTAATGACAGTGTTAGAACGGTATGAGGCAAACGTTCTCGCCACTTCGCCACAGAAGAGACTTGACATTGACAGCTATCGGCTAAATTGGTCATATCGCTTGATGCTCTATGTCTCATTTACGTCATGTGACGTCACGGCCGTCCGTCGCAATAAGGTCATTTTGTATCCACCATCCAAATTTTGAGGATGTGTTCAGTGCATGAAACTGAACAACTTTCTTTAAGGAACACATAGTCAAATATGTAAAATAAAAATCGACTTTCCATACAAATCAAAGAGATCACGTGATTAATTTTAGTATGGGATGACCAAAATTTTTTGGCGGAATTTGACACATGTTTCTTAGAGAAAGTTGTTTAGTTTCATGGACTGGACACAATCTTAAAATTTGGATGGTAAGTTCAAAATGACCCGATATAATAGCTTCCAGTCCTTACATCTTCAAAAGCACAACCTTCAAGTAAAAAACGGGAACCTTCTTCATGGATGGAGGATAGAGGGCTACAACCTTTATCGTACTGGGACTTGTTTCTGAGTTTAAGCGGCACGCACATTGTCTTAGGATAATTGTAGAAACCGGATCTTTGCAAAAATCCTAGGTCGATAGAGGATAGATTTTAGTAGTTTTTAGGATCTCTGTATAAATCTGAGTAAGTTTCGGACAAAAGGAAACTCGCATGCTGATTGGATAATCTAAGAGTCGATTTAGTCTAATTGGTCAGAAAATTACTCTTCTTATAGGACATATAGATAGCCGTTACCCAATCAGAGCATCTGTCAGTCCATAACGTTGTTGTAAAGATCTGATTTGCACGGATATCCAACGACAAAAATAATATATTGGTTAATTACCTATTTGATTTTGCTGCCATTTTAAATTATCTACCTAATATCGTTTCGTTCTCATACCTAAGCAAAGCAGGGTCTCTAAAATTTCCATCTAGAATAAAAAACAATATTAACTTTGGAAAGGGCAATTCATTATAAAAATAATGAATTGCCCTATGTTTATAATAATAATATTCCTCATAATCCAAAATCAATATTTTTGACTCCGGTGATAGAAAATGACGTATATAAAATTATAAAGGGATTAAAAAATACTCCTTCGGCTGGCTATGATGGTCTCACTACTGATATAATAAAAAGAAGTGCTTTTTATATTACGGTGCCTCTAACCCATGTTATAAACCTATCTATCTCGCAAGGTCAATTTCCGTCTCGACTGAAACTATCAGTAGTAAAACCGATTCATAAAAAAGGGCCGAAAAACGATTTAAGTAACTACAGACCCATAACGTTAATTACAATAGTTGCGAAGATCTATGAAAGGGTTATTTTAGAAAAGTTAATTGCATTTATAGAATCATCTGCATTACTTAAAACAGAGCAATATGGTTTTAGAAAAGGAAGCTCAACCACTCTAGCCTGTTTTCATCTAATGAAGCAAATAACAGAAACACTTGATAAGGGTAACAATGTACTAGCCATCTTCTTAGACATGAGCAGGGCCTTCGACTTTGTCTCACACTCATTATTAATACATAAATTAGAACGGTATGGGATAAGAGGAACTGCCTTAAATTTGATGAAAAGCTATCTCGGAGATCGTTTGCAGAGAGTAGAAATCACTGGATATTCAAATACGTCCAATAATCTGAGGAAAAATTTTGCTTCAGGTTACATTAATAATGGCTGTGGCGTACCTCAAGGAAGCATACTTGGCCCATTATTATTCCTACTTTATATTAATGACTTGCCAAACGTCGTCGATCAGCAGTGTATACTATTCGCTGATGACACTACTCTAATAATTAAATCTGACAATAAAGATGACATTCAAAATATTGCACAGCGTAATTTCAAAGAAGTAATAAAATGGCTCGAAATAAATAATCTGAATATTAATATAAATAAAACCAAATTCATTAATTTTAGGACTCGTAACTCTATACGTAAGCATTTAGACATAACTTATAATGATAATAATATTGAAGAGGTGACAGAATTAAAATTTCTAGGTATAAATATTGACAACAAATGTGACTGGAAATCGCATATAAATTTAATGATTAGTAAATTGGATCGATTTGTATACGTATTATATAGAGTGAAACATGTTGCATCAAAGGAAGCAGCACTTATGGCCTACCATGGCTATGTGTCCTCGGTCCTGCGATATGGCATTATATTATGGGGAAACTCGGTAGAAATGCATCGGGCTTTCAAATTACAAAAAAAATGTGTTCGTACAATTTGTGGTGCTGGCTATTTAGACAGCTGCAAACCTTTGTTCAAGGCCTTAAATATTCTGCCCTTGCCTTGCCTTTACATTTATGAGATTAGTCTATTTGTAAAAAAACATGATCATTTATTCAAAAAAAATCAAGACTTCAACTACAGAGGTAGAAAAGGTACCAACTTACGAATTCCCGGTCAAAGTCTGGTATTACATTCCAAAAACTCATTTTGTATGGCAATACGTATTTGCAATAAAATACCAAATAACGTAAGAGAACTACCTACAACTAAATTTAAAAGCAAATTGTTTAACATTTTAATAGAAAAGACATATTACTGTATTAATGATTTCCTAAACGATAAAATTATTGAAATTGCACGCTAATTATAACTTTTGACATCTTCTATTGCTGACATTCCAATAATTTAATTTCATTTTTATTAATTTAGTGATTTGATAAATATTGACATTATGTAATAAAATTGTATTATCTAGTTAAATCTAAGTATTTGCACGTTGAAACATTCGACAGAATATGCTGGAAATATAATTATAACATCTTGTATGAACCATATTTTGCAAATAAATGAATTATGAATTATGAATTATGAAAGAGGTACAAGTCAAATCGTATAAAAAATTCTTGCTTATTTAAACGGAATGCTCAGGGAGGTCGCTAAATACGTAAACAAGATTAACTTAAGGTAAGCAAAAAGCTAAAAACGTAATATACAAATACACACAGCAAATGGCCTCATTTATAAGCTGATGACATATTACTCCACATAATAAACCCCCATATCGTTGGCTCGTACGAAAAAAATTTAAAACAACATGTCGTTAAAGCGAGGGTATGTGGGAGTGAGGAGTGGGATGGAATTATTAAGAAGTGGTATGGAGACGCGACGCTCTGGCTCGTGTTGAACTCGCTTAATGCGAGAATAGGGGTCAAAGCTTTACAAATTACTTTATGAATGAGTGTCTTGGGTGTACCTTTGTGTTTGCTTTGAGCTATGAGGTGCTATGAGTGAGTACAGTTTGTGGTACTTTTATTTTAGATTTTGAAGTGAAAACTTCTTTAGCAGCGTTGTCGCTTTTTTGTAATGGGGAAAAAATGCTAAACTCGCGTCAATAACAATCACGTGACTCTGATCGAAAATTCTTAAGACGGATGTGACGGATGGAGAGTAGACAGCTGGCGGCGGAAGTATCCCCCTCTCTTTCTACGGGGCACGGTGAAAATGGCGGCGCGTCATTACAAGACGTAAACACGTGTGTCACCATTGCAACGCGCAAATTTTTTAATTCAATGTCACAACTCTAGATTTTCTGTCAAGCTATGGATAAGACTTTCGTAGAATACTGTTCTGTATTCGTAAATTCAAATGCAGAGTAAATTCGTAAGACGGCAATTCGTGCAAAATTATTCCTTAATAAACATAAATTCCTTAATAAAACTTTATATTACTTACAGCATAAAAAATCTAAAATAAAGGTACCACAAACTGTACTCACTCATACCACCTCATAGCTCAAAGCAAACACGATTTAGTTATGTAGATAATAAAGGATGTTATTTTTAGAGGAATAGAACTTTTAATTGCAATAAAACAACGATGGATTATTCGATTGCCATGATTTTTTTTATCCGAAAGATAATCTTGTGGCATTACATTTTAAATATGATTTCTGGCTTATGACTGCCACGGCTGGCTCGGATATAGTCCAATCTGGACGTCCAATTTTCGATGACTTTTTCCAACATTTGTGGCCGTATATCGGCAATAACACGGCGAATGTTGTCTTCCAAATGGTCAAGCGTTTGTGACTTATCGGCATAGACTAATGACTTTTCGTAGCCCCACAGAAAATAGTCTAGCGGTGTCAAATCACAAGATCTTGGAGACCAATTCACGGTTCAAAACGTGATATTAGGCAGTCACCAATCGTGTCTTTCAATAAATCGAAATAAAACTGCACAATTTGCAGGCGTTGTTCAGGCGTGAGTCTATTCATGATGAATTGCCAAACCAAACTGAGTAACTGAGAATAAATCACTTACACCCGTTACAAGTACTTACTTACTATTCCAAACGATCACAAAATACTGTTGTAAGCCCCACGTTATACAGGGTCAATTCCCAAAACAGTAAAAAACATTTCTCTCTGCCTTCAAAGCAACATTTTAAAATTATTTCTTGTTACATCGGCAGTAACACTCTGCGGTAAATCTTCAATAAAATATCGCGGGAGTGTAATCATAATATAATCAAAAATGATCCTTAAGTCAGCGGCAAAAGATGCAACTCGAAAACAAAAACAAGCAAACGTTGCTTTTAAAAATGACTCTCAGTAGGATAAAAAAGTTATTTATTAATGAATTTCTCGGATAATTCCGCTGGGGATAACCACAGTTTGCGACACTAATGGAAGTGAGAAAAAATGCTTAGACAAAGCGAATGGTGGATGGAGTTAACGACACTCCTGAGTACTGTAAATAGAAGCTGGCTGGCCATCAGGTGGAACATATATTTTTTGTTCGACTTAAAGACTTTGAAACTATAAGACGTAATGATACATACGCTCGTATTATAGAATCAAACTCAAACTCAAATCTCTGATCGAGTACAGTTAGAAAGGGACGGTGCTATTCATCGCATATAGTGCTATCCCTTTCTAACTGTACTCAAGCAGAGATTTGAGTTTGATTTTGATTCTATAAAGATGCTTTTCCTTACGACATAACATTATTTAATATAATTTATACGTTTTGTACTTTCCCATGATGTAGCTGCTTTCGAATACATAAGACTCCAGGTTTAATACTTTTTATAACATACCTTAGCTATACTAAGCTAAATGTTATAAAATTACTTTTTTTCTCATTACGATACAGGGCAAATCCAAAAAGAAGGCAGTGCCGCGATATTAAAAAGAAACAACGATATTCACACCATAGACTTAAAAAAATTTTCGCTCAAGGAGGTTCATATAAGGAGTGAGTACTAAACAAAAATTTTCACAATTCGTTTAAAAGAAATTCAACTGTATTACCTTTGTCATAGAGTTGAAATTCTATCGATGACATTGACTGAAGACTCTACTGTGTGAATGAAACAACACTAGGTGGAGGTCGGTGTCTCGTTCGCACAATTGCCATTACTAAACAATAATACCACGATAGTAGGAAAAAAAAATGTACGTTACCAATCACGTAGTTTGTCAAAGTTAAGGATTCGGAGTGGAATATTGAAAATATACTACTTAAATATTAATTTAGAATAACACATAGTAATTGTAAAATAACACTGAACTTACTCTTTTGATTTAATTAGATTTCTACAATAATGCTAATCAGCATTATTGTAGTTGTATAAATTCAAGTGTCAATCCTGGCAACTCCGATCCGATTTTGACTTTGGCGTCAAATTTCAATTTTAGAATTTTAATATTCGGGAAATATTCCTTTACAAAACTAGGGTGACCATAAATACTAACACCATTTCTGATTTCCCAAAAACGAAATTGTTCTATCAATGGAAATAACTGGAAGTCGCAGGCGAGGGGTAAAGTTTATATTAATAATCAAATTCATGTTTATGCGCCGATTTCAATGAAACTCGGGTTTTGGCACTATTTTGATAAGAAAATAACAACGCATTTTTTAAATATTAAAAAATTCAAGATGGCGGCCAACTTTTTTGTTTATGGGCCGATTTCGATAAAACTCGGTTTTTGGCACTATTTTGATAATAAAATAACAATGCATTTTTAAAATATTAAAAATCCAAGATGGCGGCCAACTTTTTTGTTTTTGGGCCGATTTCGATGAAACTCGGTTTTTGGCTCTATTTTGATAAGAAAATAACAACGCATTTTTTAAATATTAAAAAATTCAAGATGGCGGCCAACTTTTTTGTTTATGAGCCGATTTCGATGAAACTCGGTTTTTGGTACTATTTCAACATGAAAATAACAACGCAATGATGAAAATATAAAAAATCCAAGATGGCGGCCAACTTTTTTGTTTTTGGGCCGATTTCGATGAAACTTGGTTTTCGGAACTATTTTGACAAGAAAAAAACAATGCAATTTTTAAAAAACTAAAAATCCAAGATGGCGGCAAACTTTTTTGTTTTTGGGCCGATTTCGATAAAACTTGGTTTTTGGAACTATTTTGACAAGCAAATAACAACGCAATTTAAAAAAAAATAAAAATCCAAGATGGCGGCCAACTTTTTTGTTTTTGGGCCGATTTTGATGAAACTCGGTTTTTGGTACGATTTTGACAAGAAAATAACAACGCAATGTTGAAAATTTAAAAAATCCATGATGGCGGCCAACTTTTTTGTTTTTGGACCGATTTTGATGAAACTCGGTTTTTGGTACTATTTTGACAAAAAAACAGCAACGGAATGTTGAAAATTTAAAAATCCAAGATGGTGGTCAACTTTTTTGTTTTTGGGCCGATTTCGATGAAACTTGGGTTTTGGTACGATTTTGACAAGAAAATAACAACGCAATGTTGAAAATTTAAAAAATCCAAGATGGTGGCCAACTTTTTTGTTTTTGGGCCGATTTCGATAAAACTTGGTTTTTGGTATGATTTTGACAAGCAAAATAACAACGCAATTTTTAAAAAACTAAAAATCCAAGATGGCGGCCAACTTTTTTCTTTTTGGGCCGATTTTGATGAAACTCGGTTTTTGGTACGATTTTGACAAGAAAATAACAACGCAATGTTGAAAATTTAAAAAATCCAAGATGGCGGCCAACTTTTTTGTTTTTGGGCCGATTTTGATGAAACTCGGTTTTTGGTACGATTTTGACAAGAAAATAACAACGCAATGTTGAAAATTTAAAAAATCCAAGATGGCGGTCAACTTTTTTGTTTTTGGGCCGATTTTGATGAAACTCGGTTTTTGGTACGATTTTGACAAGAAAATAACAACGCAATGTTGAAAATTTAAAAATCCAAGATGGCGGTCAACTTTTTTGTTTTTGGGCCGATTTCGATGAAACTTGGTTTTTGGTACGATTTTACAAGAAAATAACAACGCAATGTTGAAAATTTAAAAAATCCAAGATGGCGGCCAACTTTTTTGTTTTTGGGCCGATTTCGATGAAACTTGGTTTTTGGTATGATTTTGACAAGAAAATAACAACGCAATTTTTAAAAAACTAAAAATCCTAGATGGCGGCTAACTTTTTTCTTTTTGGGCCGATTTTGATGAAACTCGGTTTTTGGTACGATTTTGACAAGAAAATAACAACGCAATGATGAAAATTTAAAAAATCCAAGATGGCGGCCAACTTTTTTGTTTTTGGGCCGATTTTGATGAAACTCGGTTTTTGGTACGATTTTGACAAGAAAATAACAACGCAATGTTGAAAATTTAAAAAATCCAAGATGGCGGTCAACTTTTTTGTTTTTGGGCCGATTTCGATGAAACTTGGTTTTTGGTACGATTTTGACAAGAAAATAACAACGCAATTTTTAAATAACTAAAAATCCAAGATGGCGGCCAACTTTTTTCTTTTTGGGCCGATTTTGATGAAACTCGGTTTTTGGTACGATTTTGACAAGAAAATAACAACGCAATGTGGAAAATTTTAAAAATCCAAGATGGCGGCCAACTGTTTTGCTTGTGGGCTGATTTTGATGAAACTCGGGTTTTGGTACTATTTTGACAAAAAAACAGCAACGGAATGTCATAAAAAAAATCTAAGATGGCAGCCAAATTATTTATTTGTTTTTTCAACTGAGTCACATCAAAATCAACCCAAAAACAAATTAGCAGCCATTTTGATCTTTTTTGATTTTTCCATCAGTTTACATTGAGTTGTTATTTTCTTGTCTAATTAGTACCAAAAACCGAGTTTCATCAAAATCGGCCCAAAAAACAAAAAAGTTGGCCGCCATCTTAGATTTTTAGTATTTTAAAAATTGCGTTGTTATTTTCTTGTCAAAATATTACCAAAAACCGAGTTTCATCATAATCGGCCCAAAAACAAACAAGTTGGCTGCCATCTTGGATTTTTTAATTTTTGCAATACATATTGTGTCATTATTTTCTTGTCAAATTAGTACTAAAAACCGAGTTTCATTCAAATCAGCCCACAAATAAAAGAGTTGGCTGCTATATTTTTTTATATTTTTACATTTTTTGTTATATTTTTATCAAAATAGTAACAAAATAGAGTTTCATAAAATTGGCCCACGAACAATATAGTTGGCCGCCATTTTGTTTTTTTTTATATTTTAAACACTAGCGGCCACCCGCGGTTTCACCCGCGTGGTTCCCGTTCCCGTGGAAATATCGGGATAAAAAATATTTTATGTTTTAATCTAGGCTATCCACTATCTGTGTGCCAAATTTCAACCAAATCCGTTCAGTAGTTTTTGCGTGATTGAGGAACAAACATCCAAACATCCAAACCCACAAACTTTCACATTTATAATATTAGTTGTATTGTTACATTGTGTCGTCGTAAATCTCTTGCACCCATTTTATTAACTTGCAAGTATTTTAGACCTTATTGATATCTTTACCAAAATAACAGATTTTAATGAAACAGCAAAGTAAATGTACAAGTATAATTATCAAAAAGGAAAAAGCAATCGAATTTCAAACGTCAATAAAGTCAAAAATCGTTTGCATCTTTTTTAAGACAATGTTTTCCTACTTTTACTTATTTTTCCAACATTTATTTGTTTTTCCGAAGTTCACGCACATTGCATTTTTATTAAAAATTGGAATAAACTTTAAAGTTGCGTAATTATTTACACTTGAAATTAAATTGAATTGAATAAACTAGATTTTAATTGGTTGAATTACCATATTTAAAAAATAAAAACAAAAAAGCAACTTAATAAAAACGTGATAAATAATTTGTTCTTAAAAATATATTTTTTAAATAAATATTAATTTTCTTTTTTTTAGTTAACGAGCTACACTAAAAATATACCACCGCCTATCAGAGTACTCGTCAAGACCATTCAAACGAGTCCAAACTCGATGGGGTTGAAAGGTTTTATTGCAGAGTTCCTGTGGCCTTCTTCCGGCTCCATCATCAGACTCTTGGATACTATTACCCAACAGAGCACTCGTCAAGACGATTCAAACGAGCCCAAACTCGATGGGGTTGCATGATTTTAATATTGAGTTCCTATGGCATGGAATCCAGACTTCATCATCCGACCCTGAACTGAACCTCGTCTCCCGTCAGAGTACTTGTCAAGACAATTCTAATAAGCCCAAACACGATGGGGTTGTATAGTTTCATTCATCATAAAGTTCCTGTGGCGTTCTTCCGGCTCCATTATAGATCACCTCAATGACACTGTAATATTGCATTTCCTTCCATTTCTGACCTGTGTTCAAAGTTTCAAGTCTCTAGGTCATCGGGAATTTAGTATAAAATCTTTTGCAAAATTTGTGCTCAAACAAACAAAAGAGCAAGCAACCTAATAAAAACGCAGTAATAAGTGTTAATTATAAATAAAGAACTACCTAGGTATTTAAGTTTATATTAAACAGTTTAAAGTATTATGTATGTCTCCGGCCAACCATACGGTTTGGTCACCCTAATGAAGAAAAGGACACATACATCTACTTGACCTCTCTGTCGGCTCGTTTTGGGGCGAAGCGCTCATTCCGGTTTATAGTACTATTTCCATGTTTTCGCTACGATGATTCACACATACTTTCCATGATTAAAATGTACTCTATGGTGATCGATGACTTAGCGTTGCGATTAGTCTTCTGGAATGCACTCATTACATTATTTATTTTTCTAATTGAATACGCGCCATTTTCAGATTTTAATATTTACTTTTGCTTAAAAATGTCATAGTAGTGAGTGTAGTGAGTGAAAATTTGACTCCACCCGATATTTTAGATGCGACGATGGAAAAACGTCTTACTTACCTAGGTAAGTAAGTACTGCCGACTTACTGAGAAACTACTTACTCTTTATATCATTGATAAAATCACAAATTGTATGAGAGTAAATAAAGTAGTGTATGAAACTGTCCATAACTAGGTATTATGCATCAGTTTCATAAACTACTATTATAGTGTCGTAAGTCGTTATTCGTGGTCTTTTAATCACTTTCCTAGTAATATTACTATATACCTAATACAATGGTATATTTGGAAAATGCCCTCACATTCGGTGTCTTCGCGAGCTCAAAGCAATTTTTCGATACTTCGATTCAGCAATTTCAAATGAACAAAAGAGGCTTTGATTCATGTTTCTCTGCACTATAGAAGGTATTGCTTTATGGATCGGAACTTAGCATTTAAGATTTTTGTCTGTAAAAGCTTCCTTTGTGATTTTGTGACCTATATTTTCAGTCTTTATAAAAACTTACTTTATAGTTAACTAGCGACCGCCCGCGACTTCGTCTGCGTGGAAAAGTTTTTTGCTATCCCTGGGGAACAATACTTCGGGATGAAAGGTACCCTATGTCCTTCTCTGTACCCCTGAAAACGTGTATGCAAAATTTCATGATGATCGGTTCAGTAGTTAGGACGTGAAGGCGTAATAACAAACAAACAAACAAACGGACTTTCGCATTTATAATATTAAGTAAGGATATTTATTAGTAAGGATACTTATATCCATTTGTTGGAGAAAGAAATACATTATTTTGACTGATACAAAGCTTTTCTACTAAATAAATCTTTTATTTATTTATTTATTAGGGACACCAGCATTTGTTTACACTATTACATACTTACACTAACTTAAAATAACATCTATTTATTGCTATGTGTAACAACTTTTAAAGGTGAACACCATATTACATTTTATATAGTCCAGGCAAAATAAAATTTTGATCACATTAAATCCTACAGTTCATTTTCGTTTTTCTAAATAAGGATTAGGGTTATTATAACATCGTACTATGGCTGCTTTTCCTCTCCACCATAAGCGTTATGAGATATAGGTAAAAAATACCTAACTTCTGGAAAGTAATGTTCATAAAATTCTACAGTGGAGATTTATGATGCGTTTGCTTATTTACATACTTAATATTTAATTAAAAAATAATCACTGATTTTATGTTTAAGGTTAAGGAGATAGGGTGCGTTACAATCATATTTTTGGAGAAAGTATAGTAATGTATCTTAATAAATCGTACACAAGGTGATTTTTTTATAATATGTTTTTAAGCTTAATCCAGAAGCATCTTTAAGTTTTCACTCCAGTGACTTTAATATATCTAGTGATTTTTATGTTTTTACGTGATTTTTGCCATTTATTTTAGCCAACAAAAAATCCTACACCAAATATTTTATCTCGTCTTCGTTTCTACCCTTGCAATAAACCCTCATAAAAAAAAATCACCAGCTTTTATGAGTAGCATACGAAGTTTTAGCCATTAATAGCTGTAGTTGAATTGCGCATCAATCGGACGGAGTCAAGTGACAGATCGAAAATATAATTTTGTCCCCAATACATAATAGTTTTATCGCTTGGCGGGTTTCTTAAGTTTTAGCGCTATCGCACACAGGCAACTTAGTCTCCCAGCAACTGTTTTGTCTCTCACATCAAGTCCACGGGTTTATATGGAAGCGCGCACACGAAGCGACACGGTCGTCTGCAACTTTTCATACAAATCACGTGCGAGACAAAAAAGTTGCGGAGACAAAAGTTGCACGTGTGCGATAGCGCTTATTGTCTGCCACTCCTACCACTTGATCGTTTTTCACACTAAATTGGTTGCAACTGTTCGCATCGAGTTGCGAGTTCGGGTTAGTAGATAAGTTAAGGTCCGCTAAGAAACAGCGGCATAAATACGACGATCGAGTATCACTAGTATGAGCTCGCGCAGACCGGTGCAAGTTTGAGTTGTTGCAAACTGTTTACGTTACAGTAAACTATCGTTTTCTCTCTTTCACTCGTATTGACTGTGAGCAGTATATCCGACAGTTTACTGTAACGTAAACAGTTTGCATCAACTCATGGTAGGGCCACAGGTATTCTCGAAACCGTAGTGATTAACCGGGGCCTCATTACGCACCAACGGACGTGTATGTAGTTGTCTCATTTACACCCGCTCCCTCACCGACTGGGGTCGGTTCGCCTGTTTGGTGCTCTCTTTCATTCCTAGGGTGAAATGCCCTAAATTCGGCAACGTCAGCAATTTTAGAGATTAAATCTAAAATATTTATATTAAAATTGAACTACAGCATTGTAATTTTTGTTATTTACGATTGCTACATGATTGTTCTTTATAGTAATTGTAAGAAAATCAAGGAAACAATAATAGTAAAATTAAGAAAAAATAATATATGACGAGTGACCCAATTTTCCTAAATTCTGACGCGTATGCCCTTTATTCGACCCATTTTTCCCTAAATTCGGTTAAGGTGAAATAAGCATGTTAATTAGGAACTTCAATTGTTTTTATTGACATTCAAAAAAAAATAATTAACATAATTATTATTCCGATCAACATTAATAATTTTAGGCTTATTCAAAATCAACAAAAATATTGTTGGCTATATATTGTTCTTTATATGAGTATAACAACAATCATATCAAAATTATGAATGTTTATCAAAAACATTATTTATCAAAAATTAATAAACATAATGAATACAGTCACGTTCACACTAATATTTTTAATGCTAGGTAGTTCTATTTTTATCAGTTAATATATTAATAATAGTTATTTAGGAATTTATAGATTTTATTCAGAAGTTTTTCGTGAATATTTATTATTAATATTACATTGATTACCATTAAATATTATAATTTTAAAAATAAATTCAAATGTTGATTTGTGGTATCAAATATCTAAATTAAATTAATTTTAAGTTATTCAAAAGTTTTTATTTTTGTTTTATTTTTATTTTATTAAGGATATTTTTTATTTTATTATAAATAATTAAGTTCTTTTTTGGAGTGGAAAGTTTTTTCATTTAGATCTATAAGTATTGTAATAAGAATTTTATAAGATTGGATGTCAGCAATATTTATAATATTTGTTTTATAAATTTCTTTTGCAGTAATCTATTATAGAAAAAGATAAGTAGGGTAGGTGCACCAGTGAATGAACACCCCCCCCCAGTGAAGGAACAAATGTGTTATTTTTCTATAAAATAAGAAATCTTTTGTTTTCTACACGCAACAGAATTTTTTTAATGAAAATTATACTTTATTACCTTAACTGGCTGCACAGACGACTATGTGTGTTCCGACGTTGTGTAGTGTTCCTGTTTCTATGGACCAATACTAAGAACTATGGTGCGACAACATATTTTGATAATAGCTTTTAAGTTCATATATGATTCATTCTACAAAGAAAATTAGTTTCTTAGATGTAATAATGATTATTTCGTCTAATAGAAAGCAGATTGTAAAGAATTTCATTATTTTAAACAAAATATAGGGGTGTTCGAGTACTGGATTAAAAAATTGAGAAATAATTACTTAATGAACCAGGTGTTCATTCATAGGATCTAACGTATTTTTTGGTTTAGGCTTATTTTGTGTCTTACTGTTAAAGGAGTTTGTTCATATTTAGGGGATAGCTATAGTAAATCATTGTCAATCTTTGGACCAGTCTTGGAACTAGGGTTTTCATTCATTAGTTTTTAAAATTTTAAGATTCTTCTATAGTAAATGCCTAGTTCATTTACTGATTATTAAAAAACAAAAAACTGACTTCAAAAAACCTACCTCTAAAAAGCAAGAAATAATATTCGTAATAATAAAAACACGTCTATTGAAGTCGGGTGGGGCTGGAGTACAGATTCCTTTTTTTTATTCTAAAAGCCCCACCCGACTTCAATAGACGTGTTTTTATTATTACGAATATTATTTCTTGCTTTTTAGAGGTAGGTTTTTTGAAGTCGGTTTTTCGTTTTTTTAAACAATTTTATTTTTTAATTTTTAGTGTAGGTACCTTTTGTATTAGGTAGTGTAGGTATATTATTTGGGTAGAAAAATCGGCTCAGCCAAACGTGAGTTAATCGCGGAGAAACATACATACATGCGGGTCAAACTACGAACCTCCTTTTTTAAGTCGGTTAAAGAACTACACTTAAGATATCCCTTTTCAACCAAAAAATAATAATTATCTTATTCAGTTCATAAACAAAGAAGTTATACGACTGATCATCGAGGTAGTTCACACAAAAATCATACTATTTTCGTGCTTTTTTCAAGATTACTTGAAAAGTACTGAACCGATTTCAAAATTTTAAAAAATGGGACCAACTTGAAAGTTTACCTAATCTAATTACGTTTGAATCATTTCAATCGGATCAGCCGTCTTCGAGTAATCGGTGAACATACAAAAAAAAAAACGGGTCGAATTGAGTACCTCCCTCCTTTTGAAGTCGGTAAAAACTAGTAAATGAACTATACATTTCTTAATTGTTACATTAATTATTTTTTTGTTTTTAATTTTAGACCACTTCTAAAACAATTAGAATAACATAGCTGATGTGAACTATAAAGCAATATGGTGGTAAATACTGAGGTCTAATTTTTTTAATATTGGCTGTCCTAAGTTAAATAAACTCTTCGACCTGACTCTTCAACTCATGAAACAGAGACATGAAGTGAGGATACAGGTCATACAGAGCCCCAGGAGCATCCGGAGGATTCCAGAAAGGAAAATAGGCAATCCTCAAGAGAAACATATGCCAGTGGGTTGGGTATCGTGCGCCATTTAGAATTTAGGTTTCTTTTGAAATTTTATATGTTTTACCAGTTTGTTATGCTATAAAATATCGTGTACAGACATAAATTAAGGATTTCTGTTTACATCCACCTTATGAAACTAGTAGTTCATTTATCGGATTTCAAACATTCGTTAACTGGATTTTGCCGTTCATTCACTGGTGATTTGGGTGGGGTACTTTTGTGTAAAATTCGGATTATCAAAATAACTATAAGCATTTCAGAAATACTGAAGATATTATATTGAACATTAATAAATTCTGAATAGTATGTAGTGCCATTATTATAGCAAAGTCATCCAGAAATAGGTATTCGTAATTTTTAAAGTTTCAAATCGCCTTAAGGGTTCATTCACTGGTGCACCTACCCTATATGAGATCTGAGTTAAATTTAAATTATTTTATATTATTAGTATTATTATTTGTATTTTCAATAATTTTAATAATAATTATTATTAATCATAAAAATAATTATATAAGACTTTTATTAAGTTTGACCGTTGTCCGAATATAAGATCATATTTATTCTATTTTCAACCACCCTTTCAAAAACGGCCGAATTTAGATTTTTGACTAGTTTTTAGGGTTCCGTACCCAAAGGTTAAAAACGGGACCCTATTACTAAGACTCCGCTGTCCGTCTGTCTGTCTGTCTGTCTGTCATCAGGCTGTATCTCATGAACCGTGATAGCTAGACAATTGAAATTTTCACAGATGATGTATTTCTGTTGCCGCTATAACAATAAATACTAAAAACAGAATAAAATAAATATTTGAGGGGGGCTCTCATACAACAAACGTGAGTTTCTTGCCGTTTTCTGCTCGATATTAATAACGACAACAGATAGACAATTGAAATTTTCACAAATGATGTATTTCTGTTGCCGCTTTAACAACAAATACTGAAAACAGAATAAAATAAATATTTAAGGGGGGTTCCTATACAACAAACGTGTTTTTGCTGTTTTCTGGTACGGAAACCTTCGTGCGCGAGTCCGACTCGCACTTGGCCGGTTTTTTGAATCCTGATTTTGAACAAGCTTTTATTAATTAACTAATAAAAATATATGAAAAAATATCACTTCAAATCATTCTTTGGTTAAGGTTTTATCACATAAATGCCAATGGATTGAGAAATCAGTAAGTATTTAAATAGTAAAAGTATTTAAAAATTTATTTCCCAGAACTTGCTCGTAACTAGAATTTGACACCAAAATGGTACAATGCGTGGCACAACAACGTAGGTCACTGGTCAGATCAGAGTTACTGAGTGCAAACCATATGACTGCTTACTGCCATTTTTACAATTGGCTTTGGTTAAAAAATAAAAGGTATTTTTTTTATATTTTTTTACTACAGATTAGGCCAATTTAAGAAACTAATTTGAATATTTTAACATTTGGTCCCGTATTTATTTTTTTATAAATATATTTGTCGAGCGGATATGGTCAACCGGAATGACGTCATTAGTGGCATGAAAGTTTAAGAAGAAAACCTTTGCCATCTACTTATAGAAAAAGAAAGGCCAAGTGTCATTAACTGTCATAATGACTTTATGATTGTTTGTAAACAAATAAGTTATAGTTAATATTTCTTCTATTTTATTCATTTAATCCAGTTGTGACGGTTCTAGCCTACCTTCTTAATTTGCCGCAATAATTTTTGAGGTGGTAAAATTATAATAAAAATGCTTACCAGTGGAAACTCTGCTGAAAAACTTTGTAAAAACTGACACGCCCAATCTACCCAAATTACGAAATGTATTGTATGTATTGTGTCTATTTTGGATGTAGGCTACATGGATGAAATTGTAACGATTGCTTGTGGACTGATAAATTTGCAGGATAACATAATAAACATTGTGAAAATATGTGCATACTTTATTTCTATTTACAAACATTTAATAGTAGGGATGTGGAATAAATTACGAGATAAGTTCATCGATATTTTTCGGGCGATATTAAATACTCTGATATATCGATAGATGTTTTTACAATAATTTTTCCAAAACATTTTTTTGGTAATTACGTATGGATTCTAATAGTCGACACTATTTTGTCACTGGAGCATTTTGATTTTTTCCAACTTTGAGTCTTAAAAATCATCGTAAAATTCGTCAAATCGAGCCAAAATTTCGCGTAGGGGTTTATTTTGCTATTTTTTATGTTTTACAATACCTTAAAATTAGAATCCATTACTTAGTCATCGTCCCATTTCATCCCATTTTTTTCTGAGAAATATTACCTATATCGATATTTTTTCACTTCCACCTTCCACCATCCCTAATGCCAAGTTCATTGTCAAAATTGTCTTTGCACTTTTTTCTTTTTTTTATTATGGCTGGGGGATCTGTATGTGATGACGTCATATGAAGGTCATTTGAAGGTTAAAGCTTTTTATTGAATATTATAAATATCTTTAAAAATATAGACTTATTTTTAAATTTAATTAGTAGACACTGTACCGAAAGCTTATTCCTCGAAATGGTTTTGAGATTTCCAGTCATGTTCAAAAAGTTATCAAAGCCAATTCTTAATCTATACATATAATAAATCTGTAGAAAAGTTGAGTCTGTACAAAGGAAATATTTTGAAAAAAAGTGATTGGAGTGTTTAATAATTACCAGTAGAACCCATTTATAACATTTTTTTTAATTTTTGTGTGTTTGTCTGTATGTTGGTGCGCTAAAAATGTAAAAAGCGCTAACTTAATACTAAATAATGTTTACATACAAATATATGGTGTATCTTGCAAAATAATGAAATCTTTATTTCATCGCAATTGGTTCACTGAATCAAAAGTTAAACTAATTTAAAATTTACGATGAATTTTTGTTGTAATAATATCTTCGGGAATTTTACTGTTAGAAAAACCGACCAGCTGGTGTATCCACATCTGGCACAGAATAATGGTCAATGGCTAAAAGTAAACAAAAACGTGTGGAGTTTTGGGTCTATTGTAATTTCTCAGAAACAAAATGCACATGCATGCAGTAAAATCAAAGCCCGCTTTCTATTATATTATTTTTAAACACACACACTAACATATATAATTTAAAAAATAATTTTGATTATATTTATATAACTTAACTAATTAGTTGTTCATATTCATACATAGTATGTAAGTGTTACGATGGAGCGGGGCTGTCTGTCACAAGTATTGTAATACTCACTAGGCAGTCCCAACCTGCTGTTTTGAAAACCAATGTTTTGTGAACAAAATAAACATTTTTGATTTTTTTTTATTTTCTACTAGCTTCCGCCCGCGACTTCGTTCGCAAGGACATTCGAGAAAATCCTTCGGGAACCTTTAACCAGGATAAAAGTATTCTATGTTTTAACGTCCTGCCTCGCTAGGCAGCGCGCTTGGTGTGAACGTACCTCGCGCATGGCAGGCCTCGGGTGAGCGTGAGTGCGATGTCGAGCGTGAGGCCTGCCACAACGCAAGCGACAAACGCCCTGCCTTGCGAGGTTCGTCTACACCAAGCGAGTACGCTTGGTGTAGACGTCCTGCTTCGCTACGCAGTAGCGTAGCGAAGCAGGACGTTAAAACATAGAATACTTTCATCCTGGTTAAAGGTTCCCTAAGGATTTTCTCGAACGTCTCCTCTACAAGTCGCATTTCTCAACCGATTCTCGTGAAATTTTGTAACCAGATTTAAAAAATATATATAATTTTATCGTCAAGCTAGTTTTTGATTTCTTAAAAATGGCCGAGATATGTAAAAAAAAAAACGTATTTCTGCCCTGTTTTTCGGCGCGGTTTGTTCTCCTCTACAGATCTCATTTCTCAACCGATTCTCGTGAAATTTTGTGAGCAGGTTTGAAAATTATACAGGCTTTTTTGTCAGGCCAGTTTTTGAAATATTGGATACAGTTCGAAAAACTGAACCTAAAAAAATAAATAATTCACACATTTCGAAAATACAAAATTAGAAGCGCCATCTAGCTGCGAATATACCAAATACTTAATATACCAAACAGCATGAACCCCACTATATGCTTGAAAACCTCGTGGCGAGAGGGCGAGATCTATATTTTTTTAACAATTTACTTTTCAATACAAGGTCTACACTACAGCTCACTTAGCCACTAGTTTATCTTAAATTACATAACTAATGTGAGGTAATTTCAATAAAAGGTTTTTAAATTACTTTGTTAGGTACCTTGTCTTACCCTTACCACTACTGCCCTAACAACGGCTTACCTCAATTACTTGTTTTTAGGGTACCTCAAAAGGAAAAACAGATACCTACTCTTATCTGAGGATCACTTCTTTGTCATGGTCAATTACTTCCTTAAAAGGCCAGGTCCCTATTTCACAGACGTGACAATTGTAAGTGACAATGACAATTTGCTGTCCATGGCGTCAGCTAATTTGAATTTAGAAAATATACTGACCAAACTACATAACGCACAGATACCACAACGAACATAAAATTGCCATTGTAATTTACAATTGTCCTGTATGTAAAATAGGGGCCAGGTATTGGGCAAGTCACCCTACTCAGTACTCGCGTCGAGTCCGAGAAGTCCGTGTTGCACTTGATGGGTTTTTTCATCCAAAAATAATTTCGAAAATTCGTTTTTTTTCCTATAGATTACGTCAACGAAAGATGAGATTGAAATGGTGGCGCCACTTTCCCTGTTGAATTAACGTTTAGAGGTTAAGTCATTGGAAATTGACCATAAAATAAGGCGCAAAATTAGTTCCATTTCCAATCGAGTCTCATCTTTCGTTGACCAAACTCAACGTAAATAAACCTTTTTTTTTTTGTTTATTTACTATAGGTAATTATATCTTGTCGCGAAAATGGTGCCACTTTGAGTAACCCTGATTTTGTTCCGATAGATCATCGAAACAATTTTTTGATCACTTATACAAATGTTGAAAAGTTACCGAAATGTTCGTAATATTCGTAACCTTTTGTACCGGCTCGCGTCACTGTGCGCCACCCACCGCCGCGCGCCGATTACCTACCTTACGCGCGTCCGTCCTTCCGTGCATTACCGCGTTGATATTTATTTTCGTACATTTCTAGAAATCCTTTGGGAATAATTGGGGGATTACTTAATTTTTAAAAGTAAATACTTATTTAATATTTAACTTTTACGACTGTAGAATTAATGCTTCCTATATAAAAATTAATAAAACGCAATAAAAAAAACTATAATAGTCACTTGAGTGAAAACTTTTGCTATTAGTGTAGTAATTATAGGGAATCTTATGCTACAAAATCACTTATTTTAATAATATTTGTTTCTGAGTTAGGATTTTTTATTTTTTATTGGCCTTTATGAAAAAATCGACCGAAATGTAAGTGGTGATTTTGTAAGGTTTAGTTTCTAATGGTTTTAAGAAATTCATTAAGAAAATTCCCTTCACGTACGATTTAATCTCGATGTTATAAAATAAAAACAGTCTTTAAACCGCCTTTGTAAAAAAAACAACCTAGATATTTTGGGGAAAACTTGAAATTTATCATTGATAAGTTTATTTTAATCAAGTTTTCAAAAATCTCCTCTGTAGGATATAACGTGATTTTCTCGAACAAAGTATTTTTCATTGCCCAGAGACTCATGACACGCCGCGCGCCGTCGCGTCATCGTCGCTCGTAGGTACAGAGTGCCTGCCATTCGTGCTCGCTCACCACTCTATATTACGCTCCGTTTTGCTGATATTTTCGTAAATTTCGAGAAATCCTCTACTTAGAATTGAGGGATTACTTAATTTTAAGATGTTATTAATTATTACACTATATATTATTGAACTTTTACGACTGTAGAATTTATGCTTCATATTTAAAAATGAATAAAACGTATTTAAAAAAAAAACTATATTAGTCACCAGAGTGAAAATTTTGTTTTTAGTATAGTTAATTATAAGAAACTTTATACTGCAAATTCACTGATTTTTTAATATTTGTTTCTGAGTTATGATTTTTTTTTATTTATTAGCCTTTTTTGCAAATTCCTCTGAAATGTAAGTGGTGATTTTTGAGGTTTCATTTCTGATGGTTTTAAGAAATTCATAAAGGAAATTCCCTTTGTGTACGATTTATTCTCGATGTTTTAAGACAAAAACAATATTTAAACCACCGTTGTAAAAAAAGCACCCCAGATATTTTGGGGAAAACTTGAAATTTATCATTGACAAACTTATTTTAATCATGTTTCCAAAAATCACCTCTGTAGAATTTATTGTGATTTTTTCGAACAAAGTATTTTTCCTTGCCCGGAGTAATAAATATAAAGGACAGACAAATGAAAAGGTTCTATATTTTAATGCTTATACTTGGTAGATAAAACTTTAGCATCCCAAATGAACGAACACAGCTGTAACCTAACTCTACCCTCAAATTACAACAGCAGTTAATAAACTCGGTCGACTGATCAAGGTAGTAAGGTCTGCAATACATCTTAATTATCCTAATTACTTCAAAACAGACTACAGAGAGTTATCCGAATATAAGGGCTCCAGGCACAGCAGACTAACTCATCACGAAGTTTCTCAACAAAAGTTTGATAAACACGAGGGTTACCGGTCAAATTATGTGTACAACACTCAAATAAGGTACGGCTTTGAATTCGTCGCCGTTGTAATCACCCAGTAAAGTAAATTACAATGAACAAAATTTTTCATTTATTCCGTGAACAGTGAAACACCCTTCTTTTAACCGTTAACGTACTAGAGCTTAGATCTTGATGATAACCAGACGTTCCTTGAACAAGCCCCACATCAAGCAAAACAAATACATGTACCGCCAAATCCAGGACCACTTAGTCTTATACCACACCTCGGACACTCCATACAACCGCGCCATTATAAACAGATGACGTCATTGACGTTTTTGTACACGCGCAACTGAGTGTATAAGTCTAGGGCTACCGTACAGTTTGTACTATATAAGCGGCTTTCAATTCATAATTCGAACTTTTTGGTAAATAAAGTTACGACCCATTGCTTTGAAAATCAAAATAAGTTGACAGTAGATAAACACGAAAGGTTACGACCGACGCATTGCTTTAAGTATCAAAATAAGTTGACAGCACATGAACTCGCGGGGTGGGGTGAGGTAATTGATTCTGTGGCGGGGCGGAGTGTCCTTTCTGTACGGTAGTATTTATATCTACTCTGTGCTTTAACATTATGAGTAAGTACATAAGCTGTGAAGCCACTACACAAAATCCAATGACTTAAATGACACCGCACAAAAATATAATGACATGGATATTTGTCAGGAAAATAAATAATCATTTGAAATACAGCACTTTGCTATTGCTCTCAGCAACAATTTCAATCGTTATCACCCACAAATGTGCAATGGGCTTGCGCGGTGGTATATGGCCAGTCGTCCAAAAGACTTTGGTCAACAACGTGCCTAGCATTCAGTTGTGTAAACACAAATGGGATCATTCTTCAGACGGGTCAGATCCATGGCAATAATTTTTACCTTAAGAAAATGTTGAAAACTAAACAATTGAGTTTTCTGCAGGCAAACGTTATTGCTTGAACCTGGTACATGGATCCGACACGTCTGAAGAATAAACCAAATAATGACTACCAGCTTTATTCACCTTTTTGATATTTCAAGGTAGTCATCTTAAAATATTCTAATTTAAGAGGCAGTATTTTGTATAGCTTTTAAATTTACAATGGCGCCTTGTACCGACAGAAAGGCAATAACGGTCGATTTGTGTATTCATGAATCAAAGCCGGCTCGACGCTCGTGACAGTTGCTGCAAATGGTGATTGTCTTTTCAATCAATTCTCCTTAATATTTGGACTTTGTTCTGTCACCTTTTATGCAAAATTATGTTGAACTCAATTTCTTAAAGTTAATACAACAATTTTTCCAGCAAACGACTTTCTTTACCAATTACTGGCAGTTAAAATAGCTTTAATGTGTCGCAAATATACAAAATATTTGCCGTTTATGACTAAGTAAAACGATTATATGGCAACTTTTATTACCAGCCACGTAATAGTCGTCAATATACAAACTATTCAATTTACATACAACAGCCGTCGTACCACTGAAAAAACACATTCACTGAGATTGGAGGTGGGTCCCAACCCAAGCAGTAATTCTGTAGATAAGTGTGTACACTTCAGCCCTCGGCTCCTGGCATCTCGCCAGGAGTACGTCAAGCCGAGTTCGGCAGGTTATCAACGTCCGTTTGACCTTAATACGAGGCCCCGGAATCTTTTCTCTTCCGCAATAAAACTTTATTACGACCGATAAAATTGCCCAGTAAAGAGATCACTTCATATAAATATAATCGACACGTTTTCTAATAGAACGAAGAACCACCTTGTGCTTGCAGATTTTTTATGTCCCCGAGACATTCCGCGCAATAAAACCGGGATATTAAGATGATAAGTATTTTTTGTTCAACCACGCTCCTTTCCGGTGTATTTACCTAACCAGTAGGTATTTTGGTACGCAGATGGTTGGGTATTACGACATCCTTCCTTTATTCCGCTGATATATTACAGGTTTACAAACGGATGTTAGGAAACTTGCGAATATTATATTAGTTGGAATGATTTGTGTTTACCATTATTTTTCTGTCTCTTTTGAATCTGAAATTCTGATAGATACCAGTATTTCGCTATACAATAGCAATTTTGAATTGAAACAAGGATTCATGGTTCACTTCTTTCCTTTTTTCATATTCAAATTCTTTTTTTTATCTGGGATTAATAAACTGAGGATAAATTGTCTTTAACTCACTCCTTAAAATAGATAGCTACAATTTTCTCTGTAGTGAAAACCTCGTTTTCGGATCCCAACATAGTCTTAGCACATCACAAGCTGAAGGGTAAAAGATCAACAGCATTCCTTGAATGTTTCAAAGGGTTAAGTGGAATAAAGAGGAAACATTCCGAAAACACTTTCGGCAAATTAGACACGTCGGAAAAAGTTCATGGGCAGCCTTGTAATTTGTTCTGGACGAAGAGGCGGCTGGGAATAGTCCGATTTTTATGGCAAAAGACAGCAAACAGATTTGTTAGTAATCATCTGAAATGGGATTAGGTACTTTTAATTAAAGCTGAAACTAAGCTTTATTTTTTTTTATTAATTAAAGGTTCTTTTTGATCAATCTTCATCTGTATAGTTTTTCGAGTTTATTTACACTTTCACCTCAAAATATTTGCTGTCTTTAAATACGTAAACTTTTGATTCTTAATTCAATTTTGAATACACATGTTTAAAATCAGTCAAGATATCATTAGTAGAGAGTTATAAAGCCACTTACCAAATACTGTCTCTTTAATTTAAAGAAAATACCTAGCCTCAAGCAAATGTGACACGGCATACACACATTTGTCCTGGGGCTCGCACAACAAACGGGACAACGGAAATGGATAGGACCCGGATAAATAATAGCCAACGCCGCTCAGCCAGATAAAAGAAAATCATTTTTGCAAAACAGAAACGCCGCCTACCACACGCATATTATATTCTGCGCTCAAATTATTCCTTAAGTCCCAGTTGTTACATTTATCTTCAGATTACTTTAGTAAAAAAAACCGGCCAAGTGCGTGTCGGGCCACGCGCCGTAGGGTTCCGTAGTTACCTTATACCATACCATATTTAATACCACCTATCATTTTTCGTCTGCAAAAATAACTTTGTTTTTCAAAGTGTTGGTATGAATGACAAAGTTATATTTGCGGTTTTGGAAAATGTGCTATATCTCGAAAACTAATTACTATATCTCGTTCAAACTAATTTTCGTTGAAAGTGTTTATTAAGATCTATAGCATATATTTTTTTTAGATTTTTCACTTTCTTATTTCAAAAGTTAAAAGAGGGGGACACACATTTTACCACTTTGGCGGTGTATATCTTTCAAACGGTTGACTTTGAGAAAAAGTTGTCTTAAGAACCTTAATATCATTTTTAAAGACCAATTTATAGACATCCAACACATGTTGGTTTGAAGAAAATTTTATTTTTTCAGTTTCAGTTCCATGTATGGGGAGCCCCCCCTTAATCTTTTATTTTTCTTATTTTTGTATTAAATTCGTTAAGCGGTTAACAGAATACATCTACCTACTAAGTTTCAACTGTGCAGTCTTAATACTTTCGGAATAAAGTGGCTGTGACATACGGACAGACAGACAGACATGACGAATCTATAAGGGTTCCGTTTTTTGCCATTTAGGCTACGGAACCCTAAAAAGGACTTTGTTACGAAACTTTAGAAAGGCAGCTAATTCTATATACCTGATAAATAAAAGGTTACCTATTTGATAAGTAAGTTACTAGCATCATCTTGTGGAGAATGTTAAATTATAACTTTTCATTATAAATAAATACTATTATTTCAAAAAAACGTGGTAAAATATACCATTGTATAATTTATTCATAATGTAAATTGTTTCAAGTCCAGCAAAAGGATACTGCAATTTATATTTAAATACAATATATTATCATAATTAAATACAATAAAAAAACAGTACAATGAAAATCCTATGTCATGCGAGATTAAATAAATTAGGTAAAAAAGAATTAAAAAATTGTCATGAAGGGAAATATAAATAAAGGTAAAAGAAATTCTGATAAAATAAAAGCTATGTTCGTTAGAACAATAATGATGTCACTCGAGGGGTTGAGACGTTGAGTGAAACAAAGTCCTCCCATGATCCGGAAGGCACGTGAAACGTTGGTTCCGGGTTCCGGGTTCCGTCGTAAGATAACCGTCTTTAATTCCCACTAAACCGCACTTAGCTACCTGATGAATTATGATTTCCTAGTACTTGCTTAGACATTATAGACTGGTCGGTCGTCTTCGATTTTTTTTTGTTCAAGGTGATGTGCAGTTTTTTATTATTAAGACCTCAATGTAATCTTTAACTTGTAATCGGCTGCGCTGTGATGAATTGATGAAATTATGAAAATTATTACAATAAGGAGCAATAAGGGCTTTTCAAAATGACAAAAAACTCTGAGCTCGATAGATGGCGTTGATATAAATGTGTGTGTCAATGTGTTTTTTTTACTAAGCTTCGGAGAGTACTCATGTAGGCAGGCAGATGTAACCCTAAAATGTTTCTCTTTGGGCAGATGTCAGCCAGCAAGCTCTTACTTGCCTCTTTGGTACAGGCCATTTATTTTTAAAAGTGAATTGGGACACTTCTCTTTCCATCAACGCCATCTAGTGAAGCAAATAGTTACTATTTTTATTTTTTAAATGTCACTTTGAAAAGCCCTCATTTAAGTAGTTTTATGCCAGTGACAAATTTTGCCGATAATGCAACTTTTCATTGATAGTTTTCTATTCTTTTCGTTTGTCTCAAACAGGCATAAGAATCTTCATTATTTTTCAGGATGGTATGAAGACAACTGGTTCGAAACGAACTTGGAGCGAGAAGGCATCGACTGCACGGTGGAGCAAATGCGTGAGGCGGCGGAGGGCCACCTCACCACGGAGGCTCTCATGTGGAACCAGAACGCCAACCAAACCACCATATCTGGCATGACTTCGGAGGACTTCAGGTCAGTATTTTACTAATATTCAACTCGTGTGTCGACTTAACGTTGTATTGTACCTAACTATATACCTAAATATTCACTTTTTCCATGCTTAACGGCCGAATACTGAATATGAATTTCAATAAAATAGTCACCAAAAATGAGTCACATATACATCGTGAGATTTAAACCGTTTGGTTCCCGCAGTGGGTGATTCCACTCATGATTACAAGCAACTTTTATATGGGGCCAACTCTGATATCGCGAGATAAAATCAGCTGTTCCATACATTTAGGTCGAGTAGCTATTGCGCTTTTGTATGGAACAACAGATTTTTTTTCACGATATCAGAGTTGGGCCCATGGTAAAAGTTACTTGTAATCATGAGTGAAACCACCCTAGTGCGGGAGCCGGGAAACAAATGATTAAAATTTAAGCGTGTGTGTTTAAAAACTTAACTGACGTAAATGTCTCATTTATCTGAGGCAAATAACTCTTGTAAGTACTTACATTTTTGTGATTGGTACTTGAAAAATCTTTTTGCTAGATATTACCAATTAAATCAAGAAATCTCACAAAACATTTCTTTCTTATCTTTTTCTAACTATTGAATTTCAAAATTTTGAAACACAAATAACAATAAGGAATACACGCAGATTTTCACTTTTCGAACTGCCATAAAATCGCTTATAAAACCTAGAATTCGTATCCCTACAACTGTTCGTTAGTCACAAATACAACTGAGTTTACCGAGTTGTGATACGGAATTTGAATCTTACAGCAGCTTCAGACGCATTTTGAAATCCCCCTGTAACGCGCTGTAAACAAATGTGCAAACCTGGGCCCCAAGTCTGCTTCTGCTATTGTTAACACAATAATAATAGTGTTTCAATTGTAGTTGAATTACAATGCTTTTTAACATAGTTCGGTTAGGTGGCTACTGGTCCCTGGGCCCAATAGTATCCTTTCTTAAACCCAAACCCGAAACACAATTGAAACACGATTATTATGTTAAAATAGCAGACTTGAGCCCCTGAATCTTCGCAACTTCTTTGCAAAATACACTCTCTTTGATGAAACACGCGACATTTAAATAGTCGAATTTCGTGTTATCTTCGTCCATACTCGTTCTTCATTGTTATGGAAGCTCTAGAGAATTTGTAATATCCTTTGTCACACTCACAATAAGGTTCCAAGAATATTGACAAAGTAACAAAAGCAGATAGCGTCACGGTGCGAACAGCGATACACATTTGAAACAAATTTTCTTTCTTCAAGTGAGCTCATGGTGAAGCGATCACGTTCACAATGATATACTTTGTTGAGAACTCTATATCCTTTGAAGTCAAGTCATCAATATTTAATATCTTTCACAGTATTATCCCAATAACACGCAAACCTAAATATTTTGAAATCTATCTTGTTGAAGTAAAACAGTTGAAAACATTTTCGTTGCGAAATATTTTACAAAAGATATTTTCACTAATTCCACTTTTACCTACATTTTAATCAAGATAGTGATAAAGATCGCCGGAGACAGGAGCGGAACTTCTAATGAACACAATAAGCCACCACCGACCGACGCAGATAACAGTTAATTAACAACATTTACTAATAAAGATAAATATATGGAAATAACTCACTTTAGAAATCACGTAGATGAATCAAAGCTTTGCCATTTCATACAAATAACCAATTTCAATCGTAAACATGTTAAGCATTTTTTCTATGAAATGTACCGGTTTTCCTTTCTAGTTCACTGCCAGAGCTCTCGGCTTTATTATTTGGCAACGGACTAGTGCCAGATTATAGTCGGTGCGGCATATGTGTGTACTAATGGCTAACATAAGCCGGCCTTAAATCTGAATTCTGTTTAGCTTTACTATGAAACTAATTTTTAGTCTATCTTAGTACACTTTGAAGACCCCTCTCAAACAAAATTAGCTCAACAAACATAGAACCTATTTATTTTAAATTGTACGTATAATTGATGATAAAAGCTTCAGCAAAGAAACATAACGATGTTTGCGAAGATAAAACTAATGGCATCAATTTTCAATCCGCGCCGTTGCTCTCTTGAGCTTTCCTACCATGTAATAGCAGACTCCGGTAAGTACGAAGCATTATTTCAACAAAGCAAAGATTGAAGAAGATCCCTAAGGGGCACCAAAGCTTATTCTCGGACAATTTTCATCGTCTTCGAAGCGAACAATGTAGTCACTGCAGCGGCACTAACTAGGCGCTCTCTGCAAAATGATCTCTGTATTTTATTTTACCTACCTACAATCTAACAAGATCGTTCTCTCTTTAATGAGTAACATGAAACTCGGTCGTTAATGGTTGAGTCCACGGCATTTTGCTAACAAGAATTCCGACCTAAGCCAAATTATTGAATACAACCCGAACTCAACCGAGCTTAGGACAATAATTAACCCGGTCAAGCATGCTTTGATAATTCCACTGACTCCATTACTCGGTCTCCGAATTTTGGTCTCGTCCTTCAATTTATATTCTAATGAGAGCTACGAAATGAATGAAAATACTTTTGTATTTTATATTTTTGGTACTTTTACTACTTAAATACTAACATTGCTGCCTCTTTTGATGCTCTAGAGAAATTATCTAAAGATGTGGTTTTTTTATCCATTAGAAAAAAATGGAAACAGGATACGTTTTAATTACTTTTAGATTTCTACTGTTCCCACGAGACCTAACTTTTCTAACTGATAGCTTACACAACCTTTCAGAAATAAATTTCAAAAGGTTACTCAGTAACTTCGAGCCTCCATTTAGAAGCAACTAATAAAAAATAAAATAAAACGCAAATTCATTTTCTTATTATTTTTAGGGGCCTATTTCACCAAAATCAAAATTAAAACTAAGTTTTATCTAGTAAATGTCGAGTTTGATCTCTCGATTCAAATCGATTTTACCAGCTTTTTGATGCAGTTGATATAAGATCAAAATTAATAATACGAGGAATTTTCCATTCTATAATATGTGCCAGATTCTTAACCAATTTTTTGATAGGTGAAATCGGGTCATCTCGACAATTAAAATAGATAATGCAAAACTTAGCTTTATTTGTTTGAAATTAAAGTTTATTTAATTTCAAACAATTGGCGAAAATTTCCCTAAGGATTTTTCCTTCTATCCCACCCAGAGCGAGTGATAACATTGTTATTTTCCGCAAACAGATCACGGCTGAACGAAGCGCTCCGGGGGGCGGGGTACGACATCGACGGCGAGAGATATCCCGAGGGCTACCAGGAGGCGCCGCTTGCGTACGACGCTGTTTGGGCCGTCGCACTGGGTAAATTGTTTACCAAAATTTATTCATTAGAAAAGCGTAAAAGATTTTGTATATCTTGACCTGTTTGTTGACTATTTCGCACGATATTGGCGGTGAGAGATTTCCCGAGTGCTACCAGAAAGCGTCGTTTGCATACAACCACACCCTGGGCACTCCATACAAGCGCCGCGTTTCAACTACTTATTACACAGACGCTACACAGTGACGTTTTTGCACACGCGCAACTGTGCGTGAAGTTATTGAATGAGCACACGATTCGGTACACGACTCGCGCGGTGGTGGGGTGAGGTAATTGATTGTGGGGCGGGGCGGAGAGTTTCCTTTCTGTACGATAGTACTTATATCTATTCTGTGATACAACGCTGTTTGGGGTGGTTAATTCATTCAAGTATTTGGGCCGTCATGCACTTGGTAAAATGTTTACCATGTTTTTTTCAACAGGAGGTTCTGAATATCTTCTATTTGTTACTTCAACTTCACAAACCGATACATTGATGTTGTAATAAAATACGACATGCATTGTTCTTTTTGCTCTACATATAGTCCCATTGAAGGTTTCTTCTAAGGCCCCGAAGCACTCGGATCGAGTAGTAATAAACTAAGATCACCAATTGTAATTCATCTAGCTTAAGGCCTGCAAATATTACATTACAACAGCCTTCATGTCAATTTAAGTTCAGTAGTAGTTGTTTCCATAATGACATGATATCAATCTACAACATTTACATAGCCCGAGTTTGGTAAGTCTGCCCCGAGTCAAATTATTAGAGGCCTTAGGTAACAAGATACATTTGAGCTTCAAACTTGTTGAAGTTTAAGACTTACTGTTAACGTTATTGATCCAGCCTCGGAAATTTAATAACCGCCCGTGGCGTCACGTCTTCAGTCTTCATCATAAAGGGACCGCATTCCTGAGTTTTCAATTTCCTCGGACCCCCAACTAAAGCTTGTGTATCTACCAACTCCATGCCCTTATAAAACGCTCAGTTAACTTCAACAATTTAACTTAGCACATTACACAATCTATTCGATTAATTCTATTGTTAAAGTTAGCTTAGCTAAATTAAAGTCGGAAAGTTGATATTAGATTAAGATTGTGTAAGTTTGAAGGTCTTGTTTAAATTTTGAATCGATTGTTGTAGCGTTCAACAAGACGATGGAAAAACTGGAGAAGAGCGGCCTCAGTCTTAAAAACTTCACTTACACCAACAAGAAGATTGCTGATGACATCTATGAGGCCATTAATTCTACATCATTCCTCGGTGTATCGGCAAGTATCGCACTTTCCACTTTGTCTTTAAGCCAAGTTCCAAAGTTTTTTATTGTTGGAAGTTGCATTTGTCGCTCGTTAACGTTAAAGCAACTTTATGGAAACAAGCCTTTTGTTCTACAAACTGCCTGCCAAATTAATTAATGTATCAAAATAGCAGTCACGATCTCTTGTCAAGTGTCATGTTTTAATTGATGTTATGAAGTTATTCAGCTATGTGCTATTTCATAAGTTATTTACTGCAGTTTTATCTTAAATACTTACTAACTTTCCTTATCATCAGCATCGTTGGAATTTATATTTTTTTTAATGATGACGATTTTCGATCTATCTGCAAGTAGTCATTTATTTTTACAGTATAATCAACAATCTGTAATAATTGATTGCATTATATTACTTGTCTGTTCGCTTATAAAATGTCATTACATTCAGGACAGGAACGCTTTCAACTTTATATGACAAAAAAAGAAAGAAATTTTAAGGATCCTCGTATCTTTTACAAATTATATACCTATTTCTGATGTAACAGAATCCATAACACACATCAAAGCGAATATACTTCGACTACCTTTGAATATAATATGATAATGTAAAATTCATAAGCGCATTTTTGTATTACATCGTACTACTTAGGTAAGTCTATCATGAAAAAAACATGAAGATTATTCGATGGGTGAGATCTTCGCGTGTTCTGGGGTCCGACAGCTTGACGTGCCAATTGCAAATGCTGAACTTGTGTTAGAAATAGAAAATTGATGTAACAATGTCTGCTAAAAACTGTAAGCACTTATGCTTTCATTCTTGTTTGTTATACTACTAAAGGACAACCTTTCAAAAATATAAAATGTCAATTTTACCTTTTTGTAATGAAAGTAGATAAATAAATTAAGAACACGTATTTTTTATTTTTTGTGTTTTTTTATTTACTAAATCACTGTTTGAAAACTTACCCACTCATTTAATAACCCTTTTAAAAGAGCGTACGTACATTGTCAGGAAGTTAAATAAAGTATGTAATGTAGCTCTTTTGTCAATTTAGGATTTCAAAATAAAAACTGACTCTAATCTGTGACAATATGTCATCATGGATGTCGTATGGTTTCGATAGGGATGTGGCAGTGGGATTTCTGTTAGTGATATCCAGGGCTGGAAAACCTGGTTAAAATTCGCAAGCAGGTTTCGCGCAGCTTCATAGCGGTATTATTTCTGGTTAAGCTCGGTAGACCGTTTTGGTTTTGATTCCGCTCCCAAAACCTGGTTAATACCAAAATGATTTTGTTCGCTCCGCCCACCCGATGCAAAGCAACGAAACGAAAGACGAGACGGGACTTGCGTTTGCGCTGCATCGCGTCAAGATCCCGCCCGCGCCCGCAGATAAAAAGAGACAAAATATATCGCTGCACTATTCACGCGCGTTGTGGAATTAACCAGGTTTATGCCAGAAGCAATATCGCTCGCGAATCGATTCCGCTCCGAGTGAACACGTAAATTCTGTAAGAATAAAAACGTCTTAATTTGGTTTTTAATTCCGGCATTTGCATTGTAGAATAGTCTTTTATATCCATTTTGGGTCAATGGCTCTTTTTCGGTAAAAAAATACCACAAAATAAATACCTATTTTCCTATAGATTTGTTCTGAACGTCTAGTCTCGTAGGAACAAGCGTATGCAGCGACATCTACAATCAGCTTTACGTTGCCAACCCCATTGCAACCAACTGTCAAATTTGACAATTGATTTAATTCAATATGGACTCAATTTGGACTAGATTTTAAAAATACTGATCTAAAGATTCTGAAAAACATATGAGCTTAGAACACCTAAAATCTTGAAATGGTTTTCTAATTTTGGTACTTTCTCAAAATGAAATGTTGTCCAATAAAAGCATTTTTAAAGATCGACAGCTTTCTGTTTTCACAGAAGTTACCTAATGCCGAAAAAGTATTTCGGGAAATGCTATGCCAGTTTGTGGAAAAGAAATCCAGTGCAAAACGATAACATGAGTTTTTTCGTGCTCACCCTACGAAAGCACACCCTGCACCGCGTATGCAAATAGGAATTTTCAAACCAAACTCCTAGAATACATTTCGAAAGTTGCGTTAATAACTCACCGCTGAAACACATCTGCGCTTTCAGCAAATGGCTATAAAATAAAACTAGGTACCTAGCTCAACTTTCGTGACATCAACTAATACCTCGCTATTGACAGCTATGAATTTTATGGCCAGCTCACCGTTTATATCAACTTTCATTCGGGTCACAAAGTGCTTCAAAATAATTTTACGATTTACGAAATTAGATTCGCTATTTTTATTACGATGGATACCTTGTCTAAGTTTGAGTGAATTATTATTGGCTATTGCTTTTGAAATGGTTTATAGTTCATTGGTATTTTACGATATCCATAAACGTTTGGATTGAATATAGAGTGTATTTTCGCAATGTTCGTAAGTTTATAATGTATATCATTAGTGGGAAACTTGAAACTTCAGACAACCCTGTCCCTTAGCATCTGTTTAACTATTCCACGCTCGCTCCCTTCGTCTCCTGTCAAATTAACTGCCGTAATAAATAAATTCGTTATTTTTAATTACAGTTTGGAAACAATCCATTGTAAACGGGGACAGTGAGCTTTATATTTTTTTTTTTTATCTAAAGGTCAAGATAAAAGTGATTGTTTGTCATTCTTTAATGCTTTAAAAGTGCAAACTTGATATAAAACTTGACAGAAGTTTAGGTTCATAAAATGATAATAGTAATTTAACTTAAACACAATAATGAAAAAAGAAACTATACCGTTCATAAAACTTTGTCTGGCCCATGGTACAACAATATACTACGCCAGATATAGCATTTAGAGACAGAGGAAGACACGTGGGTAATACTTGCTTACGTCATCTCCGCTTTCAGTATTGAAAATTACGGTCATTCATCTTTAACTTGGACTGTTTCTTTTGCTAAGAGAAACAAATCTCAATTAAAATGCACTATTATAATTTTATATTGAGTGTGACAAAAAAATCCTTCATTCTGTGCTTGTCACTTTTAAAGTCGCGCAACTGGATAGCGATACCGTGTGAAGTATATTGCACTTTGTAATATACAATTAAGCAATAACTCAAAATAGGAACACACGCGTAGCATTCTAAAGTAACCAATATTCGGAGCGCTGACTAGACATAAGTTAATTCTATCATATAATTTTATATTTCATTATTCAATAAATATCTATACGCAAAACATGACGTTTTTATCTGAACAAAAGCATTGTCCAAATAGATAATATTACACGTGATAGCCCCGCAATGCCAGACCTTTCTCAGGCGCAATGGCAGACCATGTCGTTCAAGTTCAAGAGTTGGTTTATTACGAGTTTCGTAAATATAGCTGAAAACCAAAAGGTCGAACGCCAAAAGGGCGACAACTAATGGTCGAGTGCACAAATCGTCGGTAGTATATTTGGTAGAACGTTTAATACGTCAAAATTACAATACGTCCTAGTGACATTTGGTCGAGTCATTAAAAGGTCGAATAGTGAAGGTCGAAGCTGTAGTAAGAGTTCAGCCGTTTATACGATTATAGTCTGTTACGATTAGGATGAAATATAATAACTAAAGTTTCAAAATATTACTAAAAAACCACCTTAGCACCTTACACGAGATCTCCTTTAGATCCATTTTTCATCATCATCAGCCACTTAAAGTCGTCACTGCTCGGGCACATATGCCTTCTTATAACAGGTTAATTTTCACAGCTCTCAAATTCAGTTTAGTAAAAGCAAATAAAAGTCTTATTCTCCAAAAAACACGTTTTTTTTTCTCAGACACTTGGCAATTTCTTTTTTTTATTTTTATTTTGAATACAAATATCGACAACGTATATTAAAAAACTAAATTAACGTACGAGTATTTTATGTTTGACCTTAGTCAAAGAGTGTTCAAGTAACTTCAAATGCTTCAGCAAGTTTTTGTGTCCTACTGAAATGTCTCAATAACGTGTAAATGAGAAAACTAAAAGCCTATTATACTTATATCTATTCTTTGCTATTACAAACCTCGACAAGTATTTTACAAGTTAAGAGTAGAATGAGAATTTAGGAGGAATATCCAAGTTTACAATTGTTCAATTGTTTTAGGGTCTGGTCGCATTCTCGTCGCAGGGCGACCGTATAGCGCTGACGCAGATCGAGCAACTTTCCGACAACCACTACGTGAAACTCGGCTATTACGACACACAGGCTGACAATCTTACGTGGCTGGACCGGGAGCGGTGGGTTGGTAAGTAAAATAATAATAAATCTATTTGATTGAATCAGGCGTCACTTGGCGGAACTCCCAAATCATTGTGAAAAAAGAAATATAATATGTAGCTTACTTCCGCAAACAATATATGCCCGCCCACCCGCAAAAAATGCATATGCACACCACTAAATATCAGTGCACAATACCTGCATTTAGCAACACGTGTAGAGTGGTCTAATAGGGTATTTGACAACATCCTTACTAATATTATAAATGCGAAAGTCCGTTTGTTTGTTTGTTTGTTACGCCTTCACGTCTTAACTACTAAACCAATGATCATGAAATTTCGTATACACGTTGTCAGGGGTACAGAGAAGGACATAGGGTACCTTTCATCCCGAAAAAAAAGTGTTTTCCCGAGGGATAGCTAAAAAAACCTTTCCACGCAGACGAAGTCGCGGGCGGCAGCTAGTTGAAAATATACTACAAATTGTGGTCATCCTAACAGATATTGGCGTAGAAAAACATATTTAACTATTATATAGACTAAATTAAATCTATTAATTGATTAATTTCACCTAGAAAAATGCAATAATTTTTGAATTTTTTTCTGTGGCGAAAATGCTCTAAGATTACTGATGACGTCACTTGCCTGTAAATAAATATGGCTTCAGGCGTTTGACACGACCATAGACTAAGGATCCGCGATTGATGGCTGTCAAATAACTAAGGAAATTACAATGTTTACAGGCTAGTGACGTCAACAATTCACGTGTCCAGCACCGTAGCGTTTTTGGCGCGGTTTTAAAATTTTAAACTTTAACACTGTTTTTTTTAATGAAATACATTGATTTTCCTGGAATATCAATGTGGTGCGCTTATTACGTTATAAAAAAATAATTTAAAATGGTTTTCCAAAATTAGTCAAATAGCCTATTGGTGAAGGTGCAAGGTGTGTTGCTGTCTTGCTAAATGTTGTGCCTTGATATTTTGTGGTGTGCATGTGCATTTTGTGGGCGGGCGGTGCATCTTGCATGTATTGTTTGCGGAAGTAAGCTACATATACTTCTTTTTTCACAATAATAATAAATCTGTATACTGCTTTTCATAAGGGTTTTAAAAACAATGCTAACTAGTGGCTCTGTGAGCTGTAGATCTATGGTTTGTGACATTTTTGAACTTTTTTGAAATAGCTGAAATGTGATTATTCCCCATATCTCCGCCATTATCAAAAATTTCGAAAAACTGACTCAAAAAAATCTGTGTGAATATACGGATTTTGCACTCGCTCGGTTTAGGAGAATAATGTCCTTACGGTAGTTCTTATATATATTCTGTGCTATAGGATAAAGCTTACAAGTAAAACCTATGTGAGAGACAGAACTCTATATTATGATCCCTTCGGGACCTGAATTACAGATCTCCAGGCTCTCACGTCAGGAATAAGGTTATATAAACCCATGAAAATTTAAACGTCCTTCTCAACTATAAGATTCAGGGAACTATTTCAATTTACTTCTATACTATTTAAAACCTTAAATAACTAAGTTTTAATTGAGTGATATTTCAAAATTTGGGGTTAAGTAATTTAAATTGAATTAAATTAAAACGACTGAAGTTTATTTATAGTGTTAAAGTAAAGCAATATGTCTAAGGGTCTAGAAATCATTTAATTTTACTAAGAGAATAAACAAAGCTTAATTAATGTTTACCATCTCCATTTCCATTCGTAACAATCTGAATTACAAAATATTTTAGCATGTTTTCCAATATAGCCACTAAAGTCTTCATACTCTTCAGTTTTATTTTTTTGATATAAATTCAAAACTGATTATTTTTTATAAAATGGTGTTGATTTTACGTATAAAGACAATGTGAAAATTATTCAAGTTGCCAACAAGATTGGAATGCAGCTTACTCCAGATAAATTACCCAAACGTGTATAAATGAGAGTAAACATTTATAAAGACCGCGTTATGTAACGGGCTACCCGAAATGAAGCCAACTTAGGGTTGCCACGACCGCGTTAGAGTATATTATTATATTCTGTGCCTTGACTAAGATTTTTTTTATAAATAAAGTATTGTAAATAAAATTACAACGATATTTTTCATCATTGTTTGAAATCAAATCAAATCAGTGACTCGGTAGCTCAGCGGTCAGACCATTGGACCGGACATTCAAAGGTCGCGGGTTCGATTCCTGTCCGACAATTAATCTGGTGCGTGTCGTATTTTTTTAGTGTATGCTTCAATGCCCGCGCGGCCGCATGCGGCCGGATAACAATAGCAAATCTATTGTGTCTCATTATCCGGGCTTTGAAGTTTCATTTAGTATCAAAGTCAGTCTCAACCAGAGTGAATTAAAAAGTTAGTTGCCATCTGATGCTGGTTTACACATCACTCCAAAAGATAACTTTGTATAATCATCAAATCGTCGCTTAATTAAAATTATTTTAATTTGCAAAGTTAAATCTACGACAATCACTCCAAAGAATCAAGTACCTACTTATTCTTTTAATTTAAGGTATTTCGTTTTGCTCCAAGTTTCATCGTACGTACGATCAGTACGCACGTAAAAGCATTATTGATTAATAAAACACGCACCATGCGTGATGAAAGTATATTTTGAGTGCCATATTTTATAAACTTTTAAGCCAATAAATATTACGAGTATTTTTAAGTAAAAGATTAACAACTAACTACAATAAAATCAGCACAAAATCACAACCTCTCGAGTGCCGCAAACAAAAATCGGCTTTCGGCGCGTGACCCGTGGGATTCCGCATGATAGCGCGCAGAACATCCGTTCCGGTCCGTTGTGGAATTGCGCGAAAATTACATGTGTACCTAGTGTATAAACTACATATTGCAAGAATGTGTGTTATATTACCTTTTAAATAGGATATAATTAGTATTTAGTCTAAAAACAACTACCGACATAAAATCGGTGAGAAAATCGTAACGTCTGCGACGGATTGGTGGAACACTTTTTCTTAATTATGGAAAAAATCCACTAGGCTAAATCAAGTGTTGCTAGCCCTATCTAGGATTACACCTCGCAAAAGTGCGGAAGATGTCACTCCGCAGAAAAACAACATTCTGCAAGAAAATTCCCGCCATCCATCGCAACTTTTGTCTCGCGTCGTGACAAAAGAATGTGGCAAGTTACGCAGAGATTACGTAACGTAGCCTGACAAGTTTTGGCAGTCGTTTTAGTGCTATGATATGAATATCTCAGTATTGATACTGGCTTGACACTGATGAAACGTATTATGATATACCTTAGTACTTAAACAATATACTTACATAAATGAACCTTAATATTTATTAGTGACGTCTGTCTTGTAGTTTTATTGGTTATCCAAACTGCGAAATCTAAAAGCTAAACATAACTTGTACTAAAAATTTAACGTTGAAATATTTTTCTTTACAAACTTTTTACCAAAGAATACTAACTATGTCTTACTTACAATTCTTTAGTCAAATATTGCTCGCGGCGCGGCTTTCTAAGATGGCCGCTACCGCTAGGCTAAGTTACTTTTTCAAGAATCCATGTTGTAAAGATTATTTCTTTCATCTAAAAAATTCTTATAACGTAAAATCCAAGTCAAAGTACGTAACGAAGATTAATTGGTATCTAATAATCGAAGGGTCCGTAATTAATGTTCTTTTAAACTTTACCTACAAGTTATAAGTACTAATTTTTTCCTAGCCTAAGTTTACAGTATCTGATTTCTTTTCTTGTCAAGTTCAAGCTTGTGATATTGATATAACTAAGTAATGAGATCGAACTTTTTACATAATTCATTTTATATTATGAGATGCATTTTATCAGGTTACATTATCAATTAATTTCTTATGTCTTTTTAAAAAGTAAAAACTGTTAAAATATAAACCACTTCCTTTGTAATTTAATATTTCTTATTCAGTGAGAATCCCGAGGAATGCACGATAATTTGAGATTGATTATTTACTGCAACAAAGCTTTTGTATTGGAATAGTACCTACCTAGTTTTAAAGTTTCAATCACAAAAAAGTCCTGTATCTGATATTCGAAACTAGCTTGCGTCCGCAACTTCGTCCCGTGGAGCCTAGGAAATCTTTGATCAGAATAAAAAGTATCCTATGTTTTAATAAAAATAATCGTACAAATGTGTTTAGCCCGTTTTTGCGTGATTGAGTAACAAACATCGAAACATCCAAACCGTAACATTTATAATATTCCTAGCATCCGCCCGCGACTTCCTTCGCGTGAACATACATAAAATCCCTAGAGAACCTTCGACTGAGATAAAAAACTCCTATGTTTTAATTAAATTAAAACATAGGATTTTTTTATCTCGGTCGAAGGTTGAAGGTGAAATTTGGCACACAGATAGTTTATAGCCTGAGGCTATAAACTATCTGTGTGCCAAATTTCATCCAAATCCGGTTAACCGTTTTTGCGTGATTGAATAACAAACATCTAAACATCCAAACCGTCACATTTATAATATTCCTAGCATCTGCCCGCGACTTCCTCCGCGTGAACATACATAAAATCCCTAGGGAACCTTTGACCAAGATAAAATAATCATATGTTTTAATTCAGGCTATACTCTATCTGTGTGCCAAATTTCATCCAAATCCAGTTAACCGTTTTTGCGTGATTGAGTAACAAACATCGAAACTTTCACATAATTATTTCAATATAGTATGATAGGATTAGTAGGGTAAGATAGTAGGATTGTAATGTAATTGATCCATTTCAGCATTTTGAAAGAGGCCAATTTCCTCTCCGTAGCAACAAATGCCTGGGCCATTTATTTCGGATGTCGTCTGTTACGTGGTGCATTTTATAGCCGGATGTCGTTCTAATTCCTGAAATAGCTGTTCTAACCCTATTGTTATTTTACGAGACTTTTACGAGTGGGGGTATAATGGGTACTGTAAACGTGTATTTCTTTTCATCAGGTGGAAAGGTACCTCCGGACCGTACCGTGGTGGTAAATGAATTAAGGACGGTATCGCTGCCTTTGTTCGCTTGTATGACTGCGCTCTGCTTGGCTGGGATATTGGCCGCGATCGGGTTGATTGTCTTCAATATAATGCACCGACATAGAAGGTAAGTTTGATTTAAATTATTTAATGTGATTAATTACTACAGTTGTAAAAATTTTTACTCCATAAATAGAATTATGAACAGGGGGTCTATTACGAAAAGTTTAATGCGATACACGCAGCTGCGTCCGTGCTTCGTTTTGATTGTTTCTTATTACAAATCACTTTCGTATGCGATATTGCGAAGTAATTGCGTGAGTTTGACAGTTTTTCTCTAGTGTATCCGACATTGTTGGTTCAGTAGTCTATAAACTACGGTAGCCAAATTCAAATTTTTTTTTATAACTAAAACAAACGAACTGCGGACGATTATCGTGGCCAAGTGACTGCGTTACGCAATTGCGTACGTTATTTTCGTAATAGGCCCCCTGATCTTTGACAACTGCCCCCTGATTATGTAACTTTGTTGCAATCAACTCTGATAGAAATCACAGTTACATTGCTGCTTTAGTAAGAACCAATGTGACAACTATCTTACTTAAAGCAGTAATGTTACTGCAGTTTCAATCGATGTCAGTCGAGAATTGTTAGCAACAGACTTACGTAATCTACCCCCCGGCCCCCTGTTACATAGTCAGTTGCTAACAATTCTCAATTGTAATCGATTGAAACCGCAGTTACATTGCTGCTTTAAGTAAGATTAATAGTTGTCACATTGGTTCTTACTAAAGCACTAACTGCGATTTCTGTCAGAGTTGATTGCAACAAAGTTACAAAATCAGCCTGTTGATTACGTAAGTCTGTTGCTAACAATTCTCGATTGAAATCGATTGAAAGCGCAGTTACATTGCTGCTTTAAGTAAGATTAATAGTTGTCACATTGGTTCTTACTAAAGCACTAACTGCGATTTCTGTCAGAGTTGATTGCAACAAAGTTACAAAATCAGCCTGTTGATTACGTAAGTCTGTTGCTAACAATTCTCGATTGAAATCGATTGAAAGCGCAGTTACATTGCTGCTTTAAGTAAGATAGTTGTCACATTGGTTTTTTACTAAAGCAGCAATGTTAATGCGATTTCTGTCAGAGTTCATTGCAACAAAGTTACATGATCAGCGAGCAGGTCTCGGGTGTAGCAAATTTAATGAACGTAATCAATGTATTAGGGTATTGAACGTAAAAGTATTGTACCAGCAAGAACTCTTAGATACTATTTCACATATTGCTCACTTTATGAATACTGGATATTCTGTAAAATATCCATCAAATTACTTTCCTACTACGGAGAAGTTTTGTAATCGTAAACTAAAAACATGTTCATAACTCTGAATCTAATTCTAATAAAGTTAACAAATGGAATGGCAGTTTCCTAAAGTAATAACATATTTCTCCAGACTTCTTCCTATAGGTAGACTGAACTTCTTTATAACTTTATACTTAAAATATAACTTTATAACTTTACGACTAAAGTATGTATATAACGGGGAATCAAAGACAGCTAATTTACTTTTATGAAAACAATTTATTTTCTTTTAACTAATCGGGTTTCTACGTCACTAGAATGGAATGACGGCTCTATTCCTTCTTATAGTTAAGTTAAAGTCTAAGTCAAATTATATATCTTTATTCAGATAAAACCGTCTATATTTTCCTACCACCCGTTCCAGGAGGCCTATTACGAAAATATTGGCCACGATAATCGTCCGCAGTTCGCTGGTTGTAGTTATAACAAACGTATTGAATTTGGCTACCGTAGTTTATAGACTACTGAACCAACAATGTCGGATACACTAGAGAAAAACTGTCAAACTCACGCAATTACTTCGCAATATCGCATACGAAAGTGATTTGTAATAAGAAACAATCAAAACGAAGCACGGACGCAGCTGCGTGTATCGCATTAAACTTTTCGTAATAGACCCCCAGACTTTTTAACTCCAAACTTTTTTTTAGCAAGAAGTAGAATATTATTACAGCGAATGATAAAAAAACATCGGTAACAAGAATCGTTTTCCTCGTGCAACGTTTGGTTTTACGTAAGCCTACAACTAAATATTATGTAGAATCATAACTCACATATCAGAGACAAAACATAGCAATATGATCGCTGCAAGACCCCCATCAATGTCAAAAACAGCGTTTGGCCTTACTTACCTTATTGACGCAGGTACACTTACTAAAGCCAGGTACTCACATTCGAGTTGTTACTGTGACTCTTGCGTAACGTTGACGTTACTGTAACGAAAAATCATGTGGGCGATGAGTGAGCCTGTCTAATTTCAAAATCTATCTAAATTTTTGGCACAAATAAAAACTTACCAAAGAAATGCAGCAATGTGTCACCTCCATCTATCAAATGAAAGCGATTGCGATAGATTTTTATAATTAGACAATAGAAGGCCGGGGGGCTGATTATGTTACGAAATCGCAGTTACATTGCTGGTTTAGTTAAAACCAATGTGATAACTATCTTACATAAAGCAGCAATGCAACTGCGATTTCAATTGATTGCAATCGAGAATTGTCAGCAACAGAGTTACGTAATTCGGGGTCAGGTCCCTCCAATCAATTGTGTAACCAATGACACAATTGAAAATCTTTGCAATAGCTAAACTAGAATAATGGTAGATAGGGGACCATCAACCTGAACAACTTTTACTATGGGGACCAACTCTGAAATCGCTTCGATCATCAATTATCTGTTTCATACAAAAATTAATAACGAAAATATGAAAATGTTCCGGAAGGAAGCCGCGTTGTTCTAAGTGAAAATGTATATAACAGCTGATTTTTTCCGCGATTTTAGAGTTGGTCCCAGAAAAAGTTGTTCAGTTTGATGATCTCTATCTACCATCTTCTGGTTTAGATATTAATTCTGTTACACGTTGTAATAGGGGTTAAAGTATTAAATTTTTCTCACACACAAAGGCTCTCATAATTATCTTCTATGAATTTAAAGATGCTTAGGTTACTTGTTATTATTTCGAATTATGATCATAACGGCCCACTATCAGTAGTAAAAAAATCTGTTTTTTTCCTAAACGTTAAAAAAAGTATCTTATAAGCGACTCCTTTTTTCTTTGGCAAAAATGACCACCTAATTCGTTGTAACTTAACCGATACTTATTTTTTTCACTTAACACGTGTGGCATTAGTTAACTGAGTGTTTAACATTGTGCATAAAAGTTTTCAAACATTAGCGTTCATGGTTGTTAAATAAATCAAGAAAATGTTAATATGGAAATGCGACTCCCTTAAAATTCTCCATACAAAAAGGCCCTTTCATACTTTAACCCCTAATATATGCGTTTAATATAGTTTTCGCTAACCATCAATTATTAAAACAAACATAATATTTTTTTTTATTATTAATATAAAAGCGAAGCGTAACTTTGTAAGCGGTGTTTGTTACATGCGCGTGTACACATTTGAACCTTACACTGTATCAGCAGGTTACAGTACTGTTACAGCCCGCTAGTGAGTACCAAGTTTAAGAGAATTATTATCCCACTTGACACTTTGTGAACTCTTGTAAATTGTTTTTGTTGCCTCCATCAAGGGACTTGGGTGCGATATTTTTAATTGAGTTTAAAAGTTGTTCGAGAAAAATCTACCCGTACTTATTTAATGTAATTTTCACTTAATGGAAAGTTTACGATGTTTACAATGACCCCTCGTTCGCTTAAATGAGAGTAATAATGAGGTACCAAACTTTAATTTCGCCTTAATGAATTAACGCGTTGTAGTCATTAAGAAAATTATAAAAGTTTCGTAACAAATTTATAACTTAATTTAACAAATTGTTATCAAGGTAGACCGCACCAGAAGTTAGGGATAAAATTATCGTTTGTTTGTTCTATCACTTTATAACGCGCATCAAAATAAATATTTCATCTGGGCAATCAGGGTCAATCAAACAAAAGTAAACAAGCATTTCCATTGTATTTTCATAACATCATATTTAGCAACTGTATAGAACCCAGAATACTTTTCATTAAATCAGATTGAAATGGAATCGCCATTTTTGCTCGTATGCAAATTATTCAATGAAATTTCAAGCCAGATTAAAGCAATTGAGGGGAAAACGATCTGGGTTGATGGAGTCACTCAGGTTTCCAATCTGAAGAGCTTAATTTCTATTCATCGGGAATATTAAAATTCCGCTGGGAGATTTCAGCTAGCAGCATTTTTCTGAGATATTTTTATTAGAACAAGCTAACTGCTACAGAACTACATGAGTAAATAAAATGTGACAGAACTGCAAAATAAAGATTGGACATATTTAAAAAATATATCTCTGACAAATTTGAAGTTTGAAAGGAAATAGACATAATACTGTCTGTGTAAGTTAATAACTTTAAAGCGTTTATTGAAAATGATGTGATTCTATTCTTCGTCAGTTATTAATATTGCGTCGGTCAAGATGTGACACCTCATTTTTTTGAGTGCAGCTGCAATTTTTTGTTTTAAAGCAGAAATATTTACACGGTGTTTCTTTTGTGAACTTGTAAGTGCCTACTGCAAATTACATCTTTTAACGCCTAAAAAACCCGTAGTGACATGATGACGATAAAGAGTAAACTCAAGCATGAAGTTTTGTTAATTGTCTCTCCTGTAAAGTTGTTGAGGGTTGAAACATCTAAATGCAGATTGACCACTGCATTTAGATGTTTCAATCCTCAACAATAAAAAGTGTTACGCCGGCGTCAGCTTTTCATATGCACTAGTTTGAAACTAGTGCCAAAGACTCGCTCGCATTACAGGAAATGACGCTGAAATTCGTTTTGTGAATATCGTGTTATGCTCGAGCAACAACTTACTTGAAGTTGGCGTGTTTTTGAACACTGTTACCGTCGAGGATATTGCATTGCGGTGTAGCTAAACTCAAATTGTTCTTGGATCACTTTTCTGTGAACAAAATAAATGCCCTTCAAAAAAGAGCATAATGTTTCAGTAAAAAATTTGGTTACAAAAGTCATTTTGTGTTAAAATGGTAGCCCTTTCAAATAATCGTCAGATATTTTCTGTGTTTTATCATATTATAGAGCTCTAGAATACTCTAGATCAGGGATGGCGAACCTTTATGTATCAACGTGCCATTAAATGTTATTGTTTAATATAGGTCATAGAAAGAGTCGCGTAATGAATTTTGTGGTCAGTGACGTGCTCAAAATATTGTGTCGCGTGCACTGACCTGCATATATTTAAACTGGACAGGCTTATGTCAAACTGTTTTTGTGCCTATTTGATTTCCGCCATTTTGGCGCTGTAGGACGTAGCGTGAGCATAGCGTGCGTACATGGTACTAAAGTTTGAAGTCTGGAGAGACCATCACGGCAACCATTTTCATATTGTACGTCAAAATTAGTTCTTTAGACGCACGCTAGTGGCGTTTCAAATAGGCACAAAAACTTAGCTGTCAAATCATACAGACAGCCAGTCCAGTTAAATAAAAAAAAAATTATGTCAGTGGTCGCGTGCCATTGGTTCGCCATCTCTGCTCTAGATAATTGCTTTTAGATGTCGTTCTGTTCAGTGCTTTTATTTTCAATAAAATAATTATCAATCTCCATACAGAGTGATTCAATGGTCACATCCAGCGTGTAACACCGTAATGCTCTGCGGCTGCTGTATCTGCTTGGGGGCAGCAGTGGCGCTAGGTGTCGATGGTCGGTGGGTGCAACCCCAGCACTTCGCGGGACTCTGCGCGGCGAGAGCCTGGCTGCTTGCGACTGGATTCTCCATGGCTTATGGGGCTATGTTCACCAAGGTTTGGAGAGTGCATCGACATACGACGAAGCCGAAGGTCGAATCTAAGGTATGTTAGATACCTATGTTGTTTGTCTAACGTTCTGCAAGACTATAATATCAGTGACATATTGACTGTCTAATATTTAGGCAATAAGAAAAACAAAATGCGTGTTATTTTCTTAATTCACTTAAATCCAGCAAACGTAAAACACGAAACGGGAATTCCGTTTATATACATTTTTCCATTTGATCCAAGCAAGTTGGACATAAAACTTAATCCTATTTGCATTCTTAAACGAAGGTATGCAAGAATTCAACTTAGGCGCTAAGTGCCGTTGTAACTCAATGACATAAAATCCAGCCATAACCCGGCAAGGTTTCCGAAACATTTTTACTTCTCTCTTTTATTCGTGTTTTTATTCTTTTGTATTGTACTAAACTTTTTAACGAGCTACTTGCGCTCTTGTCCATTCTATCTTCAAGTTTATCAGTTCTGGCTTGTTTCAAAATGGCTAATTATGCTAACGGCACAGGAAATTACGTTTAAATTCTATACTAAAGCAAATGGTTTTATTTTCTCTTATGCTCGAACATTTTTTATCGCTAAATAGATTTAAAAGGTCTGTTTCACAGGTTCCAGAGAGACTATTCTTCTAATTAATCTAGTTTTATTTCTGTAAAAGAATTGTTATTTAAATTAACTAGGTACCAATTAAGTTAATTGACACGTGAATCAAGCCAGTATTTATATCTTTATTGTCCTCATACCTCCTTATGAAAATACAGTATCAGTATACTACGAAACCATAAGCCAATCAAATTACCTCTTTATCTTGTATTCTAATCAAACCACATTTTAGAAGCGAATGCACGGATGGAAGCTATATACAATGGTCGGTGGTCTGCTAGCCGTAGACGTAGCCCTACTGACTGCCTGGCAGCTAAGAGATCCTCTACAAAGGAGGGTGGAGATCTTTCCCCTTGAAGCACCAAGGCATCACGACGATGATGTCCACATTCGACCTGAACTAGAACACTGTGAAAGCGAACATAATGCTATTTGGCTTGGTAAGTTTAGGACCCAGTTTTTGAAAGTTGTGTGCAATGTTTGCGACTGTGTTCTGTGTTCATTTTAGCACTTATGTGTACTTCTTGTTGATACAACGTTACTAGTTTATACTAGTAACGTTGTATCAAGAAGAAGTAGGTACTCGTATAGTTTCTTCGCGTGAACACGATAAACTTTTTGCAGGACAACTATCGTTTCTGCACACTTCCTACGAAAAGTATGTCTTACAAATGCATATAGCCCGCCGAAGGAACCCCCATCCGTCAGAACTTTGAGTATGTTGTTCTAGACACCATTCCCTACAACTTTTCCCAAAATCGCTCATTCACGAATTATTTCCCCTAATTTTCCTTCATTTGGCGGACTAAATAGAGATAGTCTACGATACGATAATTAGTCATTCAAAAATTCCGTCGTGTGCGGGCACGCTCATATTATGCAATGTATTTGCAGACCATAAATGGAAACACTTGATTGTGTCTATCAATAGTATAATTTATTATGCTCAATATTGAAAAAAATAATTAAATATTAGTAAGTAATCTAATAACTGAAATGTACTCCAAGTATCATCATTATTCTCTTGTAACAATAACGTCTCGCCAGTAATTGCTACTAAAATTTTAACCACTCTAATCCTCATCTGGTGAGGCCCCAAAAGCAATAAATATGAAAGACGAACTTCACTTTAAGGTAATTTGAAATACCGTAAACAATAAATTACACGTACTAAATCACTGTCTTCAACGTCCTCTGGCACTCATTTGCTTTCGTTTTCGTGGACTCTGAAAAACATTATAAAAGTTATTAATAACAGCCCTTAAAAATAGCTGAGCGCAATATTATGCTTTGGTTTTCTTCTTATAAATGATATTTTTGGTATGAATAATTCAACAATATTACATGAAGTTATGAAATGAAGTTTTTTTTGATGATTTCGTTAATTTTTGTCTTACACCTGACGCAAAATTCGAAATCTCATAAATGTACTTCTTGAACTTCTTATAGTGGCTTCCTGTGACCACGCTGTCTGAAAATAAACATTTACATTACAATCACAGTGTTCCATTTATGTATCTATATGCAATTGAACTATTCCAGTTTTAGAATTTTGATAACGTTAGTTAACAAAATTAACCAGAAAAATAACTATGCCTTCCATTCCAGGTGTAATGTACGGCTACAAAGGATTGGTGCTAGTTTTTGGCTTGTTCCTCGCGTACGAAACTCGTTCGGTGAAAGTGCGACAGATCAACGACTCCCGCTACGTGGGCATGAGCATCTACAACGTGGTGGTGCTGTGCCTCATCACCGCGCCCGTCACGCTGGTCATTGCCAGTCAGCAAGATGCCGCGTTTACCTTCGTGTCACTCGCTATCGTCTTCTGCTGTTTCCTCAGTATGGCGCTCATTTTTGTTCCTAAGGTTAGTATCATTACTGTCAAATTGCGACAGATCACCGACTCCCGCTATGTGGGCATGAGCATCTAAAACGTGGTAGTGCTGTGCCTCATCAACGCGCCCGTCACACTGGTTACTGCCAGCCAGCAAGATGCCGCTTTAAACTTCGTGTCACTCGCTATCATTTTCTGCTGTTTCCTCAGTATGGCGTACTTTCGTGTGACTTGCCTTCATCTTCTGCTGTTTCCTCAGTATGGTGCTCATTTTTGTTCCTAATGTTAGTATCATTACTGTCAAATTGCGTCAGATCACCGACTCCCGCTACGTGGACATGAGAATCTACAATGTAGTGGTGCTCTGCCTCATCACCACGCCCGTCACGCTGGTCATTGCCAGCAAGATGCCGCATTCACCTTCGTGTCACTCGCCTTCGTCTTCTGCTGTTTCCTCAGTATGGCGCTCATTTTTGTTCCTAAGGTTAGTATCATTACTGTAAAATTGCGACAGATCACCGACTCCCGCTACGTGGGCATGAGAATCTACAATGTAGTGGTGCTCTGCCTCATCACCGCGCCCGTCACGCTGGTCACTGCCAGCCAGCAAGACGCCGCGTTCACTTTCGTGTGACTTGCCTTCATCTTCTGCTGTTTCCTCAGTATGGTGCTCATTTTTGTCCCTAAGGTTAGTATCATTACCATCAAATTGCGACAGATCACCGACTCCCGCTACATGGACATGAGCATCTAAAACGTGGTAGTATTGTGCCTCATCAACGCGCCCGTCACACTGGTCATTGCCAGCAAGCAAGGTTAATACCGTCAATGTGCAACAGATCAACGACTCCCGCTATGCAGGCATGAGCATCTACAACGTGGTAGTGCTGTGCCTCATCACCGCGCCCGTCACGCTGGTCAATGCCAGCCAGCAAGATGCCGCGTTCACTTTCGTGTGACTTGCCTTCGTCTTCTGCTGTTTCCTCAGTATGGCGCTCATTTTTGTTCCTAAGGTTAGTATCTTTACCGTCAAATTGCGACAGATCACCGACTCCCGCTACGTGGGCATGAGCATCTACAACGTGGTGGTGTTGTGCCTCATCACCGAGTCCGTCACGCTGGTAAGTAAGGTAAGTATTGTAATCATCAAAGACAGATCCCCCTCCAAAATCATGGATCATCCCCCCCACCCCCATCCCTACCCCTTCGAAAAACTGGCTTAGCTATGCTTATGATTTCACGTTTTTGATTGAAATTTGATTGACTAATGATTGATTAATAATTAATTTATAAATTCATAAATACGAACGAAACACTGCTCTATTACGTATAGAAATAATTGCGATTACCCTAGTACCTATAGCTGAAATGAAATAAACGGGTTGTAAATGTACATTTTCAATTATGTCATAAATTAATGCACATCCTACAAACAAGTTTATTTTATAGTAAAATATTAACACCTACTTGGAAAAACGAAGTAAAATATCGCACCCAAAAGACACATTAAATAATATCTTCAACCAATATTTCATTTCATTATTTGTGTTACAGACAATAAGCTCCGGTAAACACGGGACATCGCCTTATCTTCAAAAAAATATTCATTTTCACGTCAACATTATTCGCTAACCTCATTTACTGAGCTTTAGTCGAAACCATGATAAAAAGCTCGCCTTAAATGTAGCTGAACAAAATCCTTTCCATCGTCCATCTTGCGATAAATCAAAATAAAATTACCGGAGCTTTCTGAGGACAGAAAAAAGAGGTAAAATAGATATGAATCTATTTAGGGATCGTGAACGTTACTAAAGCGTCGAGCTTACTCTTGGGTGAAGCGTGAATAAATTAATCTTTGTACGGGATGCTGAAAGCTTCGTTGCATTCTATTTGCTGTTAGCCGACAGTTTAGGTAAACAAGCAACGTTTGCTGATGTCGTAACAGTTCTAACAACGACAAAAACCATTGTTTACCACTTTTTCGACATACAACAGCCTCAGTGCATGCCTACACCGGTTATTCCGATCTGTTAACCCAAAGAATCCACCCTGAAGTGTATTCTGGGAAACCTATATCCGAGAATTCTCCCTATGCTAGCTCCCTTCCTAGCTTGGGGTAAATTCTCCGATATACGTTTTCTATAATTCACCTCACATTTCTTTAGGGGAAACAGATCAGAATAACCTGCCTAAGAATGAATGCATAACAATAACCATGCATTAGGAATGTTTCACGGTTTGGAGCTAATTGAATAAAAAATAACTGTATGGATAGATAAAAACACAAACCAATTTTGTTTGTTCTGTGGATAAAAATATAATTGATTTTCAAAAGTAAAAGTAATTTTGATGTGTCAAAAATAGTAAGTTCCCATACCAAAGAATATAAAATGTTAATAGTCATACGTACATTAGCAAATCACCGCTAAGTAAGTATAAATTTATTTTGTAAATAAATAGTAAATTACATTATACTTTCATATGGTAGAAAAGCCATTAAATATAATTTACGGCAATAGATAAAGCAACTTCTTAACGGAGTCTTCGTCTACACTTGATTTCACACAAATTAACGGTCTCGTGAGTCAGTGGTTTAAGAAGATAAGGCTGGTTTACTACCTATAAAATGTCAGACCATCGTAGATCTTTTCATTAAGTTTAGTAAACGCTTAATTTACGAGTTTCTCCATTAAAATGTTGCTAATATTTTGTAATTTAACAAGAATAACTGGGGGTAATTTTTTCGGCTTAGACCAAAGGAGTAAGGAATCAGTATTAGTGCTGAATGAGATGATACCCCTAAACTCATTCCCCCTTTCCTAACGTAAACTAACCACAATATAATGCGATTATGCTTCATTTTATTTTCACGGAAGGGCGCTCCAACGTCGGAGCAGTCATGAGCGTTGAGCACCCCTGGCAAGATTTGAATGTTGCACCTTAAGACTTATTTCTATGGTCATGAACGCCCCTGGCAGGATTTGAATTTGCACCCCAAGACTTATTTTCTAAGAAGAGAAACTTAATTTCTAGCTGTAGGTCTGCAAAGTGCGCCCCCTGAGGGTTGCGCCTCTGGCAGCTGCCCCTCTTGCCAGTCCCTAGCTACGACGCTGGGGCTCTCTAATCTAATTTAATCGGAAAATCCTGCCTGATTATTCTGCCGATCTAGCATGCATGCGCATCACGACATTCATGACAAAGTGTCAACACTTTTCTTGCGTTAGCGGGATTACTTATCCTGCTCACACCGCACTGATATGAGCAGGACAAACATGACGAGACAAGTGTCAACAAAACAGCAGGCTTAGTTTGCGCACCACGTCTCAAAAAATACTGTCTAAAACATTAGTTACCCCCGCAGGTGATTGAAGTGATCCGGCATCCGACGGAAAGGGCCGAGAGTGGTAGAGGCTCGGGTTCCGGATCCGCCCCCGCCGACGAAGAACGATACAGGGAGCTCGTCAAGGAAAACGAGGAGCTACAGAAACTTATTGCTCAGGTAATGCATATAAAAACTAATAATATGTACCTATTACTCAAGAGAAGATTTTTATTTAATCTGTGACTAAATTCTGACATTACAGAGAAAGAGTTCGTATAAGTATTTATTTATAACTCAAATTGCTGTGTGCCACTTATTTATTTTCTCAATTAAACTATAAAAACTAATAAAATAATAGAAATTCACAATAAAAGACTATAAATAAACTCTCAATCACTAACAAAATTCTCGTTTCGGTATTACTGAATATTATGATTGGAGTTGATGTTATTGCAATTAATCAATATCTGCTCATCCGCTATATCAAATTCATGAATGTTAATAATTAATCAACACCACAAGTGTTCACTATATTTGCGGTGCAAATATTAATCAACTGTGATTATTTAATTAATGTAGAGCTGTAACTGTTACCTGCATTACAATTTTATAGCGTTACAAAATATCTTCACAAAAAAATACTGCTAAGTACATACTGAATTTGCGATAATCCTTTCCTTGTATTGATGTATGGGCACAGATAACATAACTAATAATTATTAAAACTATTCCAACAACTTGACCCGCTTGCTTACGTGCTCTAATCAATAAATTTTGTTCTATTTTGATTTCCAATACTTATAAAATTACACATTAGGTAGGAGGTACATATTCACTTCTCAAGCTTACGTGCTCACTAGACATGAAATAAAACAATTTTTAACGGATACTAGCGCGGTTTTATTAAAAGTACTTTGGTAACTAGTTGGTATTTGGTTTGATTTTTGGTTTTCACGACGTTTCGGCAACTTTGCAGCTGCCGTGGCCCCCGTGTCAGTCCCCCGTGACCACGGCAGCTGCAAAGTTGCCGAAACGTCGGGAAAACCAAAAATCAAACCAAATACCAACTAGTTACCAAAGTACTTTTAATAAAACCGCGCTAGTATCCGTTAAAAATTGTTTTATTTCATAGGAGGTACATATAAAATTACTTGCAAGCACTAGGTAACAATACATTATTACTTCATCTAGATCGCGTAGATCTTTTAAAACTAACTTAAGTCGTCCAAAACGTTTCAGTATCGTTATTTCCCAAATAAACTCACTCTGTTGTAGATATCAAAATAAAACAAACAAACCCATAACTTTTTTTGACAACGCTCAATAAATCCTCCCCCTCTATCTCGTGAACCATTGCCTATTCCTTTTCAGTTTTTGCGAATATATTAAAATAGAATTTTCCAAACTATTTTTATGTCAAATAAACACTGGTAGGGATAAAGGGCATTGCATTGGAATCGAGTTTTGTTTTCAAAAATAAAATAGATAGTAGGTACACAACATTTTATACTAAATTGGCTTTATGATTAAGACCGATAAGACTTGGATACATTATGATTTGAATTTTCAATCAAATACCAATAGACCAAAATTTATTAGGTTTAAACTAAACTAATATTTGTATCCTAAAACCACAGCACGTATTGCTATAACCTGTGTTTCAAAAATATATTAACATTATACTCGTACTCACAATGAAAGGATAATACCTATTAGCCATAAAAAAATGCTGTCTATCATCTTCCTAATGTAATAAAAGATACAATGCTTAGTCAACCGTCCCGGCTATTTCATATTTTATTCCGTAATATTGTGTGTGTAATAAAATAAAAATTCTGTGGAATAACTGAATTTTTTCAGAGTATAGTAGGGATCGCGTTGAGCCGAGTTTCATTCAAAGTCAGCTGCTTTAAGACAGCCTCCCGCTTCTTTTATTACATTGCTTTTTTATACATTGTATAAAACTCAACCCATTTTTGACGACACACTGAAGCAGGTGTTGGTTAAAGGTACATAAGTTATAAATTCGAAAAGTAACGATACAAAAATATAGAAATTTCCTTTTATCTAAGTTGGTACTAAAAGTTTGCCGCATGCAAGCTTTTGATCAATAGAGTATTTCATCCATTTTCTAGATTGAAATTTACCGTCGAAACGAACGCTAGGTATCCATGAATGTTATCGAAACTGAATCACTTACAACAAAAAGGTAAAAACGGAAACTTATTTTGATAACTTACACATTAAGGAATTTAGTTTTTAAATATCTATCATCGATTCAAAAAGTATAATATGTTCTAATGAAGTAAGGTAATCCTTACAAGTTAATCTCAAGAAAAACATACAGATCTAAAATCAAAATCCTTTGCCCTTTTGTTAATAAAAAAAAACGGGTTGCACTCCGGGAGTGCCGGCAGAAGTGAAAACTTGAATATTAACGTTGTGCATTTTTTATATTTTGGAATGGTTAGGGAATAATTTTGCACGAATTGCCGTCTTACGAATTTACTCTGCATTTGAATTTACGAATACAGAACAGTATTGTACGAAAGTCTTATCCATAGCTTGACAGAAAATGTAGAGCTTTGACATTGAACTAAAAAATAAGCGCGTTGCTATGGTGACACTAGTGTTTACGTCTTAAAATGACGCGCTGCCATTTTCACCGCGCCCCGTAGAAAGAGAGGGGGATACTTCCGCCGCCGGCTGCCTACTCTCTATCCGTCACATCCGTCTTACGAATTTTCGATCAGGGTCACGTGATCCTGACTGACGCGAGTATAACATTTTTTCCCCATTACAAAAAATCGTACAACGCCACTAAAGAAGTTTTCACTTCAAAAATAAATTAAAATGGTCTAACGGCCTCATCAAAGCCAACAAAAATACTAAATTCACCAGTGCTACAAGAAAACACATAAACAGTTACATAAGATTACATAACCGCACCCTCTTAACAAAGTCATAACATCTTCCAAGTCTGTTGATAAAAAACAACTCGTGAAAAATATTGCACTTTCGCGTTCGTTCGCACAATTTGATGTTCATATTTTCGCTACAAATGATGATTACTCTGAGCGCGGCCATGGATTTTGGATCGAAAATGATTATTACACCTCGTGTAATGGATTGGATAACATTACAAGGGTAATGTTGAAAAACCCCAAAAAGGTTCAGTTGGTTAACTGCAGCCATGAATTTAGATTTGAAAGCAGTCATAAGTTACACAGAATTCGTAGAAGTTTGGTATTTAAGTATAGGATGTAGGTAGGTATATGGGATTAACTTTAAGATGTATATTCGCGTATTTGATTGACAAATAACACATGGTCAATATATACACATGTAAATCATGTTGATTGCAATTAAAATCTCATGTATTGAAAATTTCATACAAAAGGTAGCCAACAAAATCCTTTTTTTAAGACATTTTGAGATAACGTTGTTTTAGCCATTCTGTCCTGCCCCCCTACTCAAATGTCCACTTTTCTATTCGGTCGCTAACTTAAAGCTTAAAAATAAGCAATTAAACGATCAAGTCACACGTCGCAAGTTTATGTAAATCACAGACATTGTTGTATTGTATGGAATTGACAAGCCTACGACACGTAATTTTGGAGTTTATGGCTTATTTTTAATTTTTGAGTTAGCGAACGAATAGAAAAGTGGCCATTTGAGTAGCCCCCCTGTTGTGCAAAAAGATGATACTCAGACAGTCACTAAAATAAATAAGTAGGTAATGAGGAATATCTGAAAAAAAATTGGCTGAATATTTTTTATACGTAGGTTTAAGCTTCCTTGTCAATAAAAAATAGTTTCAGAATGTTGGGTTGCGTGGAAAATTTAAAAAATTAAAGTTACTTCGTTTTCGCTGCTATTCCTAAATCATTAACTCAGGTCAATTAAGTTTACGGAGGGTATTTTAAAAAAGTTAACTCAAGTTAGTTAAAGAAAATGAAGTAGTTTTTTTCACACAACCTAAATTTCTAAATCTTTTTTATATTGATAAGGAAGCTTAATTCTAGAAATAAAAATTTTTCAGACAATTTATTTCTTTTTCAGACATTCCTCATAGATTTTTTCGTATCTTACAATAATTTTAAATGCTGTATAACTATCCTAAAATATAAAACAGAGTATTTTCACCAAAAACTTCGGCCCTACTCGTTGTAGTTAGGAAGTCAGTAGGCATTAGTCGTAAAGAAGAGTTATAAACAGTGAGAAACGGTGGCAGTATGTTACTTAACAGTAACGTACGAGTATGTGAAAGAAGTCCCTGAAGATTATTGTCCCAGCGTTTTCTTTTGTACTTTTTGTCTTTGTGCCTACTTTTTTATGTACAACGGGATAGTGTTTGGCATTCACCTCACCTGATGTTAAGTGACGATAAGGCTGATGGTGGAAGCGCACTACACCCGAAATCCTCATCTTACCTCCTTCTTTTCCTTACCATCCTCATCATACTTGAACAGCATTGACTCCTAATTCTTAAATCTTTACACAAATGTTTAAATGTGAAATACCTTTGTGTTGTTAAACTGAAGAGGTATATGAGCGTACCTACTTAACAATTAGTCAATTGTCTGTAGTAATATAATAAGTCTATGCTATTAGTAAACAATATCTGGCCGAACGAGATTTGCTCGGTAATTACTATTTATTGAAATATGGTGGTGTTTAGATGATAATCTACATAATTATCTCAAACTTAACTACATTTTTTAAACTTGTCTAAAAACAATAAAAATTAAAAAAAATATAAACTTCAACATTTAAAAAAAACTAAAGTAAGTCACCGAGCGGGATTCGAACCCGTAACACTAGTTTCTTGCCGTCCGCGTCTTAACCCGCTGGACCAGACGGACAGTGGCCGGCAGGACAAAATAAGCGACTAATTCTGCGTCGAAAGAAAAACACATGAAAACTGGAAAATACGCTTTTTCCCAAACATAAGACTAATCTAGATCGATTGTTTACCCCGGAAAACCCCCATATACCAAATTTCAGCAAAATCGTTAGAGCCGTTTCCGAGATCACAGAAATAAATATACAAGAATTGCTCGTTTAAAGGTATAAGATACACGGTGTCCCAAAACATTTCCACACGGAGGGAAAGTACCTTAAATAGAAAGATATAAATTTTTATTAAAAGAAGATTTCATTTTGTTTTCCATAATAATTATTTTAATTAGATTAATAGATTATAATGAGCTTGTTCTACTCCGACGGTCTCTTACTTTATTTGTCATCTAACTAACAAAACACTCAAATGTGATTCTTTACGTTTAAAGCCTAAAGGTATAAAATCTGCACTAATATAAATTAGATGAAACCGCTTTGTTCGCAACTAGTGAATAAAAAGAGGGTTAATCGACTAACCAGTTAATACCCTTTTCCTTTTAATAGCAAGCCTTTATGTCTTTGAATTGTATCGTAATCATTAAATGTATTGTTTCGAATAATAGAACAGCCGTTCTTTGAACATTTATTATTACTCAGAATTAAAGAGAAACACAATTACATTTTCTTAAGTCTGTCTTTACAAGTATTAAATAATCAACAGTTCAAATATAAATTTAACAACAAAGGAAACAGAGTAATCATTCTTAACAATAACTTTACCTAAGATTTATTTATTTAAGAAGAATTGAAATCTCAAATCTATTCTTGAACGATAAATATAATAACTATTTTATTACATGTTTTTCTAACATGAGTGTTCATTATTTTCTGTAGCTCCTGGTAGTAGCCGCTTGGGGCACTGTATAAACATTAATTTTCAATTTGTTTGACCAAGTCGCCAGCGAGCTCCGACGTGGAAAGCTATATTAGTTAACTGGAAAACCTTATGCGTATACTTTTCAGAAATATTGTAATAAGTAATACTTTTAATTTTACCTGGGACATAAGTCATTAAATGTATTGAGCCTTTTCACAGAAAGAAGAACGGATTCGAGTGTTAAAACTGAAGCTAGCGGAGCGGGAAGCGGCAGCGGCGGACGGCGGCGTGACGCAAGGTACGGGCGGCGGCGTATTGGCCGACCTAGCGACTGCCACCTCTGACTATGGCACGTCCACCAACTACACCCGCTCTTCTCGTGCATCCGTGTCCGACCTCGACTTCTCAGAAAGCTACCTTTAATCGCACTGTCCTACCCCCGCATTATGAGAAATAGTTGGTTTGGCGCAGCAAGACTGGCAGGATACGTTGACGACGATGTCCTTTGACTTTGGCACTATCGACGATATCCTCGCGCCCATTTCCAACTTGTCTTTTAAACGCACACTCCTGTAATGAACCTTGAATACGTATAATTTTAGTGTAAATTGAAGAAGAATGTGTGACATAAGGGCTTGAGTCGTGACGTGTTGAAAGCTCAAAACATAACAAATAACAAAACATTTTCGAATAAAACTCACTTAAAAAAATCGAACAATATTATTAATTGGGATGGCATAAAGCACATTGACTGTCTAAGGGGGCGTACCTAAACGCTGGAAGAAATATTCATAGTTAACATTGTCGTTTTTAGTTGATTACTTATAAACTATTTCTTATTTTGAAAAACTGTCTAATTACAAAACTAAAGAGCTAGCTACGGTTTTTTTATTATAGTTTCAAGATTATAGGTTTATTATTGGTTGGCACAGCGTTGAAAAACTAAAAATTGGAGGTCACTTTAAGATGTTTTTCTATCAAGAAAAGTTTTAGCTATCATGTTCTGTCAATTACATAACTAAGTAATATATTTTTTTGGATCGATAAATCAAGTAATAATGAAATCGTGTGTGTTTATTTGACGTTGTGCGGCCCCTTAAGCTTGTATTCTACTTGTATTTTGGAAAACATCAATTCAATTTGTAATGAATCACGGTACTTCCATCTACCCAACTTTTATCAGTACCAACCTAAAAGTGTAACAATAGGTAACAAAAGCATTACGTAATAAATTGTTAACCCTTATGTCACATACAAAAATCACGCAAGCCCCTTGAATCTCATGCTCAACTGAGACCTTTATAAGAACCTACCCTTTTACACCTTTACGCTAAGCCCGGCGGGCGCATAAAATACCGATTTATATACAAAACATTGACTAAAGATTGAGTGCCATACCATTCTGGTTCACTTTTGAGATGACGGTGGTGTCCAATCTTTTTTCTCTGAAATATTGATCTACCTAACATTTATTTTATTCTTCAACCCTGCCCGATGAATACGTACAATGAATTTGACATCAAGTTATGGTAGTGAAATTTAGAAACAGTAATTTTACCATGAACTGTGACCATTACCGTGAAATGTGAAAATAAGTTTCAAATTACAAATAGTTAATTTAATAAATAAAATATCCCAATGTCGAAATAATCTGTAACAAAACGGCTGGCACATATAAACTCGACTACATATTCAGCTCATGTTATATTCGGTTCAGTTATTGGTAATATCCGCTCTGTATCGTGACTGGCCTCGGACATGTAATGGCTGATATGAAAGTTCGATAAAATTCAATTTGAATTCCAGCGTACTCGAATGTAATAGGTATAATTTTATAGATAGGTTACTGCTACTAATGACTATTTCAGTATTATCCTAATTGACTTGTTACGTAACATTTTTGAAGTTATATTTAATTGAATTCAGTGTTGTTACTTTACGTATCGATTCATCAGCTATTAACAATTTAACCTTACTATATCATACAATACATTTTTGGAAATCTATAGTTCTGAAAAAGTAAGTGGTAATAGTATCAAACCGTATATTTTGAACCGTCCATTGAAATTCGCAGTGGCATTTTCCGACAGGAACTGACTCTCGACGCCGTAGCCCGCAATTTTCCACTTATATCTTTTCCTTTCAAAGAATGAAAACGTGAACGTTTTCACAAGACTTTCGTCCGAAGTTTTATATTCTTCGCCTGTGGCGCCCCTCCGCCGCAGAAAAACGTACGGAATGACCCCAGCAGTCCTTTGTTGGTTCCGGAATTTTCACTTACCTAAATTATTTTAACATTCTACCCACAACTGTCAGGTGAGTAGAGATGTAGCTATTTTTAGCGTTCCATACGTTTTAGAAAAACGGTAAGTTTTTGATCAAATTTCCAGATATTTTTGTATGTAAAAGTAGTATTTGATTCCTGAACCTTGATATTAAAAATATATTTTGTCTAAAATTATTTATTGTCACATTACATGTTACTCTATATCCGTTTTATCCTCAAGTACGAAATAAACACAACGTCTCTACATTATAGGTACGCGTATATAAAATTTTCAGAGCGAGCGTTGAGTATCTTTTCTAATTCTCATGGTCCATAACTTGATGTTAAATTCACTCTAGCTACACAAATAAACAAAAGAAACTTATACAGAAAAAACACTTCAAAAGTTCCTATTAACACTCACATCTATCGACATTAATAAAATACAATTTGATCGTGTTTCTACGAATTTTAATGTAATTCAATAAAGTTAAAATAAATAATTGTAATGAAATTGTAGATTCCGTTTTTCTCTTGACCCTTTGTACCTCACACACCATGTATTATGGCCGCACACGCCAGTGTATTTTGTACCTACCTATGATTCCTTCTAGACTGATTTAGGAATACTTTTAGTGATACGTACCTATTCTATTTTTACCTGCTCGATTGTATGAAACTTAGCTGTACTTTCAGTTAATGAGGTAGCTATAACTTCGGTCTAAACTTTCGAACCTAGATTAAGTACTCTCAACAACGATTGTTCTTACGCATTATACTAAAGTACACAAGCGTCTTCAAATTATCACTTTTATATTTTATTCGCACAAGTTAAGTAATTAAATTAAAATAGATTATAGGCTCAAGTTGTCATTTGAACATAATTTTAATGAAACTGTTGATTTAGTAGATTGTTAATTCGTCCATTTGCCCTTTTTCAGCAAATATTGCGAGTTTATTTTTAGTCGCATATAGTTATTTATATTAGCGTTAGTTAGTGTTCATGCAGTCAAATCTCGTTATAACGCTGGATGCTTTAATTTTAAGACCATTTTTGGTTTTTCACCAAAATGGGGAGAAAAAGATCATTGTTATCATTTTGGGAGACACCAAAGTTGATACAGAACATAGGTCAGTACCCATATAACATTGTGGAATTTTGTTAGGACGCAATGTAAGTAGTTTGAATTTGTTGTCCACCCCCGTAGCACCAGATCACCCTGTTCACCCTAAATCCAATTAATATGTGACAGTGTAAGTTCAGAGAAAATAGCAATCGCTGTTTTTTTTACTGATTGTTCTTCCGTAAATGCTGAAGTAAAACCTTTCCAGTCTGTTATTGTTGCCACAAAAATGTGTCGAATTATTATAACATGGTTAACTTTACACGTCCATTCGTAATGTTTTGTGAAAACAACTATTAAAATGCTCGTTAGTTATGCAAAACTTTTAACACTTTCCAACAGATTATTTTACCGTTGGTAGTTCCGTAGCACATTTTTTTACTGCACCATTTACTGGATAATAATAAAAAAACAAAATCTAGACAATACACGTAAAACAGCGAATGTTATTATTCTCCGAACTTGATTGCATGGTTCCCCCAAAAGTTGCACTGAACACCAGCCAGTGAGTGATACCTCAAAAGCACTTCACTTAACGACACAAAGTCGCAATAACTGTCTCTAATTATAGAGAAAAATTGACGTAATTTCAACCGATAAACGCACTAAATTGTTACATCTTATACCATAAAAAAGCTTCATTGGTCCCCAAATTCAGGACCATTCAATGAAAATAAAGCGTGTGGTTGGTCTGAAACTAAAATAACTAAAATAACCAAAGCTCTAAAAACATTTGTTTTTTGGAACAGCCAAATTGAATCGAGTTTCAGTTGTCTTTTTTGTGGCGCGTCAGTAAGCTTCTGTGTTCGAATAAGCGTTAGTATTTGTTTTGTCAAAGTTACATAAGAGTGACCTATAAAACATTAATATCGATATCACAGAACGAATCGTATAAAGAATTTTACGGCAAGTCTTTTATTGGAAACATAAGACTAGTCGCCTTATTTCGATTATATGGCTCACCGAAATGGCACACTAGTAAATAAATACGAAATTAAAGTCAACTTGTGTCGATGATAGTAGCTAAGGATAATAAAACGCCAAGTAACGAGATTTCCTTGCATGAATGTTGTTATTTTTATTTTTATCGCCTACTTTATTTTACTACATTATTCTGTAGACATTTTTAACTTGTATTTTGCATCCTTACTTTTTATATAATGCTTAATTAGTACTTTTAAAATACTAACGTTTTTATTTCTTAGCAATCCATTTCTCCAAAAGTGGATAAATTTGAATGTGAATGAATATTATATTTGCTCTTATTTTTAGCCTAACAGGTAGTTGAATGAATTTTTGCTTTTACCTCATTATATATTTTTTTCAACTTTCTAATGTAGTTCATTTACACACAACCACGTGTGTACACGAGGTCTGTATTCTATTAATACAATTTTAATGTTCTTTTTCTCTCTCACAGATGTTCAGGACGAACAGATCTGATCGCCCGCAAGGCAATCTTCGATGTTTAGCATAACATAGTTATTATGTATAGAAGTCAGACGAATCGCGCAGTAGGAAATTTCCTTTATAATTATAAGAGAATAAAGTGTTCTTATATAGTTAGAAAACAATGAAGTTAAAGGTTTCAAAAGTGCGAACAGTTAGTTGCGATAGCCCACGTGTTTGTCCAGTAGTTTCTTGTCAATATTTTATTAATAAACATAAAAATATATGTTTCAATGAAATACGAACATCCAAATTTCTATATAAACTTAATGGGATATTGTTCAAATTGTTGCTTAATTTTATTCTTATATAATATTTATTTATACTGAAACACAATAATGAGCTTGAACAATTTTTAATTTATAATATGAATTTAGTTTTTAGTACTTCAAGCCGAATTATTGAATGATAATTAATTATATTTGAAACATGTTTATGATGCACATATAAATATTTTTAAATACTGTTACATTAATTTGGATGGAACACTTGTAGTAAGGTCCTTGAAAATCTCAACTACATTATTATAAATGGATATGAATTATATTTATATTTCAATACAAATGGGTCGTGATATAATTATGGGCTTATGCTTATATTAATTAATTAGCCGTCTGGTTATTTTCACTTAACAAAAGAATTATGACTTAATATTACCAAAGATACAATATTCTTACCATATTTTTTAAATTAGTAAGACTAAATCATTAGACGGCGTATTATGTGGCTCAATCACAGTGATATAGGATGCCAAACAATGTAAGTAAATTATTTCAGAGCCGAAACTATATTTCATATATCTAATTGATATCTTTTCTAGTCAAATACCAAGTCAGCATTTATTACGGTTTGAACTATCCGTCATTTGTTATAAAGTAAATTATACAAAATTCTATTTAAGTACAGATGTTACAGCACTGCCAATTATTATATTTAAGTAGAAAAAAATTGTATCTAAGGAGACGAATCTAGTCCTAGTCTGTTAGACATAGAGTGGTTAAAGCTTTACTTTCACGTAATTTGTCGCACTTCTATTGACTATACCTACATTTTCCATTTGTTGAAATGTTAAGATGGATTTACTTTACCTCAATAATCATAATAAATAGGTTTTCCTTCAGATTCTGAAATGAAATTTTATTACATCCTCATATTTATCACTAAATCCTATTTATTTACCCATTAAAGTTAAACCCAGCTTACATTTCATAACCATACCTAGTCAATAAGTATATTTCTTCATGATTTCAAGAGATTTTAAATCTTGTTATTTTAGTTAACATCGAGTTTTGTGACAAAGAAAATTAATGCAAAAATTACAGACCAGCTATTTTGCAATCTCTTTTGGCTTATGATAGCAGATATTTTTTCTATTAGAAGCAACGATTCATACATCGTTGAATTAGAGTTTGTTACAATAATTTAAAGTGATTGTTAACGCAACATAAAACAACATGTAATATTTTACTAAGTTTCATAAAAAGACCTTGCGCGGTTGCTTTTAATAACAGACATGAAAGTTAAAGAGTGATTCTAGTTGTAAACACACATTGGACTAGAAGCATAAAGAAAAGTTTAATGAACATATCCTTTTTCAAATTTGCGAATTATTTGTATGCATTCGGCCTTAGTCAAGATTTGACTGCATAGATTTAACAGATCACGATCACCATAATTATTGTTATATTAAGATGCGCTGGTGGCTGTTGCTTTTATTGATCTCTTATTTTTTTAAGGAGATTTGTCAATTTTATCTTGTCACAAAATGAAACATAACTGGTTGTCTGGTTAGTAAGGTTTCGATTGATCAATTGAAGTCGACAGTGTACATAGCGCTCACGTTGTATATATTGTTCCTTAAAATGAAAAAAAAAAACAAATATAGGAAATCGTTGACATTCTAAAATTTTATTACATTTGGAGTAAAATTGAGTTGTGATCTTTTCAATGAATTCAGTATGCCGTTTTCATTGGGGGGACGTCTTTGGTTCTAGTTTAATAGAACGTTGGTAGGTATTAAAATTTATTCTAAGCTTCATAAGTGGTGATTTACTTCCCTGTGATTTGTAAGTTTGGCCGTACTGGACGTCTCACCGAAGTCATCACTGTGTAAATAAAGAGTCATCGAATGATCTGAATGTACATTTTTGTTTTATTTACTAAACCATTAATCTTAGAGTAAGACGGGCTTCTAAAGAAAGAGAAGCCATACGAAGCGTTCCCCTCTGCCGAAGTACAAGCCCAAATGGGCATACGCATTAGTAAAACCAGTTGCGCCCGGATTTCTTTCTAGACCGAGTCCAGTCGCGCATGTGAACGCTGCTGTGTTTAAAATGTCGAATTTATGAGTTTTTTGCTGTTAAAAGAGGTCTTGAACATCAAGTATACAAAAAGACGGTGTTACATTTCACATTAAAGTAAATTTTTATCGTATTATTGCTATTTGTTTACATTTAAACATTAAATTCGTATATTTTATTCTTGATTAGTTGTCAAATTTGTTCAGTGACATCGGGTCTGCTAGTCCATGGCTCGTCCGTACAAATTTCAGATCTGTCGCTAGATAAATCCGAGTTCTCGCCGATGGGCAACTTAGTGATGTTACCGTTAAATAATGTTTGTCGATAAAGTGTTGGTCAATCTGGCCCTGATTATGCGTCAAATACATTTGCGAGATGTTTGCATGATTTGCTTTGCACTGATGTGAGCGCGACGCGACAGATATCGCGAAATAAATTTCGAAATAGTAGATTATACAACAAGTGAATAAAAAGGGAATTTAGTTCGAGGTATACAAAGAACCGAGATGAAATTTTTTTTCACGAGTTGTGTTGTGTACTCTACTTTTTACCATTGACTGCGAGAAAGCAAATAGGTACCTAACAGTACTTTATACTTAGTATTTATAGTTGACCATCAGCCATTTTTAATGTCCCCACTACTGGGGCACAGGCCTTCCTTATAGGTGGGAAGATGGGCGATAACCTACCACGCGGGCCCAATGCGGATTGATGGGTGTTAACGACTGCAAATGCAGCCGGGACCAACGGCTTAACGTGCCTTCCGGGGCACGGAGGAGCTCGAGATAATACATTTTTGGTCACCCATCCCATGACCGACCCATGCGTGAAATTAGAAGTTTTCCAATGACATAAAACAACCACGCTAAGAGAGATGGATGGTAGGTACCTCCCCTTGGTAGGTAAGGAGGGGTGGCATTCAAAGTTTCGCGCCGCCGCACTTCAGAAAAAAATCATATCTCCTTCAATATACCTACCACCTCGAATGAGGTATCATATTATGATAAATCAGGGATGATGAAGCCATTTTTGAGACATTGAATGTACAGTTTCTTAAAAAAATAATGATATATTTTACTATATTGACGACATTATCAAAATCAGTTTGCTATTTTTTTATTCAACAGTCGGTCGGTATCTTTCAAAATTCAAATTGTTGGGTGTGCAGATAGCAGTACTGTCATGGAGCGATGTTCAGTGTCAGCAGCCTGAGCCCAACTTCCCTGGGTATACATTAATCCCAACCCAATCACCTACACTCTCAAGATTTTTGTATAAAGCTCGAGCGTATAAAAATGACCTCTTTGTTGTTATTCACCCCATCGTAAAATGATTCAGTTTGTAACCTTTATTCCTTTTTCCGTATCGATATTGCTGCATCGACAGTTGAGCCCAGCCCTTTATGTCAATAACGTGTCATATTTTGATGTGTGACTCATCCGTACACAAATTTTTGCTGTTTTGTTTTATTTTTTATGTGTGAGCGTCGTCATTACAGTGTTGTTTTTGTATGTGGGTATGCGGAACTGCACTTGTGTGCATTTCCCTCCCCCCGCAAAAAATGCCAGAATAATTTGTATAGAGTAATAATCGCTAAGGCTTCTCCCTTTGTGACGAAACAAAGCCTTTGTTGCTCGAAGCCATTAATTAATGATATACACACGACAGCACTGAAGTCAAACAATTGAACTACGAAAACAATTTTCGTTAGATATAGCCCAGTAAACGAAAAGGTATAGAGGGAAATGATTGGAACACAATTTTTGACTTCAGAACTTTGTTTGGATTAGTTAGGAGGTGAACATATCAAAAGTCCCCGCCCGTAGCCCCTATGCTGGGGGGGAGGCGGTGGTTTGGAGGTCCCATTTTTCGGTTTTTCACATATATCTCGGAAACTATGCATTCTAGCGACATAAGACTTTTTACAAAAGCTAAAAAAAGCTGATTGCTACAAGTTTTATTCAGTCAATTTTTTCGATATCTTGTATGGTTTCCGAGATATCTGCACCTGAATATCTATCAACATGCTTAAGGTGAAGCTTGAGGACAATATGCCGTGCATCTAGTCCAAACAAAGTTACGAGGCATAAATTGTGTTCCAAGCATTTCCCTCTATACCTTTTTTGAGCTTTCTTTGCCTAAACTAATAGCGTCGATGAGCGTGCATGACCAAGAGCACGAGATATTTGAAAAAAAAACTGGGTTTCATTGCAAGCTTAATGTGATGTTTTGTAAAGAAAATAAAAAAAATGAAACTTCCCTATTATGCTATACCGCGTATATACGAACGTAAAGTACCTACTCAAAGAAACTACAAACAAGTTCAGTCAAAAAATGTATTTAAATAGCTAAGATATTAAGTTTTTTCTGCTTCCTGTAAAATAAAAAAAAAATCATACGCAGTATTGCAAACTGCTCTTGCGCGGTCTTGCACGCCTATCGATTATAGGGCACAAAGACGTTCTCAAGAGTCTATGTGCCGTCGTCTGTAGAATAACAAAAACATTACAAAAATCACTTATAATTTTAAAATTTCAACCATTTCTACCACAACCTGCTACAATTAAAAAGTCCTTTTTTCTAAAAGTTTTTGGCATAATATATAATACTAGCGGCCCGCCCCGGCTTCGCACGGGTGCAGTGCAATGTAGTTACTAATGTAAAACTGTGCTAATGTGGTGTCAGAGTGAAGTTATTTGATTATGAAAAAAATATATGTACGATGTACGCAAGGGGTGTTAAAATATAATTGAAGTGTGTGTGTGTCTGTCTGACGCCACCTAGCTCCCAAACTTAAAGATCGATTTTATTGCGATTTTTATGTATAGTTTAAGTGAAGCGTACAGACGGCGGGAAGCGACTTTGTTTTATACTATGTTTAGTTAGCTTTTGCCCGTGGCTCCGCCCGCGTGGGAGTCGGTAATCGTTGTAAGTCTTCCCTTGGAAACCAATGATCGGCATGAAAAGAAGTATTCCAGACTATAATCTATCCCTGTGCCAAATTTCGTCTAAATCCGTTCACCCGTTCAGACGTGATTGAGTAACAAAATGAATAACATCCAAACATCAAAAATTTCACATTTTCACAATTTTGTGATATGTAGGTAATAGCTGCACCCCGCGGTTTTACCTGCGCAATCTGTTGATTCTGTAACCAAACTCGCATCTCACTTCGAACCTCACTTCACTTCGCGTGAATTGTTATTAGAAATTAGCTAACTAAATGAGCAATTTTACCGATTACAATAAATTTAGGTAGCTATCTTAAATATTTTGAGATGAAAAAAAAATCTTATCATTATCTTATGATTTAAGTTCCCGTCCCGTGTAGTGAAGTGAGATTCGAAGTGGGGTTCGAGTTTGGTTACAGAACCGACGCCCTACTGTTCACGATTTTGTATTAGGTAGGTAGATAGGTACTTAATAAAATTTCTTAGCAGTAATATAACAAAATAAGTATAATAATATTATGTAACATTTAATACTCATACTTTATAGTTTGGTAGGTATCTTCTTTTTAAATAAAAATCTATGTATGTTTATTTGTTCCTGGTTCCTGGCTAAAATAACGTGACATTGCAAATTATGTCGGGTGCAACTTATGTTGTGCATTATTATCCGGCTCTCAATTTCAACACTTTACACCACATTCCTTGTCACGTTAGATATCTGATATTTGCTAGATTTTGCCACGTTTTATAAGTAGACTAATATTTCGTAAAATAGGTAGTGAAAATCAGGATAAAATCTTATACAACATGAAATGTCAGCTCGTGCGGTGACATAATTACAATCTCAGGGGAGGTGACAACCTGACAACTGACATTTATTTTTCTTAATCGTACAAATGCACCAAGAAGTTTTGATTCCGATATCGAAGTCAACCACCCTAAAAATAGCTTTTTACCCCTTTTCAACCCTGTTAGGGGATACATTTCTAGAAAATACGAAACACGTATTCAATTAATTTTGTTAAAGAATGTCTATGCCAAATTTCAAGTCAATCGGGCCAAGGAATCGCTTTCTCCCATACAAACTTTGCCACCCTGTTTTACCCTCTTTGGGGTTGAATTTCGCAAAATCCCGTCTTAGTGAGCACCTTCACCCTAAAAGGAACCCCCATGCAAAATTTGAGACTCCTAGCACTTGTAGTTTCTGAGATTTCGTGATGAGTCAGTGCGTGATTTACTCTTTTATATATATATAGATGCCACACATCACACAACACAGACAGAGATCTTTTATTTTGGTGTCACAAAGAGGTTCAGTAGTTATTTCAACAATTGCAGTGGATGAAAGAAGTTGTTCAACATCCCGCTTTCTTCTCAAAATCTTTCAGAGACAAACATTACGAAAGACGGAAAAACCACTTTGTCTCGATAAAACGAAAAGGTAGGGATGTTTCCGATCGTGTTACAGCTGCTACGAGATCGCTACGAAATTAACATTGTATGCTACTGTGTTTACGACAGAACTATACGCTACAATTTCACGGTAAGTGCACAAAGTAAATGAGTAAATTAAAAGAAGAAGATCAAGTGTTCCAAGATGGCTCCCCTAAGGGTTCAGAAGATTCGCACCCTGCCAAAGGATATCCCTCGATCACCAAACGCCGTTTATTGCACTTTTATGTCGTGAGGAAACGAGTTGCGTTTCCTCACGACATAAAAGTGCAATATACGGCGTTTGGTGATTAAAAAAATTGGTTTTAACTAAGACATACGTAATAAATCGAAGGCCTCCTTTTTTATTTTTTAATGCACAACGGGATAGTGCTTGTCCTTCATTTGATGTTAAGGCGATTCCCTGACTGAAAGTAGCGCCCTCAGAGGTTTTTATTTAATAAAAAAACTTTTCGTTGAATTTTTAGGGCTTATAGTCTAGTATTTTTAGAAGGTATCACTTCATTCCCTCGCAGTCATTCGTAGAAGTAGGTAGCAAATGTGTCAAAAACTGCCACTTTTAGCAGTTTTGCTATCCACTTCTAGCAATGACTACGAGGGAATGTAATGATACTGTCTAATAAAAAAATACAAGACTAGGTACCTATGGACCCTAAAAATTTCACGAGAAGTTTTATTAAAAATTGTGTATTAAAATTACAATATTATATAAAATTCACCGCGGCGCCACTTTCTGTCAGGAATAGTACTTCAAGTGACGATAAGGCCGCAGGTGGAAGTGCACTACAGCTGGAATCCTCATCACTGAGCAACTGGTTATCTTATATAATCTTACTTAGATTCTCCTGCTGGCCGTTACGAAAACAATTAATAGATTTATCCATTACAAACATACTAATCAATCAATAGCTAATAACCTTTTGGTTTAATAATAGGGGATCGACATTGTCTCATACTAAATACTTGACCAAAGAAACATCGGTGTTGAATCCCACATTAGCCGCAACATCGAGGAGGCGGTTTCAGGCTCTTCAAGAACCTCTAATCATGCCTCCTTGAATAATAGCCTCCCACGTGTCGACACCAGGCTTTCTTAGCCAATACAAAGGACCCGCTCGTTTCTTAGAACAAAAGCTGGTAACACAGAATATAGCCTGGCTAGAAGAGATAATTGTAGCTCTCGAGGACTGTGTAGGTAGGTTTTCTGGGTCATTAACTGAAAGTCCTCGTTGTTTAGCACTAAATTAGATTTGTTGAGCACACGACATTACAATGGTGGTTTTGGAAGAAAAAAGAAAATTGCCAACATACAAAACATTATAAATGTAGTTGGTGTTGCCAACAATAATAATTGAAGATGGATATATAAACAATTTCTCCAGTAGAAAAATAGTTTTAGGTGATTTATAAATAACCTCGATAGTAGTGATTCGTCATCATCATGGACAGCCACTGTTTAGGGTATAAAGGTATAGTACAGTGATTTAAGCGTCCAATTAAGCGGCGGTTACATAGGCTAGAGATCGGATGGGTCATTTCATAAGATTTATTGTATAGGTATCCATAAAAAGGCCCTAGGTTCTAGTAGCGGATACATTAACTGGTTTTGTTAAAAACACTGCCCTTTCACGTTTTTATATTGACGAATATTTTAACGGTAATGAAGATTTTTTTTTTCCTCCTAAGATCCTTATTTAATTACCATAATGCCTCTTCTAGAAGTTATTGCGACGCTTAAAAACTGCCATGTGATAGCATAATCAAAATAAGGAGAAGAAAACGTATAATACTCGTCAGAGCCTTACAACAATAGCTTTCAGCTTTCCACATGGAAAGACGCCAATATTTTAAAGAAACAAAAGTGCTAGTAGTATTTCTACAGCATTCTCTTAGAAGGGTTAAAAATAGAAACAAAGAACTTGTTTTCCTTCCCTCTTTAGTCCGCGTTCAGTGTAATGTATTGGCGTTGATAAGAGCCTTGTATTTTCCTTAATTCAGTACTACGAAATGACCTTGGGCCAATAACATTAGCTAAATCTTTTGTGATATTGAAATTGCTTTAAATTTTAGTGCTATTTAATAAATAGTATTTAGCTTCCTTTTTGTTTGGTATAAGTCATAAAAATATTTTCAACAAAACTATTTTATCCAGAGTGCATGTACAATTACTAAAACTTTACGTAAAATTCTACGCATTTTAATTCCATAGCTGTTACTAAACCGCGGTAAGTTATAAATTAAAGAAAAAAAATATTATCAGAAGTAAAAAGTTTAAAAAAAGACTTCATTTGCGCATTCTATTTATATTGTTTCTTTCCTTTCCCTTCAAACCAAAAATATCAGACAATTGTTTCAAAGTTGAAACAATTCAGTCAGATATTTGTGCTTTTGTGAATATTATGTAATATTCCCCTTTGTTTTAAAAGTCTATACCTAAATAGAATACCAATAAAATGTATAACGGCTGATTAGCAATGCCGAAGCTGTATGCCATTACATTTCGGCTGCACTGCAATTATTTCAGATATGTGCCGCACGTTTTATCAAATTTATTATCATATTATAATATTATCAAATACTAAGCAAAGCTAATCAAAACCCGAATAATGTTGAATATAATATTCAATGTTATGTCTAAATTCTTGTTATTGAATACGAATCTGAACTTCGTCGCAATTTGAAACATTGACCATTATTTGCAAACAATTTTGATTAAAAGGGTTACATATTATGAGCATATCATTAGATATTTTGTATTATCTAAAAACGACGTTCTATATAATGCTATAAAAGTTCTTAACGTGTTTAGACTGTCCAAAAGGATATTTAATATTTGAAAAAAAAAACCTTCGTGCACCGAAGGATCCGTACCATCATAATAAATACATTGCAGAGTAGAATAATAACATTATTATTGGAGTTTACTAATGTATTTTTTCGTAGGTCAGCGCCACCTCTTGACCAATAGTGGAACTAATGTATTTTTTCTCCTAAGAAAAATCCTATCCTATCAGCGCCATCTGTTCAACGGTAGTGGAAGTGAATGTATTTTTTGTTCATAATTTGCAATAAAGTATGCTATATTGAGACATCGTTTTTTTCTGTAATCTTTACATAAACTACTATCACATATAAAACATGTTTCAGATTAAAAAAAGAATAGTAAACATTTTTTATTTCTTTATTATTTGCAAAATAGTTGGGCAAACGTCTTCTTAAACTATTAAAAATATTAAGTTGATACCATACCATTAGTACCTACTTAATTCTAGAGATATCCAGCTGTGACAGACAGACAGACTGAGTCACACATTACCATTTTGGTACGGAACCCTAAAAAAGGCAAATAGGTATTTAGATACAAGGTTATTTTTGTCTAGATCTACGACAAAATTAATCTCTGCAAATCCTAACGGATGGGTCAAACCTGGGGGTGGAAGTGACCGTAATTCATCGTAATAAGTACCTATTTAAACACAGGAGCCTGAAGATAGGGGAACTACTGAGCCATTATCTTTCTGATAAATGCTTAAATGCAGATGCCTTGGGTGAGGTACGTTGACCCCGGTCGCAGTCTGCATACAAAGTACCACAGAACAGTCAGTAGGACTGACTAAATTATTCAGTTGTCGCTCATCTTTCCGTGGAAGAATTTAACAATTTTTTTCACCCCTTCAGCACGTAAAGGGCGCCTTTGGTGCGTAAAAACTCGCATCAAAATCGCTTTTTGCACGTGAGTTACGAATCACTTTTCTTCACGCTTTGCAGCAACAATTTAGCTGAGAATTTTCTCGCTGGTAGCGGTAGTGGACACTCACTGTGCAATGTCTGTGTATATTAGAATCTCTCATCATAAGTCACTACTCGCAGCAAAAAATAACATTGCTGTCTTGTTGAAAAAAAAAATGAACTTAGGTATTTTATGCATTGTCGTTTATTTCAAAATACCTTTTTATAATTTTAGTAATTAATAATTATGTGAGCTCATTTGTCTTTCTTGAAAGCTAAATAAACCAGGACTGACTACTTAGTTTGGAAAAATAGAAGTGGTTCTCCTTACAAACACTTCAGTTATATTCTCTTTCAACAAACGTATAAAAAATATAGAAATATTAATACTAAAAGTTGTTCAAACAAATCCAGAGTTTTATTTAGTACTGCCCCTAAAATTTCAGCGCTTAGTATTTTCCCCCAAAAGGATGATTAAACAACAATGAAACAGAAACGCGACTTCTGAAAAAGTTTCGGGCGGCCTTATTAGATTTGCCCCGTAGAGAATATCCTTTGATAAAATTATAACTACCAAGAGAAAAAATGAAATTCGCGGTTTCGAAGCTTTGCCACAGCGTAATTCTTCGCAATTTGAAGTTTTAATTTGCGCAAAAAGTAGGGTTTATTTTAAAAGGATTAAAAACTGGCGATCGTTGAAAGCTCTTCAGCCAAAGCTAAGCTTTCGTAGTTTCAGTCTTTTTGTATAATAAAGCCATTAGTTAAAGTGAATTAAAAAGCAGAGGCCTGATTTTTCTTCAGCAATTACTACCACTGCCGCCATCACCATGCCGTCATCGAGAAAAAGATGACGACACAGAGCTATCGATACATACTCGCATCGACTACGGCCGCCTGTCTACTGCACGTCCGTCACAACATTTTTGACTCGACCAAATTATTTTCTCAATCTCGATGACGTCACGGTGACAGCGGCGGCGCGGTAATGGAAAAACGGCCCTATACCGATATAATTATTTACTCTACGCGCGGCATGCAAAAGGCTGCTAGGCCGCACGTCGCATCGCCAAGTCTGCTGCGACTGCGAGGCGCAGTGCCAGAAAGGCCCTACCACTCTTGCTTGCTGCGCATACGTTGCGCGATCAGTGAAACATACCGCTGCGTTTCTGTGAAACTATCAATGAGAAGCTGCACAGACTTTTTATTCTGTAGCTGCATGGTAAGTACTTGGCTGCAGCTTTTGGAAATCACGTACAAACACGACATGACGCTGACTCTTACTTAGAGTTGGCCCGTATTTATAAATCGCTTTCAACGTTGAGAGCTTTTTTAACCGCCTATGTGGTCTAGTGGTTCGCCCACCCGTGTAAGACGCAGAGGTCCCGGGTTCGATTCCCAGGGGGGGTACAATTTGTACTCGGTTTGGTTGATGGTAGGGCTTATTTCAAGTCCGCCTGGCTAGCTACCACCATCTTACCTAAGTCTGACGCCATAATAACAATTTAAAAAATTGTTGAGTTCCGGCAGTTAGAGGTAAGATAGCCAGTATTCCGGGTGTAGTGCGCTTCCACCTTCGGCCTTATCGTCATTTAACATCAGGTGAGATGAAGGCCAAGCACTATCCCGTTGTGTATAAAAAAACCGGAAAAAAAAGTGCGAGTCGGACTCGCGCACGAAGGGTTCCGTACCAAAAAACGGCAAAAAAAATTACGTTTGTTGTATGGGAGCCCCCCTTAAATATTAATTTTATTCTGTTTTTAGTATTTGTTGTTATAGCGGCAATAAAAATACATCATCTGTGAAAATTTCAACTGTCTACCTGTTGTTGTTATTAATATCCAGCAAAAAACAGCAAAAAAATCACGTTTGTTGTATGGGAGCCCCCCTTAAATACAAATTTTATTCTGTTTTTAGTATTTGTTGTTATAGCGGCAACAGAAATACATCATCTGTGAAAACTTCAACTTTCTAGCTATCACGGTTCATGAGATACAGCCTGGTGACAGACAGACAGACAGACAGACGGACAGCGGAGTCTTAGTAATAGGGTCCCGTTTTTACCCTTTGGGTACGGAACCCTAAAAAGCTATCTTGAGAGAAGTAATACTGGAGATGATCTTCTTATAGGAACAGCATCTCTGGTGTAATCTCAAGATAGCTTTCAACGTTGAGAGCGGTTTATAAATACGAACTCTAGATCACCTAGAACAGATGCTACATTTAACATCTGTGTGTTTGCACTCAGAAACGCAGTATCAGTACTGCTGAAGTGTCTCTATTTAAGTATAATTTATTAAATGTTTGTCCCATTTTGTAATTTAATTTTGTTTCGTTCAGGTAGTATTGTATTAATCTGTACTTCAAGTTAATGGACGTGACTCAGATAATAATTCAATTACAACTTGCGCAAATGGCAGTGATCGAGAGCCTTAATAATATTGAATTGATATGAAAAAGCATGTTTCTAGGGAATATCGAAAATTTTCTTTTACGGCTGTTTTATTTATGTAACAAAAAAATATCTCGTCAGTGAATCTGTTTATTTCAAAATTACTTAATACACACTTTAATTCAAAAGAACAAATACCTCCCCCCTACTCAAATGACCGACATTCTATGCGTTTAACAGCTAAGCTTTAAAATAAGTAGTCTATAAATAATTACGTGCCGTAAGTTTGTCAATTCCATACAACAAATCAAAATCTGTGATTAACATAAGTTTGCGACATGCGATTTAATCGTCTATTGCTCATATTTAAGCATTAACAGTAAGATTGTTGTATAGATTAGTTGTATAGATTGTTAGCTATTTGAGTAGAATCTTACTTATTTCTACTCACGATGTCGATCGTTATTTACTATAAATAAGAATGAGTTGCTCTTCTCCAGTGTATATAAGTTATTTTATGCACAAGAAAACTAGAATCCGTAGCTCTTTCTCCATCTAGTTTCTTGTTTATGTATGCAAATGCTCAACAATATTTACTCCGTTGTTCCCCTTACATATTTATGTGAAAGAATGATATAAACCTCAGCGATGAGGGCCTGTTACAAAAATAAAGTACGCAATTGCGTAACGCAGTCACTTGGCCACGATAGTCGTCCACAGTTCGTCGGTTGTAGTTATAACAAACATTTTGATTTTGGCTATCGTAGCCCATAGACTACTGAACGAACGATGTCGGATGCGCTAGATAGAAACTGTCAAACTCACGCAATCACTTCGAGATATCGCATACGAAAGTGATTTGTAATAGAAAACAATTAAAAAGAAGCACGGACGCAGCTGCGTGTATCGCATTAAACTTTTCGTAATAGACCCCCAGCTTATTACATCCACGTGTCAGGGACATTGTGCATAATAAAAGATATAATATAAAATAGCAAAAACGCGTAAAAAATCAAATGTCACCCTAGTCAACACGGAAAGGCTAGAGAGACAATCTGACATGAATCGGGGTTATCCCTTTTTAAGGCAAAAAGGTTTATATGGGACGGAATGTATGTACTTATGAGCAAGCTCTTCGCACACCCCTTGCTGGCCAAAATAAGATGAATCTATTAATATTATGATAATCTATTACTAATGCCATAACATCGATATCATATTTTATTTTTTATTAATCAGTGCGTTGTAAAAATAACAGATTTTTTAAAATTTTCTTTAGAATACAAGTAGCTTATTTTCATTTCTTCGCCGCTTTTCACGCGTACTATTGTTCGAAATTTACAAAATCTTCTCACAAAACCTTTTCATTGATAACGCGACACGTTCATCAAATTAAACACACCTATGTACTTAAGTCTCTACCCAAAGCATTTCTTCAGTCAACAGAAGCTCAGCTAAATGTAGCGACGGTACTTGTCTGCATAAAGGTATGTCTAGATACAACGGTACACTTACATTAAGCGAGTCAGGTATCTATTGTTGACTGTGACAACGTAAATTCTTCGCGTGTTTACAGTGAAAGCATGGTGCCCGTAGTAGAATGTTGGGACTGGAATAATTCATTTGAAAAGCAGACGTTTTTACAGAAAGGAGCGTACCGTACCGAATTCCTGAATAAGAAATTTTATTTGATGCGTCTGTTTCATTATACGTTATCATGATCTTGTGACGTAATTTCCTTAAAACCTTTATCTTTGAATAAAACTTGCAATAAAGTTCTAACTTCTTTCTTTTCGTTCATTTCGTTCGAAGTAGAGGGTCGTCCATTTGTTTAGCAACTGGATCAGGCTGGCATAAACATGATATCCAAACAGTGTTCTTTTTTCTCGCATCTTTTTAGGGGCATGTCTCCTTTATCAATCTTCACGGAAACATGAGACTCATACTAATTTCATCTAACGCTTAATATTGTTGATGAGACAATCCTGCCAGTCATCCTCCACACATCACTTATAGCGTTTCTACGCAAGATTGATGACAATGGATCGAATGATACCGAAACACTCGAAAAGCTCGCAGTTATAGCCTCACTAGGTATTTATTGGCCACAAAGGAAAGATTAACTGCCTATAAAGAATAAAATATAGAATGTTTGTAACAAAAAGTCGACAACTTGTTTTAAAAGCTGATCACGTTTTATTTGAATTTGGTAAGCGATGTGGTGATTATAAGTTATTTATTACTTAAAACAACAGGGAAGGTGCATTTGAAACAAAAATATATATTGTGGCAATCATAATAATGTCAGAAAAAAAACCATAAAAAGCAACTTTATTTATATTTTGCAGTCATTAGTACCGCAACCAAATTGCATAGATCGATAAAATAGATGCAAAATCTCTTCTCCTTGCCTCACGCCACCGTGGTAAATTTTTTGAAAATTTTCGATAGATTACCTATTTGATATATTATTGCTAACAATTTAGTGTACTAACGTTATTGGCATGATGACGGTGTCGTGAGGCAAGGAGAAAAGAAGAGTGATCGCTTTCGCTTCAGGTGCCGACTTAACTTGACCGGGTTGTATGTGACAACACAGGTAGGTACATATCAAAGTTTCTCTGCTCAAAACTTACTACAACTTTTTTTTCAGTCTCAATAAGTAACTCTAAAGTAATAGTGTAGTCAAATTAGGTCGAATTTGCAAAAAGATCGGAAGTAATTCGTGTAGTTGTAATTTTTTATGGAATCATTATAAAACATGAATATAAGTTTCCTCCGAGTTTGCACCATTCCTGCTATGCACGAAACATCGTTTAATGTTAGGTATTAACATTAAAGTCCCATTATTTTTTTAATATAATACCTATAATAACAGTTTCTTTTCATGTTTTGTTACAATTTTAATTAGCTCAATCAATGCATACCTAGCTAGCTTAAATCAGATAAAAAGTTACCGAGATAATTGACAAAATCTAAACCTAGGAGCGCCACCTTTGTGACGTCGTAGGTACTTGTTCCACTACTTTAGGGAGGAACAAAAAGTGATTTGATGATCAGTGACGCATGCGCAACGCGAAAGTAGTGGAACAAGTACCTAAGGTAGCGCTTCCTTTTTGCAGTTGCAATTTTAGTACAAAAATGTTCAGTGCGCAAGCCTCATTGTCTATACATAGATTGGTTCAAGTTATATTGCGTGAGCTGTAAGATGCAGGCTATTACGTTTACTTACTTAACTCAAATAGCTTATCATAGTCATCTCAGACGTATAACGACGACCACTGCAGGGCATTTATTTTCTTAATCATTCTAAATTAAAAAATAACTATTTATGAATATTTACGTCGCTTACGCTTTCTGTGTAAATGGAATACCTAACTAGCTAAATTTTAACTCGGAATAAATTTGTCTACATGAATCAGTATAATAGTACAATAATAATAAAAAATGCAAACAAAACCTCCTGAGGATTAGCACCAATCTCACATTTTTGCCGCGTAAATGCAAGCTACTGGCCCACATCTGAATAACAAATCGGCAGACTCGAGTGTGCTCGACTCACCCACTTTATATTTTACTAAAAAGCTTACAACGTAGCCAAATTGAATTACCCCGTCTGGTCAAAATAAAAACATGCCTTTGAACTTTAAGGGGAGGCTGCTTTCATGAAATTGCGAGCGGAAGCTGAATATATCTACAGAATTTAAATAGCGTACTTAAGTGATAATAAAATAGAAAATGCAAAATTGAGATATATAATGTTAACACACTCGTAAACGTCACTTTATAATACGACATTTTAAAGTTTAATTAGTAGCGACACACAGATATTTTAAGAACAAATAAAAGATAAAAGTGGTTTGTTGCCATTTCCCATTAATCTTCAAAGTTAATTGCCATTTTACAAATTCTTTAACTAATTAAAGTAAAACTAATTAAAAAAATACGACAAATTAAAAACAAGCATAAACGGAGAAAATGGAAATACATAAAGAACTTTTTCCTTTCAGCGCGGTCTAAATGTTTTCCAGCAATATTTTCTCACTAAAGACCAGATGGTATTCAGCGCAATTTTCCGTAGAATGGTGACTCAGAAGTAGCAAGGTATTCATCACGATTTGCATGTAAATGAGAGCACCGGTGCGCTGCAGTAAAGGCAATGGTTAGCCATGCCCAAGTCCTGTGTGTCCTCAGCTGTTTTGTTGAAACGATTAGTAAATCTAGAGCACTGAAAATGTCACTATAGCTTGAATCTTAACAAAACTCTCATAGCCTAGAATAAATTATTTATTTTTAGTCTTTGATTCTTTTCAAAATTCATCTTAATATATAAAATCGTAAACTGAATGACTGAATGACTGACTGACTGACTGACTGACTGATCTATCAACGCACAGACCAAACCGCTGGACCTAGAGACTTGAAATTTTGCACACAGATACCTCATACAGTGTAGGCATCCACTAAGGAAGGATTTTTGAAAATTCTATCCCTAAGGGGATGAAATAAGGGATGAAAGTTTGTATGAAAGTCCCTCAGTTTTGAAGCTAGGATCGTTAAATTTTGTGTTTAGGCTGATGATTGAAAATTAAGAAATACGGGTCTCAGCGTTTTTCAAAATTCTACCCCCGAAGGGGTCAAAAGGGGGATAAAGTTGTGTAATGAAGAAAATCCTTTATTTTCGAAGTCAAAATTGCTAAATATATATTTTATGCTTATGGATGGAAATCTAACGCAACGTATATTGTTATTGTTAGTATTTCAACCCCTACGGGGATGAAATGGGGGTGAAAAGGGGTAAATAAACCTAAAAATAGATATGGATGTCGTTATTGGGGTTTTCTGGGATGACGATTGCAAAAATTACATTTATTTTGAAGTCCAAAACGGTGGACATGATTTGACCCCTCAAGGGGTGAAAATGGGGTTCAAATTTTGTATGGAAAAATAATATTAAATGGACATTACAACTTTAAACTTCGTAGGAGCACGTCTAAAAATAAATAAGCAAACATATATTTTGTGATTTTGAAAGTAAACCCCTTAGAGGGTAAATGGGGTGAGTAAACCTAAAAATAGATACGGATGTCGTTATTGGGGTTTTCTGGGATGACGATTGCAAAAATGACATTTATTTTGAAGTCCAACACGGTTGACATGATCTAACCCTCAAGGGGTGGAAATGGGGTTCAAATTTTGTATGGAAAAAAATATTACATGGAAAAAAATATAAAACAGACATTACAACTTTAAAATTCGTAGGAGCATGTCTAAAAATAAATAGGCAATCACATATTTTGTTATTTTGAAAATCGTCCCTTAGGGTGTAAATGGGGTAAGTAAACATAAAAATCGATGTGGATGTCGTTCTTGAGGTTTCATGGGATGGTGATTGCGAAAATGACATTTATTTTGAAGTCCAACACGGTGGACATGACACATCATGGACCTGTACCTGGATATGCACATCCAGGTAACGGGAACGAGAACAGGCACGGGCACGGGCACGGGCACGGGCACAGGAACAGGAACGGGAACGGAAACAGGACGAGAACGGGACGGGAACGGAACGGTCCGGAACGGAAACGGAACGGGAAGGGAACGGGAATGAAACGGGAACGGAAAAAGACCGGAATGGGAACGGGAACGAAACGGGAAAGGAACGGGAAAGAGAAAGGGACAGGAACGGGACGGGAACGGAAGAGTAAGGAGTACGAGACGGGAATGGGACGCGAACGGGAACGAAACGGGAACGGAAAGGGACGGAACGGAATGGAAATGAAACGGGAACGAAACGGGAACGATACAAGAACGGAACGGGAACGAAAACGGGACGGGTACGGTAAAGGAACGGCACGGAAACGGAGGGGAAAGGATCGGGAACGGAATGGGAACGGAATGGGACGAGAACGGGACGGGAACGGGAACGGGAACGGGAACGGGAACGGGAACGGGAACGGGAACGGGAACGGGAACGGGAACGGGAACGGGAACGGGAACGGGAACGGGAACGGGAACGGGAACGGTAACGGGAACGGGAACGGGAACGGGAACGGGAACGGGAACGGGAACGGGAACGGGAACGGGAACGGGAACGGGAACGGGAACGGGAACGGGAACGGGAACGGGAACGGGAACGGGAACGGGAACGGGAACGGGAACGGGAACGGGAACGGGAACGGGAACGGGAACGGGAACGGGAACGGGAACGGGAACGGGAACGGGAACGGGAACGGGAACGGGAACGGGAACGGGAATGGAACGGGAACGGGAACCGAACGGGAACGGGAACGGGACGAGACGGGGACGGGAACGGAACGGAACGGGACGGGGATGGGAACGGGAACGGGAAGGGGTACGGGACGGGTATGGAACGGGAACAATAACGGAACGGGACGGAATGGGAACGGAACGGGAATGAAATGGAAAAGAAACGGAAACGGAACGGGACGAGAACGGTACGGGAACGGGAACGAGAACGGGACGGTAACGGGACGGGAACGGGAATGTCATCGGAAGGGGTACGAGAACGGGACAGGAAAGGGACGGGAACGGACGGGAACAGAACGGGAACCGGAACCGGAAACGTAAAAATGACTGGTCAGATCCTGGTTGAAGGTTCTCTAAGGATTTTCTCTAACATCCACGCGGACGAAGTCGCGGGCAGAAGCTAGTTATTTCATAAAATTCATACAATGTAAGATAAAATTAGTCTCTGATTGTTTTTTGTCATGTGGACAAATTAGATAGACTTGTTGAAACTTATTCAATAAAGGAATACCTTCGTTAGATTATCCAATTTCCTACTAATATTATGTAGGTAACTACTTCATAATTATAAAATGAGAAAGTATTTGTGTGCGTATATGTGTGGGGCACAGAATACACAATAGTGTCGGGGCTTAAAAGAAGAAAAAAACATTTTAAAGAAATCGCTTATTACAACAAATAATCCGACCGGAAAATTCCGCAAATTAAAGCAGCAGCTGTTCTGAAAATAAAATCTCTATCGAAATTATTAACAACAGCCAGTTGATTATTTTTCTCTTTAATGAATTGACGAATTAGCAGAAAAAGGTTTTTATTCAATAATGTTCAATTTTCAACTTTAATCATCTATATTCAATCACATACTTTCTTTACTCTTTCATATTATGCACATGTCCCGAGTATGAAAAATCTCAATCGACACAAAACTCGTGGGAGAGTTTGCTCCCTCGAGTTTTGTGTCGGAGCAAAACTCCGATATCCGAAACTGTATTCAGAAGCGGAAAATATAGCACTTTTGACGGAAAACGTACTTATACAAACTAAATGTTCGATGAGAGTTGAGTGTCACGGAAAAGTAGAGTTAATATCCCAAGTTCCCTCGTATTATGTGACTGAAAGAGACCTAGTTAAATGTTTGGAATATCGTCGTTACCACTACGCTGTGGGCTTCAATCAAACACAAAAACCATGTAACAAAATTCGATCATTCCGTTTGAAAACAAAAGAATAAAATTATTTTTGTATTGTATGGGATGATTTGATGAGATTTATCTGATTCACAATCTTTATATATCTGTACTTGATTGTTCGTATACCTAAACAGATCGAGTCAATCAATCTCTCAATATAATTTTATATCAAAGTAAGAAGCTAAATTAATTGTACCTACACATTATTACTCAATAGTGAATATTATAATACAATTACTTTCTTGTACTAACGATAACTTAAACGCATGAAATACACCTAATTTTATCGACAAAAAAATTATTAAAAACACGACTGCCCTGTCAAAAACGAACTAAAAAGTCAAACAACAAGTGTCATTGCAGTCGGGGGACCTTATTATGGAACAATTTTTGATCAAAGAGGTCCCCCGACTGCAATGACACTTGTTGTTTAACTTTTTAGTTAGTTTTTGGCAGGGCAGTCGTGTTTTTAATATTTTTTAATTTATTTATTTTTATTTCACACATTTTTGTGACATATTATATAGTTTTGGAATGTGTTCATCAAGGTCTTTCATTTGATGTCCATATTGTAATAATAGAAGAAATTTTTTTTTTCACATTTGAAAATGGCGTCGTGCAGTTGCCATATTTTTTTTCTAAAAAAAATATAACCAGTGTCACTTGAGATGCTGTAAGGATTCTAACGATACCCCATTTATCCAAATCAGTTCAGGCATTTAGAAGTTACGGTGGAATAAAGAAACTCACATACCCACAAACATACATGAACCCTGAACACAAACACTCTTTTTGCTTTGGGCAGTCGTGTAAAAACACCCACATGTTGGGGTCCATCCCCTCTCCTGTTGGAATGACCGCCATTTTAAATTTGACTTTTTATTTGAGATGGCCCTGCCGAAAAATATTTATTTCTCCGGATCTAGAAATATACACATCAACTTTGTCTAGGGATACAGGTGTTATTTTAATACAAACGAGGTAACTTTGAAGCCTTGGTTTTCTGCCGGGGATGTACCGTGCTGTAATCTGATGATGGCCATCCAGGGAGTGAATGGAGTAGATTCAGATCGCTAAACACACCCAACTGATCTGATCAGCATTCTAAAAACGTAATGGACATGTTTAAAAAAACCGCGAAAATCCTAGACAAAGTTGAGGTGTGTACTACAGTTATAAATAAAAAAAAATAAAAAGCTAATATGTATAAACTTTCAACTTATACGTTACAAAAAATTGCTAAAGTCAATTTTATTGCGAAATTTGTGTGCATTTTTTAAGTTTTTCTAACATATCTATCATACACAGTTCTATACCAGATAGGTAGGTGGTATTATTAGCTTTCGATTATATAATGGTAGCTCATTATTTTGTGAAGATATGTTATTTTCCAAAAATAACTTCATTATATCTACCTACCTCATAGACTTATTATATTACCTACTGGCAATGACATGCATGAGCGACAGATACAGATAATTAAAATGTCTGCTGGGAAAAAATAAATAATATTTTCCTTAAAGAAACCTGACTCTCAAATAAACAATAACCCATAGCTCATTCATTTCTCCGGTCCCATCTATTGATAAGAAGATAGTAAATTAATGCTGATCCTGATTTATGCTGGTCGATTTTTCCTAACTTTATTCAAATTTGTGAAAATATATTCAGAACTGATGTATATTTAGGTTTTAGGGCTCTGGCATTTTCAGCTAAAACAAGGGTTTTCTTTGTAGTTTATTTGAATAAAGTATGCACCAAGTTTGTTTCCATAAATTCAATCTTAAAAAATACATTAGGTCAACTAAATAATTTATATTATACTGTTTTTCGTCAGTAATCTTATTGCCTGATGCTGTTAATAATTTTCTAAATTACCAACGATGTTTTATCCATAAGGACAAAAAATCATAACGATAAGATAAAAGAAATCGGCCAAGTGCGAGTCGAACTCGCGCACGAAGGGTTCCGTACCAAAAACCTGAGCCCCTCTTAAATATTAATTTTATTCTGTTTTTAGTATTTGTTGTTATAGCGGCAACAGAAATACATCTTCTGTGAAAATTTCAACTTTCTAGCTATCACGGTTCATGAGATACAGCCTGGTGACAGAAAGACAGACAGACAGGCAGACGGACAGCGGAGTCTTAGTAATAGGGTCCCGTTTTTACCCTTTAGGTACGGAACCCTAAAAACGGCAAAAAAAATCACGTTTGTTCTATGGGAGCCCCCTTAAATATTTATTTTATTATACTTTTAGTATTTGTTGTTATAGCGGCAACAGAAATACATCATTTGTGAAAATTTCAACTGTCTAGCTATCACGGTTCATGAGATACAGCTTGGTGACAGACAGACAGACAGCGGAGTCTTAGTAATAGGGTTCCGTTTTTACCCTTTGGGTACGGAACCCTAAAAATAACTAACGAAAACATATATTTTATCTTACCATCATTACCCTTTGATAATTAGAAACCAGTTTCAACTTAGAATCGTGCTATAAGAAACAATACAACAATAACACATACCTATCACTTCGATATTTAAATCCCTGGTAGGTATTTGGCGACAGATACAGAAAATTGTATGTTCGAAAAATATTTGTACAACTCGGAATGAGTAAAATGTGAATCTTTTTTATAAAGTCTAGCCTAGGCCTAACTAGTTAAGTAGTTTTTCAAACAAGTAGTAGCTACATAAGCTCAAATACTAGAAAAAACCAACTCGTCTCTAACTTAGTACCGACTCAGTAAAATACATGTTCTTTTTCCAAATGAGTTAGAAAAGTCTAGCTTACGTAACCCACGGAATAGTAAAAAGTAAGAATTTCATCAAATATGTACAATTCGGATTCGCAGGTGCTCCACAAAATGGGGACCACTGTTTTTCTATCGCGTCTGAGGAATTGTAATGTATCTAATACGCCCGTGTTAGCTCCCCAATATCAGGTTGTTTGCGTTAACTTGCGGGGTAGGGATTGAACGCGGCTTTGGGGCGGGAAACGTATAGCTAAATGTAAATCGATATCCTTGATATCTTATTTGTTATTGTTACTCATATTTGATGCTTTGTGATTTGGGTTGGTAGTTGCGTTACTCACCTTCTGATTTAAACAGTACTCGTACCATACATTTATAACAATGTTATTATGGATTGCAATAACAATATAGGTAGGTGTAGGTACCTAGTATAAATGTACGCACTCTCCTGTGAAACAGGGTTTAGCGAAGCTTTGAGTAACACTAGAGCCTTTACAACACTAAACCATGTCTGTATTTACTTTACCGTACAAACGGTATACGTTGTCTACTGTTGTTCTACGAGTATTGTGTCTATTGTTTCAGTTGTGGATCTATCAAAAATATACATATATCAGCAAAGAACATGTCGATATTGTATTCTTTTAGGAAACACACATAGTTCAAAGCCTGGATTAACAGTTGTATGTTCCCGTGGAATGATTCAATTTTAAATACCACGCGGACGAAGTCGCGGACGGTAGCTAGTTGGAAATAATTTTAAAAATTAATTATTTTTAGTGATATAAAATTGTTTCATTCGATAGAAAACATGCCACTACACTACTATAACGACATTTTCTAAAGAAGTTTTAGTGAGTGAGAAAGGCTGTTAAGATTTCCTCGAAACGAGGTTTACGCCGTTCCTCCCCGAGAATGTCAATAAGTCAGGAAAGTTCGGCGGTCTATTTGAATAACACGTTTCTTGTAAAGTTACCCTTAATTTAATAGATTGGAGTTCGAAACATGGAGTGAGAAATCTCTTATCTCATTAAGAAGGTAGAACCTCATGTGGCCTAGTACACAGTTATTACAAGATTTAGAGATAGGTAATTCTTTAATGATGAATCTATTTTTTTTTAATAAATTTAATTAAACAATGGAGCTAATGTATATGAAACTAGGGGTCACCCGCGACTTCATCTGCGTGGATAGTTTTTTTTTTTTATTATTATTATTTTAAGGAATACAAACAGTGTATTGTACAAAACTTTCTTCTTATCTATAGTTTTTAAAGATATCTATATTCTATACTAGTACCTACATACACAAATAATATATGTCCACAACACTTGCCAATATATTTTTTACTTACGGTAAGTAATCTTATACTTTATAACTATTAATGTAACACACATTTCATAATACTAGTCTTAAATTGAGCTAAATTTTTACTGAATACATATATCTATATTTTTAAAGTTGTTCTTATTCAGATTATATACGTGTCACATAATTTAGTTATTTTTCTATATCTCGGAAACAATATTTTTCTGAATGAAAAGTAACCTATTGTCCTCTGTGCACTTGACAAAGTATGTAAAATGTAATGTAAGTAGGTTTGCAACATTTTATAATAATCGGTTGAACAGTTAAGACGTGAAAGAGTAACAAACAAACTAGGTCATTGAAAATTATCTGAATCATTTGTGAAAACTCATTTTCATGTCTTAAAGGACATGTCCCATGGCGCCTATGTCATTTGCCTCACCATTTTCAAAAAATGAAAGTCTATCGCGTTTTAACTAAAGTAGTATGTCAGAGTAGGTATTTTACTCTATAATCAGATTAATAATTATTTTCTGCATTAAAAAGTGGGATTTTTAAGTTAAAATGCTTTTTAATCACAATTTTTTATCATGATAGTACTATTTACCTACATTTTCTTCACAAAATACTTAAGAAAACAACTTAATGTTTTTGTAATTGTTTTTCTAAATATAAAACAATTCTTGACTGATACTATACCTAAATAAAATGTAATAAACATAATTTAATTATGAAAGTAATTAAATAAAATGAAACTGGGGCAACGCTGGGACATCTCCTTTGCTGTGTTCGATTTGGTCTGACTACTTCCACCTTTTTCGTGTTTGATAAATAATATCCATACGACAGAGTTCTTTCCGTTTCGAGAAAGTTAGGGCACAACTGTCCGGACATTGTGTTTCAGAATTCAGGACATCATTTTGAACGGGAGAATCGACTAATATTGGCCGTCTGGTAACCCTGAGTTCGGTTGATAGAAATATAACATATCTGTTTTCCTTGTTACGTTCGAAGATATTCGATTCAACGAATGGCCCGAAGCCACGAATAAAAAGAAACTCTTATGAATACAAATATTACAGAATATAATAACTGGAACGGCCAATCAAAGTAGAAGATATATTGCATAGTGTAAAAATTAAAAATAATATTGTTTTTATTACAGACATTCCTTTTAGGGCGATTCGAAGGATTAGAGTCTATTATAGAGAGAAGTGTTGTTCGTTAGAGGGAATATAAAAACACAAAGGAGATATTGAAAAAAATTATTATTTTATAAAAAAAAAACAAGTGGGTAATAGTCAGGTCACTTGTTATTAAAATATTTAGTTATTGAAATAATTTATTTATTTTATTTTTATTATCTTTAAGTGTAAAAACACCTGTACCAGGAGAAAACAATATCAGTTTTGCGTGTTTTAATAAAGTTTTCAAAAAAAGGTTTTTCTCTTATAAATTTAATATCTTTTCACAAGATGAAGTGGAAACATACAAATAAAAACAGATAAAGAATGTGTGATAATTATTGATAATATTATTATAATTGAGATGAAATGTTTTTTACATATTTATGGCTAAATTGGTCCAAAAGAACATTACTTGTATCTACGACCCTATACAAAGTCATATTGACCTTGTGTGTCTCATCACTAGCCCCTAAGAGGATTCTCTCCAGAGGGCATGTGCCAAATATCTCTGATAGACTTGTCAGAGATATTTGGCACATGCCCTCTCCTAATTAAACGATAAACAGACCCTAGCGAGATTCAATTTGGAAAGTATAACTCGCTCTATGATGGACACGACTTTTTCGTGTTTATTTGGGTCAAGCCTAACGACGACATGTGAAGTTCTTTGCCTCTCAGTAAAACTAACTAAATATTGACCTAACTAGAGCTTCCAAAATTAGATAACGGCTGGTTGAGGTACCGACGACGTCTTAAACCTATTGAATAAGGATATCATTCCCTTCAAGGACTATTGACGAATGTCAACAAGATTATGTAAATAAAAGATTTTTGTCAAAAACCTGGCGTGAAAATGTAGGACGAGGCACCAGCTTCAAAGCCGTAAAAATATATCCATATTTTATTTTTAATACTTGTAGATAGTTAAAACCTTTTTGTTTCTCTAACTAAGACAACACAATTGACTTTTAAAGGAAATTTCCTTATATTGAAAAAAATTGTAGCAAACGAGGTATGAAAATGATCAGACAGAACGCAATCTCCACAAAATCCTCCTTTGGGCAAGCAAGTTGCGTGGAATAATTGGATTTAGCCCACACATTTCCGCTCTCAAAAAACAATCGGCCCAAGTTCGCCGGGATTTGCTTTAATCGAAACTATAATTACAACTTCATTTCTATTATATTTTTTGTAATTTGTATGCATGTGTATGATCCATTTTTTGTCTCTCTAGGTTGTAACTACCTAACTCTAGGTTATACTAAGTACTGCTTCATGATGAATTTCACCAACACTAGATTTTATTCAAATCTTAACTTTATGGTTTGTAACAATAGTACATTATAAGACAAGTTAGCTTAGGTTGCTCATTGCACACAAGGCTGTGGGTTGCAGCCCGAGCCGTAGGCGAGGGCGTAACTCAGCCGAGTGTGCAATAAGCAAGAGCTGACGAGTTTCATACGACGTTTTTCAACACATTTGCGAGGAAAAAACAAAGTAATTTACCACACAGCGACAAATACGACAAAAACAAAATATGATAAATATGATGAGAAAAGGCGCGCAGGTTTTTTTTTTGTTTTTTTCACTCGCCCAATGCAAGAATATTTTGCGAACAAAGGAGTGAGTGAGCATACAGCCTACTTCAAAATTATAATTTGAATTGATAAAATTCAAATATTTTAATATTTTATAACAAAATATTGTGAATTATGAATAATTTGATAATCCTTACTAATCCTTACTAATATTATAAATGCGAAAGTCCGTTTGTTTGTTTGTTTATTTGTTTGTTTGTTTGTTACGCCTTCACGTCTTAACTACTGAACCGACCATCATGAAATTTTGCATACACGTTGTAAGGGGTACAGAGAAGGACATAGGGTACCTTTCATCCCGAAAAAAAGTATTGTTCCCGAGGGATAGCAAAAAACCTTTTCACGCAGACGAAGTCGCGGGCGGTAGCTAGTAATAAATATTTGTTTGACTTAAGTAAGGACTTACACATTTATTTATTCCAAAAATGTATATGAATTTTCAGCGGCAAAAAACCTCTTTGTTGTTACTAAAAAATAACTCTATTACCCGGTTAAATTGGGAATGCTCTGTTTACTCGCATTGAACTTGCAGTAAGGTACTAATTTAACTTTGTAGGGATAATTCTATATAACCAACTAGTTATACTATATATAGCTCGATTACCACTCACTGACTCATTGACATGATTGTTCTCCCAGAAGGAGGTGGAAAAGGGTATAACAATGTTCGGGGAAAATGTTCAATACCCCAATCGAACTGGGGAAAAATTATGACATTTGGGAAAAAACAAGATGGCGGCTATGGCGAAGTTTGTAATTTTTTTGTTTTCCAACCGATTTTGTTCAAACTTACAAGAGTGGTAGATTTTAACATTTAAAATTGAGAAAAATGAGAAAAAAAATAAAAAACAAAATGGCGGCCACGCTGGGCAGTTTTGAAAAATTTGATTTTTGGACCCCAAACCGCGGGGCCACAACACTGAAGTGTTGTTTGATTTAAGAAAAAAAACTTTACTGTTTCACCACAATTACCCTTAAATTTTACTAATCGGGGAAACTTTTTCAAAATTCAAGATGGCGCCTGTTGTGGAGGCCATTTTGTTTGGGGTACGAAAACACGCCATTTTTAAAGTCGATTTTCTTCCAGATGGCAACACCGGAACGTTTTGAGGTTTATAGAACAGCTGTAGGTATAGATACAATGCATTGATTAATAGAATATTTTTACCCCATTTCGGGGTAACTTTTGAGATTTACCCAAAAATGCAAAAAAGTGAACTAACCACTTTTTTTAAATTTTGAGTATGAGGTCTTGTGTATGGTCTGTATATAAATGACTTTTTGGTATTTTGGTTGACAACGTCTGGCAACCCTGAAACCTGTTGAAGAAAAAGGCATTTTCGAGATACCCTTTTTTCAAATCCTATTGCGGCGGCTGGGTGCAAGTGAGAAAGCAAATCAAAACGTCATTGCACACAGTATATGCTGCAAAATATAGGAAAAATATGAACTAAAGAAAAATCAATATGGCGGACGCGGTGGCGGCCATTTTGTAAATTTTATACCTTTTTTAAATATTGTAAGGCTATTTTGAGGCAGTTTGCGATGCTTGAGAAAGTTGACATGTATTGACGAATTATGCAACGTATTAAGGAATAATGCCCTGTAAAAAAAAATTACCCAATTTCAGGGTACTTTTCGAGGTTTACCCCAAAAATGTGAAAAATAGAAATAGTGGCATTTTTAAATATTTTTTATCAAAAACCATTACATTTTGCCAATATTAATGACATTTGACTATTTTTATATCTAAAAAATGGCAACACTGAAATTGAAAGTAGGTTAATTTTCCAAGTACCGCCACATTTTTATTACCAAAGAGGAGCATTTGTAGAAGGGTACAATGTATGGAAAAAGTATTCAAAATTTAGAAAACCATCAGAAAAAAATAATAAAAGTGGAAGTCCAGGTCAAGATCCTCATGATGGGGTACTGCCCGCCAAAATGGTACTACATAGGTAGATGGTGCTCAAACTAAAGTTGTACAAGACTCTAAGCAGATCCTAAAGCGAGGAAAAAAAAATCAAAATGGCGGAAAATCAAAATGGCCGCCATACAAAATTACAGAATACCCAGAATTAAATATTTTATTACAAAAAAGGAGCGTTTGTAGAGGGGTACAATGAAAAGAAAATGTATTTAAAATTTAGAAAAATAACAGAAAAAAAATTTAAAGTGGAAGTCTAGGTCAAGATCCTCATGACGGGGTACTGCCTGCCAAAATGGTACAACATAGGTAGATGGTGCTCAAACTAAAGTTGTAAAGGACTCTAAGCAAATCCTGAAGCAAGGAAAATAATTCAAAATGGCGGTAAAGCAAAATGGCCGCCATACAAAATTACAGAAATCCCAGAATTATGTAGTTTGATTACCATTCACATACTGATTGACTCACTCACTGATTGAATTAATTGTTCTCCCAGAAGGTGGTGAAAAAGTTTGTAATGACATTTGGGGAAAATGTGCCATACCCCAATCTAACTGGGGAAAAATTAAATACCACTTACTCACTGACTGATAGACATAATTGTTCTCTCAGAAGTAGCTGGAAAAAGGCAGAATGAAATTTGGGGAAAATGTGCAAAACCCCAATCGAACTGGGGAAAAATTATGATATTTAGGAAAAACAAAATGGCGGTTGTGGCGAGGACTGTAACTATTTGTTTTTCAACAGATTTTGTTCAAACTTAAAAGAGTGGTAGATTTTGATATATAAGATTTAGAAAAATGGGAAAAAAAATCAAGAACAAAATGGTGGCCACGCCGAAAAAATTTGAAAAAGATCTATTTTTGGACAGCAAAACGCGGGGCCACAGCTTTAAAGTATTGCTTGGTTTGAGAATTATATTTTTGCCGTTTCGATACAATAACACTCAATTTTTACCAAACTGGGAATTAAAAAAAATCAAGATGGTGCCTGTTGTAGAGAGGTACAATGTATGGAAAAAGTATTCAGAATTTAGAAAACTATCAGAAAAAAAACTAAAAGTGGAAGTCCAGGTCAAGATCCTCATGACGGGGTACTGCCTGCCAAAATGGTACTACATAAGTAGATGGTGCTCAAACTAAAGTTGTACAAGACTTTTAGCAGAGCCTGAAGCGAGGAAAAAAAATTCAAAATGGCGGAAAAGCAAAATGGCCGCCATACAAAATCACAGAAAACCCAGAAGTATATAGTTCAATTACCACTCACATAGTATACTGACTGACTCACTCACTAATTGAATTAATTGTTCTCCCAGAAGGTGGTGAAAAAGGGTATAATGATATTCATAAACCAGACCCCGAATTACGTAAGGCTGTTGCTAACAATTCTCGATTGAAATCGATTGAAATCGCAGTTGCATTGCTGCTTTAAGTAAGATAGTTGTCTCATTGGTTCTTACTAAATTAGCAATGTCACTGCGATTTCTGTCAACGTTGATTGCAACAAAGTTAGACAATCAGCCTACAGTTGTAGGTATTGATATAATATCTATGACTGGCAGAATATTTTTACCCCAATTCAAAAATGCAGAAAAGTGAAATAAAGTCTTTTTTTGGAATTTCGGGTATGAGGGTTAATGTATTGTCTATATACAAATGACTTTTTGGTATTTTGGTTGACAACGTCTGGCAACCCTGGAAACTGCTAAGGAAAAAGACATTTTCGAGATACCCTTTTTTCTCAAGTCCTATTGCGGCGGCTGGGTGCAAGTGAGAAAAAAAATTAAAACGTAATCGCACGCAGCAGTATAATGCTGCTTAATATAGAAAAAATATAAACAATAGAAAAATCTTTATGGCGGACGCGGTGGCTGCCATTTTGTAAATTTTATACATTTTTTTAAATATTCAAGGAGTTGTGCTCTGTAAATAAATACTCATTTTCAGGGTTATTTTTTTAAATATACCCCAAAAAGTATTTAAAATTTAGAAAACTAAAAAAAAAAATTAAACGTGGGTGCAAGGGGCTCCAAATAACATCATTCAGAGCCCAAGCCAACTTCTCCTGCTCGCGGTGCACCCTGCTGGCTTACGAACGAGGCTCTGGCGACCGACCGGTGGCAGGCAGCAGTGACAACGGTGCGATTAGCTATGCACTGTGATTGCCAACCCGCATTCCCAGCGTGGCAATTATGGGCAAACCCTCCTAATGGCGACACAAAACAGACCACGGCCCCCAGTTCCCGGCCACCCTGCTATTCCTGATCATGGCGGTGGTCACAGTAATGGCAGGACAGGGGCTGCGAAGAATCCCCGGGTTACGGAAGGCCGCAATAAAACATCGACGAGCACCTGGCGAAACTCGAGGAGGAATTCGGAAGGATAAAGTGGCACATTCTTGGGCTCAGCAAAGTCCGAAGAGAGGGGGAGGATACTGTGACCCTTGAATCGGGCCACCTTCTGTATTTCCGAGAGGGAGACCAGCTATCACAGGGTGGCGTAGGGTTCCTGGTACATAAAGCCCTCTGCGACAACAATGTAGAAGTGTCGAGTGTGTCCAATAGAGTTGCGTACCTCGTGTTCAAGCTAACCGAGAGGTAACCTCAAGGTTGTGCAGGTTTACGCACTCGGACTTACTCGGACGATGAAGTGAAAGATATGTTTGGAGTCATATCCAAGGCCTTACACTTCACTACCAACTCTACCAAGGCATACTTCAACGTTGTTATGGGGGACTTCAACGCTAAAGTGGAAGTACAGAATCACGACGTGATCAATAAGTTTAATACAGGCAGCGATCACCGACTTGTCCGAGGCTCTCTGAATATCCAGGTTAAGCTTGAACGCGCTCGCTTGATGAAGTCCAGGCTCCGTTCTAACCTGCTCCAAACCATCATAGGGTCTGAAACGTTCCAGTCGAACCTGGAAAACCAATTCGTTGCCGTGGAAACCACAAATGCTGTTGACGTCAACCGGGCCCTCGAAAATGTGGTTGGAATACTCAGGGAAGAGGGCACAAAATTTTGCGAAAATCAGCGCAAAGGCTGAAGAAGAAGTTTTCGGAAGAAACTCTTAGGCTCATAAAGAAGCGACGTGAAGTCCCTGTCAGTTCGTCCGAACAACAGGCTCCCAACAAAGAGATTGGTAAACTGGTGCGCTACGATCTCCGATGCTCCAATACACGCTGGGGATCGAAAGTATTTGTACAGTCTCTTGGGAGAAGTCACTTGACAAAGTTGACTACGGCCAGTGGAGTCGTCGTAGCTTCGAAGCCGGAGGTTCTTTTGGAAATTGAAAACTTCTATAGCCAGTTGTACGCTTCGCATGCATCTCGACTTGATCCCGAAAATGAGGACCCCGAGCCACATTGACCCGCCACTTTACCGAAGACTTGCTGAAATCAGCCTGTGTGAAATTAAGATGGCTCGTAGACAGCTTAAAAACGGAAAAGCCCCAGTTACATCTGAACTCCTGAAAGTAGGCGGAAAACCTGTATTAAAGGAGCTCCAAAATATCTTTAACGCCGTTCTCTTTGATGGGAGAACTCCGGAGCCGTGGAGTAGGAGTATCGTTGTCCTGTTCTTCAAAAAAGGAGATAAGAGCTTACTGAAGAACTACCGACCCATTTCGCTCCTGAGCCACGTCTACAAGCTGTTTTCAAGAGTCATCACAAATCGCCTTGCGCAAAGACTCGATGAATTTCAACCCCCGGAGCAGGCCGGGTTTCGAGCAGGATACGGCACCATAGACCACATCTTCAGAGTGCGGCAGCTTATACAGAAGTCCGAAGAGTATAATCAGCCTTTGAGCTTAGCATTTGTGGACTATGAGAAGGCATTTGATTCTGTCGAAACCTGGGCTGTTTTAAAATCCCTGCAACGATGCCAAGTCAATTGGCGATATATCCAAGTGTTGAGATGTCTTTACAATGCCCCAACCATGGCGGTCCAACTGCAGAACCAGCAGACTGAGCATATCCCCTTGCATCGAGGTGTGAGACAAGGGGATGTTATCATATCCCCTCAATCTCCCCCAAATTGTTCACAAATGCATTGGAGGATATGTTTAGAACGCTGGACTGGAAAGAACGCGGTATTAACATTAACGGCAAATACATATCACACTTGCGATTTGCGGACGACATCGTCATTGTGGCCGAAACGTTGCAAGATCTACAATATATGCTGATTCCTCTCTACGCATCGGTCTTCGGATGAACTTGGACAAAACCAAGGTTATGTTTAACGAACATGTAATTGCAGGACCGATTGCAGTACAAGGTAGTCCTCTTGAGGTTGTTACGAAATATGTCTACCTCGGGCAAACATTGCAATTGGGTAGAAACAACTTCGAGACAGAGGCCAACAGAAGGATATAGCTGGGCTGGGCGGCTTATAAGAAATTTCGTCGTGTCTTTGAGTCGCCTATTCCACAGAGTCCCAAGACGAAAGTCTGCAACCAGTGCGTCCTGCCTGTCATGACATACGGAGCCGAAACGTGGACACTCTTTGTAGGGCTGGTTCACAAACTTAAAGTCGCGCAGCGAACTATGGAATGGGCTATTGTTTGGAGTTTCTCTAAGAGATCGGGTCCGAAACGAGGTGATCCGACAGAGAAATAAAGTTATCGACACAGCCCACTGGATTAGCAAGCTTAAGTGGCAGTGGGCCGGCCATATTAGCCATAGAACCGAAGGCTGCTGGGGCAGACGAGTTCTTGAGTGGAGACCGCGTAGTGGCAAACGTAGTGTGGGACGCCCTCAGACAAGACAAGACATTCATTTTTAATTACCACTTATGTCTATCAGTGAGTATGAGACTCACTGATAGACATAACTGTTCTCCCAGAAGGAGGTGGAAAAGGGTCCAATGATGTTTAGAGGAAATATGCAAAACCCCAGTCGAACTGGGGAAAAAATATGACATTGGGAAAAATAAAATGGCGGCTGCGGCAAAGTTTGAACCATTTTTGTTTTCTTGTTTCCAACTGATTTTGTTAATACTTACATTTTGTCATTGAAAATAAAAAAACGACAAAAACAAAATGGCGGCCGCGCTGGAGAGTTTTATAAAAAATAGTTTTTTAGATCCCAAATCGCGGGGCCACAGCTCTGAAGTATTGCTTGGTTTGAGAAAAAGATTGTTACCGTTTCACCACAAGAACACTTTGTTTTTACCAAACTAGGAAAAATTTTAAAAATTTAAGATTGCGCATGTTGTAGGGGCCATTTTGTTTGAGGTACGAAAACATGCCATTTTAAAGTCGATTTTTGTTAAGGTGGCAACACTGGTTCGTTTTGAGGTTTTTAGAACAGTTGTAGGTAGGATACAATGCATAGAGTGGAAGAATTATTTTACCAGATTTTAGGGTAATTTTCAAAATTTACTCCAAAATGCAAAAAAGTGAATCAACTACTTTTTTGGAATTTTTAGTGAGAGTTTCGAGTGTCTGTATACAAATGACATTTTGGTATTTTGGTTGACAATGTCTGGAAACCCTGCAAACTGCTAAGGAAAAAGTCATTTCTGTGATACCGTTTTTCAAGTCCTATAGCGGCGGGCGGTTGGGTGCAAGTTAGAAATAAAATCGAACGTAGAATGCTGCAATACACCTATAGGAAAATTATTTCCAATAGAAAAATCAATAGGGCGGACGCGGTTGCGGCAATTTTTAAAATTTTATATTTTTTTTAAATATTTTAAGGCTATTTTGAGGCAGTTTGCGACACTTGAGAAAGTTGGCATGTATCGACGATTTATGCAACATAGCAATGAGTTTTACTTTGTAAATAAACCCATTAATACCCATCTTCATGGTACTTTTCGAGATTTACCCCCAAAACGAGAATAATAGAAATAGCGTCATTTTTAAATATTTTTATCAAAAACCATTAGATTTTGCCAAATAAAATCAAATCAAATTGTTAATTTGCATAAACATGTGGTAAAATAATGGTCTTAAAATTAAATTGTACCGTTACATGTCTACCATATGCAAATGGCGTGCAAATATTTGAAAAAAGACAGTAAGTAGCATTACAGAAGCTATGTCAGAATTAAAATAACAGTATCATTACAAAAGCTATGTCAAATTCTAATTAATACTTAATGTCAAAAAAAATAATTAAATAAGGTTATAAAAATAATACTAATAGCAACTCTGGAATTGAAAATGAGGTTTATTTTTCAGGTACCGCCACATTCTTATTACCGAAAAGGAGCAGTTGTAGAGGCGTATAGTATAATGTATGAAAAAGTATTTGGATCTAGAAAACTCTTAGAAAAAATATTAAAAGTGGAAGTCCAGATTCAAATCCGTGAAAAGCGTGGAGGTTCCCTATCAAATCGTTACATCTCGCCTGTAATGACAAATCAATGCACTTTGCTTGCGGGATCGGAAAGGCGGCATTGAACCACAACCACCGAAAGACGTGATTATGATTCATAAGGCAGGAGGTTTTGACTTAGGAAGTGGGGCCTCTAAATAGACCGAACGATTGGAACCCAGCCACAGATATTTTAGGTTTTGATCTTAGCTTTAAGGAGGTGGACAAAGAGATCACCGAAGGTTTTGCGACCACCAACGAATCGCGAGATGCTAAAAATTTTAATTTCGGTTTTTGATCCACTTTTCTAATTAAAGGAAAGATATTGCTCCAAGACGTTTGGCGATCTTGTGCCACTTGTTGTTGTTGACGCCACTGGTTTCCGTTCCATCAAGTAAGTAGTTCTTCTCGCTACGTGTCCAGCCCACTGCCACTTCAGCTGAGCAATACTTCGAGTGATGTCTGTAACTTTAGTTCTCCTACGGATCTCCTCATTTCTGATTCGATCACGCAGGGAAACGCCAAACATGGCTCTCTCCATTGCACGCTAAGTGACCTTGAGCCTCCTTATAAGACCCATAGTTAGCGACCACGTTTCACTACCGTAAGTCATCACTGGCCACACACACTGGTCATAGACTTTCGTCTTGAGACACTGAGGTAAATTGGATGCGAAGATTTTTCGAAGCTGCCCATCCGAATTGGGTTCGACGAGAAATCTCTTTCTCGAAGTTGGACTTACTGAACCGGACTGCCTGTCTAAGGTTTACGTAATGGTCAACAAATTCAAGTGTAGCGATCCCAACATGAACTAGAGCAGGCACTACATGGGCATTCGACATGATTTTCGTCTTATCCATGTTAATCCTGAGATCCACTCTTTGGGAAGCAATACGGAGATCTTCGAGCATTGCGTTCAGGTCTTCCAAGGTCTCAGCCATAAGAATTTTATCATCGGCATAATGAAGGTGTATTTGGACTGGCCATTAATGTTGATGCCAAGTCCTTTCCAGTCTTAAGAGTTTAAAGATGTCCTCCAACGCAGCTGTAAACAGATTCGGAATTATAACAACTCCCTGTCTCAGACCTCTCTGCAATTGAATAGGATTTGTTCTCTGGTTCTGTACTCGGATCCACATGGTGGCATTTTCGTTTAAGTACCTCAACACCTCGATTTACCTGTAGTGGTGCAATTGGAAACTTTAAAGAGATCGCAGCACCGCCCAGGTTTCTATTGAATCAAATGCTTTCTCATAGACCACGACCGCCAAGCAAAGTTGCAGGTTATACTCCTGGGTCCTCTGTATAACCATCCGCAGCGTATGGATGAGGAGGTTTGGTGTGGTAGAACCTGCAAGCGAGACAATTCGTAAGGACTCTCGAAAACAACTTATAAACATGGCTCAGTGAGAGGGGTCTGTAGTTCTTTAAGAGGAGGGAAGTCTTTTTAAAGAACAAAATCACCTTACTTTTCCAAGCGTTTAGCGTTCTGCCCTCGACAATGTCCTTAACCTTGCTTTCAACAGGTGTCTGTGTGGAATATAACTGCCCATAGAAACTCTCGATCTCCTTCGGCTTCGATGAAATGATGCGACCGTTGTCAGTTTTCAGATCTCTCGCGAACACTTAGGAGCCTTTATTCCGCTCGACAGCCTCTTTAATAAACCAATGATGTCCCAGTGTAACTTGCTAATAACTTCTTCCAACTCGGTTAACTTCGTATCGGTTCTCAGTGTGCGCGTTTTGTAGGTTGCCAGGTGCAGTTTTCGTGGTTGATGGTAGCCGAGCCGCACCCAGGGATTCTTAGCACTCCCTGATTTGATTTGATTTTTCACATAGTAACTACACCGTTAATTTTCAAGTAGGTATATCTTCAATGAAATAGAGATATATTCAGACCACGTTTATATTCAGACCACGTGTCTGAATATAAACGTGCAGTTAAAAGTTAAAAATTAAAAAAATAATATTTCGAAAATATCGGAAAAAATCTTGATTAATCGGCAAACTCACAAAAATAGTAAGATGCGTGCACACATTCATTCTTTTCATGATTTACGTAGGTAAACAAGATAGTCTCATTTGAATACGCGGGTTTGTGGATTACGCCCCCGGTGTCTTTTGCCCCCGTAGTGGCGTAGTATATGCCCCCGAATTTGCACTAAGAAATAAATTATTACTTCTATGTAACTCGGGGGCAAAAGACACCGGGGGCGTTGAATGAGCTCTAAATCCATAAATCAGTAAAATTTTGAGACATAAACAAACCTCAATATATTGACCAATTATTAAATACTAGCTTTTGCCCGCGACTTCGTCCGCGTGGACATTCGGAAAATCGCCATGAAACCTTTGACTGAGATAAAAAGTATCCATGTTTTACCACAGGCTATTCCTAATCCGTTCAGTCGGTTTTACGTGATTGAGTAACAAACATCCAAACATTAAACTTTCATATTTAAAATATTATTAATTCCCGTTCACGTTCTCATTCCTGTTCCCGAACCCGTTTTATTTTTCCATAAAAAATTTGAACCCCCGTTTCAGTCTGCCATTTTCTGTTAGGTTTTTAATAAATGTAACACTAAAATAAATGCCATTTTCGCAATCAACATCCCATAAAACCTCAATAACGACATCCATATCGAAGTTGGGCTTTTTACCCCTTTAAGGGGTTGATTTTCAGAAAGGATGTCACCAAAAATGGCCCAAATGATGTACCGAGGTACACTCTGCGGAAAAAAATACCCTATATTACCCTGAGTAATAATATACCAGTAATATTTTTTTCTGGTTATTTACAGACGAGAAAAAATTACGAAAATTGCACTCGATATAGAACCTATTACACAGATTATATCATATCATTCAGCTCTTTGATACTTGAATAAACTGTCAAGTTAACAGTTGTCATTGTCAGTTGAAGTTGATTTTATTAAACTCGGAAGTCGGAATGACGTCTCTCAAGAACTCAAGACGTTTTGTTTGACAGTTCTTTAAAGTGAATATCCAGTATTGCCATATAATTTAATTGTTTTACAAGTAGGTAGTTCACACTTTTAATTATATATTTGTAAGTTTTGAGTAAAGATTGAACTAAAATAACATTATTTTTGAAATCCTCGTATTTTTCCCTACATTTTGGTATACATGTACCTCAGGTACATAAAATGGGCTGAAATGTATGAGCGATTAGCGACCTCCTTTACGAAATACATGTTTGATCATTTGTTTATCTATTGAAGTTATCCTACGAAATTTCAAGTCGTAATGTCTATTTTATATTGTTTCCAAAAAGTTTGAACCCCATTAACCCCTTTAGGGTTTGAATAATGTTTAATATTTACCACTTAAAATAATTTGGTGTGGTTTGGGCTGGGCAATAGTCTGTCAGTCACCCCTTAACTTTTATATAAGAGATTGAAACTTTTAACTGTACATACTCGATTAGAATAGGGATGAGATACACTCATTAAATTTTTAGATATACCTACTTAAAAATAAACCGTGTATATTAGTTTCTCTATGATTTGAATATTAGCCAGCAGTTTTAAGAAAAAAATATGGAGCATTCATTTTCACTACGCATCACCACACTGCCCCTTATTCATCCAAGCACTGCCCACACAATTTGCAGTCCAACTCCCCAAAATCCGCCACTTACAGCCCAAAAGGGCGATGCCCGCGGGCTGCTTCAGCAGCCCGCGCACCAGGGCGAAATACTAGTGTTTTATATATTATTGCACGCGTTTGTTATTGCTTGGTTTATGGCCCTAAAAGCGATGTATTAGGGATCACTTTACGAGCAAGTGTGTTGAAAAATAAATTACAAACCATAAATACATAAAGATATGGGCATGATAAAACTTTAACACCGAAAGTGGTGCCCCCAGAGGTTTTTATCTAATTTGTTAATATTTGTTAATAGAAAATTATTTTAATAAAACTTTACGTGGAATTTTCAGGGCCCATGGTCTAGTATTTTAGAAGGTTACACTACATTCCCTCGTAGTCACTCGTAGAAGTAGATATCAAATGTGTCAAAAACGGCCACTTTTAGTAGTTATGCTATCTACTTCTAGGCAAAGATTTAAATCGTTTCTAGCAGGTTACTGCTGTGTAGTTGTAGTTATATGAGGGAAAGTAATGATACCGTTTAAAAATACTAGACTATGCGCCACAGCATATATACATATATATGTCTGTGCTATGAGCCCTAAAAATTCCAGGTTAAGTGTTATTAAAATTGTGTACGGTCACGAGCAATAAGATGTACACTTTAGAACTATGTCACATTCAACTCTCAGTGTGAAAATGTCAAAGGTTATTCATAACGTAATATGACATAAGTTCTAAAGTGTGTACATCTTATTGCTCGTGACTGTACCTAAATATTTTAATTTTCGCCGCGGCACCACTTTCGGTCAGGGTGCCACCTAAAAACGACACTCTTTTAGTCATACAATAAAAATTCAAAAATGTTTTTAAAACGATTTCGTACGTATAATACATTGAGGTCACAGGTCGTACCTACTGGTATCACTATTATCCAAAGATTATGTGTCGTGCAAACTACTTCCCATCGTCCTTTCATTACCTCCTCCCCCTTTCGTTATGATGTCCATCTATAAATATGTCACGAAGACAAGGAAATGAAATTGGTCGCACAGAATATGTATTTGTCTGTAAGCTATTTTCCTATTAGGATGTTCATCTCGGGTCGTTGCTTTGAAAATCTGACCGCTTGAAAATCTATCATGTTGCAAATCTGACGAGTTGAAAATCTGTCGAGTTGGAAATTAGTGTATGTGCGTTAGCTGCGATATAAGTACATCTTATAATTAAAAATTGAGGTAAGAACCTTTTTTCTTTTAACTGATTCTCTTTATTTTTTGTTTAGTAACTTTGACGAGCAGCTTTACTCAAGTGTTATCAATAAAAAATGGTATGTTTTCCTCATTACGGATTATAGTCGAGTTTCAACTACCACGCAAACACTAGATACAATAATTAATAACTCAATTTCGACATAGTCCAACATTAATAAAGATCATTATCAATCAAATGGGAAAAGTAATTTTAGAACTACCGATGAGTTGTGACTTTACTACCAACATTTATAAAAAGCTCACAAATCTTTAATAGGAAATGAAATTCAAACCTCGCGTCGCCATGTGATGATAGCACACGTCGTCGTCTCGATGGAAACCGAGCAGATCTTACTCGATTTAAATACGCTTCAATTCTGGATCGAATGTTTGTAGGTAGGTCGATATTTGTTACATCATCAATTATTTATATAAAAATCTAAAAAAAGGAAACAGAATAGGGTATTTGACAACATTGAAAATATACTACTAATTGTGGTCATCCTAACAGATATTGGCGTAAAAAAACATATTTAACTATTATATAGACTAAATTAAGTCTATTAATTGATTAATTTTACCTAGAAAGATGCAATAATTTTTGAATTTTTTTCTGGGGCGAAAACGCTCTAAGATTACTGAAGATTACTGATTGATGAATGACGTCATTTGCCTGTAAATAAATATGGCTTCAGGCGTTTAACACGACCATAGACTAAGGATCCGCGATTGATGGCTGTCAAATGGCTAAGGATATTACAATGTTTACAGGATAGTTCCAAAATTAGTCAAATAGCCTATTCGATATCAGCTAATACTTTTCAGTTTTTTTACTCATGTGTCATTAGTATTACATTCGATAATACAAGCTTTTTATCATTTTTCAAGCGACCATTATGCACTGCATAGTCATAAACAATCAAAATTACAACAACATTATTACTCGAATAATAATAGTTTATCGAATTACAACCCTACGACGACGTGTAATTTCTTAGATTATTGCCCGAAGTGATATCATATTTTGCCGAAGGCAGTCCTTTTTTTTATGCACAACGGGATACTGCTTGGCCTTCATCTCACCTGATGTTAAGTGACGATAAGGCCGAAGTTGGCAGCGCACCACTCCCGGAATCCTCGTCACTGAGGAACTGGCTATCTTACCTCTAACTGCCGAAACACAAGCAATTTTTTAATTGTTGTTATGGCGTCAGACTTAGTTAAGATGGTGGTAGTTAGCCAGGCGGACTTGAAATAAGCCCTACCACCAACCAAACCGAGACCGAGACGGTTCGAACTTCCGATCTTTACTCGAGCTTCTTCTCCGGGGCAGGGCTGGAAACCGGTTTTTAATTACCTAGGTTAATTTCGATCTCAAACAGGTTTTTTCGTAAGTTTTCACTCGGAGCGGAACCGATTCGCGAGCGATATTGCTTCTGAGATAAACCTGGTTAATTCCACGATGCGCGTGAATAGTGCAGCGATATATTTTGTCTCTTTTTATCTGCGGGCGGGATTTATCCCAGGTTTATCCCAGAAGCAATATTGCTCGCGAATCGGTTCAACACTTACGAAAAAACCTGTTTGAGATCGAAATTAACCTGGTTAATTAGAAACCGGTGTCCAGCCCTGGTCTCTCGTTTCGTTGCTTTGCATCGAGTGGGCGGAGCGAACAAAATCATTTTGGTATTAATTAACCAGGTTTTGGGAGCGGAATCAAAACCAAAACGGTCTACCAGCTTAACCAGAAATAATACCGGTTTCGACGAGCAGAATCGAAATAAAAACGCTCTTATCAAAATGTATGAAACTGCGCGAAACCTGGTTGCGAATTTTAACCAGGTTTTCCAGCCCTGCTACGGGGACCTCTAACTAACCCTACGTAGTACTAATATATATTCTGTGCCCTGGGTTCTGGATGCCGTTTCGCAGCCGCGTAGCGAAAGGTTTTACAACATAAGTTGTGGTGTTTTCTTCGAACGTATGCTGCTCTTGGGAGACTAAACTCTCGGCGCGGCCTGAACAATGATGGAGGAATAAGATGGACCTATCATACCTACGAAAAAAGCCTGCATACCTACTTCATTGTTTTCCATTCAAACGCAACTAAACATGGCGACTAAGCTTAGTGTACATACACCCTTATGTAAACAGTATAGAGTCGAAATTGTAACATGTAAACGCAACGCAATATGACGGACACGGCACGCGCCTGACGTCACGAATGCTTTGTTATTGCAGTTTATGACACTTCCATAGGTTTCTTTTTTCAGAGGGCCTGAACACCGGGTACCCCCGAAGGGAGGCCCCGCGAGCGCCGGCGAGCGAGCTTCGACTTACGCGAGTAGGGAGTTTATTGCTTATTATTATCAAACTTTTATGCTTGGCGTTCAAAAGTTTGAATTTTTTCTCGATGTGATGGAGTTTTTCTTCATGGACTGAAATAGATTTTACAAATACTACATATAATTAAAATTCCGTATGCAAGTGCTTATAAATATTTTGCTTTGGATTCCCGTCAGGAGACATTATACGAAAAATGTCTATCTACATTTTTGAGGGCGGAAAGTAGTAAGTGAATACCCTCCTCTCAACTCTACTGACAGAAATATCAGCTTTTATGAAAATGTACCAAGTCTACACGGAAATGAAATTCGCCGGCATTGGCGCGAGGCTCATATCACGGCTGGGTGATAACCGGCCCATCACGGCCCAGTACCCAATGTAGTTCGACACCTTTACGGTTAACTGTGACACAGTAGGGTTACTTTTTGATTGATGCCAAAAATTCCAAAAAGTCATTAACTTCTAGGTTAAGTTACTGTATCACGATGTAGTATAGAAGTTTAGTTTGTGAAGTAACCGCATTGTAGTCACTGTAAAATATACGCTGAAATTCGAATCATTTGGTTACCACAGTGGGGTGGTTCCACTCATAATTACAAGCAATTTTTACTATGGGGCAAACTGATATCACGAAAAAAAATCAGTTGTTCCATATAAAAGTGGAACACCTACACGACCATAATGTATGGAATAGCTGTTTTATTAGGCGTTATAAAAGTTGGCTCCATAGTAAAGTTGCTTGTTATCATGAGTGGAACCACCCCACTGCGGGAACCAAATGATTAAAATTTCACTCAGTTTTGAAAAGGGTACCTTTTAAATACCATCGATCGTGCCGTAACGTAAGTAGTTGGCGATACACTAGTCGAATCCTACTGAATACTGAATACTAGTATAGATAGTATGGTCTGTCTTCACCAAGTCGCTTCAACTTGCGTCAAACTCATGCAATATTGATTGCCTCCAAACTGTTTTTTTTATATAACACTTTTACGTTCAAATTTCTGCCATACACTAATTTGACGTTTTTTGTGAGAAGGCATGTGCTATTGCATACGCTGAGGCATGCCTCAGATGAAAGTGAAAGGGAACGGGATATCAACTGTTACACTACTAAATGGTTTTCCCTGCGTGATCGAATCAGAAATGAGAGATTGGGCGAACTAAAGTAACCGACATCGCTCGAAGGATTGCTCAGCTGAAGTGGCAGTGGGCTGGACACATAGCGAGAAGAACCGATGGCCTTTGGGGCGGAAAGGTTCTTGAATGGCGACCGCGCACCGGACGACGCTCCGTGAGGCCCCCCACAAGGTGGACCGACGATCTGGTGAAGGTCGCGGGAAGCCACTGGATGCGGGCAGCGCAGGGCCGATCGTCGTGGAGATTCTTGGGGGAGACCCAGCAATGGGTGTCGTGCGGCTGATATGATGACTAAATAGTTTATCACCATCAGAAGAATATAAAGAGTCTCTAATAATTGAAGAATTATCCTACAATTACTAAGACATTATGTTTTATTCAACAAGTAAGAAGTAAGAGTATTATTTTTGTGGAAAACGTTTACGTTACGCATAACCACTATCTATCTATAAATAGGTACTTAAATTTCTACTTTCTGCTATATATTTACGAAAATACCCTTTTTAGTCGCACCAAAACACAAATAGCAACGTCACGCTAAAACACTACATTGACCGTTTATTTACGCCTACGGAATCGCCCGCACAAAACTTCTTGCAGGCGTGTTTGAATATAAATTTGCCGACGCAACTGAGTCCCTCGATCCCCAATAATACTTTTATCTACACTCCGCAAAGAAAAATTCATGAATCTTCATATTTATTCATGACAGAACCGCAGTGCGTCTCGGGAAGATGACAATTGCTTTGTTACGATTAACGCGCGAATATACCACAGACAATATATTTATTAAAATAATATGAGAAGGGAAAAAGTTATTATGGTTTAGGACTAAAGAAAAAAAAAATGCTGATCTTTTGCACGGCACGACGCATTAGGTACTGGTAAACTCGTAGGTACTGATACTTAAACTGGAGTGATTAGCAATTTGCGTGGTGAATAACAACAGGGACTTTTTGATAGAAAAATATAAATAAAATCAAAATGCCTTTATTCGTTTTATAGAAAAATTATATATGAACAGACCCAAGCAGTTCTTTTTGAATTTTTGATATTTTTTCTATCGAAGTGTCGCTGTTGTTAAACCACGCAAGTTGCTAATCACTCCAGTATACGGTAACTTTAATTATGGCTGACTTTAAAATACAAGTTGAGTAACTAGTTATTCAGAATGGGCGATCAAATTACTATTTGGGCGACAACCTTAGGGCACACAAAACATTTAAAATTTGGCATAAATTTTATTTAAAAGAAGTAACTTATTATCTTAATCGAGATGACAAAAATACCATATTGGACAGATGATTGAATAGTTGCCCATTCATTATTTTGTCATTCATTTAGAATTTTCGCTGCTAACTTAAATTTTTTGTCTCCCACATGTAGGTACTCGCCCGTTTTAAGTATTTTTGTAATCCACAGTTAGTGGCCCGTTTAGTTATTTTGTCGCGCAAAAAATAAACCGCTGCCGGGTTTAGTATTTAAGTATCCCATTAACAGTCGCCTTTAATTATTTCCAGTCACCCAGGTAATTAATTCCCTTAAAAAAAATAACGAAGCATTTCTGTGAACGATTTTCAGTACCTATAGGTACCTCTACAATATCGATTTCAAATGGGTAATTTTCATTTAGCCATTAGCCGCGTACCCACCGGCCGCCTCGCGAGGCAGGCTGAGCCATCATAAGTCCGCGAGTATTACAGACATATTCATTTCAGCAGATATTTGCCGCCAACTGTCTTCCCGCTGATTTTTGTTTAAATATTGGATCTTTGGGGTCCCAAAGCGCTCTGTACGTGCTGTACAATTGTATTAAACGAATGGACTCCTCCTGACTGCCCATGATATCAATATTATAGAAAGAGACACGGCAAGAGACAAACTTGAAGTAGCTTCGCGCGCGAGGCAAAAAATAACCGTTCCCACCTAACGCACAGCGCTCACTGAGGCACCTTTGAGCGCGTCAAGTTTACCGACAACATCTGGCTCGGGGTCGAGCCGCGCTCAGCCGAGCAAACGTGCGCCCGAGGCAGCCCGAGGCACGTCCACACCAGCCGAGGCATTTGGCTCGCGAGGCTGCCGCGCGAGCCTCTGCGCTAGGTGGGTACGCGGCTAATAGCCGCGTACCCACCTATTCACTATCCACTGGAGGATTCTAATTTGTGGCCATCAGTGCATTGCGCCATCCCTTCAATTAACCAATTGATTCAGAGGTTCTACAAAAAAATTCACAGATCTCGTGCCTTTCACGACCTTCTGGTACATTGAAAATGAATTTAATTAATTAACTAAAACAAAATGTATTCGTAAACATTTTTTATTATTATTAAATATACCTATGTAAGTACTATAACTAAAAACATCTTAAAATTTCTACAAAAAAATAACTTATAAAAAATTCTAATCAAAATCAAATGCAGTCTCGCGCTGATTTCATCATCATTTGAATATGTGCGATAACAATGTTTATCTAGGCATCATTTTCACATTCTCATTTAGAGACCGTTGTAAAAAATCATTGGGAATCGTAGCGTACTAATAAAAACATGAGACATGCCCGATCGAGTAATTTTAAATCTCAAAATTGAAATAACAGCAACCCACGAATATACAGCAACATCTTTAACATTGACATAGGTACCTATTTATTTCACTTTTTACACGTTTTGAGTGTAATTTATCTTAAAAATTCTAACCAATTAGTGCAAATGCTTTTCTGTATTTACTACTAAGTATGGAAACTACAAACTCTCTTTTCAACCTTCGCTCGATTCGTTTATTCGTTTGCCCATACAAAAAAAAAGTGCCGGGTATCATGAAATTCTACGATGCGGTGCAGGCAATGGTGAGTAAATATAGATTTGACACCTGGTGTATTATCTATGCCTGACACCACCAACCATTAAAAAGTTATGACTTTTTAAAATAATTATTAAAAAATCACATTAACAAAATTTTATACAAATATAATCTCATTTAATCTAATTTTACTTGATAAAAGAATTTTACATAAGTATCAATAAATTAAAAATATATTTTTGTTTTGCTTTTAAAAACACTTTCATTAGGTACCTATCCGATTTTTTTTTATAATAAGAAAATAATATTTTATTACATTTACAACTCAAAATATAACTATAAACAAACATTTGTCTTTCAGACCATTAGCGTTGATACGACTAGGTACGTACACTACTGCGCTCAGCGCTCACTCACACGCTCCGCGCAAACTTTACTTCATAAAGGTTAAGCTACAGAATTATCCTTTTATGTTATTTACCTCAAATATTTTTTTTTTAAAGTAGACCAATGTCATATCTCGAGGTGTTTTTAAAATCGACCCGATATCGCGTTTCGTTTACGAGATATGATTTTTATCTCGCCGAAACCGGTCGAAAATCGACCAAATTTTTCTCATTTTTGCGATTTTCAAAAAAAGATTTTGAGATTTTTGAAAAAAAAATTTTGTCAGTTTATAGCCCTTAATTAGACGCGTCATTTGATATCTCAATCATTTACCTAGCTCTAATATCTACGACACCAGGGTGAAATCTCACTTTGGCTGAAAATCGGGCCTATACAGATGCCTCAAAAAAAACATTTTCAATGTTAAAACGATGCACCACGCCGATTATACGTGACACGTGTGGAAGAACAGTCAGTAGTGGATCTCAAGATTAGACAACCAATCATCATTGTCAACGCTATGTCATAACATAAGCAAATATACACCGTTAATTTTAAGTACCTTTATCTGGAATTAAATTGGGATATCTGTGCCCTTAGCACGAACAGCTATCGAGAAAAAAACGCGCGTAAAATTACTCGATAGAGAATTATCTATGAAAATTTTAATCTCGCTATTCGGCGGTAGATGGCGTTGTACAAACTTCCAATACAAAATTGCACTATCGAATGATTTTACGCGCGTTATTTTTTTCGATAGCTGTTCGTGCTAAGGGTACAGACCACACCTTTTTGAATATGAACGTGCAGTTAATAGTTTGAAAATATCGGAAAAAAATCTTTATTTATCGGCAAACTCACAAAAATAGCAAGACACGTCTATCGTAGCGTTGACTCATTTTTTTTATTATTTACGTAGGTAAACAAGATAGTCTCTTTTGATTACGCGCGTGTAATTCTATGAATGAGCTCAAAATCCAGAAATCAGTAAAATTTTGGGACATAAACAAACCTCAATATCTTGACCAATTATTAAATATTGAAACTTCTAACTGTATATACTCGATTAGAATAGGGAAGAGATACCTACACTCATTCATTTATAGATATACTTAAAAATTTACCATGTATATCAAAGACATTTTAACGCGTTTCACTAAACATAGAATCGCTAAGTCTTTTCCTAACTACTACTCAACGAAATTAAAATGTTGTCATGAACTTAGCTGTCATGCGCCTAATTATCTTGGTCAAAGACTTATTGTAGTTAGGCAAAGACTTAGGCGATTCTTAAGATTAGTGAGAACGGCTGTTTATCTCCATAACAGTGTTTCATAAGCATATTATCTAATTACGTATAGGTACAACATCAAAAAAATGACCTTTCGAAAAGTGTCACCAAAATTTTACATAATAAGCACTTTCCATTTGCGCTCGCAGAAGCATTATGCAAAAATATGCCACTAATGACATTAAGATCTAAAACAACAAAAAGAGGGGTAAAACTTCCCGTCATTATTCAAGCTGCGCAATTTATTATGTAAATGTTACGGTTAATATAATGAATCCGAACAAGATTCTCGTCGTTAAAATCTAACCGTCCATTTGCTTCTATGGCCAATCGGAAACTTTTAATAAGAGTATTATGCATTCGATTGAAAACAACGTTTTTGAATTCAATTAGAAATTATTCAAGTGTCCCTCTGCCGTTGATAACTTTGAAACGATGAACTTTACAATAACTAATTTTCCTTATAATACAGAAATAATAATGAGATCGTTTTTAGAAAAGACAAAATGGCAATTCACTTGTTTTAGATTATAAAACCTTGAAAACTTCATATGAATATGAAAATGACTTCTGAAAAAACTTGTAAAATAGAGTTTAATGATTTTATATAAGTACTTATATATTTATGCTTAATTATTAACTCTCTTTTCTTGATTTATCTCTTATTAAGATACTTTTGCTAGACTTGTGATGAATTTGCTAAAAAATTAAAGTCGGGGATTATAAAACGATGAAATTTAAATTATAAAAGCATAATTAAGAATTTGTCAAGAAAGTTCTATACTGAAAAAATAATACACAAAATAATACTCGTACCGACTTGATTACTTCATCAATCTATTGAACAGTGAGATTAATGCAATTTCAATTAACAAAATACACTGGATCGGCCAATGCTTTTAATTGGTAATTTTACTGCAGCTTGCTATGACTCGACATTGACTTTATTATTTGAATTTTATACTCGATTCGCAAACAAAGAAATTTATTTTGTTGTGTTTTTATGTACAGAAGAATATTACAACCATTTTAGCTCGTTTCTGTTCAATACCGAATTGCAACCTACACACTATTATTATTATATTTGACGGGTGAATTGGATCATTATAAATTCTACACCATACATAAATAATAACACGCCTTTGTTTGTTCAGGCTGAAATCGATAATTTCCTTCGCTAGTCTAGTGTAAAGTATTCTACACTATACCAAACCATACTTTGACTTTAAGTGCTGCCAAGGCCTACGCACAGAAGACACAGTGTCTTAAAAGGTCCCTTTCGAAGCACGGAAGAGCTTATTGTTTTGTTACCCAGTTGTTTATTATTATAGCATCATCCAGGTTGATTTTAATATAATTTTCACCTCTCCAGCACGAAAAGGGCGCTTTTGGCACCTAAAAACTCGCAGCAAAATCGATTTTTACTGCGAGCGTGAGGCAAAGTGCTTTTTTAATTTCTTACACCAACTTTTGAAATAATAAAGAAAAAAAACAGGTCAAGAGCGAGTCGGACTCGTGCACCGAGGGTTCCGTACAATCATAAATATATTTGGATATGTTGCTTTAGTACAGTCTTGAAAAAAGTAGGATAAACGGCAGACAGGTGGAAGGGCGAACAGGCGGAGAGTTAATTTACAAATCTTAACCACAGCTGCTTTTTGGTGACTGAAAAACGTTTCAGCCACTCCACATTGCAAACTGTTTATATTACTAAGTAGGAACTTATTCTTCGTTTATTCGTACGGCAAATATAGGTAATTATACTAGAACCAGCCACCAATTTATTATTGTAGAGTTAGGTTGCGCCATCTCTTAACCGATAGTGGAACTATAAATTTTCTTCTTAGGTTAGCATACTTAGGACAGCGCCATCTGTTGACTGGTAGTGAAACTAAAGAATTTTTGTTTGTTTTTTGAATTTCTAAAAAAGTATGTTATATTGAGACATCTTTTTATTTTTCCTGTAATTTTTACATAAACTACTTTCACATAGAATTATTTCAGATTTTTCTCTTTGCAAACTTCGGAGATAAGGGGGGGGGGGGGGAACGGTATTTTTTTTTACATTTTTCATCATAAGTCGAAAACTATGCGGCCTAAGAAAAAAGGAAAAAATGTTTTAAAATGTGCAAACAGCGCTCTTTCATATGATACTCCACATGCCCTAGTCACCTCACTTCAAATTTTTAAGACCCCTTTTCAGTCCCTTTTGTAATAAAAATATTTTTTTTTATTTCTTTCTTATTTGCAAAAATAGTTGGGCAAATGTCATCTTAAACTATTCCAAATTTCAAGTTGATACCATTAGTAGTTCTCGAGATATCCAGCTGTGACAGACAGACAGACAGACTGAGTCACACCATAAGGGTTCCTTTTTTACCATTTTGGTACGGAACCCTAAAAAGAAGTAAAGTGACAAGGATGAGACTTGTAAAATTTATATGTGAGAAAAGGATAGATAGAGTGCGTTATGTTGTCATACATGGATTAAAAAGTATAAAAAATAAAATGCACGGATGTTCAAAGGAGTTTTAAATAAGGATTGTTAAAAAAGAAGGTTGATAATTCGAAATAAAGAGTATGGACGAAATGAGGTCGCATGTATGAAATAATTATAAAATAAGAAAAATGAATGCAATTTATTAACAAATTAGTGTAATAAGATTATGAATAAACAAATAAGATAGGATATTGATAAATAAGAGAAAAACACAACTTAATGTAAAACAAAATTACAGGAATCTACTTTATGAATAATATTTTTCAGCATTGGTTTGATTGATCGATCGAACTATTTTGTGATATTACAAAAAATGAGTGCGTCCAACGATGAAGATAGTTGTTTAACTCCAAAAGAGTTGAGAAAACAAGTTTCTAATACTGAATTTAGCTTTTTACCAAGAAAGTCACGTGAAAATTTTCTCGCTGGTCGAGGTGTAAAGTTGTATGTTTTACACGAGACCAAAATTTTGTTCTGCCTCGTGAAAACCGTTTGACTGTGCTCAGTAGTCTATATTAGAATCACTCGCTACGCTCGTGATTCAATTCTAGACTACTTCGCTAGTTTGTGATTTAAAGTCGGCACTTGCAGCACAAATTGATTTTGGTCACTTGTAGAACAAATAACTATTTATCTGCACCCATCCTTTGAATTCTTTAGAAAAGTTTCTGAAACAGTTAGCTTACTGCCAAAATTAAACAACCAGTGTCACAGTAACCATAATATCCGAGCGAGAGCATGTCGCGTTCCTCCCCGCGTCCACGCCCAAACGAGTTACATTATGAAATTCGGTACAACATTTTATCACTCGTTTGGATGATTCTTTGACGAGGAGGAGGAGTGCGACAATACCTCGCACGGACATTACGGCTACCATGACACTGGTTGTTGTGCCACCGTTTCAAAACCCTTTATAGAGGATGTACCATGGGCAACAGCGTCGCTTAACCACACCTAAGGTTAAAATCGCTTGCACGCCGCGCCGTCACTACATACGTTTAGTTCGTGCAAGAACTATACGCGCTCACACGAATTTTGTCGACAACTGGTTGCGACGCTGTATAGGTGTAGATAAAGTCTTGTATGCAACTGTACATAATTAGGTATTATAACACTCATGTGATAAACTCACATTCGTGTTTTAATACCCCTCATTATAGTATAGTACAGTGGCATAAATAACTATTATTGTATTTATGAACTGTTTTAATTTTGAAGCTGTTTTTATTCGCTTTTTTAAGTTTTCAAAGGAGATTTTGTTTTTCAATATTCATTTCACACCGGAATATTCAAATTCGAGTTTACGATTCTTACAAAAGACATCATCCATGTTTCATACATATTTGGTCCAAATATAAAAGTGCCGGCCAAAAGACAAAAGTGCTTTTATTCTGATAAATTTTGTCCATCTAAGCATTTTTTATTATAGCACCGAAGCTGTAGCACCGCTTCACATTTGTGTCAAAATGTATGAAAAGACAGACTCTGTCAGAATAAAACACTTTTGCTTTTTGGCCGGCATTTTCACATTTGGACCAAAATGGATGATGTCCTTTACGATTCTAACAAATAAATAACCACTGTGAACTGAATAATTCTTACGAGAATTCGGTAACATGTCAGCGCTTACACCTATTAAACATCATCGTAAAATAAAAACAGCACAAATTGGACTGGAGGGTACTGAATAAACTCAGTAACAGCTAACGAGCAAGAATATCTTTACCCACTCCCTTATCAGGCCGTGCCAGTCGCCCTAAACAAATTTAACGCAATCGGAAAATTTGCTTTGCTAAATTAAAGTAGCTTTAATAAAGTAATTGGTGAGTCAGGCAAAGTTTGGAGACTTTTGGTTTTAACTTATAAAGAAACGAAACTATAGCTTTAAAAACTTTTGTAATAGTATGTGAAACTGCAGTCTAAATGTCAAATTGTAGGGAATTCCGAAAGCACCGAACCCTGAGTCAGTTATTTAGAGTTCAACCGGACCATGTAAAATATTTAAAGTGGAACCGAGCTGGAAGCACGTACATACAGAGCCGTAGTTAAGGACGTCGAGGGGGCCCTTTAACATCGGCATGCATTTTCAGTATACCTCGCTCCACTCCGCTAGGCACCACAATTTATTTACATCAATTTAATAGAGCTTCGAGCATTTTAGTTGCGCCCTTTTTACACGCCCTAGCTGCGGCACTGTATTCGCGACTTGAATTACGACTACTCGTTTTTATAAAAGTTATTTCCGTAATAATAGTAGGTAAACCTATTATAAATATTCAGTAAACCGTGTTTACATTCGGTTATTAGTTATTACACTTACTATGCGAGCTAAATAGGAATAGTACTGTCAAAACGGCCATATTATTATGTATTTGTTTGCGTTTCGCTTCCACTACAGGATATAGGATGTGCAACAAAAGGAAAAAAGATCAAGATTACCGTTTGACAGTACTTCTTATTTGGATCGCATAGTACCTAGCAGCCTGGCGCAACTCTCTCAGTAAAAAACGATCTATGAAACGGAGGCGAATTTTTAACTTGTCTAAGTTTGAAAGAACGTTGACAATCCACAAAGCAGTAGATAATTGACAACATTCGAATTAAGGCGTATTATACCTCGCCCCATCAAAGAGTATCTATCATCTTTGACCGTTTTACCGCCAATGCCGTTTGACGTTTCTCTTTTGTTTGTTTTCGTTGAATTCGCCTCCATTTCATACTCACGCTTTTTTGTATGACACTCCCGTCTCTTATAACGCTAGTTATTTTTACATTCTCTTTGGTACCTAGTTGCAGTTTTATTCAAAAAGTTGAGTGCTGTGAAATCTCATCTGACAGGTCTCTTTTGCTTATTTTCTCTAATTTTTCGGACACTTGGCTGTGTTAAGAGGGTTTATTATACTGCACACTAGCGCCGCCACTGAACAAAAAAACATAGTGCTTAAATAAAGATGAAATTGTGAATTATCTCTCTGTCGTGCACTCCAAAGAAGCTTTGTGGTATTTTTTATCGCTTTTTTTGAGCCTGTCGTTTAATTAAATGGAGTTTTATTGCTAAAAATGGCCATGTTTCGTAAAAAAAACTCCATTAAACTAAACATGAAAATGACCACAAAGCTTCTTCAGAATGCACTACAGAGAGGAGTGTGCAGAATGAGCCCTTTTTTGGCGATAATTTTAACTAAATTCATTTCAAATGATAAAGTCAACTAACAGCAAACAATAATGATCCATTTCTAATATAGTTCAGTAAAATTACGGGAGCTTAGTATGACGAAATTGAAATAATTTGCAATAGCGGTCTTTCTTCTTTTGATCGTTAGATTAGATGGCTAGCTGTCATTTTGTAAACGACTCCAACTAATTTTTACTGATTATTTTTTTACTTTACTGACCAAAATATTAATTTATTTGGTTGCTTTGGCAAAATTGCTAATTACATACTTTTTTTACTTTTTGCTTGTTATGCATCTATAATTTGATTGTGAATGAAAATCCAACAAAAGCAGTAACAACTACGCTGTATTTTTTTGTATTCGTAAATATAGTTGGATTCGTACATTTATAGTGTTTTATAATCACATCAAAGTGAGATATGCAAAAATACAGCTTATTAGCATTTAATGTTTTGCAAATCCGTAATTTTACTGAACTTATAATGCCGGTAGTTACTATATCAATATAAAGTATAGTTACCTAGGTGTAAAGTAGGTACTTAATTTTTAGGGTTCCGTACCAAAATGGTAAAAAAGGAACCCTTATGGTGAGACTCAGTCTGTCTGTCTGTCACAGCTGGATATCTCGAGAACTACTAATGGTATCAACTTGAAATTTGGAATAGTTTAAGATGACATTTGCCCAACTATTTTGCAAATAATAAATAAATAAAAAAATAAATATCTTTTTTACAGCAGGGCCTGAAAAGGGGTCTTAAAAATTTGAAGTGGAGCTACTAGGGCATGTGGGGTATCATATGAAAGAGCGCCGTTTGCACGTTTTTAATCTTTTTTTCTTTTTTTTCTAGACGGCATAGTTTTCGACTTATGATGATAAATGTAAAAAAAAAATACCGTTCCCCCCCCCCCCCCCTTATCTCCGAAGTTTGCAAAGAGAAAAATCTGAAATAATTCTATGTGATAGCAATTTATATAAAGATTACAGGAAAAATAAAACGATGTCTCAATATAGCATACTTTTTTAAAAATTATCAAATTTCTTAAACAGTTATTATTAGTTCCACTATCGGTCAAGAGATGGCGCTGACCTAAAACTGCAATACTAATTATATTATTCTACTCTGCAGTGTGGTTTAACGGTGCAATCATGATGGTTAATATTAAAAGTTATTATTAAAGTCAAATTAATATTTATTGTCCCTAGGACTAGCGATGAAAAGGCTTTAGTTGGAAGTTAGACATTGAGCCTGTCTTTGGGATAGATTTTTTATTGTGAATGCTCCGACTGAAATCAGAAGAGCGTACAGCTAAAGCCGCCTGAATACCAACTGATTGATAGATTACTTTCGTCAAAGCGTAAGTGAATGCAGGTTTTATTCAGTTCCTACGCTTTTAATTTTCTCTCTAGGAAATGCAATAGTAATTATAGGTATACTAGCGGCCGCCCGCGACTTCGTCTGCGTGGAAAGATTTGTTACTATCCCTCGGGAACAATACATTTTTTCAGGATGAAAGGTATCCTATGTCCTTCTCTGTACCCCTAAGAACGTGTATGCAAAATTTCATGATGATCGGTTCAGTAGTTGAGACGTGAAGGCGTAACAAACAAACAAACAAATAAACAAACAAACAAACGGACTTTCGCATTTATAATATTAGTAAGGATTAATTGAAGCATGTTTATAAGAAACTATCCAAGAACAGCATAAAAAAGACTGCACTGAACGATGTAATTTAGAATAAAAAGAAATTCGAGATAACGTCTCATGGAAATACAAACTATATTATACTTTCATTCCATCAACCGAATGAACAATTTCATTTTTTTTTTCTATATAAATGAACTTTTCAACAAAAAATATTTAACAGTTATAGTGTTATGGAATATTTTTTCGTAGGTACTTACGAATTTTGTCACAGAACAGTGCTTTTAATGTTTTTCTCATTCCAGACAGTCAACCCAACCCACGTCATTAAATTATCTGGTCAGATTTACAAAGAAAACTCAACTAACCACACCATTGTTCCGTCCAAAAGAGGTCAGAATTAAAACACTTTCTGATAAGAGCGAACAAAAGCACAATGGAGAATCTACCCAGAGAATATTACTTGGGAAAAATAAGCTATGTTAAAGCAAACTAGATTTTGTTAAAAACTAGAACGCTCTTTAAAAACACACCTAAATGCAAAGAAGCGCTTCATTCTTGCTTAACTAAGAAAAGCTTTTAATTATCATATTATTGTAATGTAAATGTAAATAATGTAAGATTTAATTTGAATCTATCTTTAAATACAGTGGCATTTTATATATTATAGCCAACAGCTGCACTTAATTGACATTAATAAATTATTTAACAATTTTTATTTGACAAAAGATAGATATTATCTACCTTCTTCTTTTACGAGACAAATAGCATTATCGCTATCTTTTTATTTTAAACAACTAGCCAATAATCTGGCTAGGAAAACATCTGCTTCTATTGAGCAGTTAACTTCTGACATTTGCAATTCAACTTTGGAATCCGTTCCAAATAATTCTGTTAATAATTTTAGTAATAATTTATTACATTTAAATTACCATTTGAGACAATAGAGGCGTCCTCTAGCGCTTTGCCGACAATGGGAAAGCCAAACTGTTTAAGAATTGTTCACCAAAATATGCAAGGCTTTTCTGGCAAAGATTTAGAAATAAGCTTATTCTTAAACTCTGAAGATATTGATGTGTTATGTGTTACTGAGCATTGGTTGAAAAAGCACGAATTAATTTTGAGTTTGGATAATTATAAAGTTGTTAGCTCACTTAATAGAATATCTGCTATAAGAGGGGGTTCACTTATTATTCTACACAATAGTTTGCAATGTAAAGAGCGCAAAGATGTAGTATCCCTCTCAATTGAACGAACCATTGAGTTGTCTTGTGTGGAACTTGATCAAATAATTATAGTATGTGTATATAGACCCCCCAGCGCGAATTACTCTGAGTTTGAGTCCACTATGGAGGAAGTCTTAAAAATAACTTGTAGGAAAAATAAAAAAGTTGCGATTTGTGGAGATTTTAACGTCGACATCTTAGATCCTAAATTAGCTAAGTTGTCGAGTAGGTTCATAAACCTATTTAAATCATTTAATTTGCTACATACTTTTAATGAACCAACGCGAATTACACCCACATCGGCAACTTGCTTAGATAATATTTTCTGTAACTGTAATGTACTCGAAAAATCAATTTTGAATTGTATTAAATCCGACCATAGTGGACAATTAGCCTCTATTGAGCACCATCATGTTCCGTCTAAACGGAAAATAATGTGTAGGCCAATAAAAAAACACTGTATTGAAAAATTCAGAAACAATGTCACAAGTAAAATTGAAACTTTACCAGAACCAAATTTTGAAGCCAATAACTTATATAACCATTTATTTAGCGTAGTTAAAACTGAATTTAGTGAAAATTTTAAACAAAAAGTCATCATGAGTAATGATAGTACGAAATTTAGTGACTGGGCCACACCCGGTATATATATAAGCAGAAGGAAATTATACGAACTTTATGCAGAGAAAGCTACTTCCTGTGATCCTAACTTCATTGAATTTGTCAAGAAGTATTCACAAACATTCAGAGAAGTTTGTATTCTAGCAAAGTCGAAGTACTTTTCAAATAAAATTAAATCAGCTGATAATAAAATTAAGGCTACTTGGAACATTATTAACAAAGAAACGGGCAAATCAAAATCCAATATAAATTCCTTCTGTTTAAAAATTGGTGATCAAACTATTGAATCTGACGATAAGGTCGCTAAAGTCTTTGAAGATTTCTTTGCTCGAATACCAATAGAAACTACCAGTACTCTTAGTGCTTGTCCCAACATCGCTGTCTCCCTCCTAGAGTCTAGTGTTGATAAGTGCAAGGAAACCTTTTTCTTTAAATATATAAATAGTGAAGATATTATTAAAGCTTTTAAAACAATTAATGTCAAAAAAACAGAAGATCTTTGGGGCATATCAACAAGCATTATTAAATCAATAATTGATATACTAGCCCCTTACTTGGCTTTTATTTTTAACAAATGTATTGATGAAGGGGTTTTTCCTGATCTAATGAAAAATAGTAAATTGATTCCTCTTTTTAAATCTGGGGATAAAAGTGACCCAGCTAACTTTAGGCCAATATCTATACTACCAGCACTTAGCAAAATATTTGAAAAAATTATATATTCCCAATTATTAGATTATTTCACATCCAATAACATTCTTCATAAAAATCAGTTTGGATTTTCCAAGGGTAAAAATACTACTGATGCTGGAATTGCACTTCTCAAACATATTCTTGACGCTTGGGAAGAAAAGCAAGATGTAATTGGCATTTTCTGTGACCTTTCTAAGGCATTCGATTGCGTTGATCACCAAACACTATTAAAGAAGCTAGAACATTATGGTGTCTCTGATAAATCAGTTAGCCTTATGAAATCATATTTGTACAATAGAACTCAGAAAGTAGTGATTAATAGAACTGAATCTACTGGAGCCCCCACCAATATGGGCGTGCCGCAGGGATCAATATTCGGCCCATTGCTGTTTCTAATTTATATAAATGACCTTCCCAACTACGCGAATAATTTATGTGAGACAGTACTATTTGCGGATGATACTTCTTTAGTTTTCAAAGTAAACAGAGGTAATAACTGCTCGGACGAAGTAAATAGTGCCCTCTCTAAAGTTTCACACTGGTTTAATAGCAATAATTTAGCACTTAACCCCAAAAAAACTAAATGTGTTAAATTCTCATTACCTAATGTTTAGCAGACAAAATTAAATATTAATTTAAATAACGATGAAGTCGAGTTTATTGAGAGTACAAAATTTCTAGGTATTACACTAGATTCTCGACTGCAATGGGATCCACATATTGAAGCCTTGTCAAGTAGACTTAGTTCAGCGGCATTCGCTGTTAAGAAAATAAGGCTTTTAACTGATATTGAAACGGCAAGGTTAGTATATTTTAGTTATTTTCATAGTGTAATGTCCTATGGACTGCTTTTGTGGGGCTCAGCTGCCAGTATTGAAAATATTTTTGTACTCCAAAAAAGAGCTGTTCGCGCCATATACAATCTTCGGCGAAGAGATAGCTTGAGAGAATTGTTCAAAGAAATAAATATCTTAACTTTGGCAGGCCAATACATATATGAAAATTTAGTTTATGTAAGGAAACACTATGATTCATTTGCTAAAAACAGAAATATTCACCAGTTTAATACAAGAAATAAAGATAAACTTGCCGTTCCAAGATTTAGGCTTGCAAAAACTAGAGGTTCATTTATGGGGAAAAGCATAGCCTTTATTAATAAAGTTCCGCAACAAGTGATTGATCTTCCTTTGCATGAATTTAAAAACCATGTTAAAAAAACGCTCATGAGTAAAGGTTATTATAAAGTAGATGATTATCTTAAAGATCAAAATGCGTGGAAATGATGTATCACATAACTTGCTACTATAAGTACTTTGTCGAAGTAATATAATGTAATAAGTCTATGTTGTTGCCAATAATCCTGTCACCCTGTTGTAATTATTTGGTAACGATATATTCAAGTTTGTAAATATCGTTACTTATGGCTGTTACAGCTGATAAGTTTCTTGCGCCCGTTCTTCTTGTCAGCTAAAAAAGTCTTGAACGGGTGGTAGGAAAATATAGACGATTCAAAAGTACTTAAGTTTATTTGAATAAAGCTTATTTGACTTTGACTTTGACATTAACATGAAACATACTTACTGGAGGTGAAACCATGAGTATTCGTGGTAGTTTCTCCAAGAAAACTTTCTTGTTTTATAAAAAATATGAAAATCGCACTTAACAAGCTAATTAAAGCTAGCTTCTGTAATCAAGCTATTGCAGAAACCCTAAACTGCGTGTTCCATTAGTGAAACCCTATATCTATCAGATTAATTAGATAAGTACCTAGGTATTACAAAAAAGAAAGGTGGATCATCGAAATAAAGGTAGGTATTACCTTCACAAACCATTTCACAAGAAATCAATAAAATAGAGGAGAACTCTTTATTTCCCATAAAGACATTGACGTTTGATTTTTTTCCTTAATTGTCTATACACGCTGAAATTTTAATCATTTGGTTCCGCAATGGGATGGTTCCACTTATGATTGCAATAATCAAAAATCTGCTGTTCCATAAAGCGTAATAGGTATTACGCTCGACCTTAATTTATGGAACAGCTGATTTTTTTTCATAATATCAGAGTTGGCCCCATAGTAAAAGTTGCTTGTAATCATGAGTGGAAACACCCCACTACGGGAACCAAATTATTTTAATTTCACGTTGTATAATAATTATAGTTTTCATTTTATTTTATTCCACATTTTACTTGCTTTTCATTATTCTCCTACAAAATTACTTCTCCTGAATTTCGTTATTCATTGAATTTTATTCAGACGCTCTCATGAGATTCTTTTTGGTACAAACTTTGGCACGACCAAGTTCAGAGAAAATCAACGTAATATAGCTGGGAAACCGCACGTCCCTGAGGAAATACCCTTGAAGGATGTGTAAGCAAAACATCGATTTCAACTGTTCTGTAAACGTGGGAAAAGAAACGAACGTACTTACGTTATGTTGGTTCAGTAGAAAATAACATTCATGCGTCTATTTATACAATGGGTTAAAAATACCCTTAACGCCGAATATGGTAGATAGGGACCATCAAATTGAACAACTTTTACTATAAGACCAACTCTGAAATGGCGATAAAAATCCGTTGTTTCATACAAAAATTAATAACGAAAATATCAAAATGTTGATTTTTTTCACGTTTTTTCAGAGTTAGTCCCATAGTAAAAGTTGTTCAGTTTGATGGTCCCTATCTACCATATTCGGCATTAGGGATATTTTTGTAACACGTTTTATATTAAACTAGAGGCCCCCTGCGATTTCGTCCGCCTGGATCTTAGGAAATCTAATCTATCTACCAGCCAAATTTCATCCAAGTCGGTTCAGCCTTGGATGAAATTTGGCTGGTAGATAGATAGGTTCTTGAGTTAAAAATGGTGTAAATAACCCGACTTTGCTTTCATTTATTTGGTTGACACAATGTCGTATTTCTGTCATAGCAAAAGTTGTGTGCCATAGGAAAAGTGTTATAGAAAACCGAAATACTGTCTACCATTAAAGTTATGAACGACTTTGTTTTCAATCTAATCACCTATTCACCTTATGACATATTTTTTGACTATGAAAGAATACAAATAAATGAATTTTCGCAATATAGGTAGGTACTTTTATATCAAATTAAATAAATTCAGTTTCAAAATATTGTAATCGATTCAAAAGAATGTGATCGAAGAAACGGGAACCCTAAAGTCAAACAAATAGAAAAGCAAGTTACTTTTCAATAGAAGCCCGTACTGAGGTCCCACAAGAAAACAAGATAAATATTTTCCCAGTAACATAGCTCGTGTAACGTAAAATAGTGTTAACCACTGCCTAGTTACTTAAAAACCTCGTGGTTGAAACCTGAATGAGAGACGCAGACTAGAGTAAATGCAACATTTTTATGCATGAGTGCTTCCCAACTCTACAATTTTCAGTTTAAATTATGAGGTGCACTCATCTCTGTAGCGTTTCAATTTTGACGTTCAAACTGTTCAGTGAGAATGTTAAAATACTTTTAAAATTGTAAATTTTAAATTTGTAAATTATAATGTAACTACTTTTAAGTAAATCAGTGACTTTTAAGTACGTCTAATTATATTATGTATAGCATAAGTAGAGCTAACTATCAATAGCACTACCTATTTATAGAAGTGTGTGCTTCTATGTTGCGTTTATATGACTATTTTTTAGAAAAGGATAATAACCCCGCTGAAATGACCCTAAAAACAAACCTCCAATTTTAATTAAACTTTCAAAATAGGGGTAACTTATAGATTTATTAAAACATCTAACTAAGTAATTTTTAAATAGTTGGTTAGTTTAATTAATCTCATAATATCAATTATTTTTTTTTAATTTTTCTTTTTATTTTAGTTTATTAGGGAAACAAACAGCAATTTTACAATAAATGTGGGTACCACAATTGAAATACACATTTGCCAAAACAGTTTCCACAAATAGCTTACTCATTGGTATCTAGAGTTAAATAAACAAATAACACCTTAAGTAAGAAAAGTAAAACCAGACATTGGACACAAATTCAATTAAGGCAGCAAGCCAGTACTATTTAAGAAAACTATTGTATTAACAAACTTTTGAATTTCTTAGGTTTTGTGTCTCTATTGTGAAAAATCAGAAGAAAATATACTCGGTGCTATTACAAAAGATTTTTAAACACCTGTTTAACTTAGACACTGTTTAAAATATGATGCTGTCACTTTTTTGACACTATTGTTTTAAAGAGATAGCATCACATTTAAACAGTGTCCAAATAGTAGGTGTTTAAAAATCTTTTGTAATAACACGACAAGTGTCTATCTATACCTATAAGCGCCTTAAAACTTTATTTTGAAAGTCTGTCCATCCATCGGTGACGTGCCGGACTACAGCTGCGCCACAAAAAAAAAGTGTGAAATCTGACTTTTTGACTATGCCATGATGAAGTCTATAGCTTGTCGGAGTTTGTCGCCAAAAACCAGAGTTTGTCGGTCTTCCGTTTAGGAGATACGTGTGGCTCAGCTGTAGAGACGTCTCTACAGCTGCGCTGTAAGCTATAGAGACCTTTCTACCTGGATCTCGAGAACGAAAGGTCGTAAGCGTATCCTCACATATCTCCTAAACGCAAGATCGACAAACTCTGGTTCTTGGTGACAAACTCCGACAAATTAACGGCTACACACACAAGTAATCAGATTTTCGCTACGACCTTCCGTTCTCAAGATCCAGGTAGAAAGGTCTCCACAGCGTATCCTCGCATATCTCCTAAACGCAAGACCGACAAACTCTGGGTCTTGGTGACAAACTCCGACAAACTACCGGCTACACACACAAAAAATCAGATTTTCGCTGTGACCTTTTGTTTTCGAGATCTGTGTGGCGCAGCTGTAGAGACGTCTCTACAGCTGCACCACACAGATCTCCTAAACGCAAGACCGACAAACTCTGGTTTTTGTGCGACAAACTCCGACAAACTAACGGCTATACATACAATAAATCAGATTTTCGCTACGACCTTCCGTTTTCGAGATCTGTGTGGCGCAGCTGTAGAGACGTCTCTACAGCTGAGCCACACGTATCTCCTAAACGGAAGACCGACAAACTCTGGTTTTTGGCGACAAACTCCGACAAACTATAGACTTCATCATGGCATAGTCAAAAAGTCAGGGGGCCTATTACGAAAATAACGTACGCAATTGCGTAACGCAGTCACTTGGCCACGATAATCGTCCGCAGTTCGCTGGTTGTAGTTATAACAAACATTTTGAATTTGGCTCCCGTAGTTCATAGACTACTAAACGAACAATGTCGGACACACTAGAGAAAAACTGTCAAACTCACGCAATTACTTCGCAATATCGCATACGAAAGTGATTTGTAATAAGAAACAATCAAAACGAAGCACGGACGCAGCTGCGTGTATCGCATTAAACTTTTCGTAATAGACCCACAGATTTCAAACTTTTTTTTTGTGGCGCAGCTGTAGTCCGGCACGTCCATCGGTGCAGTTTAGCTGCGTATTAACAACATCCATAATTATTATACGCTAGTTGGTGGTGGTAGGGCTTATTTCAAGTCCGCCTGGCTAGCTACCGGCTACCACCATCTAAGTCTGCCGCCATAACAACAATTAAAAAAAAATGAGATCCGGCAGTTAGAGGTAAGATAGCCAGCCAGTAACCTCAGTGATGAGGATCCCGGATGTAGTGCACTCCCACCGCCTTATCGTCACTTGACATCAGGTGAGGTGAAGGCCAAGCACTATCCCATTAAGCATAAAAATAGTATCTCTCAGTCCAGTTTCAATTACTTATTCATTTTGTACTAAACATAACTATAGTTTATACATAAATGAAAAAGGATAGAGGTTGGGTGTTTTTTTATCCACCACGGGATAGCATTTGGTCTTCACCTCACTTGATGTTAAGTGACGATAGGGTCGGAGCACACTATACACCCGGAATCCTCGCCACTGAGGAACTGGCTATCTTACTTCTAACTGCCGGAAAATAACAATTTTTAAATTGTTTTTATGACATCAGACTTAGGTAAGATGGTGGTAGCTCGCCAGGCGTACTTGAAATAAGCCCTACCATACCAACCAAACCGAGTACAAATTGTACTCTCCTCCTGAGAATCGAACCCAGGTTCCCCTGCGTCTTACACGTGAAGGCGAACCCTAGACTACAACGGTGGTTAATAAAACTTTAGCTTCCTTTAATATTTGGTATTTATTTAGCATAAATATTATAGAATTATTGAAACTATAATATAAAAACCAACCTACACACCATCGTAAAAAGTCACCTATGATTCGATGAGCATCATACAATGGGTACGTATCAGAATGTCTTAAGTTAGAATGTCTAAAGTTAAAATAGCAAAGTTCAAAATGTCAAAAATCAAAATTCAAATGGTTTAAAATGTCAAAAATCATAATGTATAATTTCAAAATAGCGAAATTTAAAATGACAAATGGTTCAAACATTAAACTAGTTAAAATATCAATGGTCCATAAGTCAAAGGTTTACAATGATTTGAAAACAACAATTCGCCTTGCAAAATTTTGTAAGCAATTCCATTTAGTTTCTAGTAATTTACTACAGATTTACTATTTTTAGGACCAGATGTATTATTCCTGCCCATGACTTACTTTTTAGAGCTTAGATTTATATTCAGGCTATAGAAAAAAAGTGATCAAACTATAATTTAAGATATATATTTATATTAATCCGATGATTTATACTTAGAGACAGTTTTGATAAATATGATAACTAATATATTTCTTGGGGATAGATATTATTATTATTATTATTATTAGGGATTGCAGATTAGTGACACATCTAAACTTAGGTGACAGAAAATGTTGTTCCCATATTTTAATAGAATTTTTTGACGTGATTACTCAGATGAAATAAAGACACAGTAAATAAGATCTCTGCGGAATTTAACGTTATTGACAGTAAACGGGGGTAGACATCTATCACCAAACTTTAAAGCACGGGAACAAGCGATTCCCTCCATAAAAAAGGCTCCGGCGAACAATGAGCTTCCCATACAAACGTAATACATAATTATCTGTAGTAGGTAATATCAAAATGATTTGCGATTGGACCATAACTAATCCTCACCACTGAGGTACTGGCTTTCTTATCTCTTACTGCCGGAACACAACAATTTTCAAAGTTCCCCGTGACCACGGCAGCTTCAAAGGTGCTGAAACGACGGGAAAATCCAAAATCAAACCAAATACCAACTAATTATCAAAGTACCTACTTTCAATAATAATAATAATATAAAACCGCGCTAGTATCTGTTACTTTGGCGAACCGTGAGCTTCCCATACAAAGTATTAAAACCAAAATGATTCGCAATTTGACCATAATTAACTTTTTTTGTGATGTTATTAATTGGATAAAGAAAGACAGTGTTTATCTAGTAATATTTAACTAAATAAAAAATCCAAAATACCAAACCAAATAAAAATTAATTCGTTTTAGAGTTATGTATGAAAAAATGTGATTGGCATTTATTATGAATTGGTAATTTGAATATTAGACATTTTAAGTTTCGATCATTTGAACTTAGAAATTTTTATTTAGGACTATATGACCATTTGACATTTTCGTTCTTGACATTTTGAACTTTCGACATTTTAATCGTTAGATATTCAAATTTTTGACATTTTGAACTTTGCCATTTTAAGTTTAGACATTTTAACTTTAGACATTCTGATACGTTCCCCTGTACAATATTAGGTGTTGGGCATGAAATACACAGAAGAGATGCGGCGGAGATAAGGCGAAGATACGGCGGCGATGCCGGCGATACGTGTATTTGATTGGCCGAAAGCATCCGAAAGTCTCACATCTGCACCTTGCCGCCGTATCCGCGCCGCGTCGCTTCTGTGTATTTCACGCCTTAAAGCAGTTCTGGAGGTAAATAACGTTAAAACTGTGTTTTAATACTGTAAGTTTTTACAGTTAAGTCACGGAATAACTAATAGTACAAGTTAAGTGCAGTCCTTATTTTAATAACACGGCTAATTAATGAAATCAACTCCCCAATTTTATCAATAAACAGCAAAGAAAGTCATGAGCAAAATAATTTAACAATATCATGTCCGCACAACGCAATTATGGGCGCGCGCCGCCTCGCCCCTGGTGCGTAGCGCAGATTGCAATTAACTGCAATTCAGTTATTGCTATAATGTAATATGGCTGTGTATGGCACTAACAAATATCGTTGAGTTACCGCCACAAGCCGCCATATTCATTTCGTCAAATGGACTTGGCTATGTGTGAATTAATCGGTAACTCAAAATAAGGTAGGTAAGGGATAATTCTCTTTTGAATGGTTTCGTGATGAATGAAAATAAAACAACTTAAGTTTTATAATTAAGTATAAAGCTATTTTGAAGCCATTCGGTCAGTCACTAAGATGTACTAGTGAAACTGACCAGGGGGTCAAGTCTGCTAATGTTTTCGTCAAAATCGTTGTTCAATGGTGTTCTAATGGTAATGCTTTTTGACACAGTTCTTGTTTCTTAAACCCAAAATCAAGATACAATATGTTTCCATTTTGAGTTTATGAAACACAATGTGTTTCAGTTTTGGGTTTAAGAATCAAGAACTGTGTCTAAAAGCATTACCATTCAAACACCATTGAACTATGATTTTGACGAAAACATTTGCAGATTTGACCCCCTGTAATGTCAACAAGTAGGTAAATAAAGAAATGAAAACGCATTCGCTGTGCTTAACCTACAGCCACCAGATAAACAAAGCTCTTAATATCACGAATAGACTCGAACACTGGTCAACTTAATCACATAGTTAGTACATTTAATGTTAATCAATTTACCATAATCCTAACTTGATTAAGCTCATTTCAGCCGCCGGCATTAACGCGACGTGTCATCCAGCCGGCACATACCGGCACATACACGGCAAAATGAGGAGATCCGCAGGCGAACTAAAGTAACCGACATCGCTCGAAGGATTGCTCAGCTAAAGTGGCAGTGGGCTGGACACATAGCGAGAAGAACCGATGGCCGTTGGGGCGGAAAGGTTCTGGAATGGCGACCGCGCACCGGACGACGCTCCGTGGGTAGGCCCCCGACAAGGTGGACCGACGATCTGGTGAAGATTGCCGGAAGCCACTGGATGTGGGAAGCGCAGGACCGATCGTCGTGGAAATCCTTGGGGGAGGCCTATACCCAGCAGTGGGTGTCGTGCGGCTGATATGATGATGATGACCCCGCGAGTTCGTATGCCGAATCATATGCTCGTTTAGTCGTGTTTGTCAACGTCAACTTATTTTGATATTCAAAGCAATGCGTCGTACGTAGGGTTACCATATCTCAGGATTTGTCCGGAGATCTCAGGATTTTTTGGACTTTGCTCAGGATTGCGGCCGGATTTCGAAAATCTGAGGAAATCTCAGTATCTTTATTAATTTCCAATTAAATTCAGTACATTTAATAAAAAGTACATTTAATAGAAGGATAAAAGCTTTCTATTAATTATTTAATCAGTTCGCCACTACCGACTACTAACCGGGGGGGGGTTACCCCCGTACGTTATTCTCAAACTGCTACAAATCTCATAATTTTTTAATGGATATCGGGCCTTTTCTCCGGACTTTTGATTTTTTCATCTGGTAACCCTAGTCGTACGTAACTTTATTTACCAAAAAGTTCGAATAATGAATTGAACGCCGCTCATACAGTACAAACTCCACGGTAGCCCTAAACTTACACACACAGTTGTGCGTGTACAAAAATGTCATCTGACGTCATCTGTTTAAAATGGCGCGGTTGTATAGACTGTCCGTGGTGTGATTTTGGTACAATTTTACGTACGTTTATTTAAATAAAACGAGTCATGAAGCAACTCGTAATAATACAGCCGAATCGATAGGAGCTCAGTTAAACGGAAAATAGCCGTAACGTGAAAATTTTTTTCTTAAATACAGCAAAAACTGTCCTGTAGCGAATGAAATATTATCGCCAATTCATAAAATCGCTTTTATTTAGTACAGATACTTTGGAGCAAATGCATAGGAAGCAAAGTTAGCAGCGAGGCGAAGTTTGCGGTCCCAGAGCTGAGTAACTTCGTCCCTAGTTATGCCTGCGCGACTAAGGTTTGACAAAGATAAGTTGTCTAGATCTAACACAATGAACCGTCCGTTGTCGATGATAGAGAAACCGCAAAGATTTATAACATTGATCAGAACTCTCTGTATTTTGATGTTATAGCTAATAATAATTTGACTGCAAGAAAAGGCTGTAGTTCCCCTGGTACGAGTACGTAATGTGGCCCGCCTAATGAATACTAAGAAAAGATTGAATTTCAATTAGGAACCTACGAACACGACGCATGAACCAGCCACCGCTTCGTTCAACCATATTTTAAGGAGTGTATGTAGGCTTGCAATAATATCAGCGTAAAATGGTCGCCTAATTGTCTTACACCATTTTCCAGCTCTGAGATATAACAATGCAATTAATTAGAGTAGTTATAGAGCAATTATCAATTTTATTTTAAAGAGCTTTTGGTACAAACGACGTAGTTTAATCTGTAAAATTTTCTCTTAGCCATACATCCTCGAGTGAGTTGCAGCGGATCACTTTCTATTGTCAATTTAATCGTATTGTAAATGTAATTACACCTACCCCAATTAATCCTAGTTGAAATTCAATAACTGTATGTAGTGTAGATATATTTTTCTTAAATTACAAAACATCACAAACTTCCTTTAGGCCGGTTTACAGTGCTCGACCGACCGTCGGTGCGTACGTCAGTCGCGCTTGTCATTTATATGAAAACTAGCGGCTGCCCGCGGTTTCACCCGCGTGGTTCCCGTTCCCGTGGGAATATCGGGATAAAAAGTATTCTATGTTTTAATTCAGGCTATGTACTATCTGTGTGCCAAATTTCAACCAAATCCGTTCAGTAGTTTTTGCGTGATTGAGGAACAAACATCCAAACCCACAAACTTACACATTTATAATATTAGTAGGATTCAAAAATCGTACAGTGCTGCACCGACCGGTGGACCGACCGTACGGATGTGCGTATCATCGTCATCAAAAAGCGATAACTCCTAAGATATTCATTTAAATTGTATAGTTTAAAAGAGTAAAATAATGTGCATAAAATGCTTAAACTGTTGATTTATCCCATCTCTTTCCAGTAAAATGCTATAAAGTTTATTAATTAATATTTAAGTAGTCTTGTTACTTCGCTGATAATTCATTAAAACTTTTGATAATTCTGAAGTAATTAAAAAACATTTCTTCAACTTCGCGCAATAATGAATATACAACGTGTTACAAATATACCCCTAATGCCGAATATGGTAGATAGGGAGGGACCCTCAAACTGAACAACTTTTACTATGGGACCAACTCTGAAATCGCGAAAAAAATTCAGCTGTTTCATGCAAAAATTAATAACGAAAATATCAAAATGTATGAAACAGCTGCTTTTTTTCACGATTTCAGAGTTGGTCCCATAGTAAAAGTTGTTGTTTGATGGTCCCTATCTATCATATTCGGCATTAGGGGTATTTTTGTAACACGTTGTATAGAAGTAAACTCCCCTTGTAATGTTCTTTGGGCGACGATCGGCTATACGTGATATCTACTCTACGTCTTCTTCTATTCCTAAAACGTCTACGAAGATAATAAGCAGTAATTAAACTATTCGTAAACGCGTCTATTTCGTGTTCCTTACTGTACCAGTCCGGTCAGTTTGTTGGTCAGGAGAGCACTGAATGATACAAACTGACGGTCGGTCGATGCGTATCGTCAGGACCGACCGTGCGCACCGACGGTCGGTCGAGCACTGTAACCAGCCTTAACACGAACAGCTATCGAGAAAAATAACGCGCGTAAAAGTACTCGATAGAGTTTTCTCTATGGGAAATTTCATTTCGCTTTACGGTGATGCGATAGATGGCGCTGTACAAATTTCTCATACAAAATTACTCTATCGAATATTTTTACGCGCGTTATTTTTTTCGATAGCTATTCGTGCCAAAGCCCAAAAGTAGCTAAAGCACTTATGTTATTATGGAAGTCAGAGACAACGGTGGCACTACAAACACCCAGGGCTGACCCATATAAATTTAGAAAAAATCGTTTTCTCAATGACCTAGCCCGGAATCGAACCCCTCAGAGATGGCGAAACTTTGAAAACCGGCGTGCAAACCACTCTACCATGGAGTCGTCAATTTGAAGTTTCTACATTCGGTTATTGAAATAAGTGCTTCTCAAAGTGGGGGGACGCGAGCGCCTCCTTTTGGGCGTTGGCGGCAGAGTGGGGCAGTAAAGGGCCCTGAAAAAGTAATTTTAAAAGTGAAAAAGTTATTCTAATATTAAGTGGTAAAGTTAATGGGAAATAGTGATTCTATAAGTGGACGGTAGACAAAATATGTCTTAAAACCTCTGCTTTAAAAGCGTTTTATTTACATGTTTGGACTCAACTAACTGTAGCGAATTGTAAATAGCATAATTAATGAACTTAAAAAAAATGTGAAAAGTAAAATCGATCCATTTAATGCGAAATTCGTTCTGACGATGAAGTGTCAGCACGTTGTAATTACCTCGTTGTCGCAGCACTCGCAAACGCAACGAAACTTTTACCGATAAAATAAAAATAAACATTATATTGCTCATTCATACGGAAGACTACCACGCCTCAATCGAGTTGTTTTAATGTCAGGAATGTATGAAATCTCCGTGATCCAAATTTGATATAAAATACTCTCACGAATTACAAAGCATTTATTATTCTTGTGTTAATAATTAATGAAATGATTTGTGTGCCTCTATCGAGCTGTTGTGTATTTCACTGCCCACCACGTCTACTTCAAAAACAATTTTAATTTATCATAGACTCCGCATACCTACCGTAACCATGTAATGAGGGATTTTCCAAGAGTAATTTAAAAACAAAAAATAGTAACTATTTTCCTCACTAGATGGCGTTGTGTCAAGTGTCAAAATTGTCTTTTGTTTTCTGTTTTCAAAATTTTTCTACAGTTGACAGGTAAGTTTATCAATGCCCTATTAGAGCGGCGGTAATCTGAGAAAAGACGCTTAGAAAACACTTTTCGCACAAGTCATCACGGAAATACGAAAATTTGGTATCGATGCATTCAGTACGATGCCCTGATCACAAATATATAAGATGACAAGCGCGAAAATGGTGGGGGTAGAAACTGTGACGTCATAAAGTTTTCAGTACCAAGAAATAATAAAAACATATCATGAGGTATACCAAATGAAAGGGCTTTGTGAGTAGATTACGAATATATAACACACTATAACATTTTCACTACTTGGTCTAACAAATTATGAGAAAACGTCGAAAGATTTCACGATTCCGGGTCGCCGTTGAACAGCTCTGGACTGAAAACGACTGAATGGATTTCTGCAAAATACTTATCAAAGTGCTCTAAACATCCTCTATTCTGGTGTCCAAAGGTAATTGACCAAAGATATTTAAAAATAAGAAAGTTACATCAATTTTACTAACAGCATAATTTTCTGTTATTTCTAAGTTCTGATTCCTATAATAGTCCAGTAGTCAAATGGGTAAAATTCACTCTATTTGGAAATAATACGAGGAGTTTTGAATTGTTGTGCATCAGATGAGCTATTAATAATAGATTAAAATTGCGACCTCGAAAACTGTGTGGAAGTTTATTTTGGATAAAATCGGAACATTGTAAAACAAATGTCCTAAAAATTAAAATAAATGTCAGGAAAGCAAAGGAGACTACATTTGCAATAATTTATTATACTTACTAGGTACAACATTTTGATAGTAATATAATCTATACCTTCAATAAAATCGTAAACGCAAAAAAAAAAAATATTCGAAAAAAAAAACAACCAGAGTGATTTAAAATCGGTACGTTAACTGAACATGTTAGAACCGTTAAAAAATGTCTTGTCTGTCTGTCTGACTGAATTCTCATCACGCAAAAACACTAAACGGATTTTGACGAAACGAAACTTTAAATAGTAGCAGTGTATACCTCGGAATACAATATTAAATAAAAAAAAATCGAAAGTGACCAACAAGTAGTAAACCAGCAACAAAGACCTTTAGTACAGTACAAAATTAGTATGCTTCAGAGATCCAATTAAACCAGCGAGGTTGAACTTTGTCACAGTATATTTTTCTTGTCTTAGGGAGATCAACCTATTTTCGCATTCAGAGATCCACAAAAATCAGCAGGGTTGACCTTTGTCACAGTACATTCTTCATATCATAGAGAGCTCTACTACAGTGACACACGGCGCCGGCATCCCTGTCGTCTATGTAATCGACGGCGTAACCTAGGTAACAATATAATCATGGCCTGCGCTCACTGACGGCATGGCGCAGCATGGGGTGGCATGGCACGCTTAGGGCGTACCGAACCATCGTGTGGTATCCTGCGGCCATAACAGCATGGCCTGGCACGACGCGACATAGCACGTCGTAACATACTAAAGTGTCCTGCGGCATCCCGCGGCATACTGCATGATCACGGGTTTGGGTGTTGTTCTATAATACGGGTGTAAGTATCCGAGATACATAGATGACGACTTTGAAGAAATAAAATTCATGTTGAGATCTTCATTCCAGATGACAGCTGTCAAATTTAAAACGGCAATATCTCGGAAAGTACTTATACTAGACTGCTGGTGTCTTTGAAGAAACTAAACGTCTTAGTAGGATCTTCATTTCAGATGACTGCTGTCAAATTTAAAAAAGGCAATATCTCGGAAAGTGCTCACTCATCCTTGACGGATGGTGTCTTTGAAGAAAAGGAAGGTCTTGGTGAGATCTTCATTTCAGATGACAGCTGTCAAACCTAAAGCAGTAATATCTCGGAAAGTGCTCATCCTAGACTGATAGTGCCTAGAAGAAAGAAAGGTCTTAGTCAGATTCCCTTCAGATGACAGCTGTCAAACTTAAAACTGCAATATCTCGGAAAGTATTTATCCTAGACTGATGGTATCTTTGAAGAAAAGAAAGATCTTGGTGAGATCTTTATTTCATATGACAGCTGTTAAACTTAAAACAACAATATCGCAGAAAGTACTCATCCTAGACAGATGGTGTCTTTAAAAAAATGAAAGGCCTTATTATCTTCATTTCAGACAACAGCTGTCAAACTTGAAATTGCAATGGGTGCATTCTGCCAGACAATGACTCTGAGTTATCGATCGCCGTAGAGTACATTTCAACCATGGAAAGTAAAATATTGAACAATCCATACAAATTACTTTCCATGGTTAAAATTTACTCTATGGCGAAGCGCGATCGATAACTCAGAGATTAATCTGGCAGAATGCACCCACTATCTCGAAAAATACACACATCCTAGAATGATGGGGTCTTTAAAGCAATGAAAGTTCTTACTGAGATCTTCATTATAAATGACCGCTGTCAAATTTAAAACAGCAAAATCTCGGAAAGTACTCATCCTAGACTGATGGTGTCTTTGAAGCAATGAAAGATCTTACTGAGATCTTCATTATAAATGACAGCTGTCAAATTTAAATCAGCAATATCTCGGAAAGTATTCATCCTAGACTGATGGTTTGATGAAATGAAAGGTCTTAATGAGATCTTCATTTACTTATTTGTTCACCGGTTGTTTCTAGATTTTAATCGGAAATGAATTCAAAAAATTCAAAATTCAAAATAATTTATTCAGTCTAGGCTGTTACAAGCACTTGTGAATGTCACAGAAGCTACGCCATCGGTTCGCAAACCCTAAGCGGGAGACCTTCTAACGAGAAGAACCGGCATGAAACTCGTCAAGGGCTGCTTTTTTCTCCCTGTATATTTCATACAGAGTCGTCAACATTGAAAAATGAGCTCCACGTTTAAATAAATAAATAAAATGCATTTATTTCAGGCTCAATTACACCCATAGTTTTAAATTACATTAAATTTAACTTTCATTAAACTTAACATTTAAGTTTAAAGTGAGGTCATTTTCCATCACAATAATTAACAAAAGTTTGCACACAATGGGTAGGTAGGTTAAAATTAAATATCTTCTACATTCAGATAGGCAAATGTGAGAGTAAATAACTTTCAACTAGTTGAGAAATCACTCTGTCTGCTTCTCGAACCAAAAAACACTTGATGCAAGACATAAAAAAAACGCAATTCTTACAATTCAATACGCGTTAAGATAGGTACTCAGAAGCAGACCCATTTCCACTGGCAGCACCCGTTCACGAGCATGACGCATGGACCAGCCATCGCTTCGCTCAACCATATTTGAGGGAACGTAACGACCCGCCCCACACGACACCACCGCAGAAATGATTAAAGAGAGCATGACATACTTAGGCTACCCATCCTAAGGCACTGAATTGAAAACTAATATCCAAAAGCTTTTCATAGGCCTTTACTTACAAAACTATAGACGAAAAAATACGAAAAAATACTACGAAAGAAAAATAATGATTTTAGTCATTAGCAATAAAAAAAAGTGAGAAACCAAAACAAGGATTAGTTATTAATTTTATGTTTTGAGTAAGAAGTGCCATACAGATTGATAATATTAAACATGAAGAAAAAAAATATGCGACGCCCTTAGTACAAGCAGACAGAAGCAGACCCATTCCCACTGGCAGCACCCGTTCACGAGCATGACGCATGAACCAGCCATCGTTTCGCTCAACCATATTTGAGGGAACGTAACGACCCGTCTCACACGATGACACGACACCACCGCAGAAATGTTTAAAGTGAGCATGACATACTAAAGCTACCCGCATTAAGGCGTCGAGTCAAAAAGCTTACAATACATTTTAAATAGGTAGGACAATGGGGTTGCAACGCAAAGCTAATTGTAGATGTCGCTGCGTACGCTGGTTCCTAAGACAGTAGACATTCAGAACAAAATGAATGGGAAAATAGGTATTTATTTTGTGGTATTTATTTACCGAAAAAGACCCATTGACCCAAAATTGATATAAAAGACTATTCTACATTGGAAGTGCCGTAATTGGAAGCCAAATTAAGACGTTTTTATTCTTACAGAATTTATAAGTTTTTCTATGTATATCCAGATTTTTCGGAAATATGTAAGTGCCAACATTGTTAAAGCCTATTACACAGAATTTGATCATTTTAAGCCGGTTATAGATAATTCTATTAAAATGTAATCTGCTAAGAACCCAGACAATATTAGAATTTACTTACAATAACTTTTTTCATAGTATTTTTGCTTATAGTTATAATAATTATCTTAATATAAAAATAGCATCTAAATATTCAATAATAAATGTTTGTAGTAAAAAAATGGGACAAGTGTGTAACCCTATATGAGGATAATATTTGTAATTGATGTAAAATAGGAAATTACACTGTTTTTAATATTTATGTAATTTTCTTATTTTTAAATACCTTTTATCAACTAAAGTGTCAGCTAGAGTGGAGTACCGTACCATCAAGGTACATTAGCCCTAAGGTGCTACTTTAGCCCAAAGCCTAAAAAAAGTTTAAACTTCATGCCACTCTGTCACAGTGAGAGCTATCGAAGCAATTCGCAATTATAACTAATAAATGGCGTATTGTGCCGTCGGTAAAACAGCAGAATCGGCGGTTATAGTGCGTCTACGTAGTGAATTACTTGCTCAGTGGTGCATCTGGGTATTATGTCAAAAACGAAATCGGATATGTGAGACTGCAAAAATTAAAATATTATAAACTGCAAACTTTCTCACTAGACGAAGATATTAGGTAAGTTTATAACAGATGTGGAGTGTACCTGAGATCCTAACGCGATGTAAAACAAACAGATGTACCATGGGCAACAGCGTCGCTTAACCACTGCTAAGGTTAAAATCGCTTGCACGCCGCGCAAGCTGTCACATACGTTTAGTTCGTGCAAGGGCGATACGCGCGCACACGAATTTTATTGCAAACTGGTTAAGCGACGTTGTTGCCCATAGTACCTAGGATCTTTTCTTTTGTAGTAATTATGTGAGAATTAAGTATATACCGGGTGTAACAAGACCTTCAACGAAGCCGAGGTCTATGTATTCTGCCCATCATCATGACCATTTCTGTTCAAAATTATTGCTGGGAAACGATTTTCATTTTTGGTGTTAAAAAGTATTGCATACTTTATCACGCAATGTAACGCGTACAACAGACCGCGCCTGGGAGTATATGCTACACAACTGCGTGCAACCAAGTTAAAAGACAGCGTTTATGTACATGCTTATGAGATACATCTAGTGACGTCGTTTTGAAGCCATTGTTTGTTACGAAATACATAAAATTTTGATAATGTTTCATTAAACAAAAAGTAGGCAATAACGAATAAAATAAGATTACATAAAAATTTTGAAAAAAAATTTTTGATCTTGACCTTCAATAACTTCTTAGCTATTGGTTTCCCAGGTATAGTCTAAAAGACAAAAATGATCCTGATGATGGGCGGAATACGTGGACTTCGGCTTCGTTGAAGGTCTTGTTACACCCGTTATATATAAAACGACATTATAATTTGCCCCGCATTTTCAGGTATCTTTGACCTATGGGCTGAAGGAGATGTTTTTTGTACTATTGTGCTGTGCCCTATAAATAATGTTTCCTTCCTACTCCGAGCTCTCTGAAGTAAGAGGCGCTGTATGCTGAAAAACAGGTTTTTTAGTACATATATTAATTAGGACCCACCTAAACACGTAAAAACTATTGATCGGATTTTGATGAAATATGTATATAATACTATTTATTCTAGTTAAAAGTTCCCTAAGGATTTTCTCGAATATCCACGTGGACAAAGTTGCGGCTGGAAGCTAGTTTATAATATTCAGAGTAGGGTCCAGAGATATTAGTATCCCATTTCTATCCCCGCCCCCGTCCATATCACAGCATAGATATGTCCAAGTCCCCGTTCCTGTCCCCAATCCATCCCCCTCCTCCGTCTCCATGATTTTCAATAAAATATGAAATGTGTGTTTGCATATTTATTTTTACTTTCCAACCCTAAGCCTAAAAAATAAATTTAGTGAGTTTTACTTTGAAAATGAAGGACTTCAGATACAATTTCATCCACCTTTTCACCGCTTCGGGGATGCAATCGTCAAAAACGCAGGCACACATAAATATTTATTTTCAATTGTCAGCCTAAATACAAAATTTGAAGATCCTAACTTCGAAACTGACGGACTTTCATACAAACTTTCATCCCTTATTTTACCCCCCTTTTGGGATGGAATTCCCAAAATCCTTACTTAGTAGATGCCTTTACTGTATAAGGTATTTATGTGCAAAATTTAAGTCTCCAAGTCAGCGGTTTGGGCTGTGCGTTGATATATCAGTCAATCAGTCAGTCAGGACTTTGAATTTTATATATATAGATTAAGATAACATATACCTATTACAAGAGCAAAGCTATCCTATGACCCCGGAAAAAAATAAGAAAAAATAAAAAAATGATAGCAAAACCGATTTTACTACCGAAGCTACTGGACTATAATAGGAAACGGAAAACATAGAAAATTATGCTGTTAGTAAAATTGATGTAACTTTCTTATTTTTAAATATCTTTGGTGAATTACCTTTGGACACCAGAATAGAGGATGTTCAGAGTAATTCGATAAGTATTTTGCAAAAATCCATTCAGTCGTTTTCAGTCCATAGCTGTTCAACGGCGACCCGGAATCGTGAAATCTTTCAACGTTTTCTCATAATTTGTTAGACCAAGTAGTGAAAATGTTATAGTGTGTTATATATTCGTAATCTACTCACAAAGCTCTTTCATTTGGTATACCACATGATATGTTTTTATTATTTCTTGGTACTGAAAACTTTATGACGTCACAGTTTCTACCCCCACCATTTTCGCGCTTGTCATCTTATATATTTGTGATCAGGGCATCGTACTGAATGCATCGATACCAAATTTTCGTATTTCTGTGATGACTTGTGCGAAAACTAACCTCAAACCTTGTTTTACCGCCCTACTATATGTATCGAGCAAGAAGCTTATACCCCCAAGGGAATTTGCACGGCCAGTGTCATAGTGAAGATTGATAAAAGGTCCTTAAGTGACGTGACGGTTTATTGCTACCTCTTTCTTTAGTGTTACATTACGTGTTCGTTGTTCGTTCGTTCGTGAGAAACGAAAACGTATTGTAACACTGAAGAAAGAGGTAGCAATAAGCCGTCACGTCACTTAAGGACCTTTTTTCAATCTTCACTATGACATTGGCCGTGCAATCTCCATTGGAGTTATAAGCTCGAGTCTACAGTTTTTTGTCATTTTGAAAATCCGTCATTAATCATTTGTTTTGGTTTTCTACATCACAGAAATGAGAAAAAAAATTTCTGTGGTCTACATACACCACACATATACTTCAGTAAAAAACCGGCCAAGTGCAAGTCGGACTCGCGCTCGGAAGGGCTTCGTACCAAAAACGGCAAAAAAACGCGTTTGTTGTATGGGAGCTCCATCTTTAATATTTATTTCATTTTGTTTTTAGTATTTGTTGTTATAGCGGCAACAGAAATACATCATCTGTGAAAATTTCAACTGTCTAGCTACCACGGTACATGAGAGCCTGGACAGACAGACAAACGGACAATGGAGTCTTAGTTTTTACCCTTTTTTACCCTTTGGGTACGGAACCCTAAAAAAGCTTTAAATGGAAGAAAGTCTTAGCACATAATAAATAAAAGCACTAAAACGTGTCTTCAACGACCCACATGGCGCTAATAATCCATCTCAAAATCGTGCGCTAAAAGGCTGTTTAGCGTCTGAACTACTTTAGCTGATGTGGCTCGGGGCTTTCTGCGTATTAACGTTATTCTTGCATTATTTATTAGCTTCCTCCCTGGGTTCCTACATAACATCCGTAGAACTTGACGGAAAAAAATCTTAGAGTTGGGTGGCCTGTTATCACTCACCCAACCTCCAGCAAAATTTTCTCAAATGTTTAACTATTAAAAGTTGTTTGTTTTTAGGTACCTACTCTGTGCTATAAATATTCGATTCATCGACATAATTGCTTTGTTGACAATGCCTGATATTAATTTACCAAGGTTTTAAGATTACAACCCTATCGATGACATAAGAAATTTACTACAATTAATCTATGGGAATTAATTAATTGGGTGACTGGAAATAATTAAAGGCTACTGTTAATGGGATACTTAAATACTAAACCCGGTAGCGGTTTATTTTTTGGGCGAGAAAATAACTAAACGGGTGACTAACTGTGGTTTACAAAAAATACGTAAAACGGGCGACTACATGTGGAAGACAAATAATTTAAGTAAGCAGTGAAAATTCTAAATGAGTGGGCAAATATTATACCTACCATAAGTAGCTAACTATACAATGTGTAACAGAAAGAGGGTATCAACCCGAAAGAAGCTCAATGTACTCGTGAAACTGAACACCTTCCAACAGAAAAAAATCAAATAAATAAAATTGTGAACTTTCCATACAAAATGTTGGCGGCAAATTCAAATTTTCTGTGGAAAGTCCAAATTTTTTTTTTCATTTTTTTTTTTTTCTATTGGAAGGTGTTCAGATTCACGAGTACGTTGACCTCCTTTCGGGTTGATACTCCGTTTCTGTTACACGTTGTATAACTGATTTAAACTGCCCAACATTTGCTGTATTTTTGTCATCTCAATTAGGATAATAGTCACCTTTTTTAAATAAAATATATGCCAATTTTTAAAAGTTTTGTGTGACATAAGGTTGTTGACCAAATAGTAATTTGGTCGCCCGTTCTGAATAACTAGTTACTCAATTTGTTTTTTAGTCACCCATTTTCTACATTTGTAGTCGCCCTCAGTCCGTAGCCCACTTAGTATTTCAGTACGCTATATTCAGTATTTTTGATACCCAAAATGAGAATATATTGTTACCCGATTAAATACTACCCGTAATCTATCATATCACACATAACAGATAAGTAAACCTATCAACGTCATAAATCCATGATGAGTTTTATCAACACAAGAATCGAATCTAATATATCAATATCAAAAGTAGCAAAAAACATAACATCAAAAATACATTTATAAAAAAACAAAAGAGGTCCAAACTTGAATTCAAGGCTTTCGCATCCGCAAAAACAATGGTTCCCGAATGAGATTATCTATTTTCGGCAACGAGTAAGCACGTGACCAAAATTTAGGCGCTAAAGAAAAATATCGCAACGCAGTCCAGTGTCAAAACAACCCCATAAATATTACTCGGCCGTTGTTTTCACTGGTTACGACTGTTTTACAGTTCCGTGTTAGAGCTTGATGGAATCGGATAGTGTTTTGTTCCAAGTTTCATGTTTTTTTTGTGACATTCGTCTCTAACCGTTGACGTCATAAGAGAGAGCCTTTTACCGACCTTTTGCTTTTGAACAATATCATAAGGACTTCACTCACTTATAGCATTATTGATATTTTGAAGCATTGGCATTTGCAAATAGGAAATGAAATTAAAAATTCTTTATCTACACTCACAACGTAATGTTCCAAAAACGAATTCAAAAAAGATTGTATAAACACGTACTTTATTTTCGCGGATAGGTAAAATGAAAAAAAAAACATTACAGTGCAACTAACTGCATCTTAAAATAACTTTTTAATTTTTTCAACACACTTGCTCGTAAAGTAAGCCCTAATACATCGCTTTTAGGGCCATAAACTGAGCTATAACAAACGCGTGCAATAATAATATAAAACACTAGTTTCTTATAGAATTATCCCTACAAAGTTAAATTAGTATCTTACTGCAAGTTCTATGCGAGTAAACATAGCATTTCCAATTAACCCGGGTAATACAGTTTTTTTTTTTTAGTAACAACAAAGAGGTTTTATGCCGCTGAAAATTCATATACATATTTGGAATAAATAAATGTGTAAGCCCTTAATTAAGTCAAACAAATATTTATTATTATTAAATTATTCATTATTCACAATATTTTGTTAAAAAATATTAAAATATTTGCATTTTATCACTTAAAATTATAATTTTGAAGTAGGCTGTATGCTTACCTACCCCTTTGTTCGCAAAATATTCCTGCATTGGGTGTGTGAAAAAAACAAAAAAAAAACTTGCGCACCTTTTCCCATAATTTTCATATTTTGTTTTTGTCGTATTTGTTGCTGTGTGGTAAATTATTTTATTTTTTCCTCGCAAATGTGTTGAAAAACGTCGTATGAAACTCGTGAGCTCTTGCTTATTGCACACTCGGCTGAGTTACGCCCTCGCCTGCGGCTCGGGCTGCAACCCACAACCTTGTGTGCAATGAGCAACCTAAGCTAACTTGTCTCATAATGTACTATTATAGCACACTTACTTTTTAATTTAAAATTTTCCAAATTTTTACGCGCGTTTTTTCTCGTAGCAAGCAGGCCGAAGCTGGGAGAACATGTACAAGTGGGGCTGCAGCTCGGAGAGCGCATGTCTGTGTGGTCGTATTTCCCCCTAGACAATGGCACATCTTTTGTCACGCCCTGCGTGTCCCAACACCAGCACGCGTGAGGATCTTTAATGCTGTACCGGTGGCTGAGTTCTGAGCCTGTAGCCAATGTCACGTTTGCAAATTTTCGCTATCGCTTCGCTCCGAAAAATGTATGGAATTGACGTTTTATAATTCGATAGTTAACGAAACCTTATTTCAATCCCACACATGTTTCGAAAGCGAAGCGATAATAACGAAGATTCGCAAATGTTACTTTGACTAGAGGGTCTGGTCCTCACAAATATGATACCGGAGTCGACACGCAAAAAAAAAAGCACGAACATCTACCGAGAAAATAAAACGCGCATAAAAATACTCGATAGAGTAATAATAATTGTCTACGAAAAAATAATTTTGCTTTTCAATAGCAAATAGCGCTTTAAGTACAAATTTTCCATAAAAAATTATCCATCGATTTTCTCGCGCATTTGTTTTCTCGATGTACGTTCGTTAACAAAGTTAATCAAATTTAATAATTCTTTATATTTAATTAGGTACCTACCTACTCATTATCTTTAATTACGTTCTCAAAGATACAAATCTTAAGAGTATGAAATAATTAAACATAGTCAAATATCAAGGATTTATTTTGTTTACACAATAATTAAAACGATGAAGTCCAATTTCCATGATATCCTAATAAAATTCACTTGTAGTAGGTGTTTACTCCTTAGTAGTGTTTACTCTATGTAATGGAAAAATTAAAATATGTAATTATATAAATTACCTAACACAAAATAATGAACTGGAAATTCACCAACTTCACATAAATACTATCCCTTAAAAGAACATAACATAACATGGCAAAGGTACATAACCTTTAATTTTGAATCACCATTTAAATGAAAAAGTAAAAATTGATATACAGAATGTTTGGGAATAGGCTTATATTATATAAAGCCTATTATAAAAGGCCGAATGTGGTAGATAGGGACTTTTATTATATAGGACCAACTCTGAAAGCACGAAAAAAATACAGCTGTTTCATACATTTTGATATTTTCGTTATTAATTTTTATGTGAAACTGCAGATTTTTTTTCGCAATTTCAGAGTTGGTCGCGTACTAAAAGATATTCAGTTTGAAGGACCCTATCTACCATATTCGGCTTTGAATGGCTAATACCCATTACCTTGCAGTAATCTCACCCATTAGGTTAAAACCTACGTCAAACTTAAAAAACCGGCCAAGTGCGAGTCGGACTCGCGCACGTAGGGTTCCGTACCAAAATCCGGAAAAAAATATGTTTGTTGTATGGGAGCCCCCCTTAAATATTAATTTTATTCTGTTTTTAGTATTTGTTGTTATAGCGGCAACAAAAATACATCATCTGTGAAAATTTCAACTGTCTGCCTGTTGTCGTTATTATCGAGCAAAAAACGGCAAAAAGATCACGTTTGTTGTATGGGAGCCCTGCTTAAATATTAATTTTATTCTGTTTATAGTATTTGTTGTTATAGCGGCAACAGAAATACATCATCTGTGAAAATTTCAACTTTCTAGCTATCACGGTTCATGAGATACAGCCTGGTGACAGACAGACAGACAGACAGACAGACGGACAGCGAAGTCTTAGTAATAGGGTCCCGTTTTTACCCTTTGGGTACGGAACCCTAATAAAAACGATCAAAGAACAGATGGCCACCGAGTAATGGAGGATCCCGTATAAACAAGCACAAGTCTGATTGGAAAAACTTTTCGAATTCAACTTTCTCCACATCAGGGCCTCATTCCTGTTAATTGTGAACCTTGGCACGGATCGGACCTCTATTCTGCTAGTTAACGTTACAATCGTGTCTCAATTATGTTTCAATAGTAGATATTGCTTTTCAAACAAATTCAAACATAAAAAGAAGTGGATGTTATCAATTTGTTTGTATTTTTTAATGTTTGTTACTTCAGAACTCTGGCATTTTTGCAATTTTTGCTTACCTACATACCTACCACAAAAAAATAGAAATAGAAAAGCTTTTAAAAAAAGTAAAACCAAGTAAGTAAAAACTCGAGTTTTTGGCGGGATTTTGTCGAGTTCAGTTCGGTGACTATTTTAATTATTCGCAAATTGATTCATAGTGGATATTGTGTCTTAAAATTGGTGCAGTTTTGTGGTACAAGTGTCTACGCAACTGAACAATATGTGGGATAATGGAAATAGGCCGATCTTGGTTATGTGAAGCTGAGACTTTTATTGTAGTGGTCGCTACCTCGGCAAAACTTACCGAGTAAACTGTCTTGATATACTTGCTGCCAAATGCTCCAAGCAGCATTGGAATGTGATGCACCCGCATTTTAATGTAAACTGAAACAATCTACTAGAAAATATAGAAATACTGAACTATTCAAAACATGACACTGGCAAAAATTACTTCCAAGAGGAAAGTAGATTGCCATAACAAAAATAAGAAGAAGAAGAAGAAGTAAAAACTCCTACTCTAAAGACTAAGAAATAATGTTCGAACCTGCATTATTATTAATTAGATGAATACATTATTTGAAGAACGTCAAATGAAGTCGGTCGGGATTAGTGAGAAAGCGAAAATAAAAACAAAAATTTCCTCCGGCCCCTCCAGACTTCAATAGACGTATTCAATAGACGTTCTTTTAGATATGCGTACACCTATTTATTAATGCAGATTTGAAAATAATTTCTTAGCTTTTAGAGCCGTTTTAATGGGTTTTTTGAAGAAGAGTTTTTTGTGTCAAAAAGCAATACTATTGAAACACCATTGACGTACGATTTTCAAGTTAACAATTTCAGAATTGAGGCCCAGATAAATTATCTCCATTAAGTAAACACCCATGACCAGTGAGGAAATGAAGCCACTTCACAAGTGCTTTGAAATAATATATGAAAAGAAGAAAAATCCTTTTTATTCTTTTTTATCCTGCGACTCTATACATAATTATTATACGACACGTAGAGAAACAATATCGTAGGTAGCCAAGTAGGCAAATAAATAATAATGATGCCGCATTGTTAAGTGTATTCACAAAACTTAGTTTTTTACCCGACTACGGCGACGCAAAAACGGAGGGTATATGATTTTGACCTGTATGAATGTATGTATGTATTTGTTGAAAACGTTGTGCAATACAAAATATTTTAGATCCATTATAGACTAGATTTTCACAAATACGTATATTTTAAGTATTAAAATACAACAAATTTAAGACAACTTTTTTTCTTTTATTACATTAGTAAACACAGGTTTTGAACGCGTTTTAACTAACCTTTTCCCGACGTTTCAACCGAGTTGCATCGGCCGTGGTCACAACCACCGTGGTTAAAAACGCGTTTAAAACCTGTGTTTACTAATATAATAAAATGCAACTTTTTTTCTATTATTACCTTTAGGGATCGATTACTTTTCTTAAAAGTAGCAACCACCTGCGACTTTATTTTTCTATCCCTTGGAAAAGGTAGGTACTATTTTTCTGGATGAAAATTTCTCTGTATGTTTTTCATGATGATTGAAAGCGTAACAAGCAAACATACGTGAGTTTGTTTTCGAAAGTGATTTCGCAGTTATAATAATATTGTTGGTAAAGATCATTCCTTTTCATTGGAAAATTTCTCTAGACAAAAGTACAAGGGATACCAGACACGCAATCATCTTAATAAAATTAATGACATTGAAAATAAAATCATAATCTTATCTTATTTGACAGGGAAGTGATAATGTATTAATAAGTAATCCCTCCATCGATATTCCGTCAGATAAAAATACTTATCTTGATAACATATATTTTGTTTATTATCAAAATCTTACATATTATTATTTAACAAAATCTTACTAAACAAGGTTAGGTACTCATTTTTAGGGTTCCGTAGCCAAAATGGCAAAAAACGGAACCCTTATAGATTCGTCATGTCTGTCTGTCTGTCTGTCTGTCTGTCTGTCTGTCTGTCTGTCTGTCTGTCCGTCCGTATGTCACAGCCACTTTATTCCAAAAGTATTAAGACTACATAGTTGAAACTTGGTAAGTATGTGTATTCTGTGAACCGCTTTACGATTTTTACACAAAAATAAATAAAATAAAAGATTAAGGGGGGGCTCCCCATACATGGAACTGAAACTGAAAATATTTTTTTTCATCAAACCAATACTTGTGGGGTGTTTTTAGATAGGTCTTTAAAAATGACATTGAGGTTCTTAAGACTATTTTTTTTCAAAGTCAACCGTTTGAAAGATATCTGCCGCCAAAGTGGTAAAATGTGTGTCCCCCCCCCTTTAACTTTTAAAGTAAGAGGGTGAAAAATCTAAAAAAAATACATGCTATAGATCTTAATAAACACTTTCAACGAAAATTAGTTTGAACGAGATACAGTAATTAGTTTTTGAGATATAGTACATTTTCCAAAACCGCAAATATAACTTTGTCATTCATACAAACACTGTGAAAAACAAAGTTATTTTTTCAGACGAAAAATGATAGCGGTATTAAAATATGGTATGGTATATAATGTACCTACGGAACCCTACTGCGCGTGGCCCGACACGCACTTGGCCGGTTTTTTTTAGTTACAACAATTAAAAGTATTTCTCATTTCTCATATTCGGAACGTGATGTATGTTAAAACTGAGCAGCGGGTTAAAAACTCTTTGTTCCACCCTAGGGTGGAAAAGAATTTTAAAAATAGAACTGAATTTGGTCATAGTCATAGTAGTCATAGGCAGCCATTACACACGTCAATCTGGTTTCAATCTGATCAAAACCGCAGATTGATGGAATTTGATGCGGTTGGTTTGCGACGTTACACGGTCAATCCAGCAAGATCTGGATCGCAGTAGATCTTGGTAGATTGACAATCTACCACGATCCACGGTGGTCTTTGGTAGGGTTGCCAACTTTTTGCATTAATTTTCGCGTGATATCGATCGATGACCTCAGTGGTGCAGTATTCAACATGCCAGTCTACCACGCAAGAGGCCCCGGGTTCGATCCCCGGACGAAATCGAAATGATAAATTTTAATTTCTGAGTGACGGGTCTGCGTATAATAAGTACATATCTATTTCGAAAAGTTAGTACTTATTAAAAACCCAAAAGCACCCATTTTATGCCTTGGTTAGTTTAGGGTTAGATGGCGCTGTGTGTGTAAAATCAAATATCGATATTTATAATACTATTTTACCAAGCTATGAACTATCTGAGTGCCAAATTTCATCCAAATCAGTTCAGCTTCAGAAGGCTGAACTGATTTTGATGAAATTTGGCACACATACATATACAGTTATAGCCTGGTATAGTAATAATAATATCGAGGTAAAAAAGTCTTTTTCAAAACATTGCAAAAAATATAGTAAGTAGACTTTTGGGAAATTTATGAAAAAATAAAGTCCTCATTTATTTTTAACTAGCTTCCTTTAAAAAATAAAAGGGCACCAAACTAACTGTATGCCAAATTTCATCATCTTTCACTGCAATCCAATTTTTTTAACCGACTAAAAAAATGAAGGAGAGTTCTGTTCTCTTCATCTGTATATTTTTTTGCATGTAGTCATGGGCGGGAGCTAGTTAAAAATAAATGTTAGCTATATTTTTATAAATTTCTCAAAAGTACTTACTAAAGTATTTTACCCTAGGGTACCTTCGACCAGGATAAAAAGTATCTTATAATTTAATCCAGGCTATAAACTGTGTGTCAAACTTCATTCAAATCATTCAGCCTTAAAAACTAACATACAGACGAACAGAGAAACAAGCTCCTGCTTTTTTGTAGTTGGTTAAAAATATTTGATCGCAGTATATTGTGCTAGATTGTCAGTCTACCATGGTAGATTGACAATCTACCACAATCTACCGCGATCCGATGCAAGCAGATTGTGGTAGATTGACAATCTACCGTGGTAGACTGACAATCTACCACAATCTAATGCGATTCGATATTTTTAACCGACTTCAAAACAGCAGGAGGTTGTTTTTTTGTTCGTCTGTATGTTTTTTTAGGGTATTTTTCAAATGTCCACCCGGATGTGGTCGCGGGCGGAAGCTAGTTAAAAATAAATATGGGCTATATTTTTTACAAATTTCTCAAAAGTACTTACTAAAGTATTTTACCCTAGGGTACCTTTGACCAGGATAAAAGCATCTTATAATTTAATCCAGGCTATAAACTGTGTGTCAGACTTAATTAAAATCAATTCAGCCTTAAAACTAACATACAGACTAACAGAGACACAAGCTCCTGCTTTTTTGAAGTCGCTTAAAAATATTGGATCGCAGTATATTGCGCTAGATTGTCAGTCTACCGTGGTAGATTGACAATCTACCACAATCTACCGCGATCCGATGCAAGCAGATTGTGGTAGGTTGACAATCTACCGTGGCAGACTGACAATCAACCACAATCTTATGCGATTCGATATTTTTAACCGACTTCAAAAAAGCAGGAGGTTATTTTTCTGTTCATCTGTATGTTTTTTAGGGTATTTTTCAAATGTCCACCCGGATGTAGTCGCGGGCGAAAGCTAGTTAAAAATAAATATGGGCTATATCTTAATATATAAAATCGTAAACTGAATGACTGACTGATCTATCAACGCACAGCCCAAACCGCTGGACCTAGAGACTTGAAATTTTGCTCACAGATACCTCATACAGTGTAGGCATCCAGTAAGGAAGGATTTTTGAAAATTCCATCCCTAAGGGGGTGAAATAAGGGATGAAAGTTTGTATGAAAGTCCCTCAGTTTTGAAGCTAGGATTATCAAATTTTGTGTTTAGGCTGAAGATTGAAAATTAATAAATACGGGTCTCAGCGTTTTTCAAAATTCTACCCCTGAAGGGGTGAAAAGGGGTATGAAGTTGTGTATAGAAAAAATCCTTCATTTTCGAAGTAAAAATCACTTAATTTATAGTAAAGGCTTATGGAAGAAAATCTAACGCAACGTATATTGATATTGTTAGTACTTCAACCCTTATGGCGATGAAATAGGGGTGAAATGTGTAAATATACCTAAAAATAGAGATGGATGTCGTTATTGGGGTTTTCTGGTATGACGATTGCGAAAATTACATTTATTTTGAAGTCCAACACGGTGGACATGATTTAACCCCCTAAAAGGGTGAAAATGGGTTTCAAATTTTGTATGGAAAAAGAATATAAAATAGACTTTACAACTTTAAACTTCGTAGGAGCACGTTTAAAAATAAATTGGCAAACATATATTTGGTAATTTTGAAAATCAACCCCTTAGAGGGTAAATGGGGTATGTAAACATAAAAATCGATATGGATATCGTTCTTGAGGTTTTATGGGATGGTGATTGCGAAAATGAAATTTATTTTAAAGTCCAACACGATGTAAATGATTTAACCCCTAAAAGGGTGAAAATGGGATTCAAATTTTGTATGGAAAAAGAATATAAAATAGACATTACAACTTTAAACTTCGTAGGAGTACGTCTAAAAATAAATAGTCAAACATATATTTTGTGGTTTTGAAAATCAACCCCTTAGGCGCCTTAGGGGGTAAATGGGGTAAGTAAACATAAAAATCGATTTGGATGTCGTTCTTGAGGTTTTATGGGATGGTGATTGCGAAAATTACATTTATTTTAAAGTCCAACTCGGTGGACATGCATGATTCAGCCCCAGGGGACGGGAAGAAAGGGAACGGGAACGGGAACTGGACCGAGCGGAAGAGAACGGGAACGGGAATGGGACGGGGCGGGAACGGGAAGAACGGGAATGTTAGCGGGACGAGAACGGGAACCGGACGGGACGGGACGGGGATAGGAACGGGAACGGAAACGGGGACGGGACGGGAACGGGACCAGACGGGACGGTAACGGGAGTGAGAACGAGAGCAGGTACGGGAACGGAACGGGATGGGATGGGACGGGAACGGAATGAGAGCGGGAACGAGAACGAAACGGAATGGGACGGGACGGGAACAGAACGGGACGGGAACGGGACAGGATGGGGATGGGAACGGCAATGGGAACGGGATGGGTCAGGACGGGAACGGGACGGGACGGCAACGGGACGAGACGGCAACGGGATGGGACGGCAACGGAATGGGACGGTAACGCGAACGAGAACGGGAGCGGGACGAAACGGGAACGGGAATGGGAACGACCAGTCATTCTTACGCGATTAGGCGGGTCCCCACCGAGCGAGCGAGCCTCGTGCGACAAACGCCTTGCGTCTTGCGTCTTGGCAAACGTCTTGCCTCGTGAGGCAGCGCGCTTGGTGGTGACCCGCCTAATCGCGTAAAAACGGCTGGTCGCATCCTGGTTGAAGGTTCCCTAAAGATTTTCTCTAATATCCACGCGGACGAAGTCGCGGGCGGAAGCTAGTTTTTTATAAATTTCCCAAAAGAACTACAAATTAATTTCAGTGATTTAAAAAATCTCTATGGTACCTTTGACCGAGATACAAAATATCATAAGTTTTATCCAGACTATAAACTCTTTGCCAAATTTCATCTAAATCAGTTCAACCTCCATAAAAAAATTGCAACGACCAGAGAGCCTCTTCCTTTTTTGTATCGGTTAAAGACATCGGATCGCAGTAGATTCTGCTAGATTATCAGTCTACCGTGGTAGATTGACAATCTTCCACTCTACACACAATCACAATCTACTGCGATCCGATATTCTTAACCGACTTCAAAAAAGGAGAAGGTTCTCTGTTCGTTTGTATGTTTATTTTTTTAAGGGGATTTTTCGAATGTCCAACAGGATATAGTCGCGGGCGGAAGCTAGTTAAAAATAAATATGGGCTGTAATATGTTTTTATAAATTACCCCAAAAGTACTACATATTAATTTCAATGTTTTAAAAAATAAAAATATCTTTGATACCTTTGACCGAGATAAAAGTATCCTATGTTTTTATCTAGGCTAATTTAGCGCACAGTTTGTGCGCTAAATTTCATCTAAATCAGTTCAGCCTTCAAAAAACATGTGTACGATAGCAGCAGTAGATTGCGATGAGCAGACTGCAAGTTCTCTGTTCGTACTTCGTTTGTATGTTTGTTTTTTAATGACTGTTCGAATGTCCACCCACGCGGATGTAGTCGCGGGCGGAAGCTAGTTAAAAATAAATGTGGACTACATTTTTATAAATATCCCTATAAAATGTTTAATTGTTTTGAAAATAATACTATTACCTCGAAAAAAAGGTGCCAACCCTAAGCCAGACCAAGCCAGATTGACGTAGATTGACAATCCAGCACAATCTGATCACGCCAGACCGCGCCAGATTGAAACAGATCGCGAACAACGTTACACAATCAATCTCTGTCAATCTTTGTCAGTCTGGCACGGTCTGGATTGTGTGTGTAATGGGTGCCATAGGCAGCCATTACACACGTCAATCTGGTTTCAATCTGATCAAAACCGCAGATTGATGGAATTTGATGCGGTTGGTTTGCGACGTTACACGGTCAATCCAGCAAGATCTGGATCGCAGTAGATCTTGGTAGATTGACAATCTACCACGATCCACGGTGGTCTTTGGTGGGGTTGCCAACTTTTTGCATCAATTTTCGCGTGATATCGATCGATGACCTCAGTGGTGCAATATTCAACATGCCAGTCTACCACGCAAGAGGTCCCGGGTTCGATCCCCGGACGAAATCGAAATGATTAATTTTAATTTCTGAGTGACGGGTCTGCGTATAATAAGTACATAACTATTTCGAAAAGTTAGTACCTATTAAAAACCCAAAAGCACCCATTTTATGCCTTGGTTAGTTTAGGGTTAGATGGCGCTGTGTGTGTAAAATCAAATATCGATATTTATAATACTATTTTACCAAGCTATGAACTATCTGAGTGCCAAATTTCATCCAAATCAGTTCAGCTTCAGAAGGCTGAACTGATTTTGATGAAATTTGGCACACATACATATACAGTTATAGCCTGGTATAGTAATAATAATATCGAGGTAAAAAAGTATTTTTCAAAACATTGCAAAAAATATAGTAAGTAGACTTTTGGGAAATTTATGAAAAAATAAAGTCCTCATTTATTTTTAACTAGCTTCCTTTAAAAAATAAAAATAGGGTACATAGGGTAGGTACTTCCTAGGGCACCAAACTAACTGTATGCCAAATTTCATCATCTTTCACTGCGATCCAATTTTTATAACCGACTTAAAAAATGAAGGAGGGTTCTGTTCTCTTCATCTGTATATTTTTTTGCATGTAGTCATGCGCGGGAGCTAGTTAAAAATAAATGTGGGCTATATTTTTTATAAATTTCTCAAAAGTACTTACTAAAGTATTTTACCCTAGGGTACCTTTGACCAGGATAAAAAGTATCTTATAATTTAATCCAGGCTATAAACTGTGTGTCAAACTTCATTCAAATCATTCAGCCTCAAAAACTAACATACAGACGAACAGAGAAACAAGCTCCTGCTTTTTTATAGTTGGTTAAAAATATTTGATCGCAGTATATTGTGCTATGTCAGTCTACCATGGTAGATTAACAATCTACCACAATCTACCGCGATCCGATGCAAGCAGATTGTGGTAGATTGACAATCTACCGTGGTAGACTGACAATCTACCACAATCTAATGCGATTCGATATTTTTAACCGACTTCAAAACAGCAGGAGGTTGTTTTTTGTTCGTCTGTATGTTTTTTTAGGGTATTTTTCAAATGTCCACCCGGATGTGGTCGCGGGCGAAAGCTAGTTAAAAATAAATATGGGCTATATTTTTTACAAATTTCTCAAAAGTACTTACTAAAGTATTTTACCCTAGGGTACCTTTGACCAGGATAAAAAGTATCTTATAATTTAATCCAGGCTATAAACTGTGTGTCAAACTTCATTCAAATCATTCAGCCTTAAAAACTAACATACAGACGAACAGAGAAACAAGCTCCTGCTTTTTTATAGTTGGTTAAAAATATTTGATCGCAGTATATTGTGCTAGATTGTCAGTCTACCGTGGTAGATTGACAATCTACCACAATCTACCGCGATCCGATGCAAGCAGATTGTGGTAGATTGACAATCTACCGTGGTAGACTGACAATCTACCACAATCTAATGCGATTCGATATTTTTAACCGACTTCAAAACAGCAGGAGGTTGTTTTTTTGTTCGTCTGTATGTTTTTTTAGGGTATTTTTCAAATGTCCACCCGGATGTGGTCGCGGGCGGAAGCTAGTTAAAAATAAATATTGGGCTGTAATATGTTTTTATAAATTACCCCAAAAGTACTACATATTAATTTCAATGTTTTAAAAAATAAAAATACCTTTGATAACTTTGACCGAGATAAAAATTATCCTATGTTTTTATCTAGGCTAATTTAGCGCACAGTTTGTGCGCTAAATTTCATCTAAATCAGTTCAGCCTTCAAAAAACATGTGTACGATAGCAGCAGTAGATTGCGATGAGCAGACTGCAAGTTCTCTGTTCGTTCGTTTGTATGTTTGTTTTTTAATGATTGTTCGAATGTCCACCTACGCGGATGTAGTCGCGGGCGGAAGCTAGTTAAAAATAAATGTGGACTACATTTTTATAAATATCCCTATAAAATGTTTAATTGTTTTGAAAATAATACTATTACCTCGAAAAAAAGGTGCCAACCCTAAGCCAGACCAAGCCAGATTGACGTAGATTGACAATCCAGCACAATCTGATCACGCCAGACCGCGCCAGAAATCAGATCGCGAACAACGTTACACAATCAATCTCTGTCAATCTTTGTCAGTCTGGCACAGTCTGGATTGTGTGTGTAATGGGTGCCATAGTCAACCAGAGTTACCTCATCGGCAATGAAAAAGTTTAGAATAGGTAATTAAAAACAAATGGTTTAAATTTTCGCAATATTCATTTTTATCAAAATTTAACGCATTCACAGGAACAACCACAATATAATGGTATAAACAGCCAGTGCAAAATAAAAACATTGGGGGCGGAGTAGCCGGCGGGCGACGCGGCAGAGTTTACGTAAGCGTCCCCGCTGACGGGCGATTAATCGCTGAGCGATTTTTTGTCACTAAGAATAGAACATACGGAGTTCTATACGTAAACGCCCACGAGCTAATTTTTGTAACTGCGATAAACGCGGCGTTAATCGCGGCGATTATCGCCGCGTTTAACGCCGCGATTATCGCAGCTACAAAAAGTCGCCCGTGAGCGGTTACGCTTATCAATTCTAAAATCAACCGCTTAAGAACCAAAAATGCGCAGGTCTTATAGAAAATTACCCGAGCTCCGGCGCAAATGAAATCTAACTCATTCTCAGGTACACATAAAAATGTGCAAAAAAAAAAATATGGGACCTTCCTGATCGGTGACTTACATAAAAAAACTGCAATTTTTTTTTTTCAGGAGTTAATAGTTTACATAGCTAGACGTATATATATTTCCAAAAATAATAGCTAATAATCACGACGGAGTAGTTAGATGGAGCAGTGGGTAAGCGCATCGCCCTGTAATTGCGACAGTTAAGCAACTTTTCCAAAGGCTTGATCATGAGATGGGTGACCAAAAATTTTCGTGAGCTCCACCGTTATTATTGACTGTATTTTCAGTCTTTGACACTCCACCAATCCGCAATGGGGCCCCCGTGGTGGGTTATGGCCGGTCTTTTTATCCATCCATAAGAAAAGCCTGCCCCAGCAGTGGAGACATTAAAAATATCTGATGTTCAATCACGTCTGATAATAAAGACGACGACGAGGTCGTGTTACTATGTATTTTATTTTATTCTTCTTTGAGTACTCTAGTAGCATGGCTTCTCACTATTATTTTTGCAAAAATATGTTAACAGAAAAAAATTAAACCTAAAAAACTTTTGATTGCTAAAAAGTTTTTAAAACGGGACCCTATTACTAAGACTTCGCTGTCCGTCTGTCTGTCTGTCTGTCACCAGGCTGTACCTCATGAACCGTGATAGCTAGACAGTTGAAATTTTCACAGATGATATATTACTGTTGCCGCTATAACAACAAAGACTAATAAAAACAGAATTAAATAAATACTTCAGTGGGCTCCCAGACAACAAACGTGTTTTTTTGCCGTTTTAAGTACGGAACCCTTTGTGCGCGAGTCCGACTCGCAATTGGCCGGTTTTTTTTTTGTTTAAGTCACCGATCCAGGGAGGTCTCATATATTTTTTGTTATACACATAAAAGGTACTAAAATTTGAGACAGATTTCATTTGCGCCGGAGCTTGGGCATTTTTGCGCTTTTGCATATTATATTCACTTGGTCAAATTATCATTTGGCATCTTTTTACTTTGTCAAGTTTATTAAGCAAACGTTTTATTTTGGAAAATATTATAAGTATTCCAAATAATTGCATATTTTGCCATCTATTGTGGGGAAGTTATTGCCAAATATGGTTTTTGCATCCACTACAATCTAATGGACTTCCACAGGGCAACGCCTGATTCTAATAAATAATTAATAAATCATCATTACGATTTAAAAAATAATTAGACAACCTGATAAATATAATAACCATTAGAGTCTAATAAATAATGTGCATCGAGTCAGCAGACACACCGCAGATAATTTAATGAAAGTGATCAAAATACTCTTTAAGGCCAACTGAAATTTTAGTACAGAAACTACTTTTTAGGGTTCCGTAGCCAAAATGGCAAAAAACGGAACCCTTATAGATTCGTCATGTCTGTCTGTCTGTCTGTCTGTCTGTCTGTCCGTCCGTATGTCACAGCCACTTTATTCCAAAAGTATTAGGAGTACATAGTTGAAACTTAGTTTTTAGGTGTATTTTGTAAACCGCTTTACGATTTTTACACAAAAATAAAAAAAATAAGAGATTTAGGGGGAGCTCCCCATACATGGAACTGAAACTGAAAATATTTTTTTTCATCAAACCAATACTTGTGGGGTGTCTATAGATAGGTCTTTAAAAATGACATTGAGGTTTTTAAGACTATTTTTTTTCAAAGTCAACCGTTTGCAAGATATATGCCGCTAAAGTGGTAAAATGTGTGTCCCCCCCTTTAACTTTTAAAGTAAGAGGGTGAAAAATCTAAAAAAAATATAAGCTATAGATCTTAATAAACACTTTCAACGAAAATTGGTTTGAACGAGATATAGTAATTAGTTTTCAAGATATAGTACATTTTCCAAAACCGCAAATATAACTTTGTCATTCATACAAACACTGTGAAAAACAAAGTTATTTTTTCAGACGAAAAATGATAGCGGTATTAAAATATGATATAGTATAATGTACCTACGGAACCCTACTGCGCGTGGCCCGACACGCACTTGGCCGGTTTTTAGGGTTCCGTAGCCAAAATGGCAAAAAACGGAACCCTTATAGATTCATCATGTCTGTCTGTCTGTCTGTCCGTCTGTCTGTCTGTCTGTCTGTCTGTCTGTCTGTCTGTCTGTCTGTCTGTCTGTCTGTCCGCCCGTATGTCACAGCCACTTTATTCCGAAAGTATTAGGACTACATAGTTGAAACTTGGTAGGTAGATGTATTCTGTAAACCGCTTTACGATTTCTTCACAGAAATAAAAAAATAAAAGATTAAGGGGGGGCTCCCCATACATGGAACTGAAACAGAAAAGATTTTTTTTCATCAAATCAATACTTGCGGGGTGTTTATAGATATAGTCCGTGCCATTTAAATCTGCATAAAAAGTCATTCACACGCCTCTACCAATGTAACCCCCTTTCCGGAAACTAGCGATCAAAATCTATGAGCTCTATCGCTATTTCTGTCGCTAACGTAATAAACAAGCGTTTCGACGGACAGGGGCGATTTTAAAGGTCAAATGCACCATGTGTTACAAACCTTTTTGAAAATGTACTCTTTTTAATTTATTTTTATTCAAGTAAAACTTACATAAGATGTGTTTTTTTTTAATTTCGATTATTTAACATAGTATTGTTTGTTGCATTATTGTATTTGACATTATTTCCTTTATATAATAGGTTATAAGGAAATAAAACAATAATATTAAATTAATTAAAAAGTTTATTTTAAACCTTTTATTAAACTAGTAATAGTTAACATCATTTGACTTACTATAACACAAAAAGTGTATCTTGTACGTATGTGACTTTTATTTATTTCACCATAACTTCTAAATGCCGGAGCAGATTAGGTTATGTGGGGTATCGTTAGAATTGTTAATTGTTATATTACGCAAAGTAAAACTGCCTACAATTTTAGAAAAAAAAGCAGCTGTGTGACGCCATTTAAGAAAGTGAACGTTTATTTTTTTCAATTGTTTCAATATGGGTATAGATAGAGATGTTCGATCCGATCCGATACTTGCGTGGATCGATACAATGCGATACGACACGACACGACCCACTCGATTTTTTATCGATACAATAGCATTCGATCCTCTGGTGGATCGATTCACGTTCATAGAGGATCGGATCGAAAAATCGAATTATGTATTTATTGTATTAAATAAATATGTATAGAATGAACTTTAACAGAATATTTAGTCCAAACCATTATTCGTTATACTTATGATATCGCATCCCTTGTTTAAAACACTATAACGGGTGAAGAGATCCATATTATTATTATAAAAATTCTCTAATCACTTGTTGCCATATCATATTTCAATGTACCGTCAACTATTATACTATTGTTTAGTTTGAGAAGAGAACAAATTTTGTTTCATTAAGTACGTTTTGATCACTTGACCACCAGGAACTTTTAATTTTATTTGTGTACTTTAAGATTTATATTTGCTAGTTTTTTATTTTTATACCTACACTACCAAACAAATTAGGTAGGTACTTAATATAATATTTCTATTAAAGTGTGATCAAAAAATAGACTTTTCTAAAATATTTAATTAGATTTTGGATCGATCCAAAAAATCGTATCCATTTAATAGGATCGATACAGTGGATTACGATCCATTGCGATCTGGAATATCGATACAAGGTACCCAGATCGAACATCCCTAGCACAAACTAACTAAAGAATGCAATAATATGACAATAGCGGTGACGTAATGCCTCACCCCTAAAAAACTCAAACAGGTTTTGCACCTCTGGCCACGAGAGGCGTCGTAACTAACAAATATTAAACAGCAGTATCTCATATAGCATGATTTTTGCGTGGTAATGGAGTATTTGTATGAATTAAGTTCTGATTCTTATACTATAACCTTTAATTTAACTTATGATAAAGTACATTACGATTACATGATAGTAAAAACTAAAATTTTATGAGTTAAAAACATGTTTAAAAAATTGCAACATAGAGTACTGATAGCTTTATTTTATCATGTTCACCTGCCTTTATCTCGAGACGCAGTCGTTTTGTGGTTTAGCGACAGTTAGTATGAAATGCGAGATGCTGTCGCAAAGTTTGTAGAATTTAGGTACAGGTAGGGTGACTGACTTTTTATGCAGATTTAGATGGCACGGACTATAGGTCTTCAAAAATGACATTGAGGTTCCTAAGACAATTTTTTCACAAAGTCAACTGTTTGAAAGATATATACTGCCAAAGTGGTAAAATGTGTGTCCCCCCCCCCCCCCCCTTTAACTTTTAAAGTAAGAGAGTGAAAAATCTAAAAAAAATATATGCTATAGATCTTAGTGAACACTTTCAACGAAAATTGGTTTGAACGAGATACAGTAAAAAGTTTTCGAAATATAATACATTTTCTAAAACCGCAAATATATTTTTGTCGTTCATACAAACACTGTGAAAAACAAAGTTATTTTTTCAGGTGAAAAATGATAGCGGTATTAAAATATGGTATGGTATAATGTAACTACGAAACCCTACTGCGCGTGGCCCGACACGCACTTGGCCGGTTTTTTTTTATCTTATGTTATAAAAGACTGTGCCTGCGTGTAAAGCCGGTGTTGTGGCTTAGGTATTTGTAGTTTCTGTACTCAATTTTCAGTTGGCCTTAAAGAGCGTTTTTTAATCACAGTAAGAAATAGGATCGTTAGGAATAAAAAAATGTTCGAGTTGATTTATCGTTTTTCCGTACAAAATGTATGGGAAAAGTTTTTGGAGATTTCTGTCGATTCTAGTACTCATACCTTAAATGGTCCCATAGAGTCTTTTGATCCCCACATGAAATAGGATCGATTGGCATAAAAAAAATTGTTTTGGTATTTTAGCTTTTTTTTGCTAACGGTAAGTAAGTAACTTTTTTCCAAAATCTGTGAATGCAGTTCAGAATATCTCAAAAAGTTATGAAAGGTCTTCTAGGAACGTTTTTCTGTAACTATAACGGTTAAGGTACTTGCCCTTCAGAGATGTGAATTATTTGAAATACATGTATTTAAAATACAAATACAAAATACAAAATACGTATTTGTATTTTGTATTTGAAATACTTTTTTTCAAAATGTATTTTGTATTTTATTTGAAATACTTTTTATGAGGTATTTAGTATTTTTAAAATACAAATTACTTTTTTCTGTGTATTGGTATATGTATTCTGTGGTATAGGTATGTCATGTCAATGTCAAACAAAACAAAACAACCAATCACAGAGCTCGGTAATTTGTCATGACACTTCGTTTTCTATCTATACCAATGGGTTCTAATGGGTGCATTTTAGCAGACTAATCGCTAAAGAGTTCTACACTAGGCAGACGTGGGCCACGTATGCCGATCTGCGTATAATATTAAGGATGATCTCTTTGAACAAATGCTAGTGTTAAAAATCAGTGAAATAATATGAAGTTATTTTATACCATATTTTATTTATTTGACCAGTTTTAACACTAATATTTTTTAAAGCTACAAAGATCCCAAGTTAGAGTGTTTGTAAAAATTAGTACAGAAACGAAACTTGTTTCCAAGTATAGAGTCTGGCCAACGAGTCGTGTCATTTCAAACCCGCGACAAATTTAAAATTTTCTTTCTCTAGATATTATTATCATTAGGGTTGACTTATAATATGGCACTGAAAAAATGTATCCCAGTGAAAAAAAGTTATAACCTCCTTAAATAACCTAAAAATAAAAACTAAAATCGTTTAAAATAGCTCAAAAAACCATGAAATAATATTGTAATCACAAATACGCATATAAATTTTAATAAAAAAACGTCTATTGAAGTCGGTTGGGGCTCGAAAGAGGAAAACTTTTTTTATTCTAAAATCCCCACCCGACTTCATTAGACGTTTTTTTTATTAAAATTGATATGTGTATTGGTGATTTTAATATTACTTCTTGCCTTTTAGAGCTATGTGAAGCTGTTTTAGTTTTTATTTTTAGGTTTTTGAAGGTTTTTCTTTTTTAAAGAAGCTTTTATATTTTTAACTTTTTTGTGGTAAGTGTCTAAGCATGTAATATTTTTTAATTTTATATATATTTTCAAAATGTCCATAACTCAATTTCTAAATTTACGCTGTTTGTTTTTAAAGAGTTGTTGTACTTTTGTAGTCCAAGTCTATTCCAGAACGTCGCAGACCATAACTTGATTTGTTTTGGATTGTCACAAATCTACCAATATCACAATCACTATACATATCCTATTTGAGTTTGAGGAGTTCCCTTGAATATCTTCGAAGTCCAAGGTCCAATGTCAATTAAATTAAAAGGACACTTAAGGGTATCCCTTTTCCAACCAAAAATCGGTTCATAATAACCAAGTCGTCAAGGTGGTTAACGCAAAATCGTAGTATTTTCAGGATTATTTGGAAAGTACTGGAACGTTTTAAAAAATAATAAAAATTGGGACCATCTCGCAAGAAAACTCAGTCAAACAAAAAATAACCACCAAAATCGGTCTATAAATATCGAAGATACGCGCGAACAACTATAAAAAAATACAATCGAATTTAGAACCTCCTCCTTTTTTGAAGTCTGTTGAAAAAAGACAACCCGAATGATATTGATAATATCTATATTTGGAAACAAGTTTCATTTCTGTATCATACTTTATTAAAAATTATGATACAGAAATGTTACTTTAGAAGAAAGTTCATGAAATGATCTAGTGTCGGCCACGGTCATGCTCTTTGTTTTCTTATGTTATGTATTAGGCATGAGGGAGGCAGTTGTTTTCATAACAATATACCTAATTTTATCGACAAAAACACCCACATGTTGGGGTCTATCCTCACTCCTGTTGGAATGGCCGCCATTTTAAGGGTCATAATTCAAACAAAATGACTCTCAAAAAATGCAACGTAGAGCAATAAATTTTGAAGTCGTTTTGTAGATAATATCCCTGTGTATTTGAATAATGCAAATGTCCTAGTTTTTAAAAATGTAATAAAAACTCAAAAAAAGTACACAACTTTCGTATAAAATTTTACTTCAGTAATTTTTTATGACATATTTAAGTCGAAAGTTCACACATTATTTTTTTAAGTTGATAGGTGGTATTATTAGCTTTCGAACAGTATTTTTGTTATAACTGTAGGACTTCTAAATCCAGAGAAATTTATATTTTTCCGCAAGGTCATCTAAAAAAAAGTCAAATTTAAAATAGCGGCCATTCCAACAGGAGTGGGGATAGACCCCAACATGTGGGTGTTTTTGTCAATAAAATTAGGTATATTTCACGCCTTTAAATTATCATAAATTTTATTATTATAAATTAATTATTATGGACTGTGTAGTACCTAGTGTGGTAGTACACTTGTAACTGTTAATAAAAATAATAACAATGATAAAAAATAAAATACGAAAAAAGGTATTTTATTTGAAAAAAGTATTTTGAAAATACGTGTTTTGTATTTTGTATTTAAATACTTTTTTTGAAAACTATTTTGTATTTTTATTTGAAATACAAAAAATAGCCAAGTATTTGTATTTTATATTTAAATACTTTTAATAAAGTATTTTGCACATCTCTGTTGCCCTTAATGAACTGTCTCAAAAATCCACCCTGTATGTTAAAAGTTAAAGTTCTATGTTTGTAGTAAAACCTGTTGTCATAAGAATATTGTACCCACTGGTACCTAGGGTACCAGTGGCGAGGGGTGAAATTATGGCGAAGGTAAGCCGCACTAGAATAATGCTATGATCTGCATAGTGGATCAGTGGGGTGGGATTTCTCAAAGGTAAGCTGATGGGAATCGGCTTGTATAGACCCTTCGCCACTGCTAGGTACCTACGTTTTAGCATTCTATTTCTATATTGGATTTCGGGTGAAGCACATTTCCATTCCACCTTGGGCATTATCATCGCTTAAAATATTGTGAGATACCTATTACACAATACTAATCTAATCTTGTACACAAACAAAGGCACACTTTCACTAGTATTTATATATATTATTATGTAAAGACGGATTTGTTAAATATTGGCCTTAACGCACAATTGATAAGCCGAGACCTTGATTAATTATTTATCTGCCTACACTGGTTAATATCGATAACGAAAGGAGACTTACTTTATGATCGACAAGTACAAAAAAAATAACAATGTGATGCCTTTCGATTCTGTAATCAAACTCGCATCTCACTACGCGGGAATTTTAAATCAAATGATATAATGATTGGCTGTTTTTTAATCACAAAAGATTTTAGATAGCTACGGCAGCTAACTAATACCTTTTACAATCGGTAAAATAGCTTATGCTCAGCTAATTTCTAAGGGAACAATATTTTCTGTTACCTAAGTTTCGATGTGTCACTAATCTGCAATATCCTAATAATAATTTCTATCCTCAAGAAATATATTAGTCATCTATTCATCAAAACTGTCCGTAAGTAGAAATCATCAGATTAATATAAATATGTATCTTAAATAATAGTTTGATCACTTTTTTCTATAGCCTGAATATAAGATCCGTCCTCTAAAATCGAATGAACAAACTATTGTATTATGTATTCTGTGCTATTGGTATCATTTAATTCGTTCAATTATCAAAATAATAGGTCTGTCACTTATTAAACAGTTCCAAAATTACCTAACAGGGGCAGAGTCGAATTGGCGGGTTGTGCACTTTCACAATCCTTGGACCGACTTCAACGAATACAAAATTCAGTTTTGGAAGGTAGCTTCGGGGAGGGGGGGCATATATAGGGTAAGGTTGGGAACCCCTGCTCTAAATCAAAACTAGTGATAGGACTCGGATCACAATTGATTCGAATCAAGTCAATCCAAGCTCGATTCGAATGAGTATTTATGCTGATTCGAATCATCACCTGATTTGAATCAGTAGGCTGATTCGAATTGGTTGGGTGATTCGAATCATCACCTGAACCGAATCAGTTGGCTGATTCGAATTAGTTGGCTGATTCGAATCATTACCGGATTTGGATTGGTTGGCTGATTCGAATTCCAACGGTGATTCGAGTTTTTTGTATTCGAATCTTTGATGGCGTAACAAGCTTACCTTAGGGACTGAGATGGTAGTTTAATATTCGTTTTATTAAGTTCTTTAACCATTATTTAGTATTTTCGCCCACGTGAATGTATTTTCTATAATAATTAATTTTACGATATTGTTATTGATTCGAATCATTACATTGATTCGAATAATCCGAATCATCACCTGATTTCAATCATTCGACTCATCACCCGATTCGAATCATTCGACTCGTCACCTGATTCGAATAGACTAGCTGATTCGAATCATCACATTTATTCGAATCATCATATCGATTCGAATCATCGTTAAACTCGAATCGACGATTCGAACCTCTTATAGAGGATCCGAATACATTTTTTTTATTCGAGTTCCATCACTATTTAAAACCAGCACTAATAGTGCAGTAATAAAATTATTTAAAGATTAAAAATATTTTTTTGGTAAACATTTTTATACTGTTTGGCGATTCAATTTTAGTGACACTTTTTATTATTTTGAAACCCAATAAGTATAATTATTTGATGATTGATATCATTTCCAAGTAATTCTTAATTAATATTTAGGTAAGCGTTTTAATATTAGTTGGTGATTCAAATTAGGTGACAGATCTACTATTTTAGGAACAAATATTATTTATTAGGTCACTGAAAATGCAATTATTAGGTAATTGATAAAATCATACCCAATTTCTAATAACAAATTCACGCGAAGTAAAGTGAGGTGAGTGAGATGCGAGTTTGGTTACAGAATTGACAGGCTGTTCTCTCCTAAAGCCTAAGTAAACATATTGATATAAATACTTTTATATAATAAATAACCAAGGCCAATAAAAATAATAAAACCAGAAAGTCAACTTCTAACATTTAATAATGTGACAATGTCATATTATTATTTTATGGAGCCTTGGTGCTTGGTGGCACTTGATGGCAGAGTGGTGGTGCTGATGTGAGAACCAATAGGTAATATAGGTTTATGTATAGAATCGTCATAGCAGCAAACCAGGTCTCTTCTATAGCAGACCCGACTGATGTACAAGAATTTCTTGTCAATACATTGATGTCGTGGAATGCATTCACCTTTCTTTTCGACACATGAGGGATCTACAAATGGTAAGGCAGAGAATTGATAAGTCGGTACGTATATCATACTTTTCCACTTTAAAAAAAAATTGAAAAATTTAAAAAGATGACTGCCCTGCTAAAAACAGACTAAAAAGTTAAATAACAAGTGTCATTGCAGTCGGGGGACCGTTTTGTGGAACAATTTTTAATCGAAGAGGTCCCTCGATTGCAATGACACTTGTTATTTAACTTTTTAGTTTGTTTTAAGCAGGGGCCGTACCGGCTTACGAATCGACTATCGAAAAGTCTGCTGGTTTTCAAATTAAAACATAAATCGAGCCCCAATTGGGCCAAAATGGCGAACCCCAATTCATGATGTCACACGAACATCGTTATCTTCCAAATTACGTCAACAGAAAGTACAAGACGAAATTCCTTACTTTGATTTTTCTGTTTTAAGTTGAAACTCAGCAGACTTTTCGATAATCGATTCGTTAGCCGGTACGGCCCCAGGGCATTCGTGTTTTTTTTTTAATTTATTTATTTTTATTTCACACATTTTAGTGACAAATTATATATTTTTGAAATGTGCTCATTTAAGGCCTTTCATTTTATGCCCATATTGTAATAATTGAAGAAAAATATATTATTTTCACATTTTAAAATGGCGTGATACAGTTGCCACATTAACTTTTTTCAAAAAAAAATATATAAAATATAGCCAGTGTCACTCGGAATGATGTAAGGATTCTAACAATATCCCATACATCCAAATCCGTTGAGCCATTTGGCAGTTATGGTAGAATAAAGAAACTCACATACCCACATACATGAACCCTGAACACATATATGACGACTGATAATAGTAAGACTATGGAAAGTGATCATACACAGATTTAAGACCAGATAAAATCCAACCATTTTCATCAGGTCTTAAATCTGTGTATGGCTACTTTTTATAGTCTTCTAGATCTAGTAGATCTGTGGCAATCAAACCAAGCTGTAGAACACGACAATAGCTAAACTATGTGGTAAACCCCGAAAAATAAAAACTATCAATTCTGGAGATATACAAATATAGGTTACGGCGGGTTGCGATCTGTAAAACTTGGGTTAAAGTATCTATACTTTCGTAATAATTAACTATATCACAACGGCAAACGGTAACCTCTTTGGTGATTTAAATGTTCTACGGGCTACTGTACTATTAGTACCTACATTATTTTAACTGGTGACTTTTGTGTGTTAACTTTGATAGAAATAGTTAATGCATAATAAAACATCACTCTACCTTTTCAACACTAATGAATTTTCCATTTAAGCCGCGATTACATAGGTATCCCGATCCATCCTAGTTCATCCTAGTTAGGAACCAATTTAGAGTTGCCACCCCTAAAATAAGTTCAATTTTAACAGTGAATTTGCACAAATAACGGAAAGGTCAACATTGTTTATGATTTTTCTATTTTCGTTTCTCATCTCCAATCTTAAACATTGTTACCTTTCCGTTATAGAGTAAATTCACTTTTTAATGGAATTATTAGTTAATATTTTACTGTCAAGTACGGGTGGCAGCCCGAAATTGGTTCCTAACTAGGATCCTAGATCGGGATATGTAATGAATATGTAATTTTTCACATTATGATATTATGCTACGCAGTTCATTTAAACGAAGACAGCCCTAAAGTTGCGTCGTCAGAAAAGGTAAGAGCACGTAATAGAAAGAGAGGCAACTACTTGGTGAATATAACTACGCCATTAGCGCTGCGCGACCTGAATTGCACTTTATTCTGTCGGAGCAAAAGTCGCTATTTATATAAATGACTTTGCGGAGTGCTGCTTCTGTACTTGTACTATTAGTTATTCTGTGGCTTAGGTACTTACGCTTGTTGACAGCGTAGAACATCTCCTTGCCATTTTCGCTCAATTCTTTGAACACAAAGTCTCTATACGATTGAGGATACTTGGTATAAAGACTCTCATCAAGATCAGATGTCGTTGTCGTAGTCGTTGTCTTACTCGTCGTCCGTCGTCGGCCATCTGCAGGCAGAGATAACACTGCAAAAATAAAAAGGAGAACCACATTAAACATTTCGGTAACCTGAAATCAGTTACACAGAATAGGTACACTTTTTATCAATTAGCCATATAGCAATTAAGTCAACCTATAAACATTACGATTGCATTTAAAGGAAATTAAAATTTTAATTGAATTTTATTTGACGGCTAAGTACATTCAGGTGTGTCTTCACACAGTCGCTTTCCTTTTCCCTTTCACTTTCATCTGACGCATGCATGCCTCAAGGCATTCAATAGCGATTCTTCGCTGATCGTGCGCTTTCGCTTTCCTCTTGCGCTTTTTTAACAGAAACGAACTAAAAGCAGGGCTTTATAACGTTACCAATTAACAGTAAAAATAACGTTACGTAACGTTTTTTACAATATGATACCTTGATAACGTTATTTTTTTTAACGATACCTAGTAACATATCATTAATTTAACGTTACAATACGGTTACGTTACTAGATAACGTTAAGAAATAACGTTATTTTTAATAGTAATTTTATAAGTATTGTGTATTGTAGGTAGGAACCTCTACTACCCAGTACCTACCGCAGAGACTGATCACGTCACGGTGGCGTCAACGTCAATTACACACTGCTTTAAATATTTTTATAGAGTAACATAATAACGTTATCAAGGAACGAAAAATTAACGATAATTTCTGTTTTACCGTTATCAATTTTACCGTTATTAATTTCCAGTTTTAACGTATTTTTTAACGTTACTAATTTTTAACGGTATTTGAAGCCCTGACTAAAAGTTAAATAACAAGGTGTCATTGCAGTCGAGGGACCTCTCTGATTAAAAATTGTTCCAAAGACGGTCCCCTGACTGCAATGACACCTTGTTATTTAAGTTGTAGTTCGTTATTGGCAGGGCAGTCTTGTTATTAATATTTTATAAAATATTTTTTTTTAATTTCACACATTTTAGTGACAAATTATATAGTTTTGGTATGTCACTTATACCCACAAACATACACTCCTTTTTTGGGCAGTCGTCTAAATAAAAAACATCTAATTTGTATTGGAGAAAGTTGAGTGTGCAAGGGCACTGTTTAGAGGCAATCGATATTGCATGCGCTTCACGCAAGTTGAATACAAAGTTAAAGGAAGTGCACGGTTTGGTTATTGCATACGTTTGACGCAAGTTGAATTAAAAGTTGAAGCGACTCGGTGAAGACAGACCATTCATTTGTGGATTACATCAGATTGGAAAATAGTATTCTTTACATTGGCATACTTTTTATGCTCTGCTATAAAAACCACCGAGCATAACAACACAAATCACAAATTAGGTACTATTGGGAATTAAATTGGCGTTTTTTTTTCCTCACGTATAAAGAACCTCGTCACTTCTACAATTTAAAATAAATATGCATAGTACCTATATTATATTATCAAATAATGACCATCATTGACAACTATCCATAATAAAAAAAAACCTTTATATCGTGGTTGGCCCCATAGTAAAAGTTGTTCATTTACGTGGTCTGATATCCCCATTTAATTTTTAGATATACTTAAAAATTAACGGTGTATAGTTTTCTAAACATAAATAATCTTGAAATGACTCCTCTTTTTGTTAGCATAAATTGTTTTAATTAACCTTAGCCAAAACTTATCTTTTTCACTTACTTATGTGGCATTACGTTATCTTAGTGTTTTAAAATTAGTGCATAAACACTTTAAAACATTAGCGTTCATGGTTGTTAAATAAATCAAGAACATTACAACCTTAGTATGGAAAATGTCACTTCTTTAAAATTCTCCATACAAAACGCCGATTTCATAAGTGGACTCTTATTGTTACCGTGACATTCTGTTCATCTGAAAATATATTTCCTACTTTTGATACAATTATTATCGATACCTACTGCAGTTTCATCTGGAAAATACTAATATTGATTTCCAATTTTATTATTATGATAATGATAACCCACCAAAATTTAACTAACCTAACCACCTACATGCGAAAAAAAAATTTTGTAAAAACTGAACAACGAACGTTCGTTCTTTGTTCAGTTTTTACAAAACAAAACTCTCTATCTTAGATAGGGAACATCAAACTGAAAACTCTTACTATGGGTAGGTACCTACAACTCTGAAATCGCAAAAAATAATTATGCTGTTTCATACAAAAACAAAAATATCAAAATGTTTGATACAGCAGATTTTTTTTCGCGATTCTATAGTTAGTCCCATCCCATAGTAAAAGTTGTTGAGTTGATGATCCCTATCTACCATATTCGGCATTATGGGTTATTTTGTAACACGTTGCATCTTACTGTGATTTAATGCATTGCATTGATCGCATTCGTCTTGGTCGTGCAACATTCAAATGGCACCAAAATTAATTTAGTTTACGGGTGACATTTCGGCGACTTTACGACAACCAGAGAGGCGACTCGTAAAACTTTTATATGTGTGATACAGGGTAACACACAGTACTAAGGTTGGTTTGGTATCTACTCCCCGAACAAAAAACCAATACAAACACAATAACTTAGTATAAACAATAACGTAGTAGGTATAAAACCATTATGCAAAAACAAGGGATCCCTAACTAAGTTGGTATTTCAGTTTTTTCTGCAAGCACCACTTCTAAATTTATTTAACTTTATTTTTATCAATTTTTTAATGTAGCACCAGAAGTCCAAAAACAGTCCCTAATGCCATAGAACTAAAAAAGCGGCCAAGTGCGTGTTGGGCCACGCGCAGCAGGTTTCCGTAGTTACCTTATACCCAAAGAATTTAAAAGTAGTCTTATAAATTCCTTGCTTATACCATACTTTAATTATTATTTTAATACTTACCACTATCATTTTTTGTCTGCAATAAATAACTTTGCTTTTCATAATATAAATGACAAAGTTATATTTTCAGTTTTGGAAAATGTGCTATACCAACTGTTTACTATATCTGTACTAGGTATATCCTGTTAAGGGGTTATAGATGAGGTCAAAACAAATGTTTTTTTTATAATTTTATTGATATTGATAACCCGAGGGGGGTTGTTGCTACATTTTGGGCTACATTTTGAAAAAAAACCGGGCCTCTCTATCTCTTACGGTGTAGGCTGTGCTGTGGCGCTAAGGCGTGTTAGAGTACTCTTATCTTTAGTTTGATTTGATTTAGTGAAATTATTGATTGTGTGGTTTTTGGACTAAAAAAGTTTTAAAATTGAAAATATTTTTTCGATCTCTTTGGTAAATACCTATCCCACCAAAATCATTTTCATGAATAATGTTGCCAAGACCTCGCACTGTCAAAAAGTAATCAGACCTCATGTAGAGCCAAGCTTCTAACTCTACGCGCCCTAACTCTACAAACAAGGCCTAACTTCAAAAACTCTACACCTTAGTCAAAATATGTGGCTTGGCCGTTTCGTTACTACAAGCACTATTGTTTATTAGAAAGGTTTCCATGTAGCATGTAAAAAACCGTAATCGAATAAATAGTTATCTTTTATTTTAAATTTTTGTGTCTGAAAACGGACTTTTGATTTAAAAATACTTAATTTCACTTAACTCAAAAACGATTAACTTTTCGAGAAGAAGTTTTATTACAAAAAATATTTATTTTGACCTCATTTATAACCCATTAGCAGGAAATGCAAGAATACGTCATATTTCAAGTAACCTTGTATATATATTTTTTTATTTCTCACTGTCTTATTTTAAAAGTTAGAGGGGGGACACACATTTTATCACTTTGGAAGTAAATCTCTTTCAGACGGTTGAATTTGAGAAAAATAGTTTTAGGAACCTTACCTAATGACGTCATTTTTAAAGACCCTATAATCGTACTGCACGTATAGGTTAGATGAAAAAAAAATCAGTTTCAGTTCCATGAATGGGGAGCCCCCCTTAATCTTTTTTATTTTTTTTTATTTTTGTATATAAATCGTAAAGCGGTTAACAGAATACATCTACCTACCAAGTTTTAAGTGTGTAATCCCAACAGTTTCGGAATAACGTGACTGTGACATACTTACGAACAGACAGACAGACATGGCGAATCAATAAGGGTACCGTTTTTTAGTGAAAAGGTCTATCATAAACAAAGTTTCGGTAAATAAAAGTTTATTTACCTTATCCTACTAATAGGCCTCACAAACGGCTTAACAGATTTGGATTAAATTTCACACACAGATAGTTTATAGCCTGGATTAAAGCATAGGACTAATTTTTATCCCGGTCAAATGTTCCCTAGGGATTTTTCGAATGTCCACGCGGACGAAGTCGCGGGCGGAAGCTAGTCAAAAATATATTTCTCCTTATTTATGAAATAATAGGGAGAGAAAGAGAACACAACGAGTATGATTGGTACTTGCGCCGACACCGCCATAGTGAACGCTCCCTTTTTGAAAGGCAGCATCTTGGTACAATCTTTGTTTCTGGTGCCTTCAGGAAATATCCAAATTTTTGTCGGAAACATGAATAAAATAAGTTCAATATTAATAATATTGCACTTAAACAACAGAATACATAATAATACAAGTCTTATACGTACCTACTGAAATGTATACGGAAATACGTTATTTGCAAAAAGGTAAAGTAAAATGCCTTTTTACGATAGCTCCGTTTCGTAGGTATCATAAAAAGCTTAATTATGTCGAACGTTAAAAAATAAAGTGTACCTATAAAGTCTACCTACATCATATATTTTTAGTAATAAAATTAATAAAAAGATATAATAATATTAATAAATTGTAGAAACTTCGATGAATGCGGAAATAGCAGAGCCACATAATAGCAGAGCTCTAAAGCACGGATTTCTTTACCGTGCTCTAAGTTTCTAACGCCATCTATCATATTTCGAAGAATTCACTTTTACAGTGTGCTCCACGTTCTACGAAAACTTGAGCATCCACACAAATTCTAGTTGAGTAGAGTTTTGTTAGGTGGAGGCAAAGTAAAGAATAATAATTGATTTGAAACTAAATTAGTAGGTAGCTGTAGCTAGTAGCAAAAAATTAGAATGTGAAAAAAACGTAAAAGTATAGCCCAAGTGTTGCCAACTCAGATTTTTAAAAAGACGTAGGCCAGTTAAGAAAAGTACGTAGATCGATGACGTAGAGTTAGTATAGTAGATTATACACCAAGGGGATAAACCACTGTTTTATGTCACGGTCTGTGAACCTGGCGCGAACGTTTGCGAATGTGGAACCGTGGGGCAGTTTTGCCGTGATTCGCAAGCAATCCGCGCCGCGACTTCACGCCGTGATTCGCGCGTGTGTCTGTCTGGAGAGAGAGGCTAAGAGAAGTTCGCTGCTTCGTGCGCGAATCGCGTGAGTGTGGAGAGGCCTTTAAAGTAGCATGTCTGCTAGTGTGACCTTGAACTAAGTACAGACTTAAGATACCTTTCGAACAATAATTTACGTTCGTCCTACAGACAAATAATATATGCAACTCAAAATATACAGTTTCACAAACGCTAATCAGTTAAACAATAGCACCAGTAGTGTGCTCAAGCACCTACTGCGTCGATATAGTTCTTTCTGTGGTCGATATTATTGCAAAATTAGCAGTGATAAAATGTGGTACATACTAATTTTGCTCTTAACGTTCGTGGCGATTTGCCTATTCTGGAAAGTTACTCAGAAAGAGAACAACCAATACAAATTCAATTTTAAATTCTACAGTTTTTATTTATATGCGTCTTTTTGTACTTTTTTCATGTGGCCATTTTTCTTGTTCAACCCTAAGAGCGTGCATAATGCTAGGTAAGTTTCCCAAAAGTGTGGTATAGATAGTAGGTACATTACAGCCGAGAACGGGAAGTAAGCATTTACATTGGTAAATGCTCACTTCCCGTTCTCCATCATCCGGTCTCCGGTCATCTCCATCTCCAAACTCCGGTTTTTAAAACCAAATAATAATTCCAGGCATTGTTAATAGCTTCTACTGGAAGCTATTGAAGGCTTATACAGCGTGTTACAAAAATGGGTGCCCTTCGCATCGCATAATTTCGATTGTCCTAAAGTCACTTGGCATAACTCGATTGGCATAATAATCACAAAGCATACTATTTATTTAGCATAAATTTCGATACGCATAACCATCGAATTGCATAACTTTTAAAAAGCATAATATTTCAAAGCATAATAGTTACAATTCCTAATTTCAATTGGCATATTGCCAGTAAGGATATTTTGAAAGGCATAATTTTGTTATGCCTAATATACATATCAAATCAAATCAAATCAAATCGTTTTATTCACACAAAACAGAGTGCATACAGTTGTTATTGATTACAATTCCGGTTCTCTGCCGTGCCATACAAAAGGCATGTGAAATGTCAGTTTAGATTAAGTGGTACTAATAATTAAATTGAAATTTCATGTGATTATAATAGAAAAAAAATCATTTTAAGTCAATGTTTTAATTTAGAAATTCTACAATTGTGTAGAAACATTTATTTTTTAACCACGCTTGTAATTTTTTCTATAATATAGGTAAACTAAGCTCCTTTATAGACCTTGGTAGCTTATTATAAATTTTTATGCAGTAAGATAACAGTTCCTTCTATAATACTTTGAATGTACTACATAACTACTAATGTTTTCTAGCATAATATTAAGAAAAAAACATAGCTAATTTGAATACTAATTTATAAAAAAAACTTTAAATGTGACCACCATTGGTGGTTTAGGTTAGGTCAGTGTTTAGAGTTTAGACCACTCTAAGTTAAGTGGGTGGAGCTTAATAATGCTTGCATGCATGTTACACGTTGTGCTTTCTTTTATGCATGCTTTCTTGCTTGCTTGCATTATGGATGCTTGCTTGCTTGCGGATGATTGCTTGCAAAATGCTTGCCAGGGGCCCGAGGCCCCCCTTTATAAACAAAAACTTTTTTATTCACTAGGTAGGTTAAGTTAGGTTAGTGTTTTGACCACTTGCAACGGAGCGAGCAAAGCAAGCGGAGCTCTATGGTGCTTGCATGCATGCTGCATGCTTGCCTGCATGCTGTATGCTTGCTGCATGCTTACCTCTGCATGCTGCATACTTGCTTGCGTGTTGGGTGCTTGCTCGCATGGATGCTGCATGCTGGGTTTTTGCTTGCAGAGTGCTAGCACGGAGGTGCAGGGAGCAGAATTGCTCATATTTTTAATGATTACTTATTCATAAATATTTATGAGTTTGAGAAAATATGCCTAAAGAAATTAGGTCTCTTATTACAATGCGTAATAAGATTATGGCTTTTGATGATTATGCTCTTTAGACAATATGCCAATTAAGAAATATGCTATATACAAAAATTTTAAAAAATATTTTTTATTTTCAATTAGCCCGTAACGTCTCTCTATCCCTTTACAAAAATAATCAAAGCTACATACCTAAGTATGTTTTATAATTTTATGCAATAATTATAATTTTTACACAAACAATGTATAAAAAATTGCAGGTTCGGTGTTTGGGTTATAAAACACATAACAAAACTAATTGAAATAGAATGGGTTCTACGCAATGGAGAAATATTGGCGGAAGAGAGAGGAGCCGTTATTGTGTCTAATCATCAGTCATCCCTCGATATACTAGGTGGGTAAATATAGTAATATAGTAGGTTTTTTTATGCACAACGGGATAGTGCTTGGCCTCCACCCCACCTGATGTTAACATCAGGTGGGGTGGAGGTGACGATAAGGCCGTAGGTACACCCGGAATCCTCATCACTGAGGAACTGACTATCTTACCTTTAACTGCCGGAACACAACAATTTTTAAATTGTTTTTAAGTTAATTTAACTGGTAAAGAAAACAATCAAATCAATAAATTTTTAGGGTCCGTACCCAAAGGGTAAAAACGGGACCCTATTACCAAGACTCCGCTGTCCGTCTGTCTGTCTGCCTGTCACCAGGCTGTATCTCATGAACGAGTCTACCCTTTATGGCAGAACTTTTTATGTCATAATTTTATTATGCATAACAGCAAATGGCATAAACTTCATGTCGCAGAAAATCGTTAGGCATACACTCATTTATCATACACCTAAAACGCATAATTTTGTAAGCCAGAATAATCTTTTGGCATACATTTCATATCCATAATAATTAAATAGTAGAACCATCATATCGCAGAAAGTTCAGTCAGAACCATCATATCGTAGAAAGTTTATAGTCAGAATCGTCTTTTGGCGTACATTTCATAGAAAATTCATATCTAGATTTATTTTGTATTTCTTACACTCATGTTTCATGCTGCATGCATCCTTACATGCATGCAAATAAACATGCATGCAAGCAAGTAAGCTTGCATGCAAGCAAACAAGCAGCATGCAACATGCGTGCAGGCAAGCATGCAGCATACAAGCGAGCACGCATGCAGCATGCAAGCCAGCAAGCATGCATCATGCATGCAAGCATACAGATTGCATGCAAGCATTGTGGAGCTCCGCTGCGAGTGGTCAAAACGCTAACCTAACCTAACCTACTGATAGGTGCATTAAACATTTTTCTTTATAGCGGGGGGCCTCAGGCCCCCCGACACCCCCGAGCAGGGGGCCAGACCCCTGCACCCCCCGGCAAGCATGCAAGCAGAATGCATGCAAACAAGCATTCAAGGATGCATGCATGCAAGCAAGCAAGCATGTATGCAAGCAAACAAGCATGCATGTAAGCAAGCATGCATGCAAGCAAACAAGCATGCATGCAAGCAAGCATCATGCATGTTGGTTTTGCAGCGATTCGTTCTGTTGTTGACTTTTGTAGCACAACATTTACAAAAATTCAACATATTGACTTTTTAAGACAAATAGTTAATTCATTTTAAGGTTAAAATGCAGATTTTTTGCAATATGCCTAATGAAATTATTCTTAATGAAATTCTGCCATATTCGTAGTATACCATGTGAAAATTATACCAAATAATTGTCGACTAAATAAACGTTATGCCAAACGAAATTCTGCGAATAAAAATTTTCCCAAAAGTATTTATTCCTAATGAAATTCTGCCATCTGAATAGTATGCCGTTGTAAATTCGGACATGTAAGCAATCTGTCAAACAATAATGATATTAAACAATTTTTATGCCTTAAAAATATTCGTTTAAAGAAGATTCTGCCAAGTGTGTTCTGCCAAATAAATTTTGGAGCATCAAGTTTCTGCCAGATAGAGGTAACCCCTCATGAACCGTGATAGCTAGTCTGTTGAAATTTTCACAGATGATCTATTTCTGTTGCCGCTATAACAAAAAATACTAAAAACAAAATAAAATAAATATTTAAGGAGGGCTCCCATACAACATACAGTTTTTTTTGCCGTTTTTGGTACTGAACCCTTCGTGCGCGAGTCCAACTCGCACTTGGCCGGTTTTTTTTTGCTTTTTTATTTACAAGATTGATTACGGGTGATTTCTTTTAACACAGAAATAGTAAATACTTTTGTCAAGTTTTGACTTTTTTGCCCTCAGTCTTTTCTGATTGACACAAAGGACATATTTTAACATAAACGAAAACAATACGCAATAAAACAAAATTCATATGACTCTGGTACAAAGGCTGTGCCTTTTTTGTAGAAACTCAGGCGCATAATTTTAACTAAACGAGAGGTTTTGTGGAAAATAGGTATACCTATTAACTTTTCAAAAAAACTTTAAGAATAGAAAAATTTAAAAAAATTAAAAACCCTCCTGCATAAAAAGACAAGTCAACTGAAAAGATGGAAACAAGATTAAATATTAAAGGCAACATTATAACATGCAGTCGGAGGCATGCATAAAGAAAGTGAAATTATGAATGATTTGAGTTATATGCCTCCGACTGCATGTTATAATGTTGCCTTTAATATTTAATTTCCATCTTTTCAGTTGACATGTCTTTTTATGCAGGAGGGTTTTTAATTTTTTTAAATTTAATTTTTTATTTATTTCTTTTTAGTTATTATTTATTACAATCATGATATACCTTTTTGAAATCCTTTTAATGAGACCTTTAATTTGACACCCATATTGCAGTATTCTAAAAATTTTTTTTTCCACTACGTATAATAGCACCGTGCAGCCGCCATGTTGGTTTTTTTATAACGCCACTTTCTAAAGAACACTTGGGCTGACAAGACAAATCTAACGATATGTTAATCATGGAAATCCGTTCAGTCGTTTAAAAGATATGAGGTGATAAAGAATATTGCATAGAATAATAAGATACTTGCAGTCGGGTAATAAAAACTGATATAGCATTTATTCCGTCTTTAAATTCTTCTTCGATAAAAAATGAAATTGCCTGAAAACTAAAACCCTACTACCGAAAAACTAAAACCCAACTACCGAAAAATCACGCTCTAAAAAGTACATACATAGGTACCTACGAAATAAGGACTGTATTATCGAAAGACATAAACATCGAAAGACAAAACCGCGGATAACACGCTCAGGACAGTTTGTCACTGCCGCAAACTTGATGGCGACAGATAGAAGACGACTGCGATTATCGTTTAGCGACTGAACACTGCGACGCATCCCACTCCGATATAACGCCACTGCGACAACTCGAAAAAGTCCAACAGTGACATCACCCACTCAGCAATTACTGTTGACTGTACCAAATATTCTCAAGGACCCGCTGGGAAAGAAAATGCTTTTTCATTTTTGATGTCGTGTTATTGTGTGATAGATATTATTATAGAGTTCCTGTTCCGGCTCCATCATCAAACCCTGGACATTATTTCCCAACATAACTGAATTAAAACCAATGTACCTGTAATGATACTGTAATCCTTAAAAAGTATATTAATTCTAGAAATTATTTTCGAAGTTATTTTATACTTTTGTAATTTTTTCGACCCCCTGTTGTGTGTCTATTTTAGAAGTCGATTAAAAAATATACGCGATGAATAGATGACCTCCTCCCTTTCAATTGTTAAAGTTTATTTTCGACACTCTATGGTACTCCGGAGGTAGATAATATATTAAACACTAGGTAGGTACCGTACCAACCGTTTGTTGCACTGGTGGACTGCCCCGTCGCTTTTTCGAGTTGTCGCAGTAGCGTTATATCGGAGTGGGATGAGTCGCAGTGGAGTTCAGTCGCTGTAACAATCGCAGTCGTCTTCTGTCGCTATCAAGTTAGGGTCATTAGTTATTCTGTGGTTAGGGGCAGTGACAAACTGTCGTGATCGTGTTATCCGCAGTTTTGTCTTTCGAAGTAATGAAATACACTACAAATAAGAAAATGTATGTATGTTTATTCGAGTCCAAAACGGTTATCCTTGTAGAATTGCGGACTCTACTATTATACAACAACGTGTTAAGCCCACCGGTAACGATCAATTGCGATTGTCAATTTTTCCGCAATTTTTCCGTCAATGGGCGTCAAGCCCATTGACGGAAAAATTGATCGTTTACGCGTGCAATTGAAGCGATTGTCAATTGCTCCAACAATGGCATTGACGGAAAAATTAACAATCGCAATTGATCGTTACCGGCGGGCTTTACAAAACAACCCCTAATGCCGAATATGGTAGACTGGCTTTCGCCCGCGACTTCGTCCGCGTGGACATTCGAAAATTCTTAGGGAACCAATTGACCGGAATAAAAAGTAAAACTATCTGTGTGCCATTTCAAATCCGTCGTTTTTGTGTGCTTGAATAACAAACATTCAAACTTTCACACTTATAATATCAGAGGATATCCATATTCTGTTTCTGTTTGACCCGTTACCGTACCCGTTCCCGTTACTGTTCCCGTATATTATACTACAAGATGGGTGCGTAGATCAATTTGTACTGTAATGCACTGTACTGGGATATTATATAGGTAAATTAATTTAGATCTAAATAGGTATTTATATTGCATTAACTGTCATGTTGCACTAATTTAATTCAGAAGTGGGTTGAATTGAAGTATTAAAAGTATTAAATATATTAAAATTAAATTTATATATAAAACAAAAAATATAGGTTAAATAATTAGTTCTGATTTTGTTAATATTAAATATTTTGTTCAAATGTATTGAGTTTTTCGGTTTATCGGTTTTTTTTTTTCAACTATAAAATTAGGTACATTGTATTGTTAAATTTTGGTGTAATGAATAACTCTTTTGGCCGAAGTTATTAAGGAAATAATATTATGTTACAATTTAAGTAGTTAATAAGGCTGTCTGTTATTCCGAATAAATAAAAAATAAAAAAAAAAGTTTTTGTATCCCAATTTTGGGCTCTTTAGGGGTTTTATCATTTCCATCGTGTTGAACTTCAAAATAAATGTCATTTTCGCAATCAACATCCCATAAAACCTCAGTAACTACATTCATATGGATGTCGTTACTGAGGTTTTATGGGACGATTTAAAGATTTTTTACCCATTTACCCCCTAAGGCCCTAAGGTGTTTATTTTCACGAAACCACGAAACACGTGTTTACTTATTTGTCTTTGAATAACTCTTTCGATAACGAAATTTCAAGTCAACGTGTTTTGTTTCATACAAACTTTTAACTCCATTTCATCCCTTTAGGGGTAGAATTTCCAAAAATTATTTCTTAATGGATGCCTACACTGTATAAAATATCTATGTAGGGGAGACCGGGGATGGTTGACTAATTTTTTACAAAATCATACATATTTTTTGTGTTTTTATACTTACAGACAATAAAACTGCATCAATGGATAGAAGAACTATTAAACTTATAAAAAAATATAAAAACTAGTCCATTATTCAATATAATGATCATAATTTAACGCATTTTACAGAACACCAACTCTTAGTCAATTTACTCTGGGTCCGGGGTAGATTGACTATATGCCCGGGGTAAGTAGACTTACGTATCAATAAGTGACAAATTATGAGAAGAGTCAAGTAATAAAACCTTTTTTTTTTGTATAATTTAACAAAACCTTTTATTTAAAAACAATTTTAATCAGGTTCAGACATTATCTTACAATAAATCTTTAACAAAACTATCAACTCTTAGTTTTTATTTAAACATTTATTGGTTTTATTAATTAAACAGTTTAAAAATCAACTTTTCTTACGCTAGAAACTAAATGCACATATTTATTGCTCTGTTGAAATTATAGTAATTACTTAATATATATTTTTAGTATTTAAACGTGGTGGCGATCCATAGTCTCTGCCTACCACCATGGGAAACAGGCGTGAGTGTATGTATGTATGCAAACTTAATTATCTAAATATTTGTTTTATCATCAAAAGTATAAATCATTTTGTTTAAACTAAACTCTTAATCAGTCTCATATTAATCTTTGTATTTAAAAAAAAACAGACAAGTTATCAGTCTTCAATATCAGAAGTGCAATGTTTGCATTAAAAAAACATTAGATTATCTCTTACACATTTGGAATGAGTAAGAGCTTACAAGTTATGCACTGAATCCATTGTTTGCCTGGAACACTCTCGACGTAGAATCAGTGCACTCTAAACAAATCGTACTCTCGTCATCTGAATCTACAGCATTACCGTCATTTTCATCGATGTTGTCATCAGCAATCTCATTAACTTTATCCGTTCCTTTTCCTTTACCCTTTCCTTTTCCTTTCTCCTTTCCTTTTTCTTTGTCCTTTCCTTTTCCATTTTCTATTCCTTTCTTTATATCTGTTTTTTTTTTCTTAAAAGTTTCTCTTTTGTTTTTCAAATCTAAAAGATTTTGTATTTCCGTCCTATTTGTCCTTATTGTACTGTAACAAAATAAATATTAAAATACGAATAAAAGGTAAATTTACGAGATATTTTAAACATTATATCATATTGGGGTTAGTTGGCTAACTATTCCACCAGCCCCGAAAGAAATTAGTCTACCAACCCCAGACACCGCTTTAAGTTTCAATGGCATGGAATACCTAAACATTACCATCAACTTAAGAAATAATACATGAAATATGATTGATATGCACTCACTAAACACTAATAGGCAAATGGTTAACATAAAATGTGTAGGTGTACTAGAAGCCCTTTATTTGATACTAACTCAATAGATTTTAGATCATTTTTTCCCATACAAAAAAGATGAGACAACTTCTCTATGCTATTTCAGATTATAATTTAATTTATCACCAATTCCAGGGCTGTTCAACATTTGGCACGTGGTCTACAAAATGACAGTTATATCAAAGAAAGAAATATTCTACGTGTGGCCATTTGGACTGTCTGCTTATCTCGCTGGAATTGTCTTCATAAACAGAACCAACACGAAAGATACATACAAACAACTTGAAATTACATCGAATGTAATGGTTAAGCAAAAGGTAAGGATAAGTGGATCATAATTATGTAGGTATTATAGTATAGTACTTACAATACGATTCAATTGACAATAGGCAGTGGAACAGCTGATTTTTTTGCGTTTTCAAAGTTGGTCCCATAGTAACGAGCGTTCAAATATTACGTAACGAATTTGGGGGGAGGGGTACAGAAAAACGTTACGGCGCGTTACATGGGGGGAGGGTGGTTAAAAATCTCCAAAAATTGCGTTACGTAGGTAATACTTGAACGCTCCCTTAGCTATGAATTCTGTTACACGTTGTATAAAGTTTTCAATGATACCTACGTAATTAACATATTTCCCAGTAATAATGAAGCATGTTCCAGACAAAAATTTGGGTGTTTCCCGAAGGCACCAGAAACAAAGATTATAGCAAGATGTTGCCTTTCAAAAAGGGGGCGTTCACTATGGCGGTGGCGGCGCAAGTACCAATCATACCTGTTGTGTTCTCCCCCTATTATTTCATCAATAAGGATAAACATATTTTTGATAAAGGTAAATAAACTTTTCTCAATCATGCTCTGAAATATGTTATCATTCCATTTGAAAAAGGTATGCGGGGCGTTCCACATTCCGTGGGGGTCTGGTCTTTGGTCATCACATTTTAAATTTGAAATGCAGTGCGGAAATGAAATTCAATAGTTACTTTCCACACAAGTGCGGGAAGTAGCATTCTAAATTGAAATGGAAGAACTCATCAGCTAGCATTATTTTTTTTAAAATGGTGCAGGACTCCATACCTCAGGGATCAGTCCTTGGATGTGCCCTCTACTTGATATATATCAATGACCTTCCTAAAACCATCAATGAGACCTATGTGATGTTTGCTGACGACTTCTCCCTTGTGTTTCCATATAATAATGATACCAATCTCAATGATCATAATTTAGAAGTAAATTTCAACAAAACAAAACTAATGCAATTTAGGCCAATACAAAAGAATGAGCTAGACATGAACCAAATTAAACTAGAATGCGTTCCAATTTTTTTTCTCGGCATAAAATTCAAACATTAATTGGAAATCACACGTTCAAAAAATTAAAAACAAAATTATCACCATTTATACACGCGTTACAAGAATTAAAAAAATCTACAAATCTAAAAATTGCAGTGCACTGCCTACTATGCTTATGCGTGCTTATGCGTGCTTATGCTTATGCTTATGCGTATTATGCGCATGCGTGGTTGAACTACGGCATCATATTATGGGGTAATAGTGTAGATGCGAAAGATCTTTTAATCTCACAAAAGAACTGTATAAGAGTACTAACAAATATAAAACAAACCGATAGCTGCAAACCACATTGTAAAAACTTAAATATTTTAACATTACCCTGCTTATACAATTTAGAAATGTAATGAATAATGAATAATGATGTAATGAATAACTCTTTTGCTTATACAATTTAGAAATGTGCAAATTTGTTAGGAAACATCAAAATCTATATATCAAAACTATAGACGCGCCTCGTCATATTGTCCCGCGATTTAAAAATAATCTTGTGCAAACTACATCTAAATTAACTTTACATAGTTCGGGTAAGTACCCGAACTATGTAAATTTAATTTCGGGTAAGTACCCCATGTCAATAAAAATTTATAATAAATTACCAGAAAATCTAAAAGCCGAACCAAAAATCAATAAGTTCATAAATTCATTAAATCAACTATTACTCACTAAATGTTATTATTCTGTTAACGAATATTTTATTGATAAGAATATTTAAATGCTTCATGGTTGCGTGACTGATCATTTCACATGGTAGAGGAGATGCCACATTTACGAAAGTCGTCTAATTACGATTCCGGCTGGACAAGAGAGTGCTCCACCGACAACCGGTATCATTGTCTTCAGCATGATCTCCTGAACAAGAATACAGCGGTTGTCGCATTATAAAGTGGTGGAGGGGGGAGGGGGGGAGGGAAAAGATGCGGAAGTCGAGTATCGGAAATTGGTTGATTTTCTCAACAACCACTTGTCCGATTTAAACAAATAAGGTGTCTTAGGGTAGGTAATATCCTTGACAACATATTTTATTTTACAATGGTTTTTGTAAATACTATAGTTTATTAAATAATTAGAAAAAAGTCGAATTTCAAACAAAATCATTTTTGGTTTTGTAGATTTGAAGCAGTAAATTAAAATAAAGTACAGAAGTACATATAGTATAAAGTACTACGTAAAATTGCCACAGTCATTAGCTTGCTGTTTGTTTTTTAGTTTTGAAATTTGGCTGGAAGACAGCAAAATTATCATCGATATAGTGCGGGAGGTCACTGTCCGAATAATATGGAAACCGCTTTAACGAAAGTCGTCTAATGACGATTCCCGTCGAACCAGAGAGTTCTCTACCGACAACTGGTATCATTGTCTTCAGCATGATCTCTTGAACAAGAATATAGCGGTTGTCGCATTATAAAGTGGTTGAGGGGGGATGGGAGGGGAGGGAAAAGATGCGGAAATCGGGTATCAGGGTTTGGATAATTTTTCAGTAACCGCTTGTCCGATTAAAACAAATAAGGTGTCATATGGTAGATAATACCCGTAACAACAAATTTTATCTAACAATGGTTTTTGTAAATACTAAAGTTTATTACAAAAATTGAAAAAAGATGAATTTCAAACAAAGGCTTTTTTAGTTTTGCAGAATTGAAGCAGTAAATTGAAAGAAAGTACTATGAAATTAAAATTATGAGGATTTGCCCTAGAAAAAAAATATTTGTACAAAGCACAGTTGTTTCACTATATGGAGTAATAAACTTGTTAAAAAATTTTATCTAGTAACTATGCTTAAAAAATTTTTTGGGTCGCGTGGCGAAATGTTTTCTACCATTTTTTTCGAAAATCCTCTACAGAATTTAAACTATAAAGATTATCCTCGAAAAAAAAATACTGGTGAATAGCCCAGTTATTCCACTATATATAAAATAATAAACATGATAAACATTTTTGTCTAGTAACTATGTTAAAAAAATGTTTATTTGTTCACGAGGTGAAATTTTTCCTACCATTTGTTCGAAAATCCTCTACAGAATTAAAACTATGACGATTTGCCCCAGAAAAAAAATAATTGTGAATAGCCCAGTTATTTCACTATATAGAATAATAAACTTCTCAAATATTTTTGTCTAGTAACTGTGTTAAAAAATATTTTGTGCCGTGCAAACTCATTTAAACATAACTTTGCAGGTCCACCGTGTTATGTGACACAAAACAATTTTTAACACAGTTACTAGACCAAAATGTTTGATAAGTTTATTAATCTATATAGTGGGATAATTGATCTATGTACTATATTTTTTTCTGGAGAAAATCCTCATAGTTTTAATTCTGTAGAAGATTTTTGGAAAAATTATATGTTAGAGAAAATTTCGCTGCGTGACAGAAATAATTTTTTTTAACATAATTTCTAGACAAAAATGTTTGATAAGTTTATTTTTCTGTATAGTGCAATAACTAAGCTATTCACCAGCATTTTTTTCTGAGGCAAATCATCATAGATTTAATTTTGTAGAGGATTTTCGAAAAAAAAAAATTGTAAAGAAAATTTCGCCACGCACCACAAAACATTTTGTAACACAGTTATTAGACAAAAATGTTTTACAAATTTATTATTCTATATAGAAAAATAAGTGGACTATTCACTATTATTTTTTTATGGGGCAAATTTTGATAGTCTTAATTCTGTAGAGGATTTTCGAAAAAAAAGAGATAAAGAAAATTCGCCACGCAATAAAAACATTTTTTTTAACATAATTACCAGACAAATATGTTTGATAAGTTTATCATTCTATATAATGGGATAACTGGGCTATTTACCGTTATTTTTTTCCTAAGGCAAATCTTCATACTTTTAATTCTGTAGAGGATTTAAGAAAAAAAAATGGAAGAAAAAATTTCGCCATGCGACACAAAAAAAATTTTTTTAGCTAGTTACTAGACAAAAATGTCTAACAAGTTTATTATTCTACATAAGGGAATGACTGGGCTATTCACCGATATTTTTTTTCTGGAGCAAATCTTCATAGTTTCAATTACAAATTAGTTTATTTCAATTTACTGCTTCAATTCTACAAAACAAAAAAAATATTTATTTGAAATTCATATTTTATCTAATTATTTCATAAACTATAGTATCTACAAAAACCATTGTTTGATAAAATCTGTTGTTAAGAATATTACCTACCATATGACAGTTTATTTGTTTAAATCGAACAAGTGGTTATTGAGAAATTAGTCAAACTCTGATGACCGAGTTTTGCACCTTTTTCCTCCCCCCCCCTCCCCCCTCCACCACTTTATAATGCGACAACCGCTATATTATTGTTCAGGAGATCATGCTGAAGACAATGATACCAGTTGTCGGTAGAGCACTCGCTTGTCCGACGGGATTTCAATTTTGAAGGCCTGGCCCCTCCTCTATGGCCACACGAACCAATTTAAAATCACATTTTTACTACGAAAATTGAATTTCCTCGATTTCGTGAGAAAAGTATTATACAAGCCTAACACTGGAAGTAGTCTATTTCTCACTCATGCTGATGTTATAATTCCAATTGAAAAAAAAATTAAACCTAAAAACGTGGGGCGCATGCTCAAGACAATTATGGATGATAAATTTTACAAAATGCGCCCCACGTTTTAAAATTTCTGTAGGTATATTGTTATAAATATTTACAGAAGAATTAATTTTTTTACTTTTTAATTTTTACAAGTCGGTTTTGATGTTTTTAGTCTGTTTTTTTTTATAATTTAGTCCGTTTTAAAAACATGTATTAAAAAAGATTTTTTTTTCAGTTAATTATTATTTTCTGCTTTTCAGTTAACGTGCTAAGATTAAAATATACGATCTCCTATCGGAGAACTCGTCAAGACGATTCAAACGACCCCAAACCATAAGAATAAATAAAACTTTATTCTTATGCCCAAACTCGATGGGGATGCATGGTTTTATTACAGAGTTTCAGTGGCCTTCTTCCGGCTCCATCATCAGACCCTGGAAACGATTTCCCAGCAAAGTACTCGATAAGACGATTCAAACGAGCCCAAACTCGATGGGGTAGCGTGGTTTTATTAAAGAGTTCCTGTGTCCATCATCAAGCTCCATTATCAGACACTGGAAACTATTTCCTAAAAAAGTACTCGTCAAGACAATTCAAACGAGCCCAAACTCGATGGGGTAGCGTGGTTTTATTAAAGAGTTCCAATGGCCTTCTTCCGGCTCCATCATCAGATCCTCGGACACTATTTCCCGACAAAATACTCGTCAAGACAATTCAAACGAGCCCAAACTCGATGGGGTTGCACGGTTTCAATATTGAGTTCCTTTGGCATGGCCTTCCAGCTTCATCATCAGACCCTAGATCTTATCTCCCCTTAGAGTACTCATCAAGACGATTCTAACAACTACTTTGTTGGGAAATAGTGTCCGAGTATCTGATGATGGAGCCGGAAGAAGGCCATAGGAACTCTATAATAAAACCACGCTACCCCATCTACTTTGGGCTCGTTTGAATCGTCTTGACGAGTACTTTGTTGGGAAATAGTGTCCGAGGATCTGATGATGGAGCCGGAAGAAGGCCATTGAAACTCTATAAAAAAACCACGCTACCCCATCGAGTTTGGGCTCGTTTGAATCGTCTTGATGAGTACTTTGTTGGGAAATAGTTTCCAGGGTCTAATGATGGAGTCGGAAGAAGGCCAATGGAACTCGGTAATAAAACCATGCAACCCAATCGAGTTTGGGCTCGTTTGAATCGTCTTGATGAGTACTTTGTTGGGAAATAGTGTCCGAGTATCTGATGATGGAGCCGGAAGAAGGCCATAGGAACTCTATAATAAAACCACGCTACCCCATCTACTTTGGGCTCGTTTAAATCGTCTTGACGAGTACTTTGTTGAGAAATAGTGTCCAGAGTCTGATGATGGAGCCGGAATAAGGCCATAGGAACTCTATAATAAAACCATGCAACCCCATCGAGTTTGGGCTCGTTTGAATCGTCTTGACGAGTACCTTTTTGGGAAATAGTGTCCGAGGATCTGATGATGGAGTCGGAAGAAGGCCAATGGAACTCGGTAATAAAACCATGCAACCCAATCGAGTTTGGGCTCGTTTGAATCGTCTTGATGAGTACTTTGTTGAGAAATAGTGTCCAGAGCCTGATGATGGAGCCGGAATAAGGCCATAGGAATTCTATAATAAAACCATGCAACCCCATCGAGTTTGGGCTCGTTTGAATCGTCTTGACGAGTACCTTTTTGGGAAATAGTGTCCGAGGATCTGATGATGGAGCCGGAAGAAGGCCATAGGAACTCTATAACAAAACCACGCTACCCCATCGAATTTGGGCTCGTTTGAATCATCTTGACGAGTACTTTGTTGGGAAATAGTGTCCGAGGATCTGATGATGGAGCCGGAAGAAGGGCATAGGAACTCTATAATAAAACCACGCTACCCCATCGAGTTTGGGCTCGTTTGAATCGTCTTGACGAGTACTTTGTTTGGAAATAGTGTCCAGGGACTGATGATGGAGCCGGAAGAAGGCCATAGGAACTCTATAATAAAACCATGCAACCCGAGTTTGGGCTCGTTTGAATCGTCTTGACGAGCATTTTATTGGGAAATCGTTTCCAGGGTCTGATGATGGAGCCGGAAGAAGGGGACTGGGACTCTGTAATAAAACCATGCAACCCCATCGAGTTTGCGGTCGTTTGAATCTTCTTGACGAGTGCTCCGATAGGGGATGGTATATTTTTAGTCTTAGCTCTTTAACTAAAAAGCATAAAATAATACTTTAATGAATAAAAATATTTTTTAAAAACACGTTTTTAAAACGGACTAAATTATAACAAAAAATATCGGACTAAAAATATTTAAATGGACTAGTAATTTATTTTTTAATTTTTAGTTTGTTTTTAAACAAACTAAAAATTAAAAAATAAATTCCTCTGTAAATATTTATAACCCTAATAACCTATACCTACAGAAATTTTAAACCTAAAAACGTGGGGCGCGTTTTGTAAAATTTATCATCCATTATTGTCTATTGTATGGTATGCGCCTAGGGAATTCGATCCCGGCCTTTATTTCTGATCCCGGGATTTCGAGATTACACTTAGCCAATCCCGGGATCCCGGGATTATTTCGGGATTGAAGATTAAAAATAAAAAATATAAATATTACAAAAAATCGGCTCTTTAATCAACAAATGAAAATAGACTAAAATAAACGTAAATAAGATTTGGTCAAAAATCGACGTACTTAATCAAAATTTTACCAAAAAAATAACATATTTTACGTTACATTACAATACACACCTAACTAATCTAATCACTAACTAATCAAAGAAAGAGTCAAATTAAGTCTAACCAGACTTTAAGTAAGGTTAATGTGACACTTTTTACATTAAAAATTTTTTTTTTCAAGAATGCATAAGATCTCTTCAAACTTCAATAAATTGAAAAAACATTTATCTAACAAACTATGCAAATAAAGATAATTGACAAAACCTCTCTTAACGACGACCAACGGACGACGAACGACTAACAACGGTAGACGGATTTCATGTAAAAACCTAGTTAGTATTTCGGCAGTAAAGTATTTCTTAGCAAAAACTGATTTAAAATAATATTCATGAATCACAAAATGTCTCATTTCTAAACTAATCTTAAAGAATTTTCATACATTTTTGTTCAGTACCAGTAACACTGAAGCATATCACCACGTAACCCAGTGAGAGTAGCTTGTCTATCATTTTAGTTCAAAATAAAAAAAAGTTTTATTCCAAGAAACCATCGCAAACCCGTTGGGTTAATTTGTGTTGTCTACTTGGAATGCTGCTTAAATGAAATACAGAAGGTTTTCTTGTACTTTATATTAAAAATGATAGGCGTGCAATTATATTAAAAGTTGAAAGCACTGGCACTGAGCGTTTAGCATCACGCACTATATTTTTCAACTTTTTAAAATTAATTAACCAATCCCAAAAATCCCGGGATTATGAAAACTCAATCCGAAAATTTCGGGATTGAAAAACGGTCGGGATCCCGGGATCGAATCCTCCCCCACATCTTTTGGTTTAAAATTTTTAGGTTTAAAATTTTTGTAGGTATAGGTTATTAGGGTTATAAATATTTACAGAAGTTTTTTTTTACTTTTTAGTTTGTTTTTACTAGTCCGTTTTAATATTTTTAGTCCGATATTTTATGTAATAATTTTTTACCGAAAGTTTCTAAATTATGACTTTCTATTCAGCTATTTCATACAAAAATTAATAATATGAAACAGCTGATATTTTTTTCGCATTTTCCGAGTTGGTCCGATAGTAAAAGTTGTTCAGTTTGATGGTCTACCTACCAATCCTACCATATTCGGTAATAGGGGTTATTCTGTAACACGTTTTATACTCATGGATTGTGAGATGTAATTTTTAAAGTAAGAAAAACCATTTAACTTCGTTAAGTTACATAAGTGAAAGGATAAGAAACAAAGAGACTCATATTTGTTTAATGACTTTTAAATTTCTTGTAACTGCCATCACTTTTTCTCGTTCTTGTCCAAATGTCAATAGGCAAAAATTCGCAAAAGATTTACTCAACTTATACTCTTAAATAGATACTCATTAAGTAACGTCATTAAAAATTCCAGGTCATATTATAATACAGTGCTTGGAGCCAATCAGCACCGAGGGGCTGTCTCCTGAGGATATACCGGAGCTAATGGAGAAAGTGCAGCAGAAGATAATGACGACCTACAAAGAATTGACCAAAGAAGTGTTGGAAGGCTTACCACCAAATTACCCTTTCACGACGAAGGGATAATATAAAATCTTGCTCAATAATTTAGTTAATTTTAATGAATGTTAATGAATGGAAATTATTTATATACTGACATAATTCACCTAATTAAGTATAGGTGGTTTCAAGATTTGATATCATATTATAACCATTAAAAGGGCTTTGGGTAAAGTTGGCGTCGTTCTCAAATGTTGCGGCCACTCTAAGGCCCGTATTTATATACCACTCTCAATACCGATCTCAAGAGCGATCTCAGCTGATACGCTCTCAAGATGCGAGGGAGAAGCACCTTAAGTTTTATATTAAGGGTCGGTAATAGAAAAACATGGTTTGCGCGGGCCATATTTTTAAATAGAAAACGTAAACTTGTAGCCACTAAAAAAATCATACGACAAGCTAAAGAGTTTATCTAGTTGTTACAAACATTAAATTGTGTATAAACCTTATCGATGAATGTAAAAAAAATCTGAATATCATCAAAAGCGCTTATCGCGGGCCATATTTTTGGTGTAAATAATAGCGGAAACGCATTGATTTCTACATCAAAATACACTTTGACGTACTGTGTAGTTGCCCCAATAACTTTTTTTCATGAAAGATAATTGTGCTAAATATAATGATGAAAAAACAACGAAAAACATCGAAAAAGTGCAGAAGTGAGGTTATTTTCCATACTCTTTACACGTAAAGAAAAAGACGGAGACAAAAGATTTCGCATATCGGAGCCTTAAATAGTCAGATATCAAGAGCGTATCAAATGAGATCGATCTCAGCTCTTAAGATCAATCTTAAGAGCTGGATCTTAGTTCACGGTGGTTTTTATACAGTAACATGACACTTTTGAATTAAGATTGAATGATTAACGTTTTGTTTAAGCTGTGTAGAATAGCTCAAATTACGAAAAAATATATTTTTTTATAATTGTACTCTCAACTTAAATAAATTAGTGCAAAACATTTTAGACAAGTGGTAAAATGTAATATTTATTTATATTAGTTTATTTACACATCAATAAAATATCACTTTATTTAACTACGTCAGTTCAAGAAGACTGAAGTCTTGGATTATGTATCCTGTGGCTGTATGATACAAATGTGCCTTTGACTTTTCTGTTTCTACCTTAAACCTGTACTTAAGTATGATCTATTAATTAGAACAGCATCTCGAGTATGATCTCAAGATAGCTCTCAACGTTGAGAGCGGTTTATAAATAGGGCCTTAATATCTCGGCTCCGATGTCATTTAGCCATATGAGCTCCATCCATACAAAAACTAGTTTCTTTTAAACTGTTCTTTCGAAATAAATAACTTCCAAGAGTGGCCGCTAATAAAAATGATGACGCCACATGTCCATAGTTAGTTACCCAAAGCCCTTTGCATTATTTTATAAAATTATAGGTAATAATTATGCGCATCTCTGAACAGCAATATGTAAATCTAGCATTTAAGACACAGACATATATATGTCTGTGATTTAAGATAATTTTATTTGAAATATCGAGCAGGTGGACGGACATGGGATGCGATTCTTGGTAATTATTGAAAAAAGATATCTTTATGAAATCAAATTGGTGTATTTCGGCAGATAATAAGAGACAATAAAAGGTGCAACAAGGTTTAAATACTAAGTAGTATTTATTACACCCTTTTTTGAAAAAAATATAGATCCTTAGATGATAACAAACAAAGTATTTGGGTAAATATAGATAGACACTTTACAAAAAAATATTCAATCGATAAGTGCTTTATTTATTTATTATTACAAGCTAATAATAGCTATACCTCCATGGGTGTAGCAAGGGGGATTTGGGGGTTCAAACTCCCCTCTAAAGAAAGACTTACTATGTAAAATCCTTCTTTTGTCAATCGTTTTTATACGGACTGATCCCCCCAAAAAACTGTTCTCGAACCCCTCCGAAAACTTGCCTGGCTAGTGGCTACGCTTATTACCTCAATGGCTTTAAATATCGAAAGCAGCAAGTTACTAAAACACAATGCAGCATCATAGGTGTGCAGTCGCTAAATAACTTGTATACTGTGTCACAGAATACATACTGTGTTAAAAAGCGAATTTTTGATTCTGCAACCTGATGATTTGGTCAGTGAAGTTTACGTCAAAATGACGTCATTCTTTGGTCAGCTTGGGACCAGTACTGTATTGGTCGGAAGCGTATGTCAGAATGATATCATTTTGTGGTCAGTTTAGGACCGTGTAATATTTATATAGTGTTTTAAACTTTCAATCGATGTCACTGTACTAAGCTACAGCGCAGTATGGTTTTACTCTGTTGTAATAATAAGGCTTCAACTCAACTGTACCTTCACCATCGCCTCCATATCAAAACCAAGGTGGGGATCTTCAAACTTTACATAAGGTCCAGACTGACATATGCCGGACCTGCCTGGTACCACCCAGGCTAGAGGTGGTTAATATAGCGTCTAGCGCTATATTATAGCACGCTATTTGTACATAGCGCACATAGCGCGCTATGTAAGTAGACGCTATGGCGCTATGAATATCGCGCGTGGCAACAAGTAGCGTCGTTGGCCGGCCGCGGGCGTGGGCTTTCATCGCGTGCGCGCTGTTGATACCGGATGCGTTACGCGCGTTTCTCACGCAGCGCGCTAGGTATAATATCGCGCGCGACCTTATATTGTGTTAGTTCGATTAGGACTTTTATGAGTTATTTATTAAGTCAGTTATTTAGTATTAAGATATTTAATTTAGCTAAGCAAAAATAGGTGAACGAGAGATATGGGAAAAAACTACCGAATTTCATACGTCAATAAGGTAGAAAATTGCTTGCACCTGTTTTTTTAACTAGAAAACATTGTCTAGTGAAAACTAGTTAAAAAAATGAAAGCAAGCGATTTTAGACCTTATTGACATTTATCAAAATCACGGTTTTTAATGATACATCAAAGTTAGTGAACGAGAATACGGCTGAAAAACAACTGAATTTCAAACGTCCATAAAGTCGAAAATCACTTGTACCTGTTTTTTTAACTAGAAAACATTGTCTAGTGAAAACTAGTTAAAAAAACGAGTGCAAGCTATTTTCGACCTTATTGACATTTATCAAAATCACGGTTTTTAATGAAACATTGAAGTTAGTGAAAGAGAATACGGCAAAAAACAACCGAATTGCAAACGTCAATAAGGTCGAAAATCGCTTGCACCTGATTTTTACTAGAAAACATTTCTACTGAAAACTACGTAAAAAAAATGAGTGCAAGCGATTTTCGACCTTATTGACATTTATCAAAATCACGGTTTTTAACGAAACATCGAAGTAAGTGTACGAGAATACGGCAAAAAAACAACCGAATTTTCAAGTCAATTAGGTCGAAAATCGCTTGCACCTGTTTTTCTTAATTACAGATCACTAGACAAAGTTTTCGTACCTAGACTTTTTTCCGACATATTTGTTTTTCCAAAATCGTATAATTGTATTATAGACGGTTCTAAGCCCGAAAAGTATGAAAGAAAGTTCATTAGTTTACATTACTGCTTTATTTTATTTAAGACTAAAATGCAACGTATTAATAAATAACATTTTTGTATAGCGCGCGATCTGTCTAACGAACGACGTGTGACGTAACGTGTTACGAGATCTAACGTGCTGCATCTAACGCGCCAGCCAGCCGCCCGCACGCTTCCTGATAAATAGCGCGTTATAACGTAGCGTATTTAATAGCGCGCTAGAAATCAATAGCATATAGTCTGTAGCGTGCTGTTGCTTTATAGGCGTTATGAACAACTCTAACCCAGGCGATACTGCGCCGACAGATACAGGCGCAGCAGAACATAGCGCTCCGTATTATTACAGGTGCTGGGCGCTATGTTCGTTACAGCACACTCGCCAAAGATCTTCGCATCGAGCCAGTGGATACCTTCATCGCGCGGTCGGCCAAGCGCATGTTAGACTGTGCTGACCATGGACACCATCTCCATAACATCGCACCGCTGCCCACGGGCGGTGAAAATACAAAGACAACGACACCAACTCCCACGGCCTGGTCAATCAGAAGAAAGAGAACCAGGTCACTCCCCAGACAGGTATGCTCTCTTCTCCCCATTTCCCCCCCTCCGTAATCACAACATCCTTCCAATCACCCAAATACCACAACTAGAGTCTCGACCCAAACTGGCACAAGTCGCTGCCCGCTCGCAGGTGCTCACCCGGCCTCCCGCCAAGGGGTCTCACCCGGTGGGTTGACCGCACCAAGGGCTGTGCAGCCAGATCCTGAGAGCACACCCCATATCGTCAATTGACAGCCGTCCACGACGGCTCCCAGTACCACGGGGTAGTGCCCCCGTAAGAAGGTGCCCGGGCAAGGAGTTTTTAACTTGAACCCGAACCGCCCAGAAAGGGCGAAGAAATCTGACTGCCCTTTACCAGGCTCGGTACGGGTACGTCATTAAATAGTATAATCCTAGCGCTGGGTTTCATTGTTATTATAATTTTTATTGTTATTTGTGGCAGCCTCTACCGTACACTGCACATACCAACACACGGTTACAAAAATTTCATCACCGTGTTACTAGATGGCGCTAGTATCGAAGCAACACGAAAATATATATGGAATAGCACCTCGTAGTATGGAGAATATATGGAAAACCCTGCATTACGCTTACAGAGTTTTCTCAGCTGCCAAACTATATACCTATATACAACTTCCAACCATCATCGGTTGGACTGCGATCCCCAGGATAATAACACCCAGCCCGGAGGAAGATCTCCCATTTGGCCTTCCTATCAATGGCTACCTACCTCCATACCACAGAATATATTCCATACTACCCTACTACATTCCCTACACTATTTATCCCTATCATTTCCTATAGAGGTGCGGGCTTGCATGGGGCTTCGCGGCGCTGCCCGCTGTCGTCCAGTTTGCGTCTTAAAATGACATCTACAGTACGGACCACAAAACACAAGACGTCATTCCTTGACGTTATCATGAGACGTCATTAGGCTGTGACAAATGTGCAATGTGCGTAATATGCTTGACCTACAGACGTCCTAATACGACGTCTTTTACGTCGATAATTACTGTGTTGGGACGTTATAAAGACGTAGTTTTGTTACCTGGGGAGTCATCAACAATCGCAATTGCCCGGCGCCAATACTAAAAGTAGCATGTCTGCCAGATCACCTATCGAATATTTTACGTGGGCTCTACAGCAAGATAAAGAAGCAACTGAACATTTTTCTACAAATCCTAATCAGATAAACAAATGGCACTATGTGATTAGCCAGTGTGTATTCAAACACCTACTGTGTCAATAGTGTTGAAAAATTAGAAGTGATAAAATGTGGGATAAATTAATTATGTTCTTAGCGTCCGTGGCGACTTTCCTTTTCTGGAAAGCAACTCAAAAAGAGCACAACAAATACAAATTCTATTTTAAATTCTTTAGTTTTTATTTATATGGGTCTCTTTGTGCTTTTTTCGCGTGGCCATTCTTCTTGTTCAACCCAAAAAGTGTGCACAACGCAAGGTGAGTTTCCCTAATAACAACACCTATTGAGTTTTCATTATACACCGTAAATTTTTAAGTAGGTATATCTAAAAAAGATCAGGGGATATCAGACCACATTTCTGAATATGAATGTCCAGTCAAAAGTTAAAAATTTATAGTTTGAAAACTTCGGAAAAAATCTTAATTAATCGGCAAACTCACAAAATAGCAAGACGCATGCGTAGATTCATTCTTTTCATTATTTACGTAGGTAAACAAGATACCTAGTTTCTTTGATTAAGCGCGTGTAATTCTATAAATGAGCTCTAAATCCAGAAATCTGTACATTTTTGGGACTTTAAACTTTTAACTGTACATACTTACTCCAATACTTACACGATTAGAATAGGGCAGAGATACACTCATTTCATTTTTAGATATACCTACCTACTTAAAAATTAGCCGTGTTCGTGTATACCGCCTGCGGCTTCATCTACGTGGAAAGTTTTTTTGCTATCCCTCGGGAACAATACTTTTTTCTGGATGAAAGTACCTCTGACAACGTGTATGTAAAATTTCATGATGATCGGTTCAATAGTTAAAACTTGAAGGCGTAACAAACAAACGAACCGACTTTCGCATTTATAATATATTATATTAAGTAAGGATAAGAAAGAAGTTACCTTAATATTTGAATGAAGATAGCACTCACTGTTAATTTTTAAGTATGTACTTTCGTACATTAAAAAGTAGGAAATGGACTGATCTCCTCCCTTTACTAATCAAAGTACAATACATATACAGTAAAAAAATTCAATGTTTCATATAATTGGTCAAGATATTAAGGTCTGTTTATGTCCCAAAATTTTAATTGATTTCTGGATTTAGAACTCATATGAACGCGCGTAATGAAAAGAGACTTTCTTGTTTAGGTACGTAAACAAGGAAAGAATGAATGCGTCTACCTAGACTAGAAGATATTAACTATTATAATTTAACGTTTGAGGCTCGATTGCTTGAGTTTCTATTTTGTTTTGTTCACAAATTATGAGATGTACAAAAATCGTTAAAAACTTTAAAAATACACTATTGTTCATTCCCTCTTTTGCATAATATTGACTATTCGGCGTCCGTTTGTCATTATACTGTACGTGAATGTAGTAGAGGTAATCACAATATCAACAGTTTTCCATGACAATGGTTTAAACTACACGTAGAACTAAATTGACTACTGTTTTTCATCGCACCGAAAGTAGTAAAGTAACATCACACCAATTATTTACGCCTAAAGATTCACGCATTTCATTCTAATAACGCAATAAATTTATTGTAGCGATCGGGATTTACCACGTGCTTAGTCATTGGTGCAAGATATTGACGATTACTTATTAATTTTCTTTATCTTATCATCGCATGTTAGAAAAGATAAAGCTTCTAGGGGTTAGATATATGAAAGATATGTCCTCAAAATACAGATCTGGTTTTTCTGAGGATATTTTGTTTTAGTGTTCCAGAACTTACGTGTAGGCTGTTTTAGGTTTTAAATGCAGTCCGTCGCAAGCAATAGGTATAATAAAGAATTTATCTAGAGTTCCCACGTTTGTATTAAGAAAGTGCGATATCTGAAATTTTCTGTAAACAAACATTATTCATTGATATAGATAGATAGCATTTAAACCACATTGATCTTGCGCTTATGTTACTGTAAAACCCCGAACTCAGGTGAATCCTAAGATATTCCAGTAAAACCTAAGATAAAATGCAATAATATACATGCTGTCCTTGTGTCGGAAACCTTCCTCAACCCTTGCCTTTCTTCTATCTCCTATTCTCTAACTGGTTTCCAACTGATCCGTAATGATCGTGTAAGTTCCTCACATGGAGGTGAGGCTAATTATCTCTGTTCTTATATCTCTTTTTTTCTCTCTTTAGTAGCTCCCCTCAACCGCCACCTCCTAATAGCGCCGAGCACCTCTTTCTTGAGATATCCCCGTCCCATACCGAACTTCTTCTAGGTATCTTTTATAGCCCTTCACTTCGTAATGACTATTTTGAGTCGTACGAACAGATTTTGGAAAATTTCGCCTTTTATCCTGAAACTATAATTATGGGTCACTTCAACACTTGTCTGATTAAAGACGACTTTCGTGCCAAAAAATTACTGTCGGTGGACAACTCTTCTAATTTATACATTCTTCCGCTACAGGAAACTCATCACTTTCCCAATTGCACTCCGTCACTACTTGACCTTATAATTGTCTCCTCTCCTGCCTTAGCTGTTAAGTATGGTCAATATTCTGCAGATGCATTTTCCTACCATGATTTGGTATACCTGTTATATAGTATTCATCCTCCCAAACTAAAACCCACCGTAAAACTCCAGCGCAACTTTTCTAAAATTAATCTAAAATTAACGGACTGGGCTCCGATATTTGCGACTTATATGTGCAGGTAGGACTTTTTAACAAGAACCTTACTGAGCTGTATAATGTTCATGCCCCATTTCGACCTGTAAAAATCAAACACCTTCCTGCGCCTTGGCTGACTGAAGACATGCGTAACTTAATGAACTGGAAAAACAGGGCTAAGGCGAAGCTTAAGGCCGATCCTTCGGAACAAAATGAAATATAGCCGTGCAAGGAATCGTTGTAATACTGTGTATATTAGGGACGCCATACGACGCCACACCCACAATTCTATTGAAAATGATGATGATCGCGCGAAAGTGTAGAAATTCTTAAAAACTCTCGGAGTTGGCAAATCTCATGATCTCAATAATAGCAGCAACCTTGATTTAAATCAGCTTAATAATCACTTCACCTCGTTTGTGCCTATTGACGGTAACACTAAAGCCTAAATCTTATATCTTTCAAGTCTGCCAACTCCAGATTTGTCATTTATTCTTAATCATTTTGCGAACTGTGACGTTAAGAGAACTATCCTGACCATCGACTCTAATGCTGTGGGCGCTGATTCCACTTGTCGTAAAATGGTTCTTCCTATAATAGATATCCTTGTTCCTTTTATTAGTCACATCCTTAACTCCTTTATCTTAACTGGTGTTTATCCTGCTACTTGGAAAGATACAAATGTTATCCCGCTTCCTAAAAAACGCAATCCTAAAATGTTCTCCGAATATCGTCCTATTTCTATCTTATCCTTCCTTTCCAAAGTACATGAAAATCTAGTCTATGACCACTTGAATGCCTATCTCAATATAAACCACCTATTCAATCTTTATCAGTCCGGCTTTCGCAGAGGCCACACACACTGTTTACATTACTGGACTTCAGTACCACTTTTAATTTAGTTGATTTTGATATCCTCCTAGGTGTATTAAATTTTTTTAACATATCTCCAGCTGCAATTGATTGGTTTCAAAGTTACTTAATAGGGAGAAGGCAGTGCATCCGCTTGGGAGACTCCTCCTCTGCGTGGTGTGGTGTGACATCAACGCCCGAGTCCCTCAGGGTGGCATCTTATTTCCTCTACTCTTTTCGATTTTTATAAATTCCATTACACATTCACTTTAAAGTTCCTATCACCTCTATGCTGATGATCTACAGATATATACACAGGCTATTTTATCTGAACTTTCCAGTGCTATATCGGCTACGAACTCAGATATTGCTCTTATTAGTAATCGGAGTAAATCATTTGGATTGGACTAACGTAAACCCGTCTAAGACTCAGTCCATTATAATTGGTAGTCCACATTTCGTTTCGTTTCGTTCTCTCCTTATTATCAATATAATCTAGAAAACTTTATTTCTTTCTTAATATTATTGTACATCTATACCTATGTGTGTTCCTCCTCATATTTGCACACACTCCCCCACTGTCCTTTCTTAATAACTCAAGGTTGCCTGGAAGAAATAAGGCCGCCTTTTGTGTACTTTCTCTGTTTTTTGTGTTTCGTTGTAATATGTTCTGTCTTAAGTGTGCAATAAAGTGTTTTATTATTATTATTATAAAATTCCCAGCTGTCTGTGATCATCGTTCATTTATTTGATTTATTGCTACGAACAAAGATACTAAGGAAGTGTAATTCTGCTCAAAAAATAGCACCACGCAAACTACAACCGAGTGGGCGGGGCTAAAAAAGTACAACCGAAGCACTGTTTAGTCATGTCTGTCACGCGCTCGGTGACAGTTGTTAGCGCAACGGCAAAAAAATCATTAAAAAGTGGTAAAAAATGACGTAATGTGTGGTCAAGTGGTATAAAAGACCAATAGAAGGCATCAAAACAAATACGGTCATATCATATCATTGATAAGTAAAATATTTTTCGTTATTTAGAAATATCTATGAGCGTATACATGCAATCTATGGTAGCTATTATCCAACAAGTGTTCAGTCACTTTGTGGGGCAGAGTCAAATCTTCACGTTCACTGCTATCACAGATTTTTAAACTAGAATAAAACTCTCTCATTAAATTCTGTACAACAGAAAAAAAGGAAAATTAAAATCAAAATTTTGTAATGCTATAAAAATGGCGCGTCCTGCAATAGACAATCCATGGAAAACGAGTAATCTGATGTAAACTCCTTGCTTTTTATCATTATACAGGGTGTAACAAATACTCAACTCAACATTGATGATAAATCAATTATTAGAAGAAATAACTGTCAACTGAATAGCGGGAAAAAAATAAAAAAATATATTAAGTTAAATAGATACATTAGAAAAACTCAAAAGTTGATAAATAGGCAAAACTATTATAGTAAATATTCAAAGTTGAGAAAAGAACGCAAGTCATTGTTAGAGCAATTAAATGTAATAAATAGGGTTACTTGTAATAAAAATAAAGAATGTGAAATGATTAATAATCGATTAGGTGACAAAATTGACAATTTAGAACTGTCACTTAGGGAAATGTATAATAACTTGAGTGAGTTTTCTCGCAAGCAGTTAGTTTACCAAAAGTTAGCTGCAAATGATATGATTGATATGTGTAATTTCAATACAGACCGGTTTGAGTCCCTCGGCAACAAACAGAACTGTAGCTGCTTAAAACGAAATGTTGATTTAATAACAAAAGAAGCATCGACCCAGTCTGCCCCAGAGTGTGCAACTACTTACTCAGTGTGTGAGCCTGAAGTTTCTAATATTTCCAGTAGTATATTAAGTGCTAGCAAAATTAGTTCATGTATAAAAGATGATTGCAGTAAACCAATTTCATCACAGTACATTATGTATTGTGATGAAATTGGAAAGAACTTAGGCCAATTGATACAAAATCAATTAGGGGGAAATGTCATTAATTATTGTATGCCTGGGTCCACTTTAGATGACATTATGAATATAATTGTTAAAAAAACATTCAGCGATAACACAAACTTGATAATTTTAATTGGAAATAGGGGTAATATCACCAAAAACCAATTGATGACATATTGTAATTCCCTTTGTTCTCTGAATGTTAGTAAAGTAATATTGTTTACATTCCCCTACAGTAAAAGTCTGTCACAGGTGGAAAATAATGTAAGATTTAATTTGAATCTATCTTTAAATACAGTGGCATTTTATAATAGCCAACAGCTGCACTTAATTGACATTAATAAATTATTTAACAATTTTTATTTGACAAAAGATAGATATTATCTACCTTCTTCTTTTACGAGTCAAATAGCATTATCGCTATCTTTTTATTTTAAACAATTAGCCAATAATCTGGCTAGGAAAACATCTGCTTCTATTGAGCAGTTAACTTCTGACATTTGCAATACAACTTTGGAATCCGTTCCAAATAATTCTGTTAATAATTTTAGTAATAATTTATTACATTTAAATTACCATTTGAGACAATAGAGGCGTCCTCTAGCGCTAAGCCGACAATGGGAAAGCCAAACTGTTTAAGAATTGTTCACCAAAATATGCAAGGCTTTTCTGGCAAAGATTTAGAAATAAGCTTATTCTTAAACTCTGAAGATATTGATGTGTTATGTGTTACTGAGCATTGGTTGAAAAAGCACGAATTAATTTTGAGTTTGGATAATTATAAAGTTGTTAGCTCACTTAATAGAAAATCTGCTATAAGAGGGGGTTCACTTATTATTCTACACAATAGTTTGCAATGTAAAGAGCGCAAAGATGTAGTATCCCTCTCAATTGAACGAACCATTGAGTTGTCTTGTGTGGAACTTGATCAAATAATTATAGTATGTGTATATAGACCCCCCAGCGCGAATTACTCTGAGTTTGAGTCCACTATGGAGGAAGTCTTAAAAATAACTTGTAGGAAAAATAAAAAAGTCGCGATTTGTGGAGATTTAAACGTCGACATCTTAGATCCTAAATTAGCTAAGTTGTCGAGTAGGTTCATAAACCTATTTAAATCATTTAATTTGCTACATACTTTTAATGAACCAACGCGAATCACACCCACATCGGCAACTTGCTTAGATAATATTTTCTGTAACTGTAATGTACTTGAAAAATCAATTTTGAATTGTATTAAATCCGACCATAGTGGACAATTAGCCTCTATTGAGCACCATCATGTTCCGTCTAAACGGAAAATAATGTGTAGGCCAATAAAAAAAAACTGTATTGAAAAATTCAGAAACAATGTCACAAGTAAAATTGAAACTATACCAGAACCAAATTTTGAAGCCAATAACTTAAATAACCATTTATTTAGCGTAGTTAAAACTGAATTTAGTAAAAATTTTAAACAAAAAGTCATCATGAGTAATGATAGTACGAAATTTAGTGACTGGGCCACACCCGGTATATATAAAAGCAGAAGGAAATTATACGAACTTTATGCAGAGAAAGCTACTTCCTGTGATCCTAACTTCATTGAATTTGTCAAGAAGTATTCACAAACATTCAGAGAAGTGTGTATTCTAGCAAAGTCGAAGTACTTTTCAAATAAAATTAAATCAGCTGATAATAAAATTAAGGCTACTTGGAACATTATTAACAAAGAAACGGGCAAATCAAAATCCAATATAAATTCCTTCTGTTTAAAAATTGGTGATCAAACTATTGAATCTGACGATAAGGTCGCTAAAGTCTTTGAAGATTTCTTTGCTCGAATACCAATAGAAACTACCAGTAGGTACTCTTAGTGCTTGTCCCAACATCGCTGTCTCCCTCCTAGAGTCTAGTGTTGATAAGTGCAAGGAAACCTTTTTCTTTAAATATATAAATAGTGAAGATATTATTAAAGCTTTTAAAACAATTAATGTCAAAAAAACAGAAGATCTTTGGGGCATATCAACAAGCATTATTAAATCAATAATTGATATACTAGCCCCTTACTTGGCTTTTATTTTTAACAAATGTATTGATGAAGGGGTTTTTCCTGATCTAATGAAAAATAGTAAATTGATTCCTCTTTTTAAATCTGGGGATAAAAGTGACCCAGCTAACTTTAGGCCAATATCTATACTACCAGCACTTAGCAAAATATTTGAAAAAATTATATATTCCCAATTATTAGATTATTTCACATCCAATAACATTCTTCATAAAAATCAGTTTGGATTTTCCAAGGGTAAAAATACTACTGATGCTGGAATTGCACTTCTCAAACATATTCTTGACGCTTGGGAAGAAAAGCAAGATGTAATTGGCATTTTCTGTGACCTTTCTAAGGCATTCGATTGCGTTGATCACCAAACACTATTAAAGAAGCTAGAACATTATGGTGTCTCTGATAAATCAGTTAGCCTTATGAAATCATATTTGTACAATAGAACTCAGAAAGTAGTGATTAATAGAACTGAATCTACTGGAGCCCCCACCAATATGGGTGTGCCGCAGGGATCAATATTGGGCCCATTGCTGTTTCTAATTTATGTAAATGACCTTCCCAACTACGCGAATAATTTATGTGAGACAGTACTATTTGCGGATGATACTTCTTTAGTTTTCAAAGTAAACAGAGGTAATAACTGTTCGGACGAAGTAAATAGTGCCCTCTCTAAAGTTTCACACTGGTTTAATAGCAATAATTTAGCACTTTACCCCAAAAAAACTAAATGTGTAAAATTTTCATTACCTAATGTTGAGCAGACAAAATTAAATATTAATTTAAATAACGATGAAGTCGAGTTTATTGAGAGTACAAAATTTCTAGGTATTACACTAGATTCTCGACTGCAATGGGATCCACATATTGAAGCCTTGTCAAGTAGACTTAGTTCAGCGGCATTCGCTGTTAAGAAAATAAGGCTTTTAACTGATATTGAAACGGCAAGGTTAGTATATTTTAGTTATTTTCATAGTGTAATGTCCTATGGACTGCTTTTGTGGGGCTCAGCTGCCAGTATTGAAAATATTTTTGTACTCCAAAAAAGAGCTGTTCGCGCCATATACAATCTTCGGCGAAGAGATAGCTTGAGAGAATTGTTTAAAGAAATAAATATCTTAACTTTGGCAGGCCAATACATATATGAAAATTTAGTTTATGTAAGGAAACACTATGATTCATTTGCTAAAAACAGAAATATTCACCAGTTTAATACAAGAAATAAAGATAAACTTGCCGTTCCAAGATTTAGGCTTGCAAAAACTAGAGGTTCATTTATGGGGAAAAGCATAGCCTTTATTAATAAAGTTCCGCAACAAGTGATTGATCTTCCTTTGCATGAATTTAAAAACCATGTTAAAAAAACGCTCATGAGTAAAGGTTATTATAAAGTAGATGATTATCTTAAAGATCAAAATGCGTGGAAATGATGTAACACATAACTTGCTACTATAAGTACTTTGTTGAAGTAATATAATGTAATAAGTCTATGTTGTTGCCAATAATCCTGTCACCCTGTTGTAATTATTTGGTAACGATATATTCAAGTTTGTAAATATCGTTACTTATGGCTGTTACAGCTGATAAGTTTCTTGCGCCCGTTCTTCTTGTCAGCTAAAAAAGTCTGGAACGGGTGGTAGGAAAATATAGACGATTCAAAAGTACTTAATTATTAAGTTTATTTGAATAAAGCTTATTTGACTTTGACTTTGACTTTGACTCTGTCCATTCAGTGAAGGGATAATTAGGTAGGTACCTATAAAGTTTCGATTCTATTCACACAATCCTCTTTGATTAACAAGTAAAAAAAATCCCTGGTTAAAATAGAATAAACGAAAAATGGGGAACTCACATTGCAACACCGAAGGCAGCGGCACCACAAGTAGTGATGTCATAAGGTCAAGCCCGTCAGAACACAAAGTAATGACAATTTCCAGAAACTATGATTTTTATGCAGCTCTGAAAACAGCTTTTTAATATGGAGTTTGATTCGCGAATCGTTCTGCTGGAATCCCAATATGAGATCTGCTGCGAAGATGCTACTCCATATTTCCACCACCAATAGCAATACATGCCCAGCAACTGTGCACTAGATTGTCTCGAACACTTTGCAGCACACCTGTATTCAACTTAATAAGTACAAAAGTGGCTATTATTCGCAAACGCATTACGGCTTCACTCTCACAAATGTTTTTAAACATCAACTGTTAACATGACCTCACAAATAAAACTCAAGAGGTGTCAAATCTGGCGATCGCGCTAGCTACGGAGTTGATCCACCTCTTCCAATCCACCGTCTCACATATTGCTAGCTTAGGTATTCGCGCACGGGTCAATAAGCATATTAAAATAGTCTGCATTTGAAAAAGATTTTTGGCAAGAATAAATTTTGACTTGGTGGAATACGCTGCTATAAAAAAAAATATTCCGACGAACTGAGAACCTCCTCCTTTTTTGAAGTCGGTTAAAAAGATGTCGCTATACGAATTTTGTACTGCCAATTAAAGCATGTTTTTGTATGTGAAAAATAAAAATAAAGCAACGTATTAATACGCAGTCACACCTCTAAAAGACGTATTGAGGCGTTGCTTTCGCCAATGTGATAATTATCCACATTATGTACATACATGTTATGAAAAAGAAATTTCTACATAATACATTCTCTTTTATTAAGCATACCTATTTTATTTCAATACCTTACCTAATTTAAGTCCTTCTTGAAATCAAGTGTCTTACCAATTAATATGATCATCATTCATCAACATCATCATTTTATAATTTTCATAAAATAAGATAACAATAATAAAATCATCACAGCCGAAAGACGTCCACTCCTGACATTATGTCTCTTTTAGTTTTCCAGAGCGACTAGTTGCAGACGACTTACATTCAGCGTATTCGAGCGATCTTTACCAAGTCTTCTGTCTACATAATAAAACAAACATTATATCTAACAAATAATAATGTACTAATTTCATAAAACAATTTTATGATGCTGCCCACCGCGCCGGGCCGTAGTGATCTTAGCAGGTTAGGTGTACTGACTGCATTCTACATTACACCGTCCTCGCTTCAATGACAAAGGCACGACAACGGCCCAATGAGTGACACGGCGCGAGCCAAATATCCAATCATGTTTGATCTGCGTTCAAACCCCAGCCAATAGAAAACGTGATATGCGTTAGAATACAACGTAATACCGATTATGCGTACATTGTAATAAGGTATGTTTTTACTAGTTCATTGTTGAGTTTGCGACCTTTTTGTGTTACAGAATATGCGAAGGTGCCATTTTTAAGCAATATTTGTTAGGAGTTAGGCTTCCTTAGTTCTTATTTCGTTGATTTATTGATCACTGGTAATTTTGTTTACCCGTTGTCCCACCAGCATGACCACAGCATGCAGTAGATTCTGTTCTGGGACATGTAATTTTAACAGTATTTTCTTTATTTTTAAATTTGTGATTTTTGCATTCACAATGCTATTTTTATACAATACTAAATAATATAATAGAAAAAATTCGACTCGCACCAGATCAATTCTCGGACGGGAATCGAACCCGCGACCTTTGGATATCCGGTCCAATGCTCTGACCGCTGAGCTACCGGGTCACTAGTGGCATCGTCGAATTTCTTCTAGTATCTTCTAGCTCTTACGCTGTAAGCTAGCATTATTTCACCAATGTGTGAGGAATTACCACGACATTCAAGAAATTGAAATATCTTTCCAGATATTTTGACAATTGATAAAGATGAAATAGCTATATAATTTTTAAATTTGAGATTTTTGCATTCATTTATTTAATGCCTCACTTACACTATAATTACAAGCGCTTAACCTAATGCAATAGTGCAACTAATCTAATTCATAACTATTAATAACTTTAATTTAAATACAATGCCGCTCTCGTGAATTCACTCTTTTATTATCATTGACTCAAAGCACATGAAAATAATCAGTGACCTCAGCTGTGACGTTCATGTTTTTCCGATGTTTACATGTTTTTTTGACATTCACTTGTATTTTTCAACATTCACTCGTTTTTATTTATTTTTAGCACGTTTTTAAGGTTCCGTAGTCAAGTCAACAAGGGACCCTTACAGCCCTTTCACACACGGCAGTCCAATTTTTTTACAGGATCCCGTTTTCTGCAGGATCCCGTTTGATGGCGAATGTGTTTATATGCTAGCGTTCACACGAGCATCCCGCATGCGAAAAACCGATCCGGTCGAATTGTGCCATTCGGTTTTGTCACTAGAAACTGGATCCGAAGTCCAGTAAAAAGCGGGATCCCGTTTAATCACACATATATTTCAATAGTAGTGTTCACACGGCTTCCTGCGTGCGGTCTAGTTTTGCGGAACCAGCCCTTCACTGAATCCTGCAAAACTGAACTGCCATGTGAACACAGCGTCCAGTTTAGCAGGACACCGTAAAAAGCCGATCCTGCAAAACTGGACTGCCGTGTGAAAGGGGTGTTATAGTTTCGCCATGTTCCTCTGTCCATCTGTACGTCCGTCCGTCCGTCCGTCCGTCCGTCCGTCCGTCCGCCCGCCCGTCCGCGGCTTATCTCAGAGGCCCTAAGTACCTACTAGAAAGCTGTAATTTAGCATAAATATGTATATTGATTACGTTGAAAAAATGGTAGAATAAAATCTCGAAAATATATTTTTAGTAGAATAGATGACGATAAAATCAAAGTTGGTTCATCTTCACAATTAAATGGATTCATGGAAAAACGATAATGGAGTAAAAACTCTTTTCGGTGGCTCCACGGTTAAATTTTTTTTTCCGTTGACCCATCAATAGGACGTCCAACGGAGCTACGGAAATGAAGGGAAAGCAACCTTAAAACGTGTTAAAAAGAAAATGTCAATGAAAGATAGCCAGTTCCTCATGAGGACTCCGCGTGTAGTAGTGCATTTGTACAAGTGCACTTGTACCTTCGGCCTTATCAGGCCAAGCACTATCCCGTTGTGAATAAAAAAAAATGTCCGGACTTTTATTGAAATGTCTGGCTTTTTGTCAAGACTTTTATAGAAATGTCCGGCTTTTTGTTTTTTCACTTTCAAAATTTTGAAATGGTAACCCTCACAGAACAAAGAAAACATTTTCTATGTTCTGTGCTTGTGTGTGTTTCCGCGCTCGTTAAGAGTGGACAGAAAATTTAATGTATTGTAGAATTCCAAAACTAGTTTAATACCTATTGTAGAATTCCAAAATTATTTTTTAGGCCCTCGTAATTAGGTAGTCCCCCACCAGCGTCGCCATTCATATTTAATTTAATATTGAGTTTTAACTAAGACAATAACAAGATATACCATGGATATAGAACTAGGCTACTGTGTTTAAAATTATGCAATAACAATTTTTACATGAACTATTTAAAATTTACAGGTTCGGTGCTTGGCTAATAAAACACATCACAAAACTATTTGAAATAGAATGGGTTCTCCGCAATGGAGAAATATTAGCGGAAGAAAAAGGGGCCATCGTCGTGTCTAATCATCAGTCATCCCTCGATTTACTAGGTGGGTAAACTAAGGTAAAAATTGAAAACAATATACCTACCTTAAGATAATTTATTTTATAGAAAATATACTAGAAAAAATCGACTCACCCGTAGCAGCTCAGACGGGATCCGAACCCGCACCCTTGGGATTTCGGCCCAACATGGCGATCCCGTCTGAGCTGTTACGGATGAGTCGATTTTTTCTGGTATTTTTTCAATTAAATAAATTATCTTAATATAAAAATGAGGAGATCCGCAGGGGAACTAAAGTAACCGATATCGCTCTAAGGATCGCTCAGCTGAAGTGGCAGTGGGCAGGACACATAGCGAGAAGAACAGATGGCCGTTGGGGCGGAAAGGTTCTGTAATGGCGACCGCGCACCGGACGACGCTCCGTGGGTAGGCCCCCGACAAGGTGACCGACGTGAGGGTGAAGGTCGCGGGAAGCCGCTGAATGCGGGCAGCGCAGGAACGATCGTCGTGGAGATCCTCGGGGAGGCTTATACCCAGCAGTGGGTGTCGTGCGGCTGTATGATGATGATGAATATAAAAATAGCATTGGGAATGCATAAAATCATGCGTTAGCTGTGCACAGTGGCGGATACAGAAAAAGATCAACGGGGGGGCGCAAGGGGGTGAGAAGCGGGGGGGGGGGGGCTGCTGGACGATGGCTTGATTGAGCTATGGGCATTTAAATAAATTCCAATAACAATATTCCAATTGGAAATATTTTTAGTTTGTATTGAAAATATTGAAAATGTCAATATTTTTAATATTATATTTTATTATTATATTTATCAAATTATGACCATGATAGTCAGCTATCAGTAATAGTAAAACCTTATTTTAAGTTTTTTTTAAATAGCTTGTCTTGATTTGGTAAACTATTTTCCTCCACCCACAATACGTAGCGAGGGCGCTCCATTAAAATTAATTTTTGAAATCATCAAAATGACACTTTAATTTTATGAGACAAATGTTTTTTTTTATAATGATGTGATTGAAGTTTGAAAGACGTACGATACTGTCAAAAACTGATGACTAAATAAGAAAATTAGTAAATAAGAAAAATAAACAGACTTGTTATCAAAAATTACCAGTGTAACTTACCCAACCCTTATTTTTTCGTACCTAATTATTAAATTTTTAGATTTTATTATCCTAATTTTTTTCGCTTAACCTAAAGGAGTGTTCAAACATTTTGTATTACCTACACAAAAGTTTTGAAATTCGCGTTTACGGTTGTTAAGAAAATGCTAATAAAAATGCTTCTTTCTCCATCTTCTCCAGGATCTCCAAGAAAAGCATTTTTCATGCAATAATTTTCTTTCGGTGAAGGCTTACCTATGTTATAAAACTTTTATGTAATAATGTTTGAACATTATGCCAAGTTATTCTTTTTTGATTAAAAGAAGAGAAAAAAACAGTTTTGGATAAATAGTAATTTTTGCTAACAAACAAATGAGTCACTATCAAGCTATTTTGAAAACTAAAATGACTAATGTTCATAATTCAATAAAATACCTATCAAACAAAATTGATGAATATCATAGAAATTATGTAAGTTTTTGTTTGTGAAAAAATATCGGCAATTTCATGGTAAGTACAACAAAAAAAAACCTTTTATTACTCGTAATAACTAAAATCTAGCGCCAAGCGCGCGCCCCCTCAAATGTATCAGCCATTGCCATAATATAATACGATGACGCGGACTAACAACATGCTACTGAAGGACAACTATTTTACCTACTAATTTCTTTAAAAACATGCTGCTTTTTCGTAATAAACAGATGTTTCACAGATGCGATGTTGTACAAAAATCCCCAACTTTTATTATCAATAAGGATTGCCGACAAATTCTTTATCTATTGTTTTGTTTTATTGTGTTCATTATACTAGTAGTGGCCGCCTGCTACCTGCCGCGTCCCGCATTAATGTTTTCTCTTTTTTTACTGTTTTAGTCTTATTATGGGTACTAGCTTTTAGCTAATAAATTATTTTTATTTTCATTATTTTTTATTAAGCGAGTGACGCGGGACACGCATAGGGGGGGCGCGCGCCCCCTGCGCCCCCCCCCTGTATCCGCCACTGGCTGTGCAGCCCACGTCCGTTAGCAAACTGTTAAAGCGCTATGTTATTATGAGTTATCCATGCCTATTCATGCAACGTATGTCGCTCGGTTATGCCTGTGGTCAAAACCGTCATACATAATAATCTAAGCGTGTGTATCCTCTATTGAACTCGGTTTTGCATGAAGGTTTTGCAGCTCGCTTGGTTAAAACCGTCATACATAACCTAGCGTGTATGGCTTGTTTACGCATGACTTCTTTTCTTGTTTGATTTTTCTGAAAAATCAAAAACATCCGGGTGCAGTGCGACAAACGCACCGCCATCTACCGGTCTAAATTGAAAGAACCTTTAATTCAATTTCAGGGCTGTTCAACATTTGGCACGTGGTCTACAAAATGACGGTTATAACGAAAAAAGAAATATTCTACGTGTGGCCATTTGGGCTGTCAGCTTATCTCGCTGGAGTTGTGTTCATAAACAGAGCCAACGCGAAAGACGCATACAAACAACTTGAAATTACATCGAATGTATTGATTAAGCAAAAGGTAAGGATAGGATAGAAGCTCATTAAAATAAACGCCCACAGCTGCGCCGCGCCGGCGCGGAGCATTGTTTTCAAAATCTTAAAACCCAAAAGTGCACTTTGCACCCCCTCCCTTCTGGGCTTCTGGCTCACCTCCTACTTCGCGCATAGTGAACTATTCGAAAAGCATGGGCGTATCTAGAAAGTGTGAACTCCCCTCCCCCCTTTCTACACCTATGTGGAAAAGTGATAAAACCAACTCCTACTAGGCCCTCTGGACTTTTAGACGCTAGTACTATTTTAATTCCCTAAATTTCTGAAAAAAACGCTTAGGTCTGCTCACATAGGTGGTACCTACTCTCAGGCGCGGTCCGAGGGAGGGGGTCACAGGGAACATGACCCCCCCAAAATCGTACACGTCACATAGAAAAAGCTTCTAAAAATTTACAGAAAAGCAATTATTATTATTAGTGACCCCCCCCCCCCCCCCCCCCCAAATTTCAGGCTGCGACCGCGCCTGCCTACTCTTCACCTCCTATTTTTACGAGTTTCAAATCTATCACTCTTTAATTATTATTTTTAATTAGTGTGGATGTTTAGCTCAACTATTCGTAGAATGTGAACCACATCTGTAAAAGTTAATTCTTCAAAATCACGTCCAAAATATATGTTACGGCTAATACCCGAAGTGCGGCTAAACCTAGTTTTAGCCGGCTAAAACTAGGTGTAGCCTATAGCTGTTGACTAAAACTAGGTGAACCGATCTGCTTTACCCCTGTAGCTAGCTAATCTGCAGATTAACGACCAAGGATCAGTTAAAGCACGGAAACAGGTTCTTTTATTGAAAAAAATGTGTAATAACATAAAATGGGGTTAACACAAAAGCGGGGGGACGGGAGGGCTCGGGGGGCTTCGCCCCCCCGCCATAGAGGTTAGGTTAGTATTGTGACCAAAAACGCGCGAGCGGAGCTAGCGTGCTGCGGGAGCGGCGGGCGAAGCGCCAGAATCGAAGTTTGTGTAAAATAAACTTTCAATATAGGTCTTTTACTTAAATTTCCTAAAGCCTTGGCTATTCCACTTCTGTATTCCGCACTTTAACGGTGAAGCATCCGTTAATCTGCAGATTAACTAGTTAAAATGCGGAAATCGTCTACTTTAAGAAATATTCCGCACTCGACCAGTTAATCTGCAGATTAACGGATTCTGTAGGTATACTCTAACGGTAACATAAGCATTTTTTTCACGTTTCAGACAAAAATTTGGGTGTTTCCTGAAGGTACCAGAAACAAAGATTGCACCAAGATGCTGCCTTTCAAAAAGGGAGCGTTCAGTATGGCGGTGGCGGCGCAAGTACCAATCATACCTGTTGTGTTCTCCCCCTATTATTTCATCAATCGAGAAAAACATATTTTTGGCAAAGGTTAAAAAACTTTTATTTAACGAAAGTTCCTTCAGGATAAACTTTGTCAATGAGGCGATTCCCGCAGGGGACTCTCACGGCGGCGCCGCATGAGGGAAAGTAGTCGGGTTTTTAGTGGGTGGGTATTCCCTCCTCCCGGGGTCCCATCGAGCCACTGGCTGAGTGGGACCACGGGAGGCGGCCATGGAGGGAGCCGAAACGTTGAATGTTGCGGTCCCCTCTTGGCGAGCCTCACATACAATCATACAAACCCGCTGCATAAGAATAAGTAAAACTGACTAGAACGGACTCTTCTTTGACCGAGTCCCAAATGCCGCCATTTACGTAACTACTTCCCCCTTCACGTCGCTACGCCCCGTTGTCGTCCAGCCTGCCTAGCATGACCGATTTATATCGCGTGATATAGCATTTTATAGACACTCAACTGTCGTATCCGTTTACTTGTATTTTTGACAGTTAAACTTGTTAAACGCTTTATCACGCGATATAAGTCGGTCATGCTAGGCAGGCAGGCGTGTTGCCAGGGTTGCTTACTGTTAAATATTGCTTACGTTTATAGGTAGATAATATCGCTAAAATATGAGTTTTTCTTTAGTTTGAAATCATTATTTTAATCTAGTTAGTAGATACAAAAATAAAATATTCACTTTTTCTGGATAAGTACTGACCTACTCCTGAGTTTGTTAAATAAAGTAAATAAACATTTAGTATGTAAATTAAATTAAAATTTGAACAAAAATCTAGGCATAAGAATAAATAAAACTGACTAGAACGGACTCTTCTTTGACCGAGTCCCAAATGCCGCCATTTATACAGGGTGCATTTGTAATGACTCTCCAAATTTTAAGGATGTGTTCAGTCCATGAAACTGAACAACTTTCTCCATGAAACATGTGTCGAAATACGCCAAAAAATTTTGGTCATCCCATACTAAACTGATCACGTGATCTCTTTGTTTTGTATGAAAAGTCTTTTTTTTTTTACATATTTGACCCTATGTTTCTTGGAGCGGGAATGTCCGTTCTAGTAAGTTTTTGTATTCTTATGCCCGCTGCTCGGCTCGACTGCGGGGGGGACGGGGGATACGTAAATGCAACTTTTCTCGGTATAATTATCGGTCCGCTTCTCTGTCTGTTTGTTCGCGATAAACTCAAAAACTACTGAACGGATTTTCATGCGGTTTTCACCAAATGATAATGTTATTTCTGAGAAAGGTTTAAGTGTATTAGTAATAAGTTGAGGTTTTATATAAATTGGTGGAAATATGACGATATTTGTTGAAGATGTCGGCAAAAATTAAGCCGACCAGGGAGCTTGCATCAAAAACGCTGCATAAAATTTTTGAGCTATAACAAAATAATGTAAGATGGAATTATTCTTCTAATAAAAATAATAATAAATAATAATAAAAACATTTATTGACATAAAAATACAAGGTTTTTGTAACATATCATACTTAAATGAGCTAAACATCTTTGAAACAATCATATGACATCTGCACCCGAACTAGTTAAAACTGTATCTCGGGCACAGCGCTCTTACTAGGACTCAAATTCCCTAGATGTAAATAGATAGTTCAACGCAAGAATATTTATGTTAACATAGCCAAAAACTTAATACTCAATAATAATTCAAAAGTGAAGAGATTCTTTTAGAGATCTACAAAAAAGTCCGCGATGGCATATATATATCTATCTTCACTTCTCAAGCTTACGCGCTCACTAGACATGAAATAAAACACTTTTTAACGGATACTGCAAAGGTGCCGAAACGTCGGGAAAAACCAAAAATGAAACCAAATACCAACTAAATACCAAAGTACATTCAATAAAACCGCGCTAGTATCCGTTAAAAAGTGTTTTATTTCATATATCTATCTTTTAAGAATAGGTTACGATACCCATAATATCTTCTAAAAAATTGGTCACGCATACGTGTGGTAATTTAGAAAGCTATTTAGAAGGATACAGTTGTTTACCTTAAGCATTTTAAGCACATTATTTTAACCCTGTACACCGTACCATTTAAATGAATTTCTTAGGAGTTGTCGCAAAAAATTAAAACGCGCGAAAATAAATTTAAACGCGTTTCTTACACCGATGACGAACGGGACGGGACTCCAAGCGAGGGCGGATCGCTAGTATTTACTAAAAAGACTTTTGAATAGTTACCCATTAATTTAAGAAAGAATGATTCTCTTCCACCCCTCATAGTGGTAGAGTTTGATTTTCTTCCTTTGCTTCGCGACATCCTAGTAATGACATAAAAAATTTCAGGTCGTGTTATAATACAGTGCTTGGAGCCAATCAGCACCGAGGGGCTATCTCCTGAGGATATACCGGAGCTAATGAACAAAGTTCAGCAGAAGATAATGACGACCTACAAAGAGTTGACGAAAGAAGTGTTGGAAGGCTTACCACCAAATTACCCTTTCACGACGAAGGGATAGAATAAGATCTTGCTCAATTAGCCATTAAGTATTAATAAATTATTATTTAGTTAAAATGCACCCACCCTTATACCTATGTCTTGATGTGGTGGTTTGTAGATTTAATACCCACTACATTTGATATAAGTTATTATTATATTATAAGATATAAGTTAACCGAGTGTATTATCTGTAAATTTTGCCGATTCGCAAATCGTCCCCTAATAGCATTTTGTGTTGGCACCAATTGGCCAAGAGTGGAGAATCTGTTGAGATTAGGATAAACATCCATCCGGATTAGTGGAATAGGTGAATAAAGTCTAATAAAGTTACCAAAATATTACCAAAAGCAATAAAAAGTATGTTTTTAAAAGTTGAAATAAATAAAGAATACTTTATTTCCATACCACAATGTACTTTTTTCTACCTATTATAGTAAAGCAACCAATACTTATTAAAACAAAAAAGTGGCAACCCTGTTTGCCTTGGCGATATGACGCGCCGTCCGGCGACGCGCCGGTAATGGCGCGTTCCCACCTGCCGCCGGACCGCCTAAAGGCTGGTTTACATTATCTTAGTATTTAGTAGAGTGCTTAGTAGCGTGCGAGTAGATTCGAATGCGAGTGCTTTAGTAGTTTTGGTGCCTTTCCAGTGACCGTTTACACGCTTCCAGTAGAGTGTCATTTTCGCCATACCTAATACCTATTATTTAATTCAATTACACGTCACGCGTTCACCGGCAAATGCACTCTACTAAAGACGCTACTAAAATGTCGATTTACATGCTTCCAGTGCGAGTGCGAGTAAAATATCGCGCGGGGGGTGAGCGGGCGCGCAGGGGGTGCTACTGGAAAGCGAGTAGAAAGGCTACTAGAACGTTACTCTCTTTAGTCATAAGACGACCGTTTACATGTTTCCACTAAAGCACTCTCCTAAAGCACTCTACTAAAGACTAAGATAATGTAAACCAGCCTTAACTCTCTCGCTTTGACTCTGGCTTTGGTTTATGACGTCAGTGCACTGTCCGTCCTTGTCATCGTGTTATGATATGACAAGGATGGATATAGTCTAGCTATCGCTCTGGCTAAAGCTTTGAGTTAGGCGGTAGGGCCCCTGTTCTATTCTATGATCTATTTGCTAGAATCTATGAAATAGATCAATGTGAACTGGCTTTCTATAGGATAGAATAGTCGCTAGAAATATAAGCCCAATATTGAACTACCTTCAACTTTGATTCTATTCTATATAGAATAGACCAGCAATAGAACCGTGTGAACGGGGCAGTCGTAGCGAGTACACTGTCAATTGCACACTTGTATGAGCCTCTTCAACAATGTCAAGCAAAAAAGTGCCATATAAATGGCGCAATAGTGATATAATAATATTTTTAGAATACTACAGAAAGTATGATTGCCTGTGGAATATTAAATCGGCTGAATATATAAAGATAAAACTAAGCGCGATCGGGCCTACGATGTTGAAGGAAGATATGTCAATACAACACAAAATTAAAAATCAAAAATATTTGTAGATACGACCTAAGGCGTAGAATTGAATAAAATAAATAAATTCACTAGGTCCGATAATGGATTGGACGATATATAGCCCGAACAAAATTTATCTATCTGATAGAATAGTGTGAACGCTTGAATTATTCCTTTCTATATAGAAAGACTAGTTCTATGAAATAGATCATAGAATAGAAGAGGTCTCTTTGTGAACAAGCAGTTTAGAGCACCGGCGCGTCACCGGGCGGGGCGTTAAGGCGCGTTACCACCTCTTCTATTCTATGATCTATTTCATAGAACTAGTCTTTCTATATAGAAAGGAATAATTCAAGCGTAGTTTCATTCATTTCTGTAGTATTCTAAAAATATTATTATATCACTATTGCGCCATTTATATGGCACTTTTTTGCTTGACATTGTTGAAGAGGCTCCGCTCACAAGGTTCTATTGCTGGTCTATTCTATATAGAATAGAATCAAAGTTGAAGGTAGTTCAATATTGGGCTTATATTTCTAGCGACTATTCTATCCTATAGAAAGCCAGTTCACATTGATCTATTTTATAGATTCTAGCAAATAGATCATAGAATAGAACAGGGGCCCTACCGCCCAAGTGTCGTCGACATCGCCGTCGGCTTCATTTGACAGATGGATGAGATACATTGCTACTTCTTTTTGGTACAAATAAAAACTTAGCAAAGACAAAAAGCAATGTATTAAAATCATCTGTCAAATGAAGCCGACGGCGAAGTCGACGCTACTTGGGCGGTAGCCCAGGTGGGAACGCGCCATCACCGGCGTGTCATATCGGCAAGGCAAACAGGGTTGCCACTTTTTTGTTTTAATAAGTATTGGTTGCTTTGCTATAATAGGTAGAAAAAAGTACATTGTGCTGTGGTATGGAAATAAAGTATTCTTTATTTATTTCAACTTTTAAAAACATACTTTTTATTGCTTTTGGTAATATTTTGGTAACTTTATTAAACTTTATTCACCTATTCCACTAAGTTTAGGTAAAGGTACTATTTTTTCGTATTTTAATAAAAATACAACAACGTGTGTGAATTTCGGGGATACAAATGAATGTCTGGAAAACAAGTGAAGGTAGGAAAACATTCTAGGTGACTGCGTAAAGTCAATTGTATTCATTTGACAGTTCATATAGTATCATAATATATGTCATCCCATACAAATTGCAGCCGATGGAATACGATATGAACTGTCAAATGAATACGATTAACTTACGCAATCGCACCCATTATCTACATACATTGTTGTATTTTTATTAAAATTCGAAAAATTTTTACTTACTTGAACTTAGTGAAAATATGTTTTTTAAAGTTGAAATAAATAAATAATACTTTATTTCCATACCACAATGTACTTTTTTTCTACCTATCATAGCAACCAATACTTTATTAATACATAAAAGTGACAACCCTGTTTGCTTTGCCGGGGCGGTCACGCGCTGGGCGGCGCGTCGGCGGCGCGTCAGCGGGGCGGCGCGTTAGCGGCGCGCCAGCGGGACGGCGCGTCACGTCAGCGGCGCGTCGCCGGCACCGCAACCAGGGTATGTTGGTAGTCTATTAAGGAATTTTGCCCAATTTAATTTAATTATTGGAGGAAAAATAAAATCTTATTTTCATAGAAAATGTATCTTTTTGCACATATTACATAACACTACAGTACAGATACCTCATCCCATACTAAAGAAATGGCCCTCGTAAGGCGACTATCGGGGTGATTTAAAATGTTTTTCTTGCAGAATTCTAGATGGCGTCGCTATCGTCACAGCATGCTTAGCACTGATAGCAACAAATATTATAACACTTTCAAAAAAACGTCAAACTCTTTGAAACGTAAAAATCAAAACAATCTTATTATTACAAATTATTGCCAATAGGTGTCGCTCAATTTTTATTGAATAATTTTGCATTAGGTGATTTTTTTTAAGAAACAATTTAAAAGTTTCATGACTTTTTTATCTGCATTTAAATATTACAAAAACAAATCGAAGCAAGTACCGCTAACTTGTGAGGTAAATTTAAATTAATTCCAACATTAGTTTAAATGGGGAATGTCCGAATAAAATCAAATTGGCTGAATATTTTTTCATAGGTAGGAATAAGCTCCCTTAGTAATAGAAAAAAAATTGAGAATTTTCGGTTGCGTGAAAATATTTTAAAAAATTAAAGTCTCTTCTTCTTCTTCTTTTTTTTGATGTGGCAATCTACTTTCTTCTTGGAAGTAATTTTTGCCAGTGTCATGTTTTGAATAGTTCAGTATTTCTAGATTTTCTAGTTAATTCTAGTAGATTGTTTCAGTTTACATTAAAATGCGGGTGCATCACATTCCAATGCTGCTTGGCGCATTTGGCAGCAAGTATATCAAGACAGTTTACTCGGTAAGTTTTGCCGAGGTAGCGACCACTACAATAAAAGTCTCGGCTTCACACAACCAAGATCGCGCCTATTTCCATTATCCCACATATTGTTCAGTTGCGTAGACACTTGTACCACAAAACTGCACCAATTTTAAGACACAATATCCACTATGAATCAATTTGTGAATAATTAAAATAGTCACCTAACTGAACTCGACAAAATCCAGCCAAAAACTCAAATTAAAGTCTCTTCGACTTCACAAATCTAGGAAAGTAACAGCAGAATGGAGATTATACCTTTGCCAACACCTGCCACTATGACAACAAGAATTGCCACTATGACATTGCCACTATGCCACTATGACAAAAAAAAAAGTTTCTTCTTCTTCTTATTTTTGTTTTGGCAATCTACTTTCCTCTTGGAAGTAATTTTCGCCAGTGTCAAGTGTTGAATAGTTCAGTATTTCTAGTAGATTGTTTTAGTTTACATTAAAATGCGGGTGCATCACATTCCAATGCTGCTTGGAGCATTTGGCAGCAAGTATATCAAGACAGTTTACTCGGTAAGTTCTGCCGAGGTAGCGACCACTACAATAAAAGTCTCAGCTTCACACAACCAAGATTGCGCCTATTTCCATTATCCCACATATTGTTCAGTTGCGTAGACACTTGTACCACAAAACTGCACCAATTTTAAGACACAATATCCACTATGAATCAATTTGCGAATAATTAAAATAGTCACTGAACTGAACTCGACAAAATCCCGCCAAAAGAAAAAAAAAGTTTTGACATTTTGTGTTGAATTTTTTTTTTTAATACCATGTTGTGGTTGTGGCAGGTGTTGGCAAAGGTATAATCTCCATTCTGCTGTTACTTTCCTATATTTGTGAAGTCGAAGAGACTTTAATTTTTTTTAAATTTTTTCACGCACCCGAAAATTCTGATTTTTTTTTTCTATTACTAAGGGAGCTTATTCCTACCTATAGAAAAATATTCATCCAATTTGATTTTTTTCGGACATTCCCCATTCACCGCACTAGATGACCTGCTAACAGCCACATCTGATGTTCCTAACGAGACCCCATGCTTTTGGGGAACAAAAAAAATCGTATTTGGGGAAATTTTAAATCTTTTAATTTTTCCCAAATACGAATTTTTTGTTCCCCAAAAAATACATTTTCTATGAAAATAAGATTTTCTTTTTCCTCCAATAATTAAAATTTTCCCCAAAATTGGGAAAAATTCCCTAATCTACCAACCTACCCTGTTTGCCGTGCCGATGACGCGCCAGCCGGCGCGTCACCGCACCAGCAAGGCAAACAGGGCTGCCACTTTTATGTTTTAATAAGGTATTGGTTGCTATGATAGGTAGAAAAAAAAGTACATTGTGGTATGGAAATAAAGTATTATTTATTTATTTCAACTTTTAAAAACATATTTTTACTTTTGGTAATAATTTGGTAACTTCATTAGCATTAATTCACCTATTAAGTTATAAACATATAAGTTCAAGTAAAGGTACTATTTTTTCAAATTTTAATACAACTACAACAATGTGTGTGAATTTCGGGTAAACAAATGAATGTCAGAAAAACAACTGAAGGTAGGAAAACATAGTCTAGTGGTAGTGATCTGTAGTTAAATTATGACGTCATCCACGACGTACCCAAACCTCAACAATTCTAAACGGATTTAAAAAAATCTTTTACTTACTATTTTTGAGAGCTATGAATATGTTTTTATATTACATCAATAAAACTATAGGATTGAAACCTGTTATTGCTAATTGAATTTTTTCTCAAAATTTGGTAAAAACATCCCCAATCTACCAACCCTGCTTACCGTGCAGGCGACGCGCCGGTGACGCAGCACGCGACTGAGCCATGCCGTAGCAATATGCGTTTGACGCGCCGGTGACTGAGACGCGCTGCGACTGATGTGTGCGATACAACTTGTATGATGTAACTATATTTTTGACGCTAACGCGCCGGAGCTGTGGAAATGATCCTTTAAGGTCCCCCCAGACCTACTGGTTTCTTTTCTTTGCTTTGCTGTTCTACCTTGCTGTTTAGACCGCCGGCCAACAGGATCATTTTCAATCTATCGCATATTGGGACCAGACCAAATTGGCAAAATAGCCATTAGCTTGGTGTTATCAAATATAATCGTCTGGGTTGCGAAGTAGGAAGCTTCTGGGAGATATGCCACCCTGAACATGGTCTCCAATTGCTAAAAATAAATCGATCGCATATTTATATAAATTGTGAACAGGGTCGCGTGGGTGGCATCATTACCTACCTGAACTATTTGTGTTTTCATAACGATCGTTTAAGGAACAAAGCTCAGATATGTAAAATGTACTTAGATTGAAAATATGCAATAGATTGAAAATGAGCCTCTTGGCCGGCGCTCCATTGCCGAACAGCAAAGCAAAAAGAAACCGGTAGGTCTGGGGGGACCCTTAGTCTTGAATTCTATTGAAAAATAAAGAATAATTCACGGTAACCTACCTTAAGCCGGAAAAAACAGATTAATATATATATGAATCTATTAAATGTGCGCATGAAAGAAGAGAAACTTAATGATAAAAAAGCTCTGTCCATATTTTTTCGGAAATGTCTTTTTTAAATTTTTATTGATTAAATTTGAGGCCTTATGATACTGAAAATAATTTAGAGTCTGATGAAAATGATCGGAAAGAGACTGGCTATGAATAAATATAAAATTTTGTATATTTGTATCATTTTACTAAACCAAAACTAGACCTCAAGTCAAAAACAGACCATAGAAATAATGTTGTCATAATTTTTAAAAATATAAAGAGATTATCTTTGTTTATTTTGATAACGTAAAAGTGTGACTAAAGAATGAAATTACTTTATTATATTTTTATATTTCCGATGTTTGGTACATTTTTTTAAAGCAGAGAGTTTTTTGAATTCCCAAAATTTAAAAATTTGCACAATTGGTTTGTTTTTGACTTGAGGCTTTCCACTTAGATTATGCTCTACCTTTCCATGGGTAAAATTTGGTCTATGGCGATCGATGACTCAAAGATTTGTCTGTTGGAAATTGGAATGCACCCATTATATTTTTACACTTCATAGATTTTTTAACTTTGCTAACTAGCAACACCGACAACAACAACAATCAAAATAAATCAATCAATCATTCGTCAAACATGAATGTTAATTGGAAAAACGTAAATTATTAGCCGAACTAAGTTAAAATCCCTGGATTTAATAAAAAATGAGTACTCAATCAAAATTTAATAGAGTTTTTGTCGACCTAAACTTAAACAAAGCATAAGTGAAATCAAAAAATCGATTTATTTCATTAAAGAAGAAAGCAACAAGTGTTGTGTTGTGTACCGATTTTTACGAAAATTGTGATCAAAGTGTTTTACTTTACTTATTACACTTTTTAAATCGTTGTTTATAATTCAGAAGATGTGGGATAAAATGATTTACGTGTTTGTCATTATGTTAGTCACATACATTCTAAAGCAATTGTTCTCAGAGACTCCAAATTTCGTGAAATTTAAGTCTAAGTTCCTAATATTTTATATATGGACTTCAATAACCGCAGTTATTTTATTGCCATTCTTTGTGTTCAACCCAAAAAACGTAAAGAACTCCCTGTAAGTATATTCAATTATTCATATTACCTTACTTATGTACTGCCTTTATTAAACCTATTCTGACTCAACCCAACAATTTAGTTCAATCAAGTCAATTTGTATTATATCACAATGCATGAAGTATTCTTAGTATGATCCATTATTTAAAAGTCATTTATTTTTTAATCAGAATCAGAAATCACAATATTTACTTGCACAATATATTTATTTTGGTTTCATATTTCCTATAACACATAAGTACTAATTACGTTACTGCTCTCTTAGGTTTGGCTCACAAATTGTGAAACATGTAACTAAAATAATAGAAGTAAAATGGCATCTAAGAAATGGCAGAATATTGGCGGAAGACCGAGGTGCCGTTGTAGTTTCTAATCACCAGTCAGCAATTGACATATTAGGTAAGATTATAGCTACCGACCGAGATGACGACCGCGCACCGGACGACGCTCCGTGGGTAGTCCCCCGACAAGGTGGACCGACGATCTGGTGTAGGTCGCGAAAAGCCGCTGGATGTGGGCAGCGCAGGACCAATCGTCGTGGAGAACCTTGGGAGAGGCCTATACCCAGCAGTGGGTGTCGTGCGGCTGATATGATGATGATAGCTAAGATTCCCAACCATTCTATTAAAAATAATATTATTCTTTTTACTGTTATCAGCGTCACTGGTAGGAGAAAAAACTGTAATTTTTTCTAAAATACTGTTTATTTTCCTTTTCCGACCTAAATATACTTTATTTAGTGTAAATAAGTTTGCAAATTTAGTTCTAGCACAGGGCAAATTCAGTATTTTTTTTTTGTTATTCCTATGGTTCTAGATTTAAGTACAGTATGCTCAGTTAAACTAACTCTGCTGTGTGACCTCCTAACCCCCAGATCCAATAAAATTCACAGATAGGGATACGCCTAATCAAGATTAGTTGCCAAGCAACTGTTGTAAATTTTTATAAATATCAACTGTTACATAGCAACTAATCTGGATTAGGCCTACCCCTATCTGTGGATTGATTATTGGGCCTGGCCATAAGTAGTGTGCTATGTATGACACATCATTGGTTTTTTGTGTAATATCAGATGACAAATTATTAGTAATGAATAACGACACTCAGTGAAGGAAAATCTCACATAAATGTATATAAGAGGAAAATGTAGTATGGTTCATTTGCATTATTCCTGTTACTTTTTGTTCAGCCTTAATGGCTTTACCAATGGATAATAAAATAAAATATATAATAGAAATAGGTAATAGATTAGATTAGATTATTTAATAGGTAAACGAAATAAATAAATAGAACATTTTCAATTTCTTCATTCATCATAATTATTCCAGGAATGTTCAATATCTGGCATGTAGCAGATAAAATTGCTGCCATTGCAAGAAAAGAAATATTTTATGTATGGCCATTTGGATTGGCCGCATATCTCGCTGGGGTTGTTTTTATAGACAGAAATAACTCAAAAGATGCTTACAAGCAATTAAAAATTACTTCTGAAGTAATGATCAAAAATAAGGTAAAAAATATATTGTCTTTTTAAATTTGAGATTTTTGCATCCATAATGCTATTTTATACAATGAGTACTAAATAATAAACTAGAAAAAATATTACTCTCACCAGATCAATTCTCAGACGGGAATCGAAGCTGCTACCTTTAGATGTAAACTTAAAAAACATTGCTACGCCCTTACAGGGTGTCACTTATGTTGTGTACCTACAATATAATAATATGTCATATTGTTAAACATGTGAGTGACTTGCAATAAATATATATGAATATGAATATGTCCAGTCCAACTCCGACCACAAGTGACTTGGTAGCTCAGCGGTCAAAGCATTGATCTGGTACCAGTCATATTTTTTCTAGTATATTATTAAGTATTGTATAAAAATACATCTTTCAGTACTATGTATATGTTCCAGCTCCAAACTCTGACATAAGACTTATTGTTTATGTAAAGATTGCATGACTCAATTAGAGAACTAGTTTAACCCTCTACTTAAACAATATTTTGTTACATCACTGCACAATATAATTATTATACTACCTACTGATTTCGTCAGTAATAAAAAACAAATGTTTTACAGACAAAAATATGGCTGTTTCCCGAAGGAACGAGAAATAAGGACTTCACAAAACTGCTACCTTTTAAGAAAGGTGCCTTTAATATAGCGGTTGCAGCTCAAGTTCCAATCATACCCGTGGTATTCTCACCATACTACTTTATTAATAGGAAAAAATTCATATTCAACAAAGGTAAAGTTATTTTAATAACAGGTGTTATTCAACTTTTTCTCTGTTTTCTTGCTTGCTTTCATTGTAAACAAGTTAAGTAACAGAAGTGTCTTGAAACAACTTTGTTTAGTTTATTATAATTTTACACAGTTATCGGGCATGTATTTTGGGAGCAGATGTTCAGGGCTGGGGTAAATTTTTGGTTATTATTTTGGTTTATCGATAAATGAAATATAAAATAATAAAATAAATAAAAAATTGATAAATGAACTACTGGACTATAATTAAACAAAATAACAAAAAATATAATTTATTACTTACCCATTAATTTTACCTGTTTATTTATTCGTAAAATAAATAAAATAAATTATTGTCATTATGTTTAATTATAGTCAAGTAAAGTTCATTTACTGATAAATCAAAGAATATCTGCTCCCAAAATATACCTCGGACCTATTTTATACAATACTAGCGGCCGCCCGCGACTTCGTCTGCGTGGAAAGTTTTTTTGCTATCCCTCGGGAACAATACTGTTTTTCGGGATGAAAGGTACCCTATGTCCTTCTCTATACCCCTGACAACGTGTATGCAAAATTTCATGATAATCGGTTCAGTAGTTAGGACGTGAAGGCGTAACAAACAAACAAACAAACGGACTTTCGCATTTATAATATTAGTAAGGATAAATGCGTATTAGTAATTTTCTGTAAGCGTACAGTCTGAGTCTGACGTCGGTGGGGTATCCGATAACCCGCCTCCCCCTCCTGCGGGGAAATGGGTGAAATGGTTCTGATCACCCGTCCGGCTTCACTGGCGTCCCCCCTTCTAAATAATAAAAATGAGTAATTTTCAGTAATGAGTTTGTAAGCTAACTTCTAAAGTTTACAACATCATTATGAATACATATTTATTTCTACCAACTTGTAACTACTACAACATTATAATTCTCTCTTGTAACATAGAGTAGTAAAATTGGATAAACTGAGTTGCGTTGAGTTTAGACTTCAATATTTCGATTTCCAGGGCACGCAGTAATCCAGTGTTTAGAGCCTATCCCTACTAAAGGCCTGACAATTGAAGATGTACCAGAGCTTATAGAACGCGTTCGAAACATTATGGATGCTGTGTACAAGGAGCTTTCCAAAGAAGTTCTCAGCACTTTGCCACCAAACTATCCCTTGGCTACTACGGACTGATCCACAACTTAAGGAGGTATAACTGAAAAGTATTATTTGAAAACAGGCTTTATAGTAATTATTAATGTAGCATAATATAACTTAAAAAAAGAATACCTACATTCTTATATCTGTGATTATTTAAAATTAAATTGGTCAAACATTTGTGAAATTAATTGCCATAAAATTATTATTATTCTTAATTTTTGTGTTTACAAATATATTACTTTATAAATTGAGGCTATTACGTTAATTATATAAATATTAATGTTTACGAAGGGCGATTGATAAGTGTGTCACTAACTTAGTTTACGCTCCACTCTATTCTAGAAAACTCTACGTGTGTTTGTTGCTGTAAACACGCGTGGTGTAATTGTATGTTACGAAATGTTGCTTTGCGCTACAGTTTTTGAATACAATATGAGCAAACTGTTGATCACAGATCAAATTGCGTAAGTTCAACCACATACAACCCGGTAGAATACCAATTAAGTGGCCACTGCACGTTTTGTAATTAATAAGTCTAATCTAAACCGACAGTACCTATAATTTGGGCTTTGTTTCATTGTAATATATTATGCACACAATAACAAAGCTATACCAGAATATTTAAAATTACTATTAACTAGGATATGCAATTTAATATTACCAATGTAGTTAAGCCACTTCCGTATAATATACCTAGTGAATATATGACAAATCTAATTATGATAATGTAGTATTGGTGTACATAGTAAATCTCTCTTAATCACTATATGTATTTTGCAACCTAGTGTGGCGGCAAATTTCGTTAAGTATGTACCTATAGAGTATTTTAATACATGCCTACCTATTTTTAAAAACGTTCAATAGTTTAACCTTAGTTAAAGGCAGCTAAGCTGAGAATTTCACAGATTTTAGAATTAATTTCGATGATGAAATATGATACTATAATTAACTATTTTTTTGACTACTTTGATCATTTTTGTCAATATGTCAAGTATTTTTTATAATTAACACAGTAGATTTTCTATTGTTGAATTAATAACCAATTTAACCACCCAGTATAATGGATCCCTCACATGCAGAGGCCCGGCCAACAGACCTAACACACGTTGAGATTTGGCCGGAAGGCCGCGGACGGTCGCGCCTCTGCGTACGATCCGATAAGTGAAAGATCCATAAGATATAACTTTTGATGCAAAGATAAATGTTAAACATTATATATTTTTACTCGCACTTACAACTTAATTTTATCATTTATAGCATACAAGATGCAAAAGTGGTTGAATTTATTATTTAATTTTTCGAATTAAAATTGTGCCATTTATAAAAATAATTGGATCCAAAGATTATTTAGAAAAGGGGCCCGAATTTTTTAGGAGATACCTATTGTTTGTCCTGTTTTAATTATGCCAAAATTCTGGCAGGTAAAGTTTAAAAAAAATGAGAAAGTGAAGTATGTTTCAAACTTTTTTTATTGAAAAACCACATTCTTATTTTCGTCATAGTAAGCTACACATTTATCTTAATTTATACTCTGTTAGTTGAAAGCTATAATGCAAATATGAACTATGGTATAGAATTTTAATTCAAACATACATAACAGTATGTACCAGTACCAAAAGAGCGTGACCGGCACATTTGAATGAAAACCTTAGAAATATCAAACGATAAATTGTAATCCATCCATGTCAGGTCCATAGATTTGTATGGATTAGCTGCGTTCAAAATGATTTTGTTTCGGAATTCCAAATCAAAATTCCGCCTGTAGAGCGGGCCAAACGTATAAAATGCTTTTGTTTACTCCAATGCAATAAGCATAAATCTTGAGCGACACAACACGACGTAGAAGCGCATAGAGGAGTATATTTATAGTTACAGTCATTAATTAAGATCGTCATGTCATAACAAAATATAATTATTGTAATCAACAACGGCTGTTACCCTTTATCTAGTCGTAACATTCATACATACTCACATTTGTGTTTACAGTATATCATATTATGTATTATATTTTTATAAGCATTGTTTTTTTATTACATAGCTACTTATCTACTTAAATTGTTTTTTCGAGTAAACAGCGTTTTGGCCAGTTGATGCTATTCTAAAATACTCGAAATCAGAGGTAACTTTTATTACTGTTAGTGACAATATTTATGAGGAATCATGTTCAATGGTACTTATTGTTCCATTTCGCGTAATAGAAAAAATAATACCTACCCAACTAATATTATATTGTTATTTGCAAATTTTTTTTACGTCAAAAACGCCAGTCGTTTTAACCATAATTTGAAATATTGCAACTAACATTAAAACAGAAAAATCTGTGAATAGACAATGAGTCGATAAGGGCACAACATAGGAATGATAAGATTTGACGTTACTATATAGCGGTATAGACCCTAGCAAACATTTTTTTTCTTATTAACTGGACTGGCTGTCTGTATGATTTGACAGCAAAGTTCTTGTGCCTATTTGAAATGCCACTAGCGTGAGTCTAAAGAACTAATTTTGACGTGTACAATGAAAATGGTTGCCGTGATGGTCTCTCCAGACTTCAGACTTTAGTACCATGTCCCTTACGCTATGCTCACGCTACGTCCTACAGCGCCAAAATGGCGGAAATCAAATAGGCACAAGAGCAGTTTGACAGCAGCCAGTCCAGTGTAATAATATAGAGGTCAATGGACCCTAGTAATTATTTTATGAATGACATGAATTGAATAGTATCTATCTATCCAACAATCTTATATTCATATTCTATGACAGATTCTTGTATCTATCCAAAAGTATGTACCAGTGGCGCCATCTGAAGCTTTAAATATGTAGTTTCTATATTTCTTTAGTAGCAAACGTTATGTTATTATTACTTATTAGTATTATAAAATTTAGTTTAGTGCTAACGCATAAATGTTTTGACTAGACTGACATAAAACTATATCAAAGATTTTGGATTTAGGTTCCTAATACTGTGCAATGTTGTTTGGAATTTTCAAAAAGTTAATGGTTAATTTTGAACAAATTCAAATATGATAGTAAGTAATGGAATGTATATCTATACAACCTGGAACAAAATTAATGGCTAAACCAGAATATGGTTAATGTAATGGAAAAAATCAGCTGTTTCAAAACTTAATAATGAAAATATGAAAATGTATGAAACAACTGATTTATTTTGCAATTTCAGAGTTGGTCCCATAACATAGTATAAGTTGTTCATGGTCCCTATCTAACATATTCTGGTTTAGCCATTAATTCTGTTACATGTTGTCTAATTAACAAAATCGAACCTATGTATCCTTAGGTACTAACATTATAAATGCGAAAGTCCGTTTGTTTGTTTGTTACGCCTTCACGTCTTAACTACTGAACCGATCATCATTAAATTTTACATACATTTTGTCAGGGGTACAGAAAAGGACATAGGGTAACTCTCATCCAGAAAAAAAGTATTGCTCCCGAGGGATAGCAAAAACTTTCCACGCAGACGAAGTCGCGGGCGGCCGCTAGTAATTTATGAAGTAAAATATCAAGATATTCATAATATCTTTAAAATAATCGTTCTTATTTTATTATTTATGAAAATAATTGTGATCAATATAATATTAAGTTATGTGTATGTGTTATAGTCAAACCCCGAAGTCCAGGCGCTCCTAGGTTTGCCTAGTCAAACCTCAGGTTTGACAAGAAGGCTTAGTCAAAGTCCAAAACTAAAGCGTGTTTCGGGCTTTGACTTACGAATTTATGGCCAAATCTAGGAGAGACCAACTTGGACAGTCAAACCCCAATTTGAGCATATTGAGTTTCGGGGTTTGACTATCCAAGTTGGTCTCTCCTAGGTTTGGCCATAAATTCGTTAGTCAAAGCCCGAAACACGCTTTAGTTTTGGACTTTGACTAAGCCTTCTTGTCAAACCTGAGGTTTGACTAGGCAAACCTAGGAGCGCCTGGACTTCGGGGTTTGACTATAACATATGGAAAAAATATAATATGATAACCTTTTTGTAATAACATTGTTGATATAGACGAAGTGACAAAATTACTATATGTACTTACTTATTTAATATTTTTGTGAGCAAAACACATTGACTTATGTTTTTACTTTAAAAACCACCTACATAGTAATAATCTATATATTCTCTAGAAATAGTATATCTATACCATTAAATTATATACTCCAAGTGTCAACATAACTGCAATACATAGCATTTATTATATTTTAAACTTATTGAAATCAAAATGATCAATGTAATATATCTGCCATTATTATGTATGGTGGACGAAATAACTGTTTTATCTGTATGTATATTGCTGTGTATGTGTATACTCGTAAGTAGTTTAAAAATGGGTAGTATTTAATCGGTTAACGATAAATTCCCATTTTGGGTATCAAAAATCCTGAATATAGCGTACTGAAATACTAAGTGGGCGACGGACTGAGGGCGGCTACAAATGTTGAAAATGGGTGACATTAAAATTCAAAGTTAGTAACTAGTTATTCAGAACGGGCGACCAAATTACTATTTGGGCGACAACCTTGAGGCACACAAAATATTTGAAATTTGGCATATTATTTTATTTAAAAAAGATGAGTATTATCCTAATCTGGATGACAAAAATACCATGTTGGGCAGCTTAAATCAGTTATATAGTTACCTACCAGTATTTTTGTCACTCATTTAGAATTTTCACTGCTAATTTAAATTATTGATCTCCCACCTATAGTCGTTTTACGTATTTTCTGTAATCCACAGTTTGTCGCCCGTTTAGTTATTTTGTCGCCCATAAAATAAACCGCTACCGGGTTTAGTATTTAAGTATCCCATTAACAGTCGCCTTTAATTATTTCCAGTCACCCAATTAATTAATTCCCTTTAAAATATAGAACAACAATACTTGAATGGGTCCCTAGAAACAGTTTGAACGCACCGTTTCTACCCACCCGAATCAGATGAAACATGGCATTGATTTTAAGTTGGACCCCGAGCTACCAAACTTTGAAAAGCCCATCAAAATCCATTCAGCAGTTTTTGAGTGATTCGCACACAAACATTTAGAATTCACAGTTTTATTATAATGTATACAGAGTGTTAATGAATTAACCAAAAATGGGAAATCCGTTTCTGGACCATCAAACTGAACAACTTTTATTATGTAACCAACTGAATACGCGAAAAAAATCTGCTGTATCATACAAAAAATAATATAACGAAATTATCAAAATGTATGAAATAGTTGGATTTGTTTTGGCGCGAATTCATAATCAGTCCTATGATAAAAGTTGATCTTTTTGATGGTCCGAAGAAACGGTTTTCCCATTTCTTATTAATTCATTAACACCCTGTAGATATAAGAAGTTGAACTACATTTATCAATACCATAGTTACTGCACTCTGCACTAAAGATCTAACTAAACATAAGTGGATCAATCGATCGATTTATTAGTTTTCGAGTTTGTTTAATGTCTCAATAATATCCTGTTAGTGATATGAGTTGATAATTAAGACGGAACTGCACTGCAACGAAATTAACAAATCTGTAAGATAACCCAGTGATAGCGATTAGCATAATTAACGTTTTAGTTATATGCTAATGATTCCTCTTCACGCTTTATCTCGTGTGGTCATAATCAGCCTGGCGCAAATCTCACAGTAAAAAACGATCTATGAAACGGAAGCGAATTTTTAACCCGTCTAAGTTTGAAAGAACGTTGACAATCCACAAAGTAGTAGATAATTAACAACATTCGAATTTAGGCGTATTATACTTCGCCCCATCAAAGAGTATTCTTCATCTTTGACCGTTTTACCGCCAATGCCGTTTAACGCTTCTCTTTTGTTTGTTTTCGTTGAATTCGCTTCCGTTTCATACTCACGCTTTTTGTATGACACTCCTGTCTCTTATAACGCTAGTTATTTTTACATTCTCTTTGGTCATAATATTGATACAATAGGCATCCACACCACAATAACTAATATGTCCAAACGCAAAGCTAATCGTAGATGGCGCCAGCGACGACCTGAACGCTATCAATGGTTTTGATTGGTTAAAATACGTCAGAAATGCCATATTTTGACATTTTGACAATCCAAACTATTTTAGTACAGTCGCTTGTGGCGCTATTAGTTTCTCAGTATGTCGACAAACTACGCAAAAAATATTGTTGAGCCACTGGCATATATCGTAATGTAGCATAATAAAATAAGGGATTACCAAATGGCAAACTAATGTCAGGTTAAAAGTATTATATGTCAGGTTATTGTTTGTAAACAACCTCTAACTGCGTATAAATTAAATTATCGTAACCCGCGTCAATTATCATTATCATCCAACTCTGTGGACTGGTGATTACACTGTACTTAGCTTAGACAGATCTCACACTACGACGCATGTGACATCATAAATCGCGTCGTTTCGCTGTAGTGCTGTTTCGTCTACCAACAAACATTTTATTTCTTTTATTGAAGCTATAAGCAAAACTAAATTTATACTAACTTTCAATAATCATGACGACTAGCTAGACATTCGTCTGTGAAGCATTCATATCGCTAGTCTTGCTTATTTTGTAATTTAATAGGTATACATACATAGTATCTATGTTTAATTTAGTTCATCGCACAGTTTATAGGTACCTAGCCCGCAAAATGGAAATCCTTATTTTATCCCGTGTACCGATTTAGCACCACAATTTTAAAACACCAACAACCTGGCAGGAGTTCTTACTAACATAAACAACATCATTTGTGTGACAAAAAAAAACATCTTTCCATACAAACGTCCGAACCGCTAATCAAGTTTTGTATGAAAAGTAGTTTTTTTGTGTTATTTGAATGTTGCTTTTGATGTTAGTAATCCACTCCTGCGAGGTTGTTGATGTTTTACAAATAACCCTGTATATCAAACTTGCATTGAGGGCGCTATACACACCCAACTGATCTGAACAGCATTCTAAGAGAAAGATATGTTTAAAAAACCGTGCAATTAGAATTAAAATATATAGAAATCCTAAAACTGAAACTTTGATCATTATATCTCTTAAAATGCTGATCAGTTCAGTTGGGTGTGTATAGCGATCTGAATCTCCTCCATTCAGTCCCTGGTTGGCCATCATCAGATCACAGCTAGGTCAATCCTTGACGGAGAACCAAGGTTTCAAAGTTACGTTGTTTGTATGAAAATCGACTGGTGTCTATGTGACCGCCACTGTATACAGGGTTATTTGTAAAACACCAATAACATCGTAGGAGTACATAACTGACATCATAAACATCAACATTTGTTCTACTACTTTTCCGAAAACAGACAAAAAAATATCGACTTTTCATACAAAACTCGATCAGCTGTTCGGGACATTTGTATGGAGAGTCAAATTTTTTTGTCGGTTTTCAGAAAAGTTGTAGAACAAATTTTAATGTTGTTGTTTATGATGTTAGTAATTAATCTACTCCTGCTACATAGGTTGTTGGTGTTTTACAAATAACCCTGTATATCGTGTTTAAATTTCTTCTTGATTTTCTTTTGATTCATTCTAACAAAATTACAACATGACCTAGTGAGGACATGACCTAATAAGGACATGACCTAGTGGGACTAGATGTTTCGGTGGTCATGCTAGGAGGGTTGGCGTGACCTCTTGACTGCTCTCAACTCTCAATGCCTAGTCAAATCGATAAGCTTTTTTTTCTGTATTAAATTGTGTCTATTTGTGGTGTTTCCGTCTAAAATGCTTTGACGGTTTGTTTAACAGCCGAGACTTAACTTTTGATTTATTGAATTTAAGTTTTTGTTGACCATGTGATCTGTAATATAATAAAATTGACACAAAGGCACAAAAATTAATCTGCAATCCAAGTAAGTTTATTTGGGTATCATAGGTATACCTACAGGCGCTATTTTGTGAGACTCGCTTAGTGAGACTGTTGCCAATTTACTTATTCTTATTTAGCCTTACATATTTTTTTATGAGTACTTATTGACGAAATCCCACTAAAGTAAGTTTGTACATATTACCAGCATATTCTTAGGTAACGTTTTTATTTTAAGTATCTAAAACAAAATTGTGAAAAAATTGTTTAAACCATTAATTCAAATTTTGTTATTCACGCACATTATAATATTCCAGCGGGCGATTTTCTGACAGCTCAAATAAAAAAAAATGGTTTCGATAGATGGCGTTGAAAGCCGTAAAGTTAAACCCGCTTCACACTAGCAATTTTATGAAGCAATTTTTTGAAAATTTTGATCGCAAATGCTGTAAGTACCCTTCGGTCTTGGAGATTGAGTTTATCAACGGGAGTTAAAACGGCGATAGTCATTTAAGCAATTTTACAACGGTTCGGCCATCGTAAAACGCCATTTTAAGTAGTTTAAAAAAATCTCGATATTTCTTTTTTTTTTGGTCTCGGAAAATCGCCAGTTCAAGCTTGTTAATGACAATTATTTGTTTATGATGTTATACCTAGGACACACTGAAAGTTTTGCACTTCTGGCAACACACAAATATTTGAATGTAGAATGTTATGTTTTTTTAAACTTAAAAACTCATTCATGAAATTAAAACAAAAATTGACCGGAAGTTGCAAGTCACTTGTTATTTATCACAATGCGACGTTCGTCGCCCGTAGCAAAAATGAAATTTACGCGAAAAGATTTTAGGGTGACATTTTTTATGATTTTGAAACTTCGCTTTTTCCGTAAGATTTCACTCCTTCATGTCTAAATGGTTTAAGAATAGAAAGCCACTTATTTAAGTATCATAAAACATTGGTTTGCAGAATGTAATCGCTTTCTTGTTTTTCCTATGATGAAATAGGTGAAGATCGGCATTCAAATGCGATCACTGTGCAAAAGAAGACTAATTGTCACATGATTAATTGAAGGAAACAGGCATATTAGCTACAGGACAATTTGAGGATACTTGAGGATTAGTATGACATAAAATTCAAAAAAATAATCATCAGCATTCAAAAGTTAAGAAACTTTGTTCCCGCTGGATTCTTCATGTATTCACCATGGAAAAAACAGGCTCGAATTGATTGATGTAAAAGTTATGTTGCTAAAGTGCCAACACGATCGTTCTAATGCTGTGTATGATATTGTGATAGAAGATAAAATATTTACAAATTGTTCCGGAATCAGAAAGATAGCAACAGTCTTTTATATTGATGTTCGAAGTCAACATTAAACCGGCAAAATTAGACCGACGAGAATCGTGGGCAAGGATTTGACTGCATTATTTTTCTCTTAGACGGGTCCTATATGAAATAACCTACTTAAAAAACAAAACACAGTTAATGATTAGTAGATCACTAATATTTTGTATGCAACTGCCATTAAAAAAGGTAAGGAAAAACGACCAAGAAGTGACCGATGACAATTTTTCAGTGCATACCGCGATGAGGACAAAGTCATTTTCAGCTCTGAAAATTTGGAGTTCATGATCCATTCAACATTGATTTTAGACTTTACATCTTGCAATTTCTTTATCAATCTAGAACTTTAAGATACGATGAGAAATTTCACATTTAAGGGGCCAGAGGAAGCCGTGACAGCGTATGAAAAACATGCCCTCAGACAAATGATGCTTATGTTATAATAGTTTGAACGAATTAAAAACGTTTTAAAATGTAATGGAGAATACTGTAACACGCAATAAATATATAAGTTTTCATATATATTGTTTTATTTATGAGTTGTGCAAAACTTTCAGTGTGGCCATCGTATGACAAAATGCAGTGGGAAATCTCTTTATAAGATTACTAATAGGTATTTTGTGATACCTTATCAACGTAGATACTTATGTCATTGTATGTATTTGGTGTAAGTATCTATAAAAAGTAACTGTCTTTAAAAAGTCCTGTATTCATTTACCAAAGTATATGTAACTATGTATGATCCGAACATTGTGATTAATAGTTTAAAATTTCATCTTGTGTATAGTTTATTGGAGACTTAGAGCATTGAAATAGGAACTATTTTTCCATATTTTCATATGTGAAGTCTTTTAATAAAAAAGTAACACAGGCTAAAAGCGTTTCATTAAAAAATATATATATTTTTGTCTACGTAATATTTACATAAATTGTACAAAACTATTATGGATGACCACAAATTTTGTATTTTAATCGTATCACAGTTTATTAGCATCTCGGCTCGTTTTCAACTACCTGAAAAAAAAACAAAGTTTGTCAATTTCAGACTGGTATTTGGATACATTCTTATATCCAGGATACCGATTCAACATCAGAAACACAATGTGTTTCAGTTTTGGGTTTAAGAAACAAGAACTGTGTCAAAAAGCATTACCATTCAAACACCATTGAACTACGATTTTGACGAAAGGATTAGCAGACTTGACCCCCAGATCTGCGAAACACGTTGCACAAGCATAAGTTGGTGCCGTGTGGACCCGCTATTAAAAAAGTAGTTAAGTGTTGCCATGGGCGTACCGAGGGGGGGCAGAGAGGGGCCGCTGCCCCCCCCCCCCCCCCCCTTTTATTTTGTTTACCTCCAACTAACTATCAATTGTTATGAATAAAAGTTCTTATTTGCCATGCAATATATTTGATTTACAATAAATTTGCCCCCCCTGGGCGCGATACAATAGATTTGCCCCCCCTGGCCCAGAACATGGGTACGCCCATAAGTGTTAAGTAATTTTATGACTTTCATGACAGACTGTATGCAACAACCTCGTGTTTTTAGTAAAAATAATTTTACTTCCGTTTCATGAGATTCTATGGTCTACCTCTAAAATAGTCTATAATCAAATTACCTCAATTATGGTTATGGTCTACAAACTTGGCTCGCCGCGCCAGAGTTTCTGCGGAGGTCCGTGTGAATTCCGCCTGCATGCTCATCTGAACTTTCTCTACTAGTGACGTGATCTGTTCTGCGTCCATTCCTTTAGTCTCGATCATCGGCATTATTGTTATTATAATTTCACCTGAAAGGAAAATAATTATTTTACTGTTATTATAGGTACTACCTATGTTATATTATATTTCCAGTATAAGATTAAGAAACTACTTTTAGGTTCATATATTATTAAGGTTTTATAGCTTTACACCCGATTGCACTAAACTAACTACAACACGGCCAAATTAAAACGGTGTGATAAACTTAGCCTTCATGTAGCTGACATTCGTCTAGTTATCTTGGTCGAGTTGTAGATAAGAAAAAACTTAGGCGATTCTTAAGTTTAGTGCTTTCACACATTAGATCTCTTTTATACTACAGGGTGACGTACAACGCTGCTGGAAGCAATTTTTATAGTAAAAATAATTACAATTTTATTGTTTTTAATTAATAACTACTAAACTATTTCTTATTTTGGAAAACTGTCAATCACAAAACTAGAGAGGGTACTTAAAGTTTATTTTTATTAGAGTTTCAAGATTATATATTGCGAAAAAAAATCAGCTATCCCATACATTTTGATCTATTCGATTTTAAATTTTCTATGGAACAGCAGATTTTTTTTTCGTGAGTTCAATGTTGGTACAAAACCATAGTAAAAGTTGTTTGTATGCATTGTATGCATGAGTAGTTTGTATTGTTGACCCCTTAAAATTTCGTGCACTATTTAAGAAGGACCTTATATAGGTTTCTTATTGGTTGGCACATCAGTAAAAAAATACAAAATTGGAAGTGACTTTACGAATTTTTTTTCTATCGAGATAAATTTTAACTGTCGTATTTCTGTCAATGACAAATCTGTGTAGGTAGGTATTTTAATCTACTTTCTACGTTATTTTTTGGACCGATAACCCAGTAATACTGTGTGAAATCTTTGTTTAAAAATGTGTATTTGGCGTTGTACGGCCCCTTAATGGAGAAAAGCAGACCCTGCACTGCAGGCGTTTTATAATTCTATGTATAATCGAGCCGGAATAAAGTTTTTTCGAGGAACAAAATATAAGTAGGAGTACCTGAACCAAATCTACGACGTTTTGTGTCCAAAAAGTGGTATTTAGAGACGACAATAGGTTGAATGGGCGCGCCCGCCGCCATCGCCACGTGAAAGGCGCCTTTCCTGAACGGCAGCAGTTTGTCCCCGCCGTGCCTGGTCCCTTCAGGAAAAAGTAACAGCTTCCGCTGAAATCATAATGAGTTTAGTTTAGTGAATCATAATAGCGTAGGAATAATGAAGGGGCTGGGCGGGCCGTGCCCACTAGGCTTGCCAACCGTCCTGGATTTTCCGGGACGTCCCGCTTCTGAGTCAGTTTTGGGCCGTCCCGCCGTGACCCCTTGCGGGACGCCTTTTGTCCCGGAAATCAGTATTAATAGAAAAAAAAACAAAAATCAGCCCCTGACAAGTATTGGGTGCTTATGAATTGTTGCTGTTGCTGTTTTTTTTTTCCTACTTTAGTCATATCAGGCAAAATAACAAGATTACTGGATGAAACTGTCTTAAAATCACGCTGTGGCCTTTTTTTACTTTGTACACAAGCATTTTTCTAAAAAACCAATCGTTTTGTGCATCCTAGACAGGCATCCTCCCTTACGTAGATAACGGCGACCCTAGGGGCGGCATACCTTGTTGGCCTAGGGCGCCGAATCTCAAAATACGTCCCTGGGCTGGACTACAAATCAAAATAAATTTTGACCAAAAATGCAGCGAATTTCATAACTACGTAAGTATATTGCAAAACAAAAACTTGTTAAAATGCGCAAAAAATCTTAAAATAAGTAAAGTTATAAATTTATAAAATAAATAAAATTTAATAATTTGACATGTTTGTCATACATTTTGTAGTGTTTTATTTATTAACTAATTAGGTAGGTACCTATAGTTTCTTTCTAACCATTTTGTATGTGGTGTGTTGTGTCCCGCGTAATATACCCAAGTCCCGGATGTCGAGCTAGGTAATCCCGGAAATGCCTTTTTTAGAGTTGGCAAGCCTAGTGCCCACCCCAGTGCCGTCTGATGCCCACCCCCAGAATAAACCCTGATATAAGTACCTATTTTCATAAGAGTTTTATTACTTTATTGCTTCGCATCGCAACCTTTACAACAATGTACGTAATTTTAACCGCCTCTGCTGTCTAGTGGTTCGCCCACTCGTTTAAGACGCAGGGGTTCAGACGCAGGAGTTCCGCAGGGTTCAGAGGTACAACTTGTACTCGGTTTGGTTGGTGATAGGGTTAATTTCAAGTCCGCCTGGCTAGCTACCACCATCTACCGTCATCAGCTATACCATCAGCTACCTAAGTCTGAAACCAAAACAACAATTTAAAAATTGTTGTGTTCCGGCAGTTAGAGGTAAGATAGCTATAGTTCCTCAGTGATGAGGATTCCGGGTGTAGTGCGCTTCCACCTTCGGCCTTATCGTCACTTAACATCATGTGAGGTGAAGGCCAAGCAGTATCCCGTTGTGTGTTAATCAACTTGATGTGTTTACGTGTGTACCTACGTCAGTTCTAATGAACTTTGAAGGCAACAATTTGCACACAATCGAAGGGTAATTAGCGTTTTCTGATTCACACTATAGTCACAGAATATAATTATAATAGCTGTAGTTTCGTGTTCAATAAGCAGGCAGGCGCGGTCCCAGAGGGGGGGGGTCACAGGGGACCTGACCCCCTCCCCCCCCCCCTCCCAAAATCGTACATGCCACATAGGAAAAGCTTCTAAAAATTTACAAAAGAGCAATTGTATTATTATTAGTCACTGACCTGCATATATTTACACTGGACAGGCTTATGTCAAACTGTTTTTGTGCCTATTTATGTGCGCTGTAGGACGTAGCGTGAGAGACATGGTACTAAAGTTTGAAGTCTGGAGAGACCATCACGGCGATCATTTTCATATTGTACGTCAAAATTAGTTCTTTAGACGCACGCTAGTGGCGTTTCAAATAGGCACAAAAACTTAGCTGTCAAATCATACAGACAGCCAGTCCAGTTAAATAAATAAAAAATGTTTCATGTCAGTGTTATTAGTAAACCCCCCCCCCCCCAAAGTTTCAGGCTGCGACCGCGCTTGTAAGCAGGCACGGTCAAGTGTGCTTATTCTTCTTTCTGGGTAGACTATCCAGCTCGTTCTGTGGGTACTAAAGGTTCCTTCCGAAGTTAAACAAGTTATTTAAAGATGCAAACATATTGTTTTTAATTAAAGTTAAATAATCTTCCTACAAGCAAATAAATAAATAATACTAAATAGGTAATATACCTAGGTAATTGAAAAATCATATTCTCGGACGGGAATCGAATCCGTGACTCGTCGAATTTATTATTTGATCAATGAAGTAAAATACTTAGGTAGGTATGCGTTTTGTTTACGTATAGGTAAACGTACTTTATTACGTTTTAAATATCATATCATTTCTAATTTTAAATTATTCGAGTAACATTATTTACCTACCTACGTTGCATAATAATTACCATAAGGTAAGTAGATAGCCTTGAACCCTGCTAAATATTCCATCTATCCTTTTAATAAACGAGCAGGTACAGCCGATTTCTTTAATAATATTTTGACAGATGTTGACTTTTATTTTTATTACAAAGAATATACGGTTGCTGAATCATCAAAAGTTTAATTAAGTACATAATTCACTTCTCAAGCTTACGCGCTCACTAGACATGAAATAAAACACTTTTTAACGGATACTAGCGCGGTTTTATTGAATGTACTTTGGTATTTAGTTGGTATTTGGTTTGATTTTTGGTTTTCCCGACGTTTCGGCACCTTTGCAGCTGCCGTGGTCACGGGGGACATGAGTACATAATATTAATGAACTCGACTGTACCTCTAGTTTGTCAACACTCATATCTTCAAATCTGGGCTTTAGATCAAAAAACAAAAAACGGACTTAATTATTACAAAAAAAACTGATTAAAAACATTAAAACGGACTAGTAAAAACAAACTAAAAAGTAGAAAATAAATTCTTCTGTAAATATTTATAACCCTAACACCCTACCTACGTACCTACAGAAAATGTAAACCCAAAAATTTTAAACCTAAAACCGTGGGGCGCGTTTTGTAAAATTTATCATCCATATTGTCTATAGCATGCGCCCCACGGTTTTAGGTTTAAAATTTTTAGGTTTACATTTTCTGATATTTCTGTAGGTATAGGGTGTTAGGGTTATAAATATTTACAGAAGAATTTATTTTTTACTTTTTAGTTTGTTTTTACTAGTCCGTTTTAATGTTTTTAATCACATTTTTTTTGTAATAATTTATGTAGTCCGTTTTAAGAACGTGTTTTTAAAAGAGCTTTTTTTTTCAGTTAATTATTATTTTCTACTTTTTAGTTAACGAGCTAAGACTAAATATATACCATCTCCTACTCTCACACTCGCACTCGTCAAGATGATTCAAACGAGCCCAAACTCGATCTGGTTGCATGGTTTTATTACAGAGTCCCAGGCCTTCTTCCGGCTCCATCATCAGACTCTGGAAACTATTTCCCAACAAAGTACTCGTCAAGACGATTCAAATGAGTGCAAACTCTATGGGGTAACATGGTTTTATTAAAGAGTTCCTGTGTCCTTCTTCCGGCTTGATCATCAGATCCTGAAAACTATTTCCCAAAAAAGTACTCATCAAGACGATTCAAACGAGCCCAAACTCGATGGGGGTTGCATGGTTTTATTAGTTCCTATGGCCCTCCTCCTGCTCCATCATCAGATCCTCGGACACTATTTCCCATTAGAGTACTCGTCAAGATGATTCAAACGAGCCCAAACTCGATGGGGTTGCATGGTTTTATTACCGAGTTTCAATGACCTTCTTCGGGCTCCATCATCAGACCCTGGACACTATTTCCCAACAAAGAACTCGTCAAGACGATTCAAACGAGCCCAATCTCGATGATGTGGCGTGGTTTTATTAAAGAGTTCCTGTGTCCTTCTTTCGGCTCCATCATCAGACCCTGAAAACTATTTCCCAACAAAGAGCTCGTCAAGACAATTCATACAAGCCTAAATTTGTTGGGGTTGCATGGTATCAATATTGAGTTCCTATGGCATGGCCTTTCAGCTTCATCATCAGACCCTGGATCTCGTCTCCCATTAGAGTACTCGTCAAGACGATTGTAACGAGCCCAAACACGATGGGGTTGTATGGTTTCATCATAGAGATCCTGTGGCCTTATTCCGGATCCATCATCAGATCAGCTCAATGACACAAGTTTCAAGTTTCTAGCTCATCGGGAAGCTAGCAAAGATTTAAATCTTTGGAAGCTAGTAGATACAAAATCATTCACAAACTTTGCGGAGAAACAAACGAACGAACGAACACACAAACGAGAAAGCAACCTAATAAAACCTAATAAAAGCTTGGTAAAACCTAAATAGGTTTTTATAGCACTGTTAAATGAAAGAAAACATTGTTATAACTTTAAGTGTTTAATGATAATAAAAATAAAAAATAAAAAACGTGTCATTTGTTTAGTGAGATAGGTGATTAAAACAACCGCATGAGTCTAAATAATCTAAGGAGTCTAACTAAAATGCAAGCAGTATGACATCCCCAAGTTATTTTGCGTTAAATAAAGCCATTCGTTTGTGTTGTTATTTTGTTTCTTAAATTCAACATTATGAATTCGACACTTTCGACAGTTCAAAAGACTATGTTAAAAAAATTCTAATATCTTTGATGTTGAACTGTCATTACGTCTTGTTATTTATCAGCTAGCTTATCAGTTTTTCAAAGTGGGTTAACGCTAATCTTTACGTTGTTTGTTTCGCTTATTTAATTTAGTCGTATCGCACCTATAGGTAATCTTGTCATATTCTCTTATTGCGACATTTCAATATCATCTCTTAACTGAAAATTGCTGTTCAATTTTCGGTGTTTTCTTATATCAATTCTAAAGATGAAAATGCGTTTATGTCTTTTGCAGAGCGAAAAACCCTCACTTAAAAAATATTTATCTTTAAAAAAACATAAATTAAAGACAAAAAGATTAAGTTCACGTAATAACAGGGATCACTTTTATTTAAAGTAACCGGCAAATGCTTTTTCTAAAAAAAGTCGCGAAAATTCGTATTTTCGGAAGTTTCGTATGCCAACGACGCCCGAGTCTGAAAATGTCGAGATATACAAATATATAATGCGATTAAATAGACATATAGTGATTTACTGCAGCTTCACTCAAGAATGTTTAGAAAAACTAAATTTTACAGATTAATAATTGCGTTACGTCGTTTTGTACCGCAAGTAGGGTTAACAAATGGTATATTTAAAAATCCTGACAAAAAGCCTGATTCCTACCATAGTATGTTCCTACTAAAAAATCCTGACATTTTGCTAAGCGCCCACACGGTGCGACGTAGGTACTTACGTAGTAATCACGATAACACATTGTTTGTAGAAATAGTAGATAAATAAATTTTCTTTTAAAAAATAAATTATTATTGTAGCTTGTTATAATGACGTGTAAAATTAATATGTTAAGTACTTACTTAGACAAAAAGGAAGTTTTACTTCTTCAGTTGGAGGTAAGTTAATTCATTGTTAAATTAGTCGCATTGTATATACTTACTTATGTTTTTAGTAATACTCTTTGGTCGAGACTTCCACAGCCCATCTAGGTCACATGACATTTAACCTTCTTGTTTCAGTACCGAATTCTTGTAGACAATATAAAGTTGTTAAAGTAATGGTAATGAGAGTGAAATGAAAGCATTTGTATGCAACTCACACTGTGTAACCCTCAGCTGTTGACTTTGACATGGTTTTGAGGTGTGATGACCTAAGTCCAACAATAGCATGAAACTGCGCCAATATATCCAAGGGCAAGGCGTATTGAAATTGAGGAAAATCTGTATATTTGATAGGCCAACATTTCTGGTCGCACAAGGATTCAAAGTTAACATAATGTCCGGATAACACGATGATAGTTTTTGAAGCCACATGCCAAGCCAGTATTGCCCTGGCTTTCCGTCCTAGCTTGGAACATGCTTGCTCTCTCGCTTACTAGCCTAGAGATGAAGCCACTTCGCTCTCGCTTACTAGCTTTGGGATGAAGCCAGTTCTGTTTACATGAAGCCAGAGTTACTGGCTTGCTGGCTAACTGATACTGTCTTAAGGTTAAACATTAGCACGTGACTCGCTATTGTAGGCACATAGCGTGGTTTCCCAGGATTTTAGCTTTTACACAATATATTTTAGCGTGTTCCGACAACTAACGGCAATTGTCTATGAACTATGTTATCAAAGCAAAATTATCTCATTTATTGCAATAGGTATGTTTGTAGTATTTATTGGCTCCGTGCACGCTTTTAGCGCCACCTAGCGTGTTGCAACTTTGTTGGCTCTGACCTGACCGTTTTGACGTTTTGATATGTAATGGCGGCATTGTGACAAAATGTTAAAAATACTACACATAATTGTGTTATTATTATTAATGTAAATTTAATTTGGGTGGACAAAGTATTGTGAAACCATTTTTGATCATTTAAATTAAATATGGCAAGTAAGATCTATTCAAAAAAGAGTGTTTTATTTTGGTTATATCAAGGTTTGTTTACTTCTTTTTAGTTGTAGATTTTGTAAAACAAGAGGATAAAACTACTTTAATAATTTTATTAAGTGATAATAAACATATATAATTGTTCCTGTATCGCGAGTAATAAATTAAATATCGTTTTCAAACAGATTACAGAGCCTACATTATTTCTACTTTTTGCGACCATGAGCGCTGCGATCGATTATTATACCTTCACACCCAGCGAATAGTAAACAATGGGGAAGGCAACAGCTGTCAAAGTGGCGCTGCGTACGCTTGTTCCACGAGAGCTATGAAAACAAAAGACTTTTACTTAAAAATTAGTTTTTTTTAGCTTTAAAATGATTAAATTCTGTGTAATAAGCTTTAAAAATGTTGGCACTTACAAATTTCCAAAAAATCTGGATACTTATAGAAAAAATTTATAAATTCTGTAAGAATTAAAACGTCTTAATTTGGCTTTCAATTCCGGCATTTGCATTGTAGAATAGTCTTTTATATCCATTTTGGGTCAATGGGTCTTTTTCGGTAAAAAAATACCACAAAATTAATACCTATTTTCCCATACATTATGTTCTGAACGTCTACTGTCTTAGAAACAAGCGTACGCAGCGACATCTACAATTAGCTTTACGTTGCCAACCCCATTGCCGTTAACTGTCGGAACACGCTAAAATATATTGTTTAAAAGCTAAAATCCTGGGAAACCACGTTATGTGCCTACAATAGCGAGTCACGTGCTAATGTTTACCTCAAAAACTGTCCTCGCCTGGTGTAATCGGCACCCTGATTATCTAAAAAGAAACTATTTAGCGACCGGTTTCATTCCACATACATTGCTACTTTTCTTTGGTATGGTTTTTTCTAATCCAAAAAGAAGTAGCAATGGATCACTATCATCTATGAACTGCAACCAGTCGCTAGGTGGTTTCAAATTAGATAATCAGCCCGCTGGACATAAGAGTTATTTCATTACTGTCGCCAAGCGAAAACGTAGTGAAATGATGGAGTATTATTCGCTGGGTGCGAAGGTATAATAATCGATCGCAGCGCTCATGGTGGCAAAAAGTAGAAATAATGTAGGCTCTGTAATCTGTTTGAAAACGATATTTAATTTATTACTAGCGATACAGGAACCATTATATATGTTTATTATCACTAAATAAAATTATTAAAGTAGCTTTATCCTCTTGTTTTACAAAATCTACAACTAAAAAAGAAGTAAACAAACCCTGATATAACCAAAATAAAACACTCTTTTTGAATAGATCTTACTTGCCATATTTAATTTAAATGACCAAAAATGATTTCACAACACTTTGTCCATCCAAATCACAGTAATTTTGAAATTTACATTTATAACACAATATGTATAGTATTTTTTTACATTTTGTCACAATGCCGCCGTCACATATCAAAACGTTAAAACGGTCAGAGCCAACAAAGTTGCAACACGCTAGGTGGCGCTAAAAGCGTGCACGGAGCCAATATTAAAATATTAGTATAAAAATACTCATCTCTAAGTATTTAAAATCCGTTCGATAAGAGCCAGTGCGTATCTATAATGTCCTCTCTTAGGGATCTTATCATTCTTGATGACGTCAGCTTGCTAATTGATTGAGGACTGCACCCTACGTCCATGAACACCTAAATGGGACATTACAAACGGTTCCAAACGGGACACGCGTACCTACTTAAGTACATCTAGTGCAAGAAGTAGCTTATCATTATACAACGATCAATGAACACTGTCCTCCATATTTCTAGGTATTACACTAGATTCTCGACTGCAATGGGATCCACATATCGAAGCCTTGTCAAGTAGACTTAGTTCAGCGGCATTCGCTGTTAAGAAAATAAGGCTTTTAACTGATATTGAAACGGCAAGGTTAGTATATTTTAGGTATTTTCATAGTGTATGGACTGCTATTGTGGGGCTCAGCTGCCAGTATTGAAAATATTTTTGTACTCCAAAAAAAAGCTGTTCGCGGCATATACAATCTTCGGCGGAGAGATACCTTGAGAGAGCTGTTTAAAGAAATAAATATTTTAACTTTGGCAGGCCAATACATTTATGAAAATTTAGTTTATGTAAGAAAACACTATGATTCATTTGCTAAGAACAGCAATAATCACCAATTTAATACAAGAAATAAACATAACTTGCCGTTCCAAGATTTAGGCTTGCAAAAAATAGAGGTTCATTTATGGGGAAAGGCATAGCCTTTATTAATAAAGTTCCACAACAAGTAATTGATCTTCCTTTGCATGAATTTAAAAACCATGTTAAAAAAACACTCATGGGTAAAGGTTATCATATAGTAGACGATTATCTTAAAGATCAAAATGCGTGGAAATGATGTAACACATAAGTAACTACTGTAAGTACTTTGTTGCCAATGACAGTAATATAATAAGTCTATGTTTGTTGCCAATAATCCTGTCACCCTGTTGTAATTATCTGGTAACGATATATTTAAGTTTGTAAATATCGTTACTTATTGCTATTAAAGCTGATAAGTTTCTTGCGCCCGTTCTTCTTGTCAGTTATAAACGTCTTGAACGGGTAGTAGGAAAATATAAACGATTCAAAAGTACTTAATAATTAAGTTTAATTTAATAAAGCTATTTTTGACTTTGACTTTGACATTTAAGAAGCGGTACCAAACGGGACTAGATTAGTACTCCAGCAAGCACAAGAAGTAGGTAAGTTAGGTACCTAGTATTTTTTTATGCACAATGGGTTTTTTTTAAGCACAGTGCTTGCCCTTCACCAGTAGCCCTACCATGAGTTGTTGCAAACTGTTTACGTTACCGTAAACTATCGTTTTTTCTCTTTCACTCGCATTCATTGCGAGCAGTATATCCGATAGTTTACTGTAACGTAAACAGTTTGCATCAACTCATGGTAGTGCCACTGATGTCAAGTGACGATAAGATCGAAGGTGGAAGCGCACTACATCCGGAATCCTCATCACTAAGGAAAGGCTATCTTACCTCTAACTGCCGGAACACAACAATTTTTAAATTGTTGTTATGGCGTGACATATTTTATAGCAATTTCTCACCTTCTCGTTCCTGATAGCGTCAGCTTGCTTGTTGAGGGCCTGTCGGGCCGACTGCGCACCACGATCGATGAACACTGTTCCCCACATCCAAGAAGCGGTGCCAAATGGGACTAGGTACTGGAGGGACCGCTTCGCCACCACTGTGCACCTCGCCATCAACGGCCATAGTACCGCCAAAACTGAAATGGTGAACACGATTCGGTCAGAAAAAAACACACCGGTTATAGAACTAATCTTCTTCGTAAAAGTACTTCCTCGTGTATTGAAAAATAAAAAGTACCGATCGCAGCGCCCCTGAAAAGAAACTATAACGCATCCTTTATTCCCATCAGCCCCCTTCAAGTTTCGCCACCGGGATGGTGGTTGGCACTAATAGTTGGCGTTCACCATCCCGGTGGTCGATGACACCTATTTATTCCCATTTGCCCCCTTTAAACGCCATTAATATACATTTTTATTGCTCATGAATCATGATATCCAGTGATGTTTTATTTCAATTTCCATTGATAATGTCCAATACGAAATGCGAATAAACCACTGTACTTTAACTACGAAGGGGGCAGATGGGAATAAATAGGTACCATCGACCATCGGGGTGGTGAACGCCACCTATTAGTGCCAACCATCACCCCGGTGGCGGAGCTTGAGGGGGGCAGATAAGAATAAAGGTAACGGATGTGGTCGAAACACTCAGTCTCGGACTTCAATTTAATATTCTGATTCCAAATTAAAAATGGTGATCAACTACTTAATTGAAGTAACTTTAATTTAATGTTGGATTTATTTCTACCTAGGGTAGTTTTAAAACGTTGTTACGAAACTAACTTACTTATTACACGATAAAGTTATTAGGTAGGTATTTTATGAACTTTTATATCTACTTTCTACTACTTACATAAATTTCCGTTTGTAAAACTGTAAAATATGTTTTTTTTTTTAGAAAAAAGGTATTGTTTTTAATAGGTACCTGGGCTGGAGGATAAATTAATGTAAATCAATTTTCATATCTTACCAAAAAACAATAAGATAATGCAAAATCAATTTATTTGGTTGAAAGAAAAATGGAATAAGTACTTAACACAATCTGCAATGACATAAAATTTTATAGGTTTGTAGGTTCTTTGTTCAACAGTTTATGTAACACAGCATGTAGATAATATTTGCACAATAGAAACATTGCAGGCAGGAAATTCTAAAAACATTTAGTTTATCTAGCAATCATAGCAATGACTTCAAAAGAGTTATCCCATTATTGGCATTACCAAATGCTGATTGTTATCTCGTGTTTGTTTTAAACAACACAATGTAAACTGAGTTTTTACATCATGTACCTACCTTAACCCACAAAAAGTTATTTTGTTCGTACAAGTAAACGATTGTAATGTTCTTATTGAGGGAATCGGATATGTATCCGGAAAACATATTGCCTAATCATCTAAAACCGGTTCACTTTCATTTCGGATAAGTACCCACCATAGTAGGAAGGTAGGAACCTTTTCGAGTTTCTATTGAGTTAAGTAACTCTACCCAAATGAAAACATCGAAAGTGTTATATGAATGATGCGCAATTCATGTAGGTGTCCCATGGTTATGTAATACGACGGGGAAACTTATCCAATATTTTCGTTATACGGTTTTGTATTTTAAATTTAACCTACAATAAGAAAATTATAAACTACCCATGTTATGTAGTAAAATACGTGCCGGACTACAGCTGGGCCATGATTATGCCATGATGAAGACGATAGTTTGTCGGAATTTGTCGCCAAAAATACGTGTGGCGCAGCTGTAGAGACGTCTCTACAGCTGAGCCACACAGATCTCGAAAACGGAAGGTCGTAGCGAAAATCTGATTACTCGTGTGTGCAACCGTTAATTTGTCGGAATTTGTCGCACAAAAACCAGAGTTTGTCGGTCTTGCGTTTAGGAGATCTGTGTGGCGCAGCTGTAGAGATGTCTCTACAGCTACGCCACACGGATCTCGCAACGAAGGTCGTGGCGATAATCTGATTACTTGTATGTGTAGCCGGTAGTTTGTCGGATTTTGTCACCAAGAACCAGATTTTGTCGGTCTTGCGTTTAGAAGATATGTGAGGATACGCTGTGGTAACTTTTCTACCTGGATCTTGAGAAAGGAAGGTCGTAGCGAAAATCTGATTACTCGTATGTGTAGCCGGTAGTTTATCGAATTTTGTCACCAAGAACCAGATTTTGTCGATCTTGCGTTTAGGAGATATGTGTCAATAGTCTTCCTAAAATTAATAATTAAAATACATGAAAATGAAAACTATCCTCGCGTACCATAGGGAACCTTTGGCCAGAATAAAATGTAACATAAGTTTTAATCGAGATTATTAAATAATCTTTTGCCAAATTTAATTAAATCTGTCCAGCCGTTTAGGCGTGAAGAGGTAACAAACACACACAAACTTTCGCATTTATAAATATCTACTTAGGTTAAGGCGGTTGTATGACCGAAAGTAGCGCCCTCAGAGTTTTTTATTTAAGTTGTTAATAGAAAAAGATTATTAGATAAGCCTGATTTGGCAACCCCCGCCCGGCTTCGCACCAGAAGGATTGCATCATGGGAGTTTGTCATCCTTTCAGCCCGCAATCAAACCAGAGGATTTCTGACATGAGATCTCATGGCAGAAATGCTCTGGTTCTGTAAATAATTGATCAATTATTTGGCATTTTTCGACCCCTCTACCCCATCACCCCTTGGTGACATGTCGTGAGATTTGGCTCGACCCCCTCACTCCCCCATAAATCTCCCATAATTACGATAATCTATGCTTGCTTTACTTTGCATTTATTTAAATAAACATTATTGTTTGACATCAACCATTTTTTAAAGTCCCCACTGCTGGGGCACAGGCCTTCCTTATGGATGGATAAGGAGGATGGGCCGTAACCCACCACGCGGCCTCACGCAGGTCCAATGCGGATTGGTGGGTGTTAACGACTGCAATTGCACCCGGGACCAACGGCTTAACGTGCCTTCCGAAGCACGGAGGAGCTCGAGATAACAAATTTTTGGTCACCCATTCTAAAAAAAAAATATTTTATGGTTTAGGATAAGAAAAGTGATTAATTTTAACTTTTTAGATTTTTGCACTCACAATGCTTTTTTATATTAAGATGATTAATAAAATGAAAATATTAGAAAAAATCGGCTCACCCGTAGCAACTCAGACGGGACTCGAACCCGCACCCTTAGGATTCCGGCCCAATGCACTACCAGTTATGCTATCGAGCCACTAATGGACTTGGCTCGGGGTCCGCGGGGGGTGCGGGTTCGAGTTCCGTCTGAGTTGCTACGGGTGAGCCGATTTTTTCATATTTTCATTATATTAATCATCTTAATATAAAAATAGCATTGTGAATGCAAAAATCTAAAAAGTTAAAATTATATGACTGTTTCACCTTAATTGATTGTCTAGCATCTGCAAAGAAGCTGCTTTCGAATGTCGAAGTGATTCTCTTCACATTGGTGAGATGGCGCTGATCTTCAGCGGAAACGTAGAAACTATTATAAAAATTCGCCAAGTCCATTAGTGGTAGCATAACTGGTAGTGCATTGGGCCAGAATCCTAAGGGTGCGGGTTCGAGTCCGGCACCCTGATTATCTAAAAAGAAACTATTTCGCGACCGGTTTCATTCCACATACATTGCTACTTTTCTTTGGTATGTTTTTTTTAATCCAAAAAGAAGTAGCAATGGATCACTATCATCTATGAACTGCAACCAGTCGCTAGGTGGTTTTTAATTAGATAATCAGCCTGCCGTCTGAGTTGCTACGGGTGAGCCGATTTTTTCTATTATTTTCATTATATTAATCATCTTAAAAATGATTAACTTAGTTAACCCAGTTCTTTCGTACTAAGTTTCTGCAGAAAAAAAATTACGTGATATTTGCCGAGAGGCTCTCCCCTACCCACGTCAATTAGTTATTCTGTGCCCATGTGAGATTGGGTGAGATTCGGCTCGACACCCCCCTCCCCTAAATGCCTCACGTAATTAATGGACGCCTTGCCCCTACGTAGTTAGTTTTCTATTCCTCACCATAGAGATCAATCCCACTCTGGTGGTTGAGCAACACGACAGCGCCGCGGGAGTTGTCAACATTTTCCAGACCTCGCACCGTCCAGCGGATGCCGAGCGAGCGAGCCGTCAGCCTTAGAAACGCTGCTGGTATTCTGAAACAAAAGCAAACTTGAAACAAATTTATACACTATGCGCAAAATAACTTGGCGGCTCTGAACTTCGCGCGGAACGCTGCACAGTAGACGAATACAGGCGTGCGCGGGGGTGCGCGTGCGGAAGTCTCGGAACTACGGAACTCATCATGTATCCTGCCTGCGCGAAATATAATTCCGGCACGGCACTACATATTCGCCAAGCATCGGCACAATTTGTCGTACATTGATGCTTTTGAAGGAACCTCTTTGAAGCATTTGTTACAAAACCGGCAACGTACAATGAATTGTGCCATGCTTGGCGAATATGTAGTGCCGGCATAACGTGCAGTTATAACTTCCGAGCCGCCAAGTTATTTTGCGCATACTGTACCTAGTTATAAATTAAAATCTAAAATAAGTATCAGCATATGGCCACATGAAATGCATGAAAAGAATTAGCCGTATATTATTCTTAACAATTTTTACTTTAAGATGCGGGGGGTTGAGGATTCCCTTTAAATTAAAAGAACTGCCGTTAAGAAGCCCTTCATCCTATGATATCCTCCTTAATGATTTAACATTTATAAAATTGTAAAGAAAATTACTTCTAAACATTTAAACGAAAATAAATCGTTAATTGTCGAGTGCAAAGCGATAACGCATGTCCGTGTGAAGGATAATTTTATCTAAAAATTAAAAAAAAAAAATTAAAAACCCGCCTGCATAAAAAGACAAGTCAACTGAAAAGATGGAAACACGATTAAATATTAAAGGCAACATTATAACATGCAGTCGGAGGCATGCATAAAGAAAGTGACATTATGAATGATTTGAGTTATACATTATTATATATTAGTATATATATTAGTATAGTTATATATTATATTATAGGGCAACTTGGAATATAATTAAATCCTATCAACAATCTGATCGTGACAATAAATACATAATCAACATAACACATGATGACATTTCTATTTCTAACCATATTGACATTTCTAATAATTTTAATAACTTTTTCATCAATTTGACAAATATAACTAAGACATCGAATCCTAAATTGACCTTTCATAATAGTATTCAATCTGTTGATGCAAGCATTTTTCTTTACCCTACTACACCTGACGAGATATTTAATATTATTAGATCGCTAAATAACACACCTTCGGTAGGATTTGACGAATTCCCTTCAGATATACTAAAATACTGCGCTATTATTCTATCTAATATTTTGAGTCATTTAGTAAATTTATTGTTTATTGAGGGGACTTTTCCAGAAATACTAAAACTATCTATTATCAGACCTGTTCACAAAAAAGGTGAAAGGGATATAATGGATAACTATAGACCAATAGCATTAATATCTCTTCTAGCTAAAATATTTGAAAAAGCCATGCAAAAAAGGCTTTATGAATTTCTGGAAAAATTTAATATACTTAAAGACGAACAAAATGCTTTTGGTAAAGGTAAATCCACAACCCTAACAGTTTTTAAATTGATGAAAAAGATCACGGAAAATATAGATCAAAATATTGAATCTATGGCAGTCTTTTTTGATATGAGCAAGGCGTTTGACTTTGTTTCACATGAAATACTGCTATTAAAATGCGAAAAATATGGATTGAGAGGTATAGCACTTCAGTGGATTAAATCTTATCTTCAAAATCGACGCCAATATGTAGAACTCAAAAATGTAAATGAACTCAAAGAAGAAACGACATTTAAATCATCTATTGCTGAAAATAACGTAGGTATCCCGCAAGGTACTATCCTGGGTCCGCTTTTATTTATCATTTATATAAATGACCTACCTAACGTGACAAATCATCAAATAAATCTATTTGCTGATGATATCTCGGTTATCATAGAAAAAAGACATGACAAAAACTATAATGACGACGTAAACGCTACTTTAACGAATATTGCTAACTGGTTGGAAAGGAATAATTTACACTTAAATACTAAAAAAACCAAATATATGAGATTCTATAACAAAAAACAAAAAGAAAATTGTCTAACCCTATCAATTAATAATGAATTCATAACGGAAACAGATGAGATGACATTTTTAGGTATTGTTATTGATAACCAATGCAGATGGAAAAAACACGTCACAAGACTATGTAAGAAAATAAATCGTTTTGCATATGCTCTTTGGCGGCTGACAAAACAAGTTAATCAAAAAGCCGCATTAATGGCCTATCACGGCTATGTTGCATCTAATATTAAGTATGGTCTACTACTCTGGGGCAATTCTGTAGATGTACCCAGAGCGTTTATAGCACAGAAACAATGTGTCCGTGCTATATGTGATGTCCCTCCCTTGACATCTTGCAGAGAATTATTTCCGAAACTCAATCTTCTTACGTTACCGTCCATGTTTATTCTGGAATGTTGCATTTTCGTTAAGTTGCATCCATATCTATTTAAAAAGAAAGATAATTTCAAATCGGCAAGGTACCGCGGCAGGCTATTGTTACCCAGGATGCAAACAAATTTGTATAAAAAGAACTGTTATGCTAGCTGTATAAGAATTTATAATAAGTTACCGCATTCCTTAACAGAGCTCCCTTTTAATTTGTTTAAAAGTAAATTGATTAATTTTCTTGTTCAAAAATGTTTTTACTCTGTTAAAGAATTTCAAGATTATAAAATTAACTCAAATATTTAATTAACATTTACTTGACATGATTTAATAACAACAATGACATGATAATAATTCTAATGATATAACTATTGTGTAATATTCACATGCCCAACGTTGGTAAGACAGAAGAACTTTATGAAAAATCAGACCTATGTACTTACTCTGTTTTCAGTGAATAAATAATTTCATTCATTCATTCATTCATTCATTCATTCATTCATTCATTCATATATGCCTCCGACTGCATGTTATAATGTTGCCTTTAATATTTAATCTTGTTTCCATCCTTTCAGTTGACTTGTCTTTTTATGCAGGCGGGTTTTTTTTTATTTTTTTTTATTTATTTCTTTTTAGTTATTATTTATATGATATACCTTTTTGAAATCCTTATAATAATCCCTTTAATTTGACACCCATATTGCAGTACTTATTCTAAAAAAAAAAAAAATCCACTACGTATAATAGCACCGTTCAGCCGCCATGTTGGTTTTTTTATAACGCCACCTTCTTAAGAACACTTGGGCTGACGAGACAAATCTAACGAAATGTTAATCATGGAAATCCGTTCAGCCGTTTGAAAGATATGAGGTAATAAAGAATATTACATACAAACACACAAACTTACAAGATACGCGCGAAAAACATAACCCTCTTGCAGTCGGGTAAAAAGAAGATCGTGAACCAAGAAGCTTATACCCCCAATGGAGATTGCACGGCCAGTGTCATAGTGAAGATTGAAAAATGGTCCTTTAGTGACGTCGCGGCGTATTGCTATCTCTTTCTTTAATGTGACAATACGTGTTCGTTGTTCGTCGTTCGTTCGTTCGTGAGAAACGAAAATGCATTGTAAGGGTGGGTACCCACTTGGGTTCGCGAACCTCCGCGCTCCGCGAACCTGCACCAAAAAAATTGTTTATGCTGTGCTGCAACAGTGCGCCATAGTGTGTACGTGTGCGAACATGTATGTGAACCTGGTTCACACACGTACACACTATAACCAAAGTGAAAATAAAATGTTTGCTAGGGCACACTGTTGCAGGTTCGCGGAGCGCGGAGGTTCGCGAACCTAAGTGGGGACACACCATAACACTAAAGAAAGAGGTTGCAATACGCCGCGACGTCACTAAAGGAACTTTTTTCAATCTTCACTATGACACTGGCCGTGCAATCTCCATTGGAGGTTATAAGCTTCTTGTCGTGAACGTAATAGTATAATCTGTATAAGATAAGACGCAGTAAGTTACATGTAGATGTAGTTTAAATGACACAAAATGAACTTGATGAATAGGTCAGTCTTGAGTTCAAAGGTGTAATAACTGAACGATATACAACAATAGGAAATGTGTTGTAATCATTTCAATAAATATGGCAAGAATTTTATAATTTTCAGATTTTTAAAGTAAAAGAATAATATAGTTAGTGTCGAATCAGTTGTTCTACATACTTACTTGGAAATATTCAAAATCTAAATTTTATTAATAATACTTTATGCCCTGACTGAATCGCTGATTGATCACCTCAGAGCCTCTATCTAGACTAGACTAGAAATTTAGCATAGTTTATATTTAAAGGTTTATTATTATTGGGCTTATTGGGCGGTTTAGGTTTTGGTGAGCATTTACTTATTTTGGAAACAAAATGTTTCTTTTTGGTATGCTAAAGTACCTATTAATTCCCATATTTAAACTATAAAAGTAGGTAGGTATGTATAGTACATTACTGCCACGGTCTAATAACTGCGTTGCTGGCAGCGATGAAGATGGTTGAAACAGGAGCTTATCGCAGCTAACTTACATGGCTTTCAGTTGAAAGATGGATGTGATACATTGCTACTTTTCTTTGGTAAGGTTTTATTTATGCCAAAAAGAAGTAGCAATGTATTACATCCATCTGTCAAATGAAAGCGATTACGATAGCCGTGTAAGTTAGCCGGTAGGACCCCAGCAAAGCGCGGTCACTTACAGTTGGAAAACAAGTGCAAATAATTCCATTAGAGATAAATTTGCTAAAATCAAAGTACAACATCGTACTAATGTTGTTTAACTATCAATTTATTCTTATACGATATAAGTATTACTTAGTCATAATTATGTGTGGCGATTGGCGATGCGATACGGCTGAGTATGTTCTGGATAAACAGTGATAAACACTATCGTGTGTAAACTAATGTTCGTAAATAATAACAGCTACAAACTAATAGACCATAATAGAATCATCGATTAAATTCTACATGATTATACTTTGTTAACAAGTTTTTATTAGGTTGCTTTCTCGTTTGTGTGTTTGTTTCTCCGCAAAGTTTGCGAACGATTTTATACTAGCTTCACAACACTGTTGGTTTTAAAAAATAATTCATATTTATTGTATTCAATAATTAATTTTATTTATAATCTTAAATGTTGTGATGAGTATTTTAAATACAATAAGATGCTTTTCCTACAATGCCTAATTAGTACAGTATGTACTATTAATGTATTCTGTGGTACAATAGGTACAGTAAAATATTTAATACTTACAAAGCATTTTTTGGATCAAACGGTGTCAATAACATCAATGGCAAAGGTGCTGATGCGAACAACAGCGACAGCACTACAAATAAAGTGAACTGAAACAAAAAAATAATAAAATAAAAAAATAAAAACCGGCCAAGTGCGTGTCGGGCCACGCGCCATAGGGTTCCGTAGTTACCTTATACCATACCATATTTAATACCACCTATCATTTTTCGTATGCAAAAATAACTTTGTTTTTCACAGTGTTGGTATGAATGACAAAGTTATATTTGCGGTTTCGGAAAATGTGCTATATCTCAAAAACTAATTACTACATCTCGTTCAAACCAATTTTGGTTGAAAGTGTTTATTAAGATCTACAGCATATATTTTTTTTTTATTTTTCGATAGAGAAAGGGGGGGGGGGGGGACACACATTTTACCACTTTGGCGGTGTATATCTTTCAAACGGTTGACTTTGAGAAAAAGTTGTCTTAAAAACCTCAATGTCATTTTTAAAGACCTATCTATAGACACCCAACACGTGTTGGTTTGAAGAAACATTTTTTTTTCAGTTTCAGTTCCATGTATGGGGAGCCCCCCCTTAATCTTTTATTTTTCTTATTTTTGTATTAAATTCGTTAAGCGGTTAACAGAATACATCTACCTACCAAGTTTCAACTGTGTAGTCTTAATACTTTCGGAATAAAGTGGCTGTGACATACGGACAGACAGACAGACAGACATGACGAATCTATAAGGGTTCCGTTTTTTGCCATTTAGGCTACGGAACCCTAAAAAAGGCGTGCTACTTAAAGTAGTGCAATCATTATGTTACATTCATCCTTACTTATCCTTACTAATATTATAAATGCGAAAGTCCGTTTGTTTATTTGTTACGCCTTTACGTTTTAACTACTGAACCGATCATCATTAAATTTTGCATACACGTTGTCAGGGGTACAGAGAAGGACATAGGGTACCCGTCATCCCGAAAAAATGTATTGTTCCTGAGGGATAGCAAAAAACCTTCCCACGCAGACGAAGTCGCGGGCGGCCGCTAGTATTATTATATTCATTTATTGCATTGTTGTGGTAGGTACATACTTGGTGTTACAAAATAAAAATTAAAACACATAAAGGCGTTGTAAATTACTTAGAAACTAGATTAGATAAGTAGGTGCCTAGGTACTTTACATTCTTTCTTATTTATCCCACCACCACATACATCATAATCATAATATTTATTTGCGACAAATATGGTACATATTTCTGATGTCATAGTAGGAACTTAAAGTTATAGTTTCACATATTTGGCCTGCAGTAGAGGCATGCAAATATTAGTTCACCACGTTACATTAATTTTTATTTTACCGAGCAAATGATCGACTTACGAAGAGAGCGGTTTTATACATTCTTATTTAAATCAAAATATGATGACTAGGTATCTAATAATAAAAAATAATAATAATACGATATTAGTATATCGTACTGTGCAAATAACATACGCAGTCATAGGTTCTGTCGTAAAGTCACAATTTTTACGAATATTGGTCAGAAATGTAAAAAACTAATATCTATTCTGTACCCTTAGCACGAACAACTATCGAGAAAAAAAACGCTGGAAATTTTAATTTCGCTATTCGGCGGCAGATGGCGTTGTACAAATTTCCAATACAAAATTGCACTATCGAATAATTTTACGCGCGTTTTTTTTCTCGATAGCTGTTCGTGCTAAGAGTACTGTTCTGTCTGTGTTGTTTTTGGAAAAAATACCATTTGAGCTACTTATTAACGCGAGGTCTACAGCTCACGGAGCCACTAGTTTAATATCTATAAGTGTAATTTAATTGGAGGAGCTCGGTGGTGGCGCAGTGGTTTAGCACCTGGCCCAGCGATTGCGGAGGCTAAGCAACTTTCGCAAGGGTTGGTCATGGGATGGGTGACCAAAAATTTATTAACTCGAGCTCTTCCGTGCTTCGGAAGGCACGTTAAGGCGTTGGTCCCGGCTGCATAAGGAAGGCTGTGCCCCAGCAGTGGGGACATTAAAAATGGCTGATGGATAATTAGATTAGATACCTAGTCATCATATTCAATGTTCACCTCTCAAGTTTACGCGCTCAGTAGACATGTAATAAAACACTTTTTTACGGATACTAGCGCGGTTGAAAGTATGTACTTTTAATATTGATTTCAGAACGTCTTTATAAATTCATCGCTTGAGGGTAGGCTCACGAGCAGCTTCAGTCCCCCGTGCCCACGGCAGCTGCAAAGGTGCCGAAACGACGGGAAAATCAAAAATCAAACCAAATACCAACTAATTACCAATGTACTTTCAATAAAACCGCGCTAGTAGGATCCGTTAAAAAATGTTTTATATCATATTCAATGTTCTTTACTCTCGAACTTAGCAAGTTCCACAATCTAGAAGAATAAATCCCAAAAATTTCCCAACACTTGTTAATTTCCATAATATCATTTCCCGGACCTAAAAATCAGTGACGTGGAACCGTTCAGCATATTATAGCAATAGGGAATGTCTGAAAAAATCAAATTGGCTGAATATTTTTTATAGGTAGGAATAAGTTCCATTATTAATTAGTAAAAATTTTTAAAGTTTCAGTGGCGTGAAAAAAAATTATAAATTCACGGGGGACTGACCCCCGTGACCACGGCAGCTGCAAAGTTGCCGAAACGTGAAAAACCAAAAATCAAACCAAATACCAACTAATTACCAAAGTACTTTTAATAAAACCGCGCTAGTATCGGTTAAAAATTGTTTTATTTCATGTCTAGTGAGCGCGTAAGCTTGAGAAGTGAATATATATTACTTTGACAAATAAAACAAGACGTCAAAATTTCCTCATAAAACTTTAAAAACATATTAGTAGTTTATGATACAAGGTTGGTAAGGAGGTTTTTAAAACGAGTCGACGTTTTATAAGCCCGAGCCGCAGGCGAGGGTTTATAATCGTCACGAGTTTTAAAAAACCTTAACAACTGTGTGCCATACTACGTTTTTCAATACATTTGCGAGAAAAAATTATAGGTACTACTGAAATTGTAATCTACAACATTTAATAAAACTGTAAATTCCAAATATTTGTGCGCGAATAACGCAAAAACCGCTAAAATAATTTTGATTGACTTTTCACAGTTTAGTAGATTGAGGTCCAACTTAAAATTTAAGCTATGTTTCATCAAATTCAGGTGGGTGGAACCAGGGAAACAGCTTGAACTCTCCGTAGTACTAGCTTTCATACACTAAAGAGGTCATTTTGAACTGGTCCCTAAATTTTTCTACTGTCCACGCGGATGAAATCGCGGGCGGAAGCTAATAGAAATTAAAAAAAACGTACGTAAACAAAGTCGCACGGTGCGGGCGTGCAGTAAAATCAACTTACCGCACGCTGTACTAAACCGTAAACAAAAACGCACGGCGTGCGGTAAAATCAACTTACCGCACGCTGGACTGTCATCGTAAGCTCACATTTTCGAGCAACTGTATTGAAAAAATAATTATGAAGCATTTTGTAAGAAATACAATAAAATTCTTTGTTCATTTTTTATTTCTTGATTTTTAGAATTGATATGTTAATTTTGAAATAATTATTGTATATTTTAATCATTCCATATTTCGATATTATTTGTTGACTTTTTAGAATTTTTATGTTAATTTTGAAATAATTATTGTTTATTTTGATTATATCTCATTTTGACAAATTTTGTAGATTTTTTTTAATTTCTATGTTAATTTTGAGATTATAAATGTTTTGCTACACAAATTTTGCAGTACTATTACATAGTACTCCTTCGTGTTATATAGTACCCCAGGGTATGTTACAATGAGCCCTGGGGTTCAATGTAACAAACGACCGCTTTTTTTTAATACGATTATTTAGATAGTTTGTAAGGTTAATTAACGTGATATTTAGATTCCTAATGAAAGACTAAAGACTGAAAATATTTTGAGAGACTTTAAAAGTGCCAATTAATTAATAATTTGCTTACCACAAGGGTTTATATCTTTTTAGTTACACTGTGGCCCACCTTCCCCTAGACATCCACTTAGGAAGGATTTTTTAAAATTTCACCCCAAAAGGATGAAATAATGAATTAAATTTTGTATGAAAGTCCCTCAGTCCCTTTTTTTTTTCAAATATTCGAACTGACATTTCATGATCTGTACCCTTAGCACGAACAGCTATCGAGAAAAAAACGCGCGTAAAATTACTCGATAGAGAATTATCTATGGATGTTTAATTTCGCTATTCGGCGGTAGATGGCGTTGTACAAATTTCCAATACAAAATTGCACTATCGAATGATTTTACGCGCGTTATTTTTCTCGATAGCTGTTCGTGCTAAGGGTACTGACTCCTATTTCATTTATTTTAATATTAATGTGTTAATTGTACTTCTTTTGATATTTACATGCTTTTCCAAGGGCGGGACATATTGATCTATACTTTGTATAACCATCCTTAACAAACTATGTTCCAAGTAAATAAACGATTTCAATTTCTCAGTTTTGAAGCTAGGATCTCCAAATTTGCGTGCGAGGCCCGCCACACGCGGCAAACATCTTGCCTCGCGAGGCAGCGCGCTTGATGGGGACCCGCCTAATCGCGTAAAAACGGCTGGTTGGATCCTGGTTGAAGGTTCCCTTCTGAAACTTTTTCCTATTAATAAGGGAGCTGGTACCTAGGGAGCTTAAGGTAGGAACCTATAAAAAAATATTCAGCCAATTTGATTTTTTTCACTCATTCCCTATTATCTGAAATTCTAACTCCGTGGATAGTACCAACCTAAATACAAATTTATGTAAGTAAGTATTAAGATTTACCTTAATGTAGTATCTGGCTATGGAGCTGATGGTGAACAATATTATAAGGAGTGCCATAACACATCCTAGCACCACATTGAAAGCCGCCATTTTTATTCAATTTACAAAATAATCTGAAACAAAAAATTAAAAAGCCATAAGTGCGCTGTACACATTGGCCCAACGCGTTGGCCGAGCGCGTTGGGCCAACGTGTAAAGACCTACTTGGCGGTATGTTGGGGAGTTAGCGCCAACGTGTAAACAGTGAAATGCCCGCCGCGCGCGTTGGCCCAACGCGCGGCCAGGCGTTGGCCCAATGTGTACTTCGGGCTATAGGTAAAGTCTGTACATCTTTACTTGTCTTATATGGTAAACAATCTTCATCCAACTCTTTATTGAAATAATCATTTATAAAATAAAACAAATGGTTTTCCACACATAGATTACGAAATAAATTGTTAATAAATTAACAATAATTTCATAAACTTACTAACACATTTTTAAATAACGATTTAAGTTTAAAAGACGTATGACAACTGTCAAAAACTGTTTACTAAATAAGACAAGTAAGGATGAACAGACTTTACACAAGTTAACTTAATAAATCTGTAACTTACATCCCGCAGTATTGAACTTTGCAATTATGATTTACTTGCATTTAGGAACAATTTACCAACTCAGACAGAATTTTAAAAAATTCAACGTTTAACAAGTAACGAAAAAAAATCTAATATTTTTGACTTGTCTAATAATAATCGAGATTTGTTAAAAAAATGTCGTTAAAGTTCTGTGTCATAGCGAAGACGAAATACTGTCTGCAATTTTCCTAATATTTTCTTTTTTATCCGTGCCCTTCATCACGAACCAATTATTATTCTTGGGTTTACACCTACCTATTCTCAATTTTTCACCCATTTCCATTTTTTTGCTATAAAATATTGTCTGATATATCAAGTTTTCGCATTTTCCCACATTTATGTACCATGTATGTAGAGTCATTCGGGGTAACGGAACGCATTGGGTAAGAGATCGCAGTGCCCATATCTCCGTGGGGAGTGAGGGGATCAAGTCCGCTGTTTGAAGGATCTAGGAGCAACCGACCAGCCATCTTGGAGCCACGCGTTCGTTTGTCCCGCGCAGTGGAGATAACGAGTTACGACAAAAAATGCAAAACTTACGTTTATTCCGAAGTTTTTTGTGTCGGGGAAAAGTTTGTTTCGTGTATAAAGACACAGCGCAACCACAGTAAGTAGCTTTAGTGTTGTAACATCATCATTGACGGTATTATTTTCATTATTACGATTAAATTTAAATTGACAACTATACGACTGAGACGGGGTTTTTGAATAACTGGTCTATGGGGTAAGAGAGCGGGGTTAAGAGAACGCATACGAACACTTACCCTTACGTGCGTACTCTTTCCCTCATATGTACAAATATGTTGTTTAAGTTAAGTAATTAATTCTTTTTTATGATTGAACATTGTTTTTTTGACCATTGTATTCACATGTTTAGAGCTGTATTATTGTTTACAGAAAAATTACAGAAAAATGTAAGAAGGCGACCAGATAGAAAATTATTGACAGAGGAGCAAGTAAAAAAAGCTAAAAAACATATGGCAGAAGGAAAGAGTCAGAGGCTTGCTGCTGAAGAAGTTGGAATAAGTGAAGGAGGGTTAAGAAAAAGACTTAAAATAATAATGTACTTACCTATTTCATTAAATCGTTATAAGACAACATTTAACGAGGCTCAAGAGATAGGTACTATTCTCTGAACATTTTAAAAATTGGACAATATGTTTCTTATTTTACTTAAAGTTTTTAAGTATTTTTTGTTGGCTGGTGTAACTTGGTTAATAAAATTATTGTTTAGTCTCATTTATCAAATGTATGTGCCTAGTCATGGCCAAAGTAAAAAAATGAGTGAGAAAATAATTTCTGTTTAGAATTTATCATTTATGCTGATTAAATAAGCAAGAAAAACTATTTCCCTGTTAATATCTAAAATGATTATGATTAATAAAATAATCAATATTTTCTTGTATGGCTATATTATTTCTCAAATTATACAATTTATTCATATGCGTTTACTTACCCCATATGCGATCTCTTACCCTAAGTCATGCGCACTGTTACCCGCAATACGGGTCAAGCGTACGCATTCCGACCGCGCCACTTCATTTTCAAAATGAAAGAAATCTATTAATTATAATAAAACGTTCTTAGTCACATTTCAAAGTAGGGTAAATTTTCTTTTTAGATAATGTTATTTTATTGTCATCAACAAATTATTTGCGTTCTGGTATGATCGAGTATGGTAAAGTGCGTGCTCTTGACCCGAATGACTCTAGGTATTAATTAAGTATTATACAAAGGTACTGTTTGCTGGGCTGGACGCCTCACGCCACATACTTTTATCATTCTTGGTACAGAAAAAAACGCGAATTGGAAAAGGGATCGTGGTCATTTCAACCGGCACCGCGCCATCAACATAACACTAGCTTGTTCACCCATACATCCGATTAATGGCCATTGAGAAGGTTGCTTAACATTTTGAATAGCCAAACGAGTTATCCACAGATCCATCTAGATGGTCATCGAGTACCTATAATAGGCCCAGTTGTGGAACCTAACCCGAGATAAGACGTGGTCATTGGCACAGCACAATAGGGTTGCCAAAAATTGCTAGTTGCTAAAAATTCTCGATTGAAATCGATTGAAACCGCAGTTACATTGCTGCTTTAAATAAGATAGTTGTCACATTGGTTCTTTTCTTACTGAAGCAGCAATGTAACTGCGCTGCGATTGCTGTCAGACTGTAATTCTTTGTTGCAATCAACTCTGACAGAAATCGCAGTTACATTACTGCTTTAGTAAAAACCAATGTGTGAACTATCTTACTTAAAGCGGCACCGTAACTACGCTTTCAATCGAGAATTGATAGCATCAGACTTACGTAATCAAACGGCAGGGGGCTGGAATTCCAGTGTACCTATGTCTCAGATCCCAGAATTTCGATTGGCTTGCGCCTTAACAAATTATCTTTTTGCATCAAGATTAACAAGAGGTCAAGTCAATCATAGTAAAAGAGCTGCAATTGTATTGTTGCAACATTGTATCTAATAGTTTTTTATTTTTACGCCTCGCTACCTCCAGTAAATATGGCAACCCCACATGGCACACCCTCGCTGATGCGCGATCTGTCCTTATTTAGGTACGTTGCGTTTGCGTGCGACCTGACATCATTTCTGTTTTATCTTCGAGTAAAGCTGTTTAAAAACAAATGGACCGCTCACAATAAGCCTCTCAAAGCTGTTTAATAACACCAGTCCTACAAATACAAATTACTGAAGCCGAATTTTGTCATTATGACAGAATGCGCTGAGGTTATACCACAGAATATACAGGGTTATTTTTAAAACATGGTAAAACACCAACAATCTCGCAAGAGTAGATTACCAACATCATAAACAACAACATTTGTTCTACGACTTTTGATAATTCGTTAGATTTTACTTTCATACAAAAAAAATATCATTTTAATTTACCGTTCGTATGTTCATAACTCTACGCGTGGCGCGCGGAGCACTTGGTGCGCGCGACCCGCCCGCCCCGCCGCCCCATCCATAATAATAATAATAGCCTTTATTCCCAATAAACGTAAAAATACATATTTTTTTTTCATGCAATCACTTTTTAGATTAAAAGTAATGTAAGTATCGTATATGTAAGAAGATTATAAATTCATTATTTAGGAGATTACAATATAATTATGTAAGTAATTATTTATAAGTAATTATTCCCCCATCCATAGACGTAAAAAAATTCGAACAGTACAATAAAACTTGAAAATTCATTTTTGGTGAATGTATTGAGTTATGATAAAAGTTGTAGAACAAACGTTGTTGTTTATGATGTTGGTAATCTACTCCTGTGAGGTTGTTGGTGTTTTACAAATAACCCTGTATAATATACCCTGAATACATAATTAGAATCTCTTTTGTCCCGCAGTACTTATACCTACCTGTACTGTACCTAACCTAGGTACCTTCATACGTTTACAAAGCGACAAGCGTCTAGTTACTACCACTACCTACCTACCCACAAGAGTTTTTATTTTCAGTTCAAAACATAAAAAATATACCTACACGAAAGTATTCGTTTCATCTACGCTACGAATGCTACGATACGATAAACTTGTTGAGGATTTTTGTGTCTTAATAATAATAGGACAATTTTTTTACGTAAATCTAGGCTTTTTTGATGCTCGGTGCTCGCTGTCTCGCTCTCACCCACGCTCTAGTCGCGAGGTGTGAGGTGAAGTTCTGTGTGGGGCAGAAACGATGAAGCTTCGTACAGACTGAGGCGAGCGAATCGCGCGCGTCGCTCATTTTGACAGATTTTGATCACGTAACTCAAAGCAATAGGCATAGCCATAGCCATTGCCATACCAATTTCTTTGACAATTGCTATGGCTATGGCTATCGCTTTGAGTTACGTGATCGCACTCGCGAATTTCGCGCGGAATTCGCCTCAGTCTGTACGAAGCTTGAAGCGCCGCTGCTGCGTGCGCCGCGCCTCACGCTGCTCGCTCGAACGATCGCGTGCGTGAGTGAGTGGTAAATGTAAAAAGCCTAACAAAAGCCGGTTTGGCCGGACACCGTTTAATTTGGCCGGACACTGAATCAAAAAGCCTACCTATGTCCGGCTTTAGCCGGACGCCTGGCAACCCTAGTCACAGCTGGATATCTCGAGAACTACTAATGATATTAACTTCAAATTTGGAATAGTTTAAGATGACATTTGCCCAACTATTTTGCGAATAAGAAAAAAATAAAAAAATAAATACCTTTTTTACAACAGGGACTTAAAAGGGGTCTTAAAAATTTTTGAAGTGGAGCTCTAGGGCATGTGGGATATCATATGAAAGAGCGCCGTTTGCAAATTTTCAATCATATTTTTCTTTTTTTTTAGGCCGCATAGTTTTCGACTTATGATGAGAAATCTAATAAAAATTACCGTTCCCCCCCTTATCTCCGAAGTTTGCAAAGAGAAAAATTTCAAATAATTCTATGTGATACCTAGCAGTTTATACAAAAATTACAGGAAAAATATGATGTCTCATCAATATAGCACACTTTTTTAGAAATTATTAAATTTCTAAAAAAGTTAACACTAGTTTCACTATCGGTCAAGAGATGGCGCTGACCTAAAACTGCAATAATAATTTTATTATTCTACTCTGCAGTGTATTTATTATGATGGTACGGAACCCTCGTTGCGCGAGTCCGACTCGGTCTTGACCGGTTTTATTTCCATAGGCGGCGCAAGCGTAGCGCATCCCTCACGCTTCAAGGCCCGGAAAATGAGACAATAGATTTCCTATTGTTGTCCGGTCGCATGCAGCCGCGCCGCGCGGGCATTGAAGAACCTACCTTGAGACCGCCTTTATGCTATACGTAATAAGCGCTGTTTTCGTAGTTCAAATGTTTAACCTAACGTGCTGTCATGCGTACCTTAAACCACGGTAAAAAAAAATCTTTACCGTGCTTAAACCGTAGCACTAGCACTGAGACAAGAAAAAAATTTAATTTCATCTGAGTGCTACGGGTTTTCGTAGCACAAGAGAGAGTTTTTCTCATCAAACGACAAAACATACAGCCACTCGAAAATTAATCCTTACTTAATATTATAAATGCTAAAGTCCGTTTGTTTGTTACGCCTTCACGTCTTAATTACTGAACCGATTATCATGAAATTTTACATACACGTTGTCAAGGGTACAGAGAAGCACATAGGGTACCTTTCATCTCGAAAAAAAGTATTGTTCCCAAAGGGATAGCAAAAAACTTTCCACGCAGACGAAGTCGCAGGCGACCGCTAGTAATAAATATACACGAAAGTATTCGTTTCATCTACGACATGATAAACATTCTGCGGCTTATAATATACTTAATTAATACTTAAACTTAATTAATATCTGTGGTAATCGAACAAAGCTGTGGAACACGACAATAGCTAAACCATATCAGTAAACTTTGAAAAGTAAAAAAATATCACTTTTGGAAGTTTTGATTTAACATAATATAAATAGGTTACGGCGGGTTGCGATATGTAAAACTTAAGTTTTAGTATACACAATGGCGTTGATTAAATAAAAAATAAAAACTATATCACAAATGCAAATTTCAACGAATGGATTCGCCAAACATTTTTTGTTTCATACTTTATGTATGAAAAAAAATCATAGACATAGAAAAATTTCGCTATAGAAAAATTTCGCTACGCTCATGTAGACGGACAATGATGCGAGTGAGAAACCGATTCTTACGGCTTATTCGATATGCGAGAAAGAGTTAAAAGAAAATGACAGCAGAACCTAGTTTGACTTCATTTATCGTCTGTTATCATCTTGGTGAAAAGCGTCCACACGATTATTTTGTAGTTTTGACTGCGATCTGATCGGTTTGGCTCATAAAGCTATATAAATCAATAATGGTGTCGTGTTCTGTACTGAATTGTAATGTTACTTACGACAACAACCCAAATAAACACTCATTTCACAGGTAAATAAGATTGTACAAGTACCATTTTCATATTTCATATTTTAGTTGAATATATGTATTCCTAAACACACTAAGTAATACACTAATATCATGCTATTAACCGCCTATTTTCTAAATAAAGGCTGATTTCTAAACATTATGTGTTAGATAAAAAGATATTATATCCGTGAATTTGAGAAAATAAGGCGTAGAGATTGATCAAAAATTATTATATTATCGATACTCATGTCGATGATTTCCAATATAACCTTATTTGTCTTTGTGAACACTGATAGCTTTATCTTAAGCTGCTTTTAACCGACAGTTTTCAAATGGTAAATTATACCTACTTAAGTACTAATTTAACAATATTTCCAGGTTTCCTGTAAATCCAGTGATTACGTTACTGGATAAATGTCATAAATAGAATAGACTGGGAGCCTCAAGGAGACTTGTAAGAAATTATACAAATATACAAATACAAATATATTTATTTGCAAAAAACATAATTACAAGGCATAAGTTATCTAGCCTCCACACTAGGCTAAGCCTGTCCTGTGGAGGTTAGGGGTCGTTTACCATTTACACATTTTGATGTCGGCACATTTATTTTACAAACAAATAATTATTTCAATTTTATTTACGTAAAGGAAGCGCTGTAGTAGATGAAGTGAAATATGGTGTGGTGTGTGTTGCTTGACAATTTTTAGCAAGTTCTCTGTTTCCTCATAAGTAAGCTTTAAGAGCAATCCTGGCAAAATGGCTTTTATTTCCTGGACAGAATTGGTTTTGAGTTTGAAGCAGTTTACTACCTTATTATATATGTGGGGGAAAAGGTGAGGTCTGAAGGCATTTATAAGGCTATTACCAAACACTGTGAATAGATAGTTATTCGTTGTAATTATTTTTTCTTGAGGCGGCGCTAGTGGACGCACGATGTACCTTTAAGTATTTGGTTACTAATCTTGTTGTAATTTATTTGCATTTGCGTAGGAAGGGGGGAGCGTGCGCACCCCATAACAGTGTGGTGCCACCCCATACAAAAAACCTGATTAACCTGATATATTGCCCTTCTATACTGCAACGAGGCTCTAGCACGCAACCCCCTCCCTCATTAGTTTAACCTCCGAACTGGGGGCCAGCCCCCCCCCCCCCCCCCCCCCCTGGAAAAATCTCTAGATAGGCCAATGTATATTTAGTAACGATATATTTAAGTTTGTAATATCGTTACTTATCCCTGTTAAAGCTGATAAGTTTCTTGCGCCCGTTCTTCTTGTCAGTTAAAAAAGTCTGGAACGGGTGGCAGGAAAATATAGACGATTCAATTTCTCTAAATTTTTTAGTTTATTTTAATAAATATTATTTTGATTTCGACTTTGACTTTTATTGTAAATAAGGTTAGTTGAAACAATTATAATAGGGAAGGCAACTGTCAAAATGGCGCTGCATACGCTTGTTGCAGGAGACCCATGGAAACAAAGGACTTTAACTAAGAAAAATTGTTTTTTTTTAGCTTTAATATGAATAAATTCTGTGATGCAAATCTGGATATAGAAAAAATGCATAAGTTCTTTAAGAAAAAAAAACGCCTTAATTTGGCTTTCAATACCGGCATTTGCATTGCAGAATAGTCTTTTATATTCATTTTGGGTCAATGGGTCTTTTTCGGAAAAAATACCACAAAATAAATAACTATTTTCCCATACATTTTGTTCTGAACGTCTACTGTCTTAGGAACAAGCGTACGCAGCAACATCTACAATTAGCTTTGCGTTGCCAACCCCATTGATTGCAATGTCCTGTTACCTACGTATTTTTGATAGTTTAGGTACATACAGTCAATATCTAAGTTTAGTTTTCTTATCAGTTCGTATCAAGAATTTTTAACATCAAAAATGGTTATGATAGTTTATAAAGATAAAATTTCTAATTACCATCATACTTTAAAATTACCCTGGATTTTGAGTCATAATAAATATAATATTTATTATGACTCAAAATATAATAAACAAATTAAAAAGTTATAAAAGTGACCAAAGGTTTTCAATATCTGAAAATGTCACTCTCAGGGTCAGTTTGTCGATTTGACAGTGACGTTTCTTTGTTTACATTTTTGCTGGGAGATGAGTAATGCGACTTTATGGTTATCGACAATCTAAAATGGACTTCAGGGCATCCCTAAAGTTCACGCACACGTTTACAAATTTTCACACACTGGCTCATGTCACTTTTGGTGTCGCAGCCAAGCGAACTCTGTTCCTCTATTCCAGTGGAATATTAACTTTATGAAAAAAATATTATTTACGTTTCTATTACGTCAAAAACCGTTGCGTTTTAAAATATTTTTTTCAAAAATTGCTCTATGGTTTTTGTACCGTAGACCAAACGTAGCACTGAGACAAGAAATACTTTAATTTTATCTGAGTGCTCTACGGATTTTCGTAGCACTAAAGATTTTTTTCTTATCAAACGACAAACGTTTCTAGTATTCGAATATACCTCCTACATACTCCTTATGTACATACATCCACTTGAATCTTTCTTAAGAAAAACTAATAAAAGGAAATGAGAAAAGAACAATTACCTAAGTACCTACCTACATAAATAAACAATTCCCAAAACTGTATGTAGTGGAAAGGTGCAGATTTTTTAGGGTTCCGTACCCAAAGGTTAAAAACGGGACCCTATTACTAAGCCTCCGCTGTCCGTCTGTCTGTCTGTCTGTCTGTCACCAGGCTGTATCTCATGAACCGTGATAGCTAGACTGCTGAAATTTTCACAAATGATGTATTTCTGTTGCCACTACAACAACAAATACTAAAAACAAAATAAAATAAATATTTAAGGGAGGCTCCCATACAACAAACGTGTATTTTTGCCGTTTTTTGCTCGATATTAATAACGACAACAGGTAGACAGTTGAAATTTTCACAGATGATGTATTTCTGATGCCGCTATAATAATAAATACTAAAATCAGAATAAAATAAATATTTAAGGGGGGCTCCCATACAGCAAACGTGTATTTTTTTTGCCGTTTTTTGGTACGGAACCCTTCGTGCGTGAGTCCGACTCGCACTTGGCCGGTTTTTATTACCTACTCGTTCCAAATATAACATCAATATGATTGTAAGGTACTTTTACTTACTTACTATACCTATCTTCTTTTTGTATCGTCGTCTGTATCATTACACATTGTGTGCCAATAAGAGTGATTCAGTATCGTTTCATCTCGTTCGTTCCTATTATCCTATGTAACATATAAATGGGACATCTACTACGTAGGTACCTACTTAATAATATTACGAACTAAATCCCTTATTCAAAAATAAAGAATGACTGACCTATCAATGCCCAGCCCAAACCTTTGGACCTAGAAAGCTTAATTTTTTTACAAAACGTTCCCTTTGTTTGTGATATAATTACTTATATACAATCACTAAAGAAGGATATTCAGAAATTCAACCCCTAAAGGGGAATTCAAAGTTTGTATGAAAATAAAATAATTTAATAAACATTTCTACTTGAAATTTCGTTCTGAAAATAAATAAGCAAACACGTGTATCGTGAATTTCCTAAAACAACCCTGGTAAAACAACCCAACAACCGGGGTAAATGGGGTAAAGAAGCCTAAAAATCGATATTGATGTCGTTATTGAGGTTTTATGGGATGTTGGTTGCGAAAATGGCATTTATTTTGAAGTCCAACTCGGTAAACGGGGTGAGAACAGGAACGGAATATGTGTATCCTACAAATAATAAAATAAATTTTATAGCTTGAATGTTAAGTTGTTTGGGTGTTAGTTACTCAATCACGCAAGAACCTGAATTGACACAAAGATACACACATCCAACTTTGTCTAGGGATAATAGGTGCTATTTTCATACAAACGAGGTAACTTTGAAGCCTTGGTTTCCTGCCAGGGATGTACTGTGCTGTGATCTGATGACGGCTTTCCAGGGAGTGAATGGAGGACATTCAGATCGCTATACACACCCAACTGATCTGACCAGCATTCTAAAAACGTAATGGACATGTTTAAAAAAACCGGCCAAGTGCGTGTCGGGCCACGCGCCATAGGGTTCCGTAGTTACCTTATACCATACCATATTAAATACCACCTATCATTTTTCGTTTGCAAAAATAACTTTGTTTTTCACAGTGTTGGTATGAATGACAAAGTTATATTTGCGGTTTTGGAAAATGTGCTATATCTCAAAAACTAATTACTATATCGCGTTCAAACCAATTTTGGTTGAAAGTGTTTATTAAGATCTACAGCATATATTTTTTTTAGATTTTTCACTCTCTTATTTCAAAAGTTAAAGGGGGGGGGACACACATTTTACCACTTTGGCGGTGAATATCTTTCAAACGGTTGACTTTGAGAAAAAGTTGTCTTAAAAATCTCAATGTCATTTTTAAAGACCTATCTATAGACACCCAACACGTGTTGGTTTGAAGAAAAAAAAAATTTTCAGTTTCAGTTCCATGTATGGGGAGCCCCCCCTTAATCTTTTATTTTTCTTATTTTTGTATTAAATTCGTTAAGCGGTTAACAGAATACATCTACCTACCAAGTTTCAACTGTGTAGTCTTAACACTTTCGGAATAAAGTGGCTGTGACATACGGACAGACAGACAGACAGACAGACATGACGAAACTATAAGGGTTCCGTTTTTTGCCATTTAGGCTACGGAACCCTAAAAACCGCAAAAATAGCATGAAAATGTATGGAAATCCTCAAACCGAGAACTCTGACCCATTAATCTTTTAGAATGCTGATCAGATCAGTTGGGTGTGTATAGCGATCTGAATCTACTCCATTCAGTCCCTGGATGGCCATCATCAGATTACAGCACGGTACATCCCCGGCAGAAAACCAAGGCTTCAAAGTTACCTCATTTGTATGAAAATAACACCTGTATCCCTAGACAAAGTTGATGTGTATAGTTTAGTCTGGTCTAAAACATAGCATTTTTTTAACCTGGTCAAAGGTTCTCTAAGGATTTTCCGAACGTCCACGCGGACGAAGTCGCGGGCAAAAGCTAGTATGTTATGAACGGCAATGGGGAATGTCTGAAAAAAATCAAATTGGCTGAATATTTTTCTTTATGTAGGAATAAGCTCCCTTAGTAATAGAAAACAATTTCATAATTTTCGGTTTTGCGTAAAAAAAAAAAATTAAAGTCTCTTCGACTTCACAAATGTACGAAAGTAACAGTAGGATGGAAATTATACCTTTGCCACCACCTGTCACAACCACAACATGGTATTTAAAAAAAAGTTTCAATACAAAATGTCAAGAACCTTATATTCATATTCTATTGTCAAAACTTTTTTTTTTAATACTTGTTGTGGTTGTGGCAGGTGATGGCAATGGCAAAGGTATAATTTCCATTCTGCTGTTACTTTCGTATATTTGTGAAGTCGAAGAGACTTTCATTTTTTAATTTTTTCACACAACTGATAAATCTGATTTTTTTTTTCTATTAGGTATTAAGGGAGCTTATTCCTACCTATAGAAAAATATTCAGCTAATTTGATTTTTTTCGGACATTCCCCATTCCTGTCAGAGAATAATAAAATGATTAAAATTGTTTTTTTATTAACATGTTCTTTAACATTGGGTGCGATCGTGTTGATATTGTGATTACAGACGGCATTGTTGACATTTGCCCATGGGCATATCTCTCATTTGCCCACTTTCGAGTGCACACGCGACGACTGGTCGCGTCGGCGGTGATAGCCTCTGGCCCTTTGGCTTCACGTAGCAAACTTCAATGTCAAACAGTCAAGATCTTAGTTGCATAAGTATGCAAATGCAATACATTACTTACTTACCTAATTACTTGAGTTAATAATACCTTCATAGTACACACGACAGCGCATCACATGTAACAGTTGAACAAGAAAGGCGTAAAGACTGTATCATGATCAACGTGTACTTACAGTCACGTCTATAAGTGTATAGGTAAAAATGCAATTTCATATTTAAACCCCAAATGATATTAAATTCGATATTGGAGAATAAGTATTATTAATATTTCAACCCCAAATGTTATTAAATTCGATATTGGAAAATATAATTAATATTTCGATGTTAAGTTAATGTATGTGGTTATTATTTAAGTAGATAACGTTTACAGCGTTTATGGTTGTTAAATAAATTTAGACAATCTTAGTACCTACCTACCTGTGGAAAATGCAAATTCTTTAAAATTATCCATACAAAACGACAATTTCATACTTAAACCCCTATGATATTAATATTATCATTAGTATTCGAGTCATCGAAATATTATTAATATTTCGAAATCGAAATATTATTAATATTTCGATGTTAAATTATTATTTTGATAACGGTTACGTTATCTACGCTCCAAGACCACGCACGATCTATCTATCGACTCCTACCTAGGTAGGTATTTATCGTTATTTTTTTTTATCTAAGTAATATCAAGTAGGTAACTTATAGATAAAAATGATACTTCAAGACAAATGCATATTTTGATTTTTATTGTTTTTTATTGTACCTACTAACTGTATTGAAATATTTTTGTAATTGGCTTTGGTTAAAAAATAAAAGGTATTTTTTTTATATTTTTTTACTACAGATTAGGCCAATTTAAGAAACTAATTTGAATATTTTAACATTTGGTCCCGTATTTATTTTTTTATAAATATATTTGTCGAGCGGATATGGTCAACCGGAATGACGTCATTAGTGGCATGAAAGTTTAAGAAGGAAAACCTTTACCATTTACTTATAGAAAAAGAACGGCCAAGTGTCATCATTACCTGTCATAATGACTTTATGGTTGTTGTAAACAAATAAGTTATAGTAAATATTTCTTCTATTTTATTCATTTAATCCAGTTGTGACGGTTCTAACCTACCTTCTTAATTTGCCGCAATAATTTTTGAGGTGGTAAAATTATAATAAAATTGCTTACCAGTGGAAACTCGCTGAAAAACTTTGTAAAAACTGACACGCCCAATTTACCCAAATTACGAAATGTATTGTATGTATTGTGTCTATTTTGGATGTAGGCTACATGGATGAAATTGTAACGATTGCTTGTAGACTGATAAATTTGCAGGATAACATAATAAACATTGTGAAAATATGTGCATACTTTATTTTTATTTACAAACATTTAATAGTAGGGATGTGGAAAAAATTACGAGATAAGTTCATCGATATTTTTCGGGCGATATTAAATACTCTGATATATCGATAGATGTTTTTACAATAATTTTTCCAAAACATTTTTTTTGTAATTACGTATGGATTTTTATAGTCGACACTATTTTGTCACTGGAGCATTTTGATTTTTTCCAACTTTTGAGTCCTAAAAATCATCGTAAAATTAGTCAAATCGAGCCAAATTTCGCGTAGGGGTTTATTTTGCTATTTTTTATGTTTTACAATACCTTAAAATTAGAATACATTACTTAGTCATCATCACGTTTCATCCCATTTTTTCTGAGAAATATTACCTATATCGATATTTTTTCACTTCCACCTTCTTCGTCAAAATTGTCTTTGCCCTTTTTTCTTTTTTTTTATTATGGCTGGGGGATCTGTATGTGATGACGTCATATGAAAGTCATTTGAAGGTTAAAGCTTTTTATTGAATATTATAAATATCTTTAAAAATATAGACTTATTTTTAAATTTAATTAGTAGACACTGTACCGAAAGCTTATTCCTCGAAATGGTTTTGAGATTTCCAGTCATGTTCAAAAAGTTATCAAAGCCAATTGGCTATAAAATGTAAATTCTGACCTACTTATTTAAAAGCAGCTTAGGTAGGTAATAAGTCCTAATTATTTTAAAATCTGTCACATAATGAATTTATGTTCCAAGTCGATGGACCTACAGTCAAATTAAATTGAACCTGTAAATTTATTATTATATATATTTAGTAATATTATTACAAAAGACGTTTAAAAAGATAATATAATTAGGAAATATTTAAGTACTTAACTAAATAAATATTCAAATCCTAAGAATTTTATTGCGCATACATAATGAGAAAACCTACATGCATTCAAGTAAAATTGACAACAAACACCAAATACCTACCTAGGTAGGTAGGTACCTACCTAAATCGAATTTAAAAAGAGCTCATTATAGGTACTCGTGTAACGATTTTGCATACAATTATTAGGTAGGTATCAATAGGTAGGTACAGTACGAGGTGTACAGACGGAGGAGAGCAATTACAGAAAGGGGCGAAAGCCTGGCCCCTGAAGAAAGGTTGCGAGTCCGGCGCGATGCGGAGGAGCGGATGCTCCAAGATTGGGAGCTCCAGCTACAAACCCCGATTGCGGGGCATAGGACTGTTCAGGCCATTCACCCGGTCCTCAGGCAGTGGCGGGACAGGGAGCATGGCTCCCTGACATACAGGATGACACAGGTACTTACCGGGCACGGTTGCTTCGGTAAGTACCTGTGTCGAATACGGAGAGAGGCCGCTCCGGTGTGCCACGACTGCGGCGCACCGGTTGACACCACGGAGCACACTCTCGCGGAGTGTCCGACGTGGTCGTCACAGCGGAGAGAATTAGTGGCAGTCATTGGAGGAGACCTCTCGCTTCCCAGCGTAGCAGGTGCCATGCTGAGTGGTGACAGGTCGTGGCAGGCGATGGTCTCCTTCTGTGAGGACGTGATGTCACAGAAGGAGGCCGCAGAGAGGGACCGAGAGGTGGATGCGGACGCAGACCCGCTCCGAAGGAGACGGCCAGGAGGAAGGAGGAGACGCTACGCGCACCTCGTTCCTCCCTAGTCCTCGACAGGGGACGAGTGCCACTCGGTGGTCCTCCAAGTGCGGGGCTCATTGGGGCATCAACACCAGGGCCACACGGTGCGTGATTTCACGGTCCCGTAGGTCTTGCGTGTTAGGTGGTGCGGGAAGCAGTAGGGGGTTTAGTGGGTAGGGCCTTGGCGAGTCCCACATACCATCGGGATGCATAAAAGCATTCCCCCTACTATAAAAAAAAAAAAAAAAAAAAAGGTAGGTACAGTACCCTTTACATACCTACACTATGCATATGCAATGTATCGCACGCATTCAATCTGGGAAAAAATACGCTAAACACGAAGATGCTTAGTACCTATTTCAATCATAAAAATATCTATAACCGATTAGTTTTTAGTGCCTAGGTAGTTTTGTAACTTATTTTATTACCTATAGACTAGCGACCCGCCCTTGCTTCGCTTCGGTTCCTTCCTTTTTTGTCAAATGCGACCATCCAACAACAACCAAAGAGAAAACAAATACAATACTGCGACAACTCCTAAGATATTCATGTTCATAAAATGCAACGTATTTAATTCGATAAGGATTAATACTGTGTATCCATAAAAATAGCTTTTATAAATTATCGCATTGATCGTGACCATTTTTTTTCGAAAATATAATGGATATAGGTAGTAAGCTATATTCATAAAGGATAGACTAGACATACTTAGTTATGCCATCGCAGACGTATTTTGTAGATAGGAACAATTCCATCATACATTATTTTGTTATAGCTCAAAAGGTTTATGCAGTGTTTTCGATCCAAGCTAGTCAACTTAATTTTTGTCGACATATTCAACAATCATCATAGAAAAATACCTATCACTTAAACCTTCCTCAGGAATCACTAAGATAGACTTAGTGAAAACTGCATGAAAATCCGTGAGTTTATCGCGAACAGACAGACAGACGCGGCGAGGGCACAGAATAAATAATAGTACAAGTGCGAGGGACTTCGGTTTATAGTATGAGGTTATACTTAAAACTGACCTGAAGGAGTGTAGATTAAAAGATCTGATCCTAGCCCCCAAGTGGCTGCTGGAATGACAACAACCTCCAATTGTTCCCTTATTGAAAGACGCACACTTTTATAAAAGAAAAAATATATACCACTAGCACTTGATACACCAAATTTTGTAAAGCATTCCTCTGAATAAAACTAGGAAATTTAATTTAAACAACGGCGCGGTGCGCAGGCGCACGCACGCCTACAGTTTTCGTATTAGTTCGGCTGTAGACGCACGCGACAAGCCCCGTCTGTAGAATGGCCACGATAGGCTCACGAAACACAAATCCACAGTAGGTAGTAGGTATAATGACGTTAGTTGACTGATGGTTGTGATTATGTTTATGACTCTAAGTACGGATGCACGGCCGCACTCACGTGTCGAAGAATCGAAGATAGTTTGTAAATGATAAAGCGTTATTATTTATTCTGTGCTTAAAGTTTATCGCTGGGTTAACGCTGAAACTTCAGTTTTATGTAAGGGAACGTACCCATACTACGTGACCCATATTTTACCAATTTTGACCCCCCTCCCCCCCCTTGGTGACCACCCGTAGTATATGCCAAGACTCCCCCCCCCCCCCGCCTCCTGGTTTTCACGTAGTATTTCATAGATAATGGTTTTACATCATTTTCAACAGAAATCTAAAAAAAATTTGCTCATTTTTGTCTTTTCATTAGTAAGGCGCTTGCCACGTAATACCAAGAGTGTGTATTATAATTTTACATACAATTACAAGTGAAAAAATGTATCAAAAAGAAAAAAAATTTCGCTGCGTGCCATATTTGAATACAACTTGAAAAAAAAAGAACTCCATTGACAATATTGACTACGTGACAAAACATAGGCCCCCCTCCCCCCCCCTGTGACCAAGCGTGGTATTTTAAAGACCCCCCTCCCCCCCTTAACGGGTCACGTCACGTAGTATGGGTACGTTCCCTAAGTAGGTTATATCGTACCTATCGCAATTTTGCATGCTGGGCGTTCTTTATAGGTAAAACCACCTACATACTAGGTACCTACGTCTAGTCCTAAGCTATATTTTCTGTGGGAAAACCATAAGAATAAATAATAATGGTAAAACTTCATTTTGCCGGTTTTTATGCGTTCATCTATCGTTAAGTTGTGGTAAACGTATACTACACAACTAAACACAACACAACTATCCGGACTAGAGATGGGCATTTGTACCTATTTATTCCCAATCACGTATTTTTTTCCATTAATTCCTATTTTTACCTTCCCGTTCCTAATTTTTACCGGGTAAAAATTAAAAATAATTTTATTTCAATAAAAATGACATTTATAATATGTTTTAATTATGTCTTTGTTATATATTATTTATTTATTTTTAGGAGATTACAGAAAACACTTTTATTACATAAAATTTTAACAAGTTTCTGGTTTTGACAATGCCATCTTTCAATTTCAAGTAGTTACGGATAAACTGACGAGATGGCGCTGTCAGCAACTACATGTGAGCTAAGGAAATGTAATGCACCCCCTATACGATTCAAAACTGCTTGTCCTTGTCCATTTTATCCTCTAGAAGCGATGCTTGACAAGCACCATAGAATAGATAGAGCTTGGTCTAACACCAGAAAGAGCAGCTAAACTTAATATCTTATAACTGGACTGGGATCTGCTAAATAAATTAACATTAACTTGTAATCCTACTAATATTATAAATCTGAAAGTTTGTGGGTTTGGATGTTTGTTCCTCAATCACGCAAAAACTACTGAACGGATTTGGTTGAAATTTAGCACACAGATAGTAGATAGCCTAGATTAAAACATAGAATACTTTTTATCCCGATATTCCCACGGAAACGGGAACCACGCGGGTGAAACCGCGGGCGGCCGCTAGTCAGATAATATTTTTTACTTGATTAAGGGTTGATTTTTTATATTTTAAATTTCAATAATAAAAACTTGCGTATTGTCGTTAATTTTATTTTAAATTATGTACCTGTTTGTGCTAGAGGATAAGTAAAGTTCGAAATATTTTTTGTTTTGCAATTAAAGATTTATAGACTGGTGGAAAGTCTTAAAAATCCGCTTTCTTTACAGTTTCAACGGCATTTTGTGAGGCATTTGGGCAACATGACTTTTCCTTTGTATAAAAAAACTGCTGAATTCGATTCTGAATGTTGCCAACCCGATTTTTTTTCAAGCGTGTTTTGCTCTTATAACGCCTTGATTCAAGAAAATATATCTATATTCCTCTACAGAATTAAAACTATGAGAATTTGCCTCAGAAAAAAAACACTGAAAAATAGCCCAGTTATTTCACTATATAGAGTAATTAACTTGTTGAACATTTTTGTCTAGTAACAGTGTTAAGAAAATGATTTACATCGCGGGGCGGAATTTTCTCAGCCATTTTTTTTCCAAAAATCCTCTTCCGAATTAAAACTATTTAAATTTACCCCAGAATAAAAATACTAGTGAATAGTCTAGTTATTTTACTATATAAAATAATAAACTTGTTTAACGTTTTTGTCTAGTAACTGTGTTAAAGAAAATATTTTGTGACGCACGGCGGAATTTTCTTTAAATTATTTTTTCGAAAATTCTTTTCAGAACTAAAACAATGAAAATTTGTCTCAGAAAAAAATACTGATAAATAGCCCAACTATAACACTATATAGCATAATAAACTTGTCAAACATTTTTGTCTGGTAACTATGTTCAAAAAGTATTTAGTGTCGCACGGCGGAATTTTCTCAAATTTGTTTTTCGAAAATACTCTACAGAATTAAAACTATGAAAATTTGCCTGAGAAAAAAATACTGGTAAATAGCCCAGTTATATCACTATATAGAATAAGAAACTTGTTTAACATTTTTGTCTAGCAACTGTTAAAAAAATTGTGACGCATGGCGGACTTTTCTCTCCTCCAGCCACATCTCATACTTCCGGTACCGGACGGACTTTCAATTATCAAAATTGAGTTTAGCGACCCCCAAAACCTATGCCAGGACACCTCACACGACCAGAATCGAGTTCTAATAAGATAAGGCTCCATTTTAGCCGCCATCTTGAATTTTGGGCAAAGGAGCAAAATTGGGCTTGGCAACATTCAGAACCGAATTCAGCAGGCTATTTTACTTCGGAAAAGTCATGTTGCCAAAATGGCTCACAACTTGAATTGAACTTGAAAATTTTTACATGAACTACTAATTAATAATAAAAATAAATAAATAAAAAACGTGTTTCTTAGAGATTGCGCTGATCATTACTTTATTTATAACTTCTTAGTTAATACAACAGTTTTACGTCTTAATTTTATTGAAAAAAATGTTTGTTCGAAAATAAATTAGTTATAGTTATAAGTGAAGATCCCCAAAACAAATGTTTTATAAAGTTGCAGGCTATGATTTAAAATTTTATTTTAGTCAGTTTAAGTCAAGATATTATGCTAATTATATTTTGTTAATGTTTTTTTTTATTTGTTGTACGACTTTTTTTAAATAAGAGGTTTATTATTAGTTTTGTAATTGAAATTGAGTTACAACATTTTATTTATTGACTTAATTTAAGTTCTTTAAGACTTAATTTAAGTCCTTATTATTTTTACCCGACATTTTTTAATAAATACCCGGTATAATAGGTATTTTTAAATTTTTACCCTTTCCTTCCAATTTCCACCTTTTTATTTCTTACCCACTGCCCATCTCTAATCCGGACGGAATGTCACTCTATGGGACCGTCCATAAATTACGTCACACGTTAAGGGGAGAGGGAGGGGGTCGACGAAGTGTGATATTGTGTGACAAGGGGGTGGGAGGGGTCCTCAATTTCGTGACGTCACATTTTAAAATGATTTAAATTAAAATAAAACAAATTTCGGAACTGCTATTTTAATTCAATAATGATTTCTAGATCTAAAATTGTAAAAATGTGACGTCACACTAGGGAGCGGGGGGGTCTCACAAAATGTGACCAGCTGTGACAACGACGGGGGAGGGGGTCAAAAATCTTGAAATTCGTGTGACGTAATTTATGGATGGCCCCTATGCACAACGGGGTATTGCTTGGCCTTCACTTCGCCTGTGAACGATAAGGCCGAAGGTGGACGCGCACGCACCGCACTTCACCCGGAATCCTCATCACTGAGGAACCTCAAACTGCCAGAACATAACATTTATTTTATAGTTGTTATGGCGTCAGACTTACTTAGGTAAGATGGTGGTAGTTATCCAGGCGGACTTGAAATAAGCCCTGGATACCACCAACCAAACCGAGTACAAATTGCAATTAATACTTTTGAACTTGTTGATATGAGTGATCAAAGTTATTACCTACTTACATAATAATTAAAAGTGAGTAAACTATTTTTTTTTTGTTAAGTGGCCACTTTAGGCGTTAATCCAGATTGTAACTACACAAATACATTTAAACCAAGAAAAAATGCACAATAGAATAGTTTATAACTAATACTAGTTTTCATATTTTTTTGAATTTTATTAAACATACTAGTTATTTCGTTGTAATGAGTTTTTCTCGAGTTTCGGCGCTCTTGTGGAGGCTCTGTACTTTAAATATAAAACTGTTGTCGGTATGGTAGATTAGATAGGTACCTACGGTACTTAAGTACTAGGTACTCATATGATTCTACTGTACTGATACAGTACCTACGTACGTCATTTTAAGATCTTTTGGTGTTTAGTACCTACCTTTTAAAGTTGCAGCATCATCTTTCGTTAATTAACCTGCCTAGTTCTATAACGACAAAACAATGAATCTATACTATTAGGTAATACTGTCTGTACCTATTATGGTGCCAGATAGGTTGAAGATTACAATTTGAAGATCTTTTCCTGTTTTGTGCAATGTTACCTAGATATGTGTTGTTTGTTAACGTTTAAAATTTACTTCAGTAATCATAATTAAAATCAGAACGCAGCTATAATTTAGTAAACTTGAATGCAATTTTATAAAGTTCCGAGCGGATTAGCGTATAGTTGGCAGCCTCACCATGGAATTAGAAGGTTTTGACTAGGTCAAAAAATTGTTAGTAAATAGTTATAAATAGTGAACTATAGCATATAAATAGTGATACTATGGTTCAAAAGATATTTGAGTATCTTGGTGAGGCTGCTATCTTGACGTCAAGCTAGCAGACACCTTAAGAAATACAGTTCGTATCAATGTGATTTATATGCCAAAAAATTGTTAGGAAATAGTGAATCGTATACGCAAAATTTCAATAATATTGCTTCAGTACAAGCCGAGATATTACGATCTCAAAGTGGGCTGCTAACTTGACGTTTCTGGCAATGGCGATTCCAGAGAAACGGGTACAAGTTATAAACAAATAAATATATCAAAAAATTGTTAGTGAAATTGTGATTCTTACGATATAAATAAAAAAAGAATTCTTCATTGCTATTTTCTAAAATTCGAATGTTAACTTCTACATAGTACTCTGAATATAGGCTGTCGATCAATATTGAACTTTGCTCCACAGTAATAAGGTTTAAACTTGATTGCAATCATGAGGTGAGTACTATCAAGCAAAGACACCTTAAGAAATACAGTTCGTATCAATGTGATTTATATGCCAAAAAATTGTTAGGAAATAGTGAATCGTATACGCAAAATTTCAATAATATTGCTTCAGTACAAGCCGAGATATTACGATCTCAAAGTGGGCTGCTAACTTGACGTTTCTGGCAATGGCGATTCCAGAGAAACGGGTACAAGTTATAATCAAATAAATATATCAAAAAATTGTTAGTGAAATTGTGATTCTTACGATATAAATAAAAAAAGAATTCTTCATTGCTATTTTCTAAAATTCGAATGTTAACTTCTACATAGTACTCTGAATATAGGCTGTCGATCAATATTGAACTTTGCTCGACGGTAATAAGGTTTAAACTTGATTGCAATCATAAGGTGAGTACTATCAAGCAAAAAAGTGAAATTTATATTTTTTGACTGTGTCAATAGTCATATCCTCGGTTCAAGGCTATTGATTTGGTATAAGTAAACAAATATTTTTCAACTTACTTTTTTTAATTCAATTTTTTTAATCTCATCAAAAAAAATTTGATTGTGTAATACTACTCTAATAATAATTAATACTACTACTCTAATCATCGGTAATACCACAGCCTAGAGAGTATTCTTCTTACAGTCGGACATCGCCCTTTGTGTTGGCACAAAAGCCGCCGTTCGTCTAGACCAGGGGTCTCCAAACTACGGCCCGCGGGCCAGCTCCGGCCCGCGAGCACCAACAATCCGGCCCGCGAAAGCGACCCGAATCGTACCAACATACTGTAATTTACAGTATTTGGGTGCGATAAGCTAGCTAGGTTCTGGCCCTTGGGACTTTGTGGAAAAGTTTGACTGGCCCTTCGGCTAAAAAGTTTGGAGACCCATGGTCTAGACAGTTGACGCAACGACTAAAAGTGTAAGGGTTGGCACGATGTAATTTGCCTTTTCGAATTTTAAAAATATATAGGAAAAATAAGATAGACACTTCAAAATTCTTGTTTTATTCTTTGAATTATTTATTGTCATTTTTTTCTAGAAAGTAAGAATATTTTTTTCAAATTTGTCTCTTTTCCTTCTTTTAATGCTCTTAAAATAAGGAAAAGAAAAAGTTTTCCTTAGTATTTTCTCTTTTTTTCTTCTTCTTGCATCATAAGTGCGAGGAATTATAGGAATTATAGGAATTATGGAAAGGATGTATGATAATCATAATTTTAATTGTAAATCATCACTAATTTAGGGCTAAATAAGTATAAAATAAATCTTAAATTAGTACTCAATTAGGAAATAATAATGAAAAAATAAGTTCCAAGATGGCGGCTGACAACTTTTTTGTTTATGGGCCGATATCGATGAAACTCGGTTTTTGGTACCATTTTAACACAAAAATAACAACGCAAGGTAACGCAATGTGAAAATATTAAAAAATTCAAGATGGCGGCCAACTTTTTTGTTTGCGGGCCGATTTCGATGAAACTCGGTTTTTGGTAGTATTTTGACAAGAAAACAGCAACGCAATGTTAAAAATGTAAAAAATTCAAGATGGCGGCCAACTTTTTGTTTGCGGACCGATTTCGATGAAACTCGGTTTTTGGTAGTATTTTGGCAAGAAAACAGCAACGCAATGTTAAAAAAAATAAAAATTCAAGATGGCGGCCAACTTTTTTGTTTGCGGACCAATTTCGATGAAACTTGGTTTTTGGTAGTATTTTGACAAGAAAACAGAAACGCAATGTTAAAATGTAAAAAAAATTCAAGATGGCGGCCAACTTTTTTGTTTGCGGGCCGATTTCGATGAAACTCGGTTTTTGGTAGTATTTTGACAAGAAAACAGCAACGCAATGTTAAAAAAAATAAAAAATCCAAGATGGCGGCCAACTTTTTTGTTTGTGGGCTGATTTAGAAGAAACTCGGTTTTGGGTACTATTTCGACAACAAAACAGCAACGCAATGTTAAAAATATAAAAAATCCAAGATGGCGGCCAACTTTTTTGTTTGTGGGCCGATTTAGATGAAACTCGGTTTTGGGTACTATTTCGACAACAAAACAGCAATGCAATGTTAAAAATATGAAAAATCCAAGATGGCGGCCAACTTTTTTGTTTGTGGGCCGATTTAGATAAAACTCGGTTTTGGGTACTATTTCGACAACAAAACAGCATTGCAATGTTAAAAATATAAAAAATCCAAGATGGCGGCCAACTTTTTTGTTTGTGGGCCGATTTAGATGAAACTCGGTTTTGGGTACTATTTCGACAACAAAACAGCAATGCAATGTTAAAAATATAAAAAATCCAAGATGGCGGCCAACTTTTTTGTTTGTGGGCCGATTAAGATGAAACTCGGTTTTGGGTACTATTTCGACAACAAAACAACAACGCAGTGTTAAAAATATAAAAAAATCCAAGATGGCGGCCAACTTTTTTGTTTGGTGGCCGATTTAGACGAAACTCGGTTTTGGGAACTATTTCGACAACAAAACAGCAACGCAATGTAAAAAATATAAAAAAATCCAAGATGGCGGCCAACTTTTTGTTTATGGGCCGATTTAGATAAAACTCGGTTATGGGTACTATTTCGACAACAAAACAGCAACGCAATGTTAAAAATAGGAAAATTCCAAGATGGCAGCCAACTTTTTTGTTTGTGGGCCGATTTAGAAGAAACTCGGTTTTGGGTACTATTTCGACAACAAAACAGCAACGCAATATTAAAAATATAAAAATCCAAGATGGCGGCCAACTTTTTTGTTTGTGGGCCAATTTAGATAAAACTCGGTTTTGGGTACTATTTCGACAACAAAACAGCAACGCAATGTTAAAAATATAAAAAAATCCAGGATGGCGGCCAACTTTTTGTTTATGGGCCGATTTAGATAAAACTCGGTTATGGGTACTATTTCGACAACAAAACAGCAACGCAATGTTAAAAATAGGAAAAATCCAAGATGGATTTAGATGAAACTCGGTTTTGGGTAGGGTGTAGTGTGGTACAATGAAACACCAAAAGTTCTGAGTCTCATATTTCTCTCATTTTTGTAGATATGAATTCCATTTTTTACAGGAACGGAGTCTACTCAATTAGGTATAGTATGGCATTTATAGTTTCATTAATAAATAGATACATAACCAATAACAAGACTTTTAAAAGAAAATGGGAATTGTTTCATTGTGTACACCTAGGTGGAAGAAACACCCCGTGTCCAACAATGAAACACTGTTATTAATTTTGCCTTTTTATATAAAGTGGAACAAGTAAATTACAAAATCTGTTGAATTACAATCAATGAAGGTTTTTTCAGAGTATTCCACAATTATTCAGACTTTAAAAGTACCTCTAGCTTTGTCTCCGGTACAATTATTTAGTGACTTAAAGATTAACGAGTCCTAATTTTTTAAATCTTAGTTAGATACCTTTTTTTAGGCAAAAACTATTTAAAATCAACAGTTACTCATAATAGGCATTAATGTCTTAAGTAAAGTTTGAGCGTGGGCGGGGACTTTTATTGTCCATTTTAGCAAGTCTAGCGCTAAAATGAATGTTGCCTTCGTTGATTGATAGGACACTTTATAACCTTAGAAAGCTGCAGAACTGTATTAACCAAATTTTTCTGCTTGTTTTCTGGGACGCATTGTATTTTAATATTTGTTGAACGTGTCTGTAACTCAAGCTGTGCCAGTCTAGAAGAAAGGTTTTAATTAGCTGAACGTAGCGACTCATTTTCCTTGCGGACATCATTCAAAGTGGCCAACTGGGCGGCGTGTTGCGTTTTTATGCTATCCAGATCCTGGCTGAATGCCGAGAGAGATGATTCAAAGCCAACTATCATATTTTGCAAGGCAACAATTTTTGGATTAATAACATCCTCAAAAGCATTGTAAATCTCCTCTCTAATAATGTCCCTTAAATCATTGGCCGAAGGGCAGGAACAACTCGTTGGCGCAGGAAAACTTGACTTCAAGCGCTGGGTAACGAAGCTATCATTGGAGGCAGTGGGTAATTTAGCTCTCGTTGGTGTAATCGTGTTATTACCCTTTTTGGGCTCGCGAATGTGGCAGAAATCACAAATTCAGGCGTTTTTAGTATCAGCTGTCATCGCATTCTAATCTGCGCGTAAATATGCAGTGCACTGCAAATGATAATTGTCTTTGCAACGTTTACATTGCATGAATATTGCTCCATCCATGATATTAGGACATCCCGCGCACTCAGATGATCCTTTAGTCGACATTTTTTTATTCTTATACAATTACTCTCAATAATCTTATACCTTACTACGGCTTTGGTGAATGAAGATGTTTTAGTAAATCAAAATTAATTGAAAAGTAATGTCCAAAAATCTCTTCAATACAAATTAAAAAAAAAAATCTTTAAAAATAAATAAAATGTCTCTAAAAAAAATTTGGGAGAAAAAGTCTTTATAAGCGAGGATCGATCTTCGGGCCACTCACAGCTGAATTCAGTATGCAGCACTCAGTGTGCTAACGTATGCGCCAAAGCGACTTAAAGCGTTCAAAGTATTGATCAGTTAAGTAGGGTTTGAAACTTGATGTATGAGTTGGTTTGAGTATGAGGTAATAATTATTGTACTACCTCAACACTGATAATATCACTGATGATAATATTTAGTTTTAACACTGGAGATGAGATTTATTACGCAAATTAAAGCGCAGTTTCATCACTTTTCTGAGGATAATGCTCAGACTATATTCAGCAGTTTTTAATAATCCACTGATTAAAAAAGGCACTGAATATTTTTTGAGCACAAATACACACTTTTAAATTATAGGTATAGTTCTACAAACGATATCACTGGTGAATCACTAGACAAATTATTGATTTAACTTGATTCCAAATGTTAGAATTGTGATTTAAAATTATTCGGCAATATTTAACGTAGAGACTATGTTTACTACAAAGCGCCATCTGGCGGATTTAGATGAAACTCCGTACTATTTCTAACATTGCGTTGCTGTTTTGTTGTCAAAATAGTACCGAAAACCGAGTTTCATCTAAATCGGCCCACAAACAAAAAAGTTGGCCGCCATCTTGGGTTTTTATATTTTAAACATTGTGTTGCTGTTTTATTGTCAAAATAATACCCAAAACCGAGTTTTATCTAAATCGGCCCATAAACAAAAAAGATGGCCGCCATCTTGGATTTTTTATATTTTTAACATTGCGTTGCTGTTTTGTTGTCGAAATAGTACCCAAAACCGAGTTTTATCTGAATCGGCCCACAAACAAAAAAGTTGGCAGCATCTTGGGATTTTTTTATTTTTAACATTGCGTTGCTGTTTTGTTGTCAAAATAGTACCCAAAACCGAGTTTCATTTAAATTGGCCCACAAACAAAAAAGTTGGCCGCCATCTTGGATTTTTTTATATTTTTAACATTAATTTGCTGTTTTGTTGTCGAAATAGTACCCAAAACAGAGTTTCATCTAAATCGGCCCACAAACAAAAAAGTTGGTCGCCATCTTGGATTTTTTATATTTTTAACATTGCGTTGCTGTTTTGTTGTCAAAATAGTACCTAAAACCGAGTTTCATCTAAATCGGCCCACAAACAAAAAAGTTGGCCGCCATCTTAGATTTTTTATATTTTTAACTTTGCGTTGCTGTTTTGTTGTCGAAATAGTACCCAAAACCGAGTTTCATTTAAATTGGCCCACAAACAAAAAAGTTGGCCGCCATCTTGGATTTTTTTATATTTTTAACATTACTTTGCTGTTTTGTTGTCGAAATAGTACCCAAAACAGAGTTTCATCTAAATCGGCCCACAAACAAAAAAGTTGGTCGCCATCTTGGATTTTTTATATTTTTAACATTGCGTTGCTGTTTTGTTGTCAAAATAGTACCTAAAACCGAGTTTCATCTAAATCGGCCCACAAACAAAAAAGTTGGCCGCCATCTTAGATTTTTTATATTTTTAACTTTGCGTTGCTGTTTTGTTGTCGAAATAGTACCCAAAACCGAGTTTCATCGAAATCGGCCCCCAAACATAAAATGTGGCTGCTATCTTTTAGATTTATTTATTTATTATTAGTTTAGATTTATTACTAAAATTGTAATAATAGGCACGATCTGGCAACATTACCATGTGGTAAATACTGAGCCTGTAGGCGTGCGTTTTCATTCCATCGTTGGAATTGGAATTATCAGTATTTACCACACAGTTGGACCACAGTAAATACTGTGTGTGTAGCCGTCGCCTTATACGTAATTATAGTGCGACTATCTCACTATTTCACTTTATTGCTTGATAGTACTCACCTCATGATTGCAATCAAGTTTAAACCTTATTACTGTGGAGCAAAGTTCAATATTGATCGACAGCCTATATTCGTAGAGTACTATGTAGAAGTTAACATTCGATTTTTAGAAAATAGCAATGAAGAATTCTTTTTTTATTTATATCGTAAGAATCACAATTTCACTAACAATTTTTTGATATATTTATTTGTTTATAACTTGTACCCGTTTCTCTGGAATCGCCATTGCCAGAAACGTCAAGTTAGCAGCCCACTTTGAGATCGTAATATCTCGGCTTGTACTGAAGCAATATTATTGAAATTTTGCGTATACGATTCACTATTTCCTAACAATTTTTTGGCATATAAATCACATTGATACGAACTGTATTTCTTAAGGTGTCTTTGCTTGATAGTACTCACCTCATGATTGCAATCAAGTTTAAACCTTATTACTGTGGAGCAAAGTTCAATATTGATCGACAGCCTATATTCAGAGTACTATGTAGAAGTTAACATTCGAATTTTAGAAAATAGCAATGAAGAATTCTTTTTTTATTTATATCGTAAGAATCACAATTTCACTAACAATTTTTTGATATATTTATTTGTTTATAACTTGTACCCGTTTCTCTGGAATCGCCATTGCCAGAAACGTCAAGTTAGCAGCCCACTTTGAGATCGTAATATCTCGGCTTGTACTGAAGCAATATTACTGAAATTTTGCGTATACGATTCACTATTTCCTAACAATTTTTTGGCATATAAATCACATTGATACGAACTGTATTTCTTAAGGTGTCTGCTAGCTTGACGTCAAGATAGCAGCCTCACCAAGATACTCAAATATCTTTTGAACCATAGTATCACTATTTATATGCTATAGTTCACTATTTATAACTATTTACTAACAATTTTTTGACCTAGTCAAAACCTTCTAATTCCATGGTGAGGCTGCCAACTATACGCTAATCCGAGCGGGTAATTTCATTCAAATATGAGCAGCCTTTTGTAGTCTTCTCGTGACCACGGCACGGCCCCTGCCCCCCTCTAGCATGACCGACAAACACGATATCTATATATATCACGTGATATAGCGTTTTATCGACACTCAACTGTCAAAATCCATTGACTTTTGACAGTTAAACGTAATAAATCGCTATATCATATTGTGTTTTGGTGGTCATGCTAGGGGGGCTGGAAAGGTGTCGAAAGGGTGTCGAAACGTCGTGAAACCCAAAGGCTAATAAATCAAAACAATAATTCTAAATTAACATTTGAATTAATACAAATATACGCGCTGTAATCCGTAAAAAGTTTTTTATTTCTAATAAATAAAACCGGTCAAAAGCGAGTCGGACTCGCGCACCGTGGGTTCCGTACCATCATAATTGCACCATCAAACCACACTGCAGAGTAGCATAATAAAATTAGTATTGCAATTTTAGGTCAGCGCCATCTCTTGACCGATAGTGGAACTAATGTTAACTTTTTAAGAAATTTGATAATTTCTAAAAAAGTATGTTTTCATGTCATCATCGTTTTATTTTTCCTGTAATCTTTATATAAACTGCTATCACACAGAATTATTTCAGATTTTTCTCTTTGCAAACTTCGGAGATAAGGGGGGGAACGGTATTTTTTTTACATTTTTTACCATAAGTCGGAAAAGTATGCGGCCTAAAACAAAAATAAAAAAAACCGGTCAAGAGCGAGTCGGACTCGCGCACCGAGGGTTCCGTACAATCATAAATATATTTGGATATGTTATTTTAGGACAGTCTTTAAAAAAGTAGGATAAACGGCAGACAGGTGGAAGGGCGAACAGGCGGACAGTTAATTTACAAATGCTGCTTATGGTGACTGAAAAACGTTTCAGCCACTCCACATTGCAAAATGTTTATATTACTAGTCCATCAGCCATTTTAATGTCCCCACTGCTGGGGCACAGGCCTTCCTTATGGGTGGATAAGGAGGACGGGCCATAACCCACCACGCGGGCCCAATGCGGATTGGTGGGTGTTAACGACTGCAAATGCAGCCGGGACCAACGGCTTAACGTGCCTTCCGAAGCACGGAGGAGCTCGAGATGATAAATTTTTGGTCACCCATCCTATGACCGAACCTTGCGAACGTTGCTTAACATCCGCAATCGCTGGTCCAGGCGCTAAACCACTGCGCCACCGAGCTCCTCGTTATTATTATATTACTATATAGTAATATATATAATTACTTAGTAAAGTATGAACTTATTCTTCGTTTATTCGTACGGCAAATAGTAGGTAATTATATTTGAACCAGCCACCAATTTATTATTGTAGTGTTAGGTTGCGCCATCTCTTGACCCATAGTGGAACTACTTTTTGCCCTTAGGTTAGCATGCTTAGGACAGCGCCATCTGTTGACTGGTAGTGAAACTAAAAAAAAATTGTTTTTTGAATTTCTAAAAAAGTGTGTTATATTGAGACATCGTTTTATTTTTCCTGTAATCTTTACATAAACTACTATCACATAGAATTATTTCAGATTTTTCTCTTTGCAAACTTCGGAGATAAGGGGGGGGGTATTTTTTTTACATTTTTCATCATAAGTCGAAAACTATGCGGCCTAAGAAAAAAGAAAAAATTGTTTTAAAATGTGCAAACAGCGCTCTTTCATATGATACCCCACATGCCCTAATCACCTCACTCAAAATTTTTAAGACCCCTTTTCAGTCCCTGTTGTAAAAAAAATATTAATTTTATTATTTCTTTCTTATTTGCAAAATAGTTGGGCAAATGTCATCTAAAACTATTCCAAATTTCAAGTTGATACCATTAGTAGTTCTCGAGATATCCAGCTGTGACAGACGGACAGACAGACTGAGTCACACCATAAGGGTTCCTTTTTTACCATTTTGGTACGGAACCCTAAAAATGATTGAAAACATGCAAACGGCGCTCTTTCATATGATACCCCATTTGCCCTAGTAGCTTCACTTCAAATTTTTAAGACCCTTTTTCAGTCCCTGTTGTAAAAAAGTTTTTTTTTTTATTATTTCTTATTTGCAAAATAGTTGGGCAAATGTCACCTTAAACTATTCCTTTCAAGTTGATACCATTAGTAGTTCTCGAGATATCCAGCTGTGACAGACAGACAGACTGAGTCACACCATAAGGGTTCCTTTTTTATCATTTTGGTACGGAACCCTAAAAATAATACTTTTAAGGTAGATAAGTTAACATCTGCGTAATAGAGCTCTTATAAAATTATATTTTATTGTTATTCTTTGATACAATGGAACAAAGCAGAATGTCTACTGAAACTGACCCAATAACCAGATTTTGTGGTAGGTACCTACCTAGTCCGCCCGACTCTGACACTGAACCAACTTTCCCAATGGAAAATTTCAACTCGAGATTTATTTGGATTTATTCGATAAAATAAAAGCACAGATAATATAATACTATACATAAAAGATACCAAGCTCGATGGTGTTGAAATATAGTGATGATATCAAATGAACTCCTACTGCTAGACAATGAAGATTGACCAATATCCATTGATTATCTGCTTAACGATTTTATCACTTAAGCAATATTTTTTAGCCTGTCGTGTAGTTTAATTGACTTTTATTGTTAAAAGTGGCCACTTTTCGCAATAAAAGTCCATATAACTAAACAACAGGCTAGAAAATATTGCTTAAGTGATAAAAAGTAGCGCAAAGCTTGTTCGGAGTGCACTCCAGAGAGATAATTCATAATTTCCTTTTTATTTAAGCACTATGATTTTATTTCCAATGGCGGCGCTAGTGTGCAGACTGCACGCTCTTAAATCAAGGAAAACTCATTACAACGAAATAATACGATGTTAACAGTAAGTACACGGTGGTTTAGCGCCTGGCCCTGCCATTGCGGAGGTTAAGCAACATTTGCAAGGGTCGGTGATGGGATGGGTGACCAAAAATTTTGTAAGGCACGTTAGCCGTTAGTCCTGGCTGCATTTGCAGCCTTTAACACCCACCGATCCGCATTGGGCCCGCGTGGTGGATTATGTTTTGGTCCATTCTTATCCTTATCCACCCATAAGGAAGGTCTGTGCCCCACCAGTGTGGACATTAAAATTGGTAGATGATGTAACTATGTATGTTGGGGTTATTAATTGTAAAATACCAACAACCTCGCAGGAGTAGATTATCTACTAACATCATAAACAACATTATGTAAGTAATTTCGTAATTTGCTACGCCTTTTCCGAAAACCGACAAAATAGGTTACTTAATTCAAGTAGGTTATTTACCTACGCGTTTGTACAGTCAACGGCACGCTGGGCTTCCACGACAAGGTAATCAGTTTCAATCGATTTTAAACTTACTCGCAAATGTAAAGATATTAAGGTTCAAAATAAACTGGCGATTTTGACAGGTTTGTATAATCTGACGTGCTGCTGACGACTGTATCAGCAGTGGTAGAATGAAAATAAGGACAAATAAAAGATTTTATACCTATATAAGAAAATGCCACCAACAATTGAAGACTTCACCCATCACATACAAATGCGAACAGGATATCTTCGGGATTCGGGAATTTGTTGGCCAAACTGCAAATATAAATTATTATTCTTCAAAGGTGTATGAAAGGACACAAATTATTTAGGGAAATAAATACATTTATTTAACTGCAAAGTGACAATTTAAATACAATGTGACTGCAGCAATAACAAATTGATAAAACTTGTGCTTGTGTCTTTATAAGTACTAATTCAATAAATAAGATTACAGGGATATGTAGCTACCTATACAATATAAATTCTGGCCTATACATTTACAATAATCATAATCATCCAAGAGGAACAAAATAAAAAGTTTTGTTTTTATAGTGCATGTAAGAGCAAATAACAAGATATAAAACAATGATCTTTTATTTTGTACCTACTTTAGTATAATATTGTACAAAAGTAGTTTATTAATTTGATTTAAAAAAAGTTAACATTATATATAAGTATTTTAAAGATAAAATCATTTTTCACAAAAAAAATATCAGTGAGTAAGGAAAGGCTATTATTGAATTGAATCCAAGCTCAACATGGCAGTTGGATTGGAGGTGTGCAAACATAGACATAGAAAAATTTCGCTACGCTCAAGTAGACGGACAATGGTGCGAGTGAGAAACCGATTCTTACGGCTTATGCGATGTGCGAGAAAGAGTTAAAAGAAAATGACAGCAGAACCTAGTTTGACTTCATTTATCGTCTGTTATCATCTTGGTGAAAAGCGTCCACACGATTATTTTGTAATTTTGACGGCGATCTGATCGGTTAGGCTCATATAGCTATATAAATCAATAATGGTGTCGTGTTTTGTACTGAATTGTAATGTTATTTACGATAACAACCCAAATAAACACTCATTTCACAGGTAAATAAGATTGTACAAGTACCATTTTCATATTTCATATTTTAGTTGAATATATTCCTAAATACACTAAGTAATACACTAATATCATGCTATTAACCACCTATTTTCTAAATAAAGGCTGATTTCTAAACATTATGTGTTAGATAAAAAGATATTATGTCCGTGAACTTGAGAAAATAAGGCGTAGAGATTGATCAAAAATTATTATATTATCGATACTCATGTCGATGATTTCCAATATAAACTTATTTGTCTTTGTGAACACTGATAGCTTTATCTAAAGCTGCTTTTAACCGACAGTTTTCAAATGGTAAATTATACCTACTTAAGTACTAATTTAACAATATTTCCAGGTTTCCTGTAAATCCAGTGATTAAGTTACTGAATAAATGTCATAAATGGAATAGGCTGGGAGCCTCAAGGAGACTTGTAAGAAATTATAAAAAAAAATTGTTCATAATCTTGTTTGTGTTTTATTTATTAGAGCAATAATACATTATGGTTATCGACAATCTAAAATGGACTTCAGGGCATCTCTAAAGTTCACGCACACGTTTACAAATTTTCACACACTGGCTCATGTCACTTTTGGTGTCGCAGCCAAGCGAACTCTGTTCCTCTATTCCAGTGGAATATTAACTTTATGTGTGCAAACGACATGATAATAAAGGAATCGAATTGATTAAGTATAACAATAACTGCAGTAAGTGTAAATCTTGCTTGTAGTAATTTATTCTGTTCAGCATAGTCAATAATGTATGTAAACTCACCACAAAAGCCACCCCTCTCTTTTTCTCCTTGCCTTACCTTACAGTTGTCATGCCAGTTGCATCGGTACACCTGTTAGCGATAATTTATTGATAATCTATTGAATAAATTAAAAAAAAATATGATAATGGCGTGAGGCAAGGAGAAAAGGAGAGCTTTTGCTTCAGGTGCCGAGTAAACTTGACCGGGTTGTAGGTGTGTATTTAAACATTTTGTGAAAGAACAAAAATGCCACTAAACCAATATAGTCTGAAACAAGTTATGGATACCTACCAAGTACACTTATAACAAAATTCAATAAATACATTAAAATTAGTAATTTATTAAAAAAATGGAATATTTATCAGCTAAAATATTTGGCATACAATGTGACCAGTGAATTGCACAATATCAAAACATTTTCTTCTTCATGGCAGTATATCTCTCTGTGTATTCATTATATCCATCTACTGATGCCAGTTGTTTGACTTCGAACAAGTTGCCATCTACATTTAAGGTATGAATTTTCGAATCTCTCAATAAACTAGGATGTATGGCATCCAAACTCAAGCAGTTCTCTTCAAGTCTTAATATCTTCAACTTGGGTGCTTCGTGCAAATCATTGCTTATCACTGATATCTCATTTTGGCTTAAATTTAACTCCACAGCATAAAATTCAGACATGCCGGAAGGTATCTCAGTTATCTTGTTGTAGGACAGGTCAACAACTTCTAGATTTTGCAATCCAATCAGTTGTGGTGGAAACTTTTTTAATTTATTATTATTTAAATATACATGTTTTAAATGGCTCAAATTACTAAAGGAATGAGGAAGTGAAGTTATTGCATTGTTAGAGACATTCAATAACTCTAATTTCTTTATATTTGTTATGGGTTCAGGTAAAGATTCCAATTTGTTGTTTTCTAACTTTAGTTGTTTTAGTTGCTTGAACTTACTAATATCTTCAGGCAAATACGATAATTTGTTTTTTGACAAGTCCAAGTTTCTTAAAATTTCACTTAGATTTAGTACTTCAGGAGGAATTTCTCTCAACTTATGTTCAGATAATTGCAAAACACCTGTTTTTGATGCTGTGTCATAATGTTGTTTGAGCCCTGAATTACCCATAGTTTATGTTGAATCCTTTCATAAAACTGTTGATGATAAATATATCCCCAGTTTTTTGCTGATTAAATTTCGACAAACACACTGTTAAAACACTATTAATCACCATTTATTTTATTTGTTTGTTTCTTTTTTTTTTTGTTCTTGCATGTGAGAGACGGACGGACGGAACACTGACAGTGACAGTGACATATTGGGTGCATTTCAGCAGGCTGACCGCTGAGTCATCGATTAAAGTACATTTTAACCAAAGAAATGGGATGTGCTTTGTGGTGCTTAGAGCATACAGAACGGGAGTAAGCAAGAGCGCTCTCCAACACTAGATTTTGTTCACCGATTCTGGGGGGAGACGAGGTACACACGCACAGCACACAACTTCATATTCACGCACACTCTTGAAGCTTAAAGTCATGTTGTTACACACGCACACAAAAACAGAATTACCACAAAGTTATATTTGCGGGTGGCCAAATTCGGAACTAACCATCTTAGTACAAATTCTGACAGATCACGTAGACGGCAGCGCCAAACTTACCGACAGAAATAAGTTTGCCCTTGCGTTAAGGTTAGTGATGGGACATAAAAAGACCGATGAAATTGAATGATTAGAAGCTTTGATTTGAAGATGAGTGATTATGATTATGAACAAAAAAAGTCTTCATTTTATTTTGTGATTTGCACCAACAATCACTAAAATACGCTTACAAATCAATGTTTAATAACATGCATAAAACATCGTTCTGCCTTTTTATCCTCAAAATTGTACAGAAATGAAATTCCGATAGTGAGTGTTGGCACAAGATGCAAATTGCAAATGTAAAGGTTGTCAAAAAAGAAAATAAATGTGATTAATAATGTAATCATTTATTTACAAGTATCCGTGTACAGTCAGCAGCACATAAGGCTTTACAAAACTGTCAAAAATCTCTAATGAATTTTGAACCTTAAATTGCTTGTTAGGGTTCCGTAGCCTAAATGGTAAAAATCTAAACCCTTATAGATTCGTTATGTCTGTCTGTCTGTCCGTCCGTCCGTCCGTATGTGACAGCCACTTTATTCCGAAAGTATTAGGACTACACAGTTGAAAATTGATATAAGTGGATGTATTCTATAAACCGCTTTACAAATTACGATTTTTACACAAAAATAAAAATAAAACAAAAGATCAAAGGGGGGCTCTCTATACATGGAACTGAAACTGAAAAAAAACATCCATATATATAAGTTGAACACCTATCTATAGATAGGTGTTCAAAAATAACATTGAGGTTCCTCAGACTATTTTTTCTCAAAGTCAACCGTTCGAAAGACTGCCTAAGTAGTAAAATGTGTGTCCCCCCTCTAACTTTTAAAATAAGAGAGTCAAAAATCTAAAAAAAAACCGGCCAAGTGCGAGTCGGACTCGCGCACGGAGGGTTCCGTACCAAAAAACGGCAAAAAATTACGTTTCTTGTATGGGAGCCCCCCTTAAATATGTATTAATTTTATTCTGTTTTTAGTATTTGTTGTTATAGCGGCAACAAAAATACATCATCTGTGAAAATTTCAAGTGTCTACCTGTTGTTGTTATTAATATCGAGCAAAAAACAGCAAAAAAATCACGTTTGTTGTATGGGAGCCCCCCTTAAATACTAATTTTATTCTGTTTTTAGTATTTGTTGTTATAGCGGCAACAGAAATACATCATCTGTGAAAATTTCAACTTTCTAGCTATCACGGTTCATGAGATACAGCCTGGTGACAGACAGACAGACAGACGAACAGCGGAGTCTTAGTAATAGGGTCCCGTTTTTACCCTTTGGGTACGGAACCCTAAAAATATATGCTATAGATCTCAATTAACACTTTCAACAAAAATTTGTTTGAACGAGATATAGTAATCAGTTGTTTGAGTTGATTAGTTGTTACATTTTCCATATAACTTTGTTATTCATACAAACACTGAAAAACAAAGTTATTTTTGCAGACGAAAAATAGTGGTATTCAATAAGGTAACTACGGAACCCTACTGCGCGTGGCCCGAGCCCGACACGCACTTGGCTGTTTTTTTTTTAATCTAAAATTGATCAGTTTTTTTTTATTTAAAATTGATCATGAAAATTTTACACTTTTTTTAAATTTTACACGCTTGAAAATTCATCTGATGAACAATCTTTAACATAAAAGTTTGAGTGAATTATCATCAGTATGACCATTATTTAAATTCTACATAACCAGTGTTAAGGCTCGGTTATACGAAAACATTAGTTTCTGTTTTTAGGGTTCCGTACTCAAAGGGTAAAAAGGAGACCCTATTACTAAGTCTCCGCTGTCCGTCTGTCTGTCTGTCTGTCACCAGGCTGTTCTCATGAACGGTGATATCTAGACAGTTGAAATTTTCACAGATGATGTATTTCTGTTGCCGCTATCACAACAAACTCTACAAACAGAATTAAAAAAAAAATTAAGGGGTCTCCCATCCATTAAACGTGTTTTTTTTTGCCGTTTTTTGGTACAGAACCCTTCGTGCGCGAGTCCAACTCGCACTTGCCCGGTCTTTTTTTCTTTACGTGTAAAGAGCATAGAAAAAAACCTCACTTCTGTACTTTCTAGATGTTTGTTATTGTTTTTTCATCATTTTCTTTTGCACAATTATCTTTCGTGAAAAAAGTTATTGGAGCTACTTCACAGTACGTTAAAGTGTATTTTGGTGTAGAATTTAAAAGGTTTCCGCTATTATTTACGCCAAAAATATGACCCCACGCAAGCGCTTTTGATGATATACTTTTTTTTACAATCATCTGTGAGGTTTATACGCAATTTAAAACTTGTAGCTACTAGAGAATCTCTTGAGCTTGCTGTATGTTTTTTTGTGGCAACAACTTTACGTTTTCTATATAAAAGTATGAACCGCGCAAACCATGTTTTCCTATCATGGACCCTTAACGGCAAACTGCATTTCATACAAACTTTCAAGTCCTTAATTTTCGAAATGGATGAACCGATTTTAATGAAACTTCATACACTTAGGCAGAATACATCGGTCCAAATAGTTGAAATTCTTAAAGGATAGTACAAATAAACCCCATTAAATTCCAAATCGTGGTTTTTAGAGAAGTTAGCGGAGATGCAGACAAACAGTCGAATAAGTGTCCTTTATACTAGAGTTTGGTCAACGAAAGATGAGAAGGGAAACATCTTTCGTTGACCAGACTATGTATAGATTTTGCAGGAAAAGTATAAAAATAAGTACATAATATTAATTATAAAAAAACTAATCATTGATAATATACGTGCTGATCAGATCACATCAAAATAATATTTGGAATTCATTTTGAACTTTCATTCGTTCAAAGCGAACGCTAGCACACACATTTGTTCACACTGTCACAGCTCTAGACTTGTACCATGATGTTTGTTTCATAGATTAGTATTATGTTTGGTATCGTTTTGCTATCGCAATATCTGTCGTTAGCTGACTTAACAAATTGCGATTTCTTCGTGATTATTTCACAGTTTGTTAATAAAATTAGTTTAGGTGTGATAGGAAATACCGTCTTTAGTAAAATTTGAACTTTCGGATCGTCTTTTGCACAAAATCACTGCATAATACATCATTTTAGCGGAGCTGCGTTCGGCGATATGTAGTATTACAAAATGGCGAGTGTTCGTGGCCAACTAGTTTTTATAAACTGACACGACCAAATTGGTCATGTACTTTGGTGAAAGGGGGCGCGTGTTTTGCCATCTCCCGTTCTGTATGCTCTAAGTTGTGGTGTATGGTTCTATTCTATGTGATCTATGGATGTGGACAAGAACCTTATATTCATATTCTATGGGTGTGGATAACGATTGCCAATGAGCGGTAGTCAAAAGAGGCAGTTTAAGAAAAAAAAGTAGTACATAAAAAGAACTAGATGTCGTTGAACTAAGTAGGTAGCTTTTGATGAAAAATATGAAATTTTATTACATTTTTATTATACGTTTGTTGAGTATGTGGTTTGTTGCGTTGTGCGTTGGTTGTCCGTTGGCATGTTACGAAGAACTTTTCTATGACCATTAGTGGGAAATAATATTTTAAAAAATCTACTTAGTTGAAGTAGCGCCATCTATCGACATAAAATTATATTTAAATTCTCTGCTGTCAGAAAACCACTAATTCCGAACGGAATTTCGACAATCTATGAAGATTCCATACGGAAAAATCCCGCATGTGTGTGGCAGACCCATAGATTTTGTATGCAGTTGCTGCGTTCGGAATCACGTATGTACGGGATTCCGTCTGTGTGTGGCCAGCCTTAAAACTTTTTTCGGCGTCGCCGCTGCCGTGCCGGGCCGTTGGGAATTGTAAAAGCGCATATTCTAACCAGACTGATGGAATAGAATTGCGGCAGACTGAACGTGTAACTCCATCTTTGGTTGATGGTTGGTGTTCAGTCCAGTGTTGCCAACTTTACGTCTTTTTACGTAGATCTACGTACTTTTAGCCTTTCCTGCAAATCTCTTGTCTACGAAGACTTGTCGTCTCGACCTTCTCGATTGCTGAGCACAGTTTGACAGACAGGTGGGACTCGTTCTCAGAATTTCGAAACCTTTTAATGTCTTTTAATAAAAAAAGTGAAATTTAAAGGTAATCTTTTTATTTCAACACCAATAAACGTCAAAATTATCTAAAATGATCCGAAATAATTTAGTTTATATATGATTCTCATTTTTTTTATAAGTTCTAAGATAAAGAGGCACTCAAGAAAACTTTCTCTTCCGTAGACAAGTTCTCTCGAGCTCGAGAAGAATAATATTGCCAGTAGAAAATAATTACTTTATTTCTCATAAAGCACCGTTCCTTTCTATAGATTTCACAACGCTAAACTTGAAATAAAACACTTTTTAACGGATACTAGCGCGGTTTTATTGAATGTACTTTGGTATTTAGTTGGTATTTGGTTTGATTTTTGGTTTTCCCGACGTTTCGGCACCTTTGCAGCTGCCGTGGTCAAAGGTAGCTAATAAAACCGCGCTAGTATCCGTTAAAAAGTGTTTTATTTCATGTCTAGTGAGCGCGTAAGCTTGAGAAGTGAAAACGCTAAACTCTTAAAACTAATTAAATGTAGCTAATGGGATATAAATTCGTTTGCCTTTCTTTTATTTAGAGTATTTTGAAAAGATAACACAGACTACTAACGAAATTGTTAATTTAGTAGTCTGTGTAAAATGACGAGAAAATTACGAAATATTGAAATCAACGTATGAAAATAATTTTAATTTAAGTTTTTAAGGAATAAAATATAAGCACGGACAATTTAGATTTATTTTTATTGCGAAATTTAGATTCATATAAAATAAAATACGTAGAAAACTATTTCGAATCTTCTTATTAGTCTGTGAACTCTCTCTCGATCTTCTCGACTACTCAAAGGGTGGTAGACAAGTTTCTCTGATTCAACTGTCAAATTAATGTCAGTTGAAGAGAAAAGCTCGTGTTTGTCGACTTTTGACATTAGGCCACGACAAAGAACAATACGAGTCTACTAGTTGTTAAATGCGAGCATAAGTATCTCGATCTCAACCCGACAAAAGTGACATTTTGGTGTAGACAAGCCATTGTTATGTGAGTCGAATCTTATCTCGATGTTGGTCATGCTACGCGTGCAGAAGCTACGTATTTTCTATCAAATATACAAATTTGCAAAATAACTTATCTGATTAGACTGAATGGGCATTTATTTCCTTTTCTTTTGTGAAAAAAGTTTATAAACTTTTCGTTTCACACTAATCACCTCATGTCATGATACTTCAACTGTGCTATCTTTTTCATCATACGTATTACCTATTATTAATTATTAATCGCGATCGCGACATTGATATATTTTGTTCGACTCATTGTAAGACAAAATTTATCTAAAAATAATATTATTTATATTTACACTTCTTTGAAACCTCACAAAATTCAGCTAATATAAATGTCACTTCTCTAAGCGATTTCGCTTTTACTTTACCTGTGCAAAAAATGCGCTGGAACCTTGTCACATGAACATCCACGTTGACGTATTCCGCAACTAAAAATGTCATGAAACAAGAAAATTCTAATAGGTAATCTAATAATATTAATTATTGATTATTATTTTCAATAAGATAGGGTTTAGGTATATAAAAAAACTTGTTTTTCATTTTTGAGGTTAAAATCATGGCCGCCAGGCGCATTACCAATTGACGGGGATAGTACCTCAAATATAAACTTGGCTTCAAGTCTTTTGGCCAAGTGCTTATTTTCAACTAAAATTATCTTCTTAAAATAAAGAAAAAATGCATAATTATAGAGTATTTATTATTTATACTATGCTTAGGTCATTTCTATTGTTTTTTGTCTTTTTTGGTAAAATAGAAGAACTAATAACTTAGCAAAATAATAAAAAAAGTATGGCCAAAAGTCTGTTATCCAGAGCTATAATAAAAAATGTAGCATTCCGTACGTACATAACGGTTGTGTGTGGCGACCAATACAAAATCTATGGGAATTGGGCTTGCGTTCGGAATGACTTTTTTCCGTGCGTGATTCCAAATGCACGAGCCCTCATGTGGAATTCCGTACGGAAAGAAATTACGTACGGAACGTTGACGTCTGTGTGTGGCAGACATTGATTTTGTATGCAATTGCTGCGTTCGGAATTCCGAATCAGGATCCCGTCTCGTTCAACGTACGTGATTCTGAACGCAGCAGCTGCATACAAAATCTATGGGCTGCCACACACATGCGTGATTTTCCCGTACGGAATCTTCATACATTGTCGAAATTACGTTCGGAATTCCGTTACGTGATTCCGTCTGTGTGTGGCCGGCCTAAGAATTTGCTTTTTGTTACCAATGTTACCATATAAAAAGAAGCAATACCTACTTACAAAAATAAAATAAACGACATAAAATATAAATAAGTACAGCGGCCGTACATAGGTTGATAAATGTATTTATAAATATAATTACGTCTGTGTGTGGCCCGGAATCCCGTACGTGCGTGATTCCGTACGTGCCACCACACAGAGACTTTTTTTTCGTTCGGAATCACGGCTCAGTCAGATGCTAGACTTTGATGAGTAAACATTGAGCGAAGATGAATTATTTTGACTTTTAATGAATAATTGAAGATGAATAATTATAGACTATTTATTATTTACTAGCGGCCGCCCGCGGTTTCACCCGCGTGGTTCCCGTTCTCGTGGGAATATTGGGATAAAAAGTATTCTTTGTTGCAATCTAGGCTATCTACTATCTGTGTGCCAAATTTCAACCAAATCCGTTCAGTAGTTTTTGCGAGATTGAGGAACAAACATCCAAACCCACAAACTTTCACATTTATAATATTAGTAGGATATTACGCTTAGGTCAATTCAATTGTTTTTTTTTTTTGTAAAATAGAACTAATAACTTAAGGCGGGTGTTTTGCTCTACACAATCAACAAAAAGATCTACACAAAACATTGTTTCGCGAAACATTTTTGTGTAGAGAAACAATGTTTCTGCTTTCCATGCCCGGTGGAAAACACGTACACAAAATAATTTGCGCGGGTTGAGGGGCAGGGTATTGTCATAGGCCAGCCGCACACACGCAATAATATTGGCAACAATAATATTAAACATTATGGTTGAACACTGAGGCAAACCGCACACACGCAATATTATTGGCAATAATTTGCATATTGACAATAATATTGTGTGTTTGCGGGCGGTATTGACGATTATGTCAGTATTAAATCATAATGTTCAATTTTATTATTGCGTGTATGCGGTTGGCCTGACATAATTCTCAATATCGCCCGCAAACACACAAAATTATTGTCAATATGCAAATTATTGCCAATAATATTGCATGTGTGTGGCTGGCCTAAGTCTGTGGTCATAATGGGCGCATTCTGCCGCCAAGCCAGCAGCCAACAAGCCGCTAGGTCATCGATCACCTGACCGAATATTTTAATTGATGCATTATGTGGAATACGTTTTTTGGGGTGTTTTTTAAAGCCGGTGGCGTACATTGCCAGTTTTGTAACAAATGTGTCAAAGAGGACCTTTCCAAAAACATCAACGAACTATAACGTTTGGAGGCGGTATTACAGTTCGATTACTAATCTCAATGGAAACAAAAAAATGACACTCTCAACTGACTTTGATAGTTACATTTTCAGATATATGTACCTAAATTTTTGGTCACTTTTAAATATTTTTCATACATGGAGTCATGATAAGTTATAGGCTAACATAAAATGCTAAATTGGCAACACTGAAGTTTTGTCTACTCAAGCCACGCAATCGCTGTGGACGGCGTGTGTAGAGAAACATGTTTCGCGAAACAATGTTTTGTGTAGATGTTAAGGCGTGTCTCCTGCGCTTAATTTTCAACAAAACATGTTGAAAAAACATTGTTTTCAAAACATTGTTTTCAAAACCGCACGTCCGCTGCGCCTAGGTTTTGTTTTGAAAACATGTTTTGTTAGAAAATTTTCGGCCAATCACGGCTCAGTCTCGAAAATGAGTTCCGACGAAGAAGACGTCGTCAGTCACAACCCGTAAAACCTACCGTGTAATGGCTACCTTATACTTTGCCACCGTAACATCCCAAAGTAGCGGTCTTTCTCTGAGTAACTCAAATAAAAATAAAGTACTCTCCTTATTCCACTCCATCACTACAATTACACGAATCACACAGTGGCACACGAACGCAGGCGAGACGTCTGCATCTAGTGAGCGCTAACACAAAATGAGTTACTTCCTCTCCCCGCAGGCGAGAGCGGGGGATGTTTTCCGTTCGTCGCGGCAAACATGTTTTGTGTTTTTGCAAAACAAAACTCATAGGCCACGCCCCAAACATGTTGAGAAAACATTGTTTTGATGTTTGAAAACACAAAAACACGGCGCAGGAGACCCGGCCTTATTGTTGATTGTGTAGAGTAAAACATGCGCTATGGCGCCCTTAGCAAAATAATAAAAAAAGTAGGCCAAAAGTCGTATCCAGAGCTGTAATAAAAAATGTAGCATTCCGTACGTACGGAATGCTACATTTACACTACATTACAACGGTTGTGTGTGGCGAACAATACAAAATCTATGGAAGGCTTGCGTTCGGAACTTAGAGCATACAGAACGGGAGTAAGCAAGAGCGCTCTCCTACACTAGATTTTGTTCACCGATTCTGGGGGGAGACGAGGTACACACGCACAGCACACAACTTCATATTCACGCACACTTTTGAAGCTTAAAGTCATGTTGTTACACACGCACACAAAAACAGAATGACCACAAAGTTATATTTGCGGGTGGTCAAATTCGGAACTAACCATCTTAGTACATATTCTGACAGATCACGTAGACGGCAGCGCCAAACTTACCGACAGAAATAAGTTTGCCCTTGCGTTAAGGTTAGTGATGGGACATAAAAAGACCGATGAAATTGAATGATTAGAAGCTTTGATTTGAAGATGAGTGATTATGATTACGAACAAATAAGTCTTCATAATATTTTGTGATTTGCACCAACAATCACTAAAATACGCTTACAAATCAATGTTTAATAACATACATAAAACATCGTTCTGCCCTTTTATCCTCAAAATTGTACAGAAATAAAATTCCGATAGTGAGTGTTGGCGCAAGATGCAAATGTAAAGGTTATCAAAAAAGAAAATAAATGTGATTAATAATGTAATCATTTATTTACAAGTATCTGTGTACAGTCAGCAGCACATCAAGCTATACAAAACTGTCAAAAATCTCCAATGAATTTTGAACCTTTAATTGCTTGTTAGGGTTCCGTAGCCTAAATGGCAAAATCTAAGCCCTTATAGATTCGTTATGTCTGTCTGTCTGTCCGTCCGTCCGTCCATATGTGGCAGCCACTTTATTCCGAAAGTATTAGGACTACACAGTTGAAATTTAATATAAGTAGATGTATTCTGTAAACCGCCTTATGAATTACGATTTTTACACAAAAATAAAAATAAAACAAAAGGTTAAAGGGGGGCTCCCTATATATGGAACTGAAACTAAAAAGAAAAACATCCATATATATAAGTCTATAGATAGGTGTTCAAAAATGACATTGAGGTTCCACAGACTATTTTTTCTCAAAGTCAACCGTTCGAAAGACTGCCTAAGTAGTAAAATGTGTGTCCCCCCTCTAACTTTTAAAATAAGAGAGTCAAAAACCTAAAAAAAATATGCTATAGATCTTAATTAACAATTTCAATGAAAATTTGTTTGAACTAGATATAGTAATCAGTTGTTTGAGTTGATTAGTTGTTACATTTTCCATATAACTTTGTTATTCATACAAACACTGTGAAAAACAAAGTTATTTTTGCAGACGAAAAATAGTGGTATTCAATAAGGTAACTACGGAACACTACTGCGCGTGGCCCGAGACCGACACGCACTTGGCTGTTTTTTTTAAATTTAAAATTGATCATTTTTTTTTAATTTAAAATTGATCAAGAAAATTTTTTGGAGCTACTTCACAGTACGTTAAAGTGTATTTTAACGTAATAACGTTTCCGCTTTTATTTACGCCAAAAATATGACCCCACGCAAGCGCTTTTGATGATATACTTTTTTTACAATCATCTGTGAGGTTTATACGCAATTTAAAACTTGTAGCTACTAGAGAATCTCTTTAGCTTGCCGTATGTTTTTTTGTGGCAGAACTTTACGTTTTCTATATAAAAGTATGATCCGCGCTATCCATGTTTTCCCATCATGGACCCTTAACGGCAAACTGCATTTCATACAAACTTTGAAGTCCTTAATTTTCGAAATGGGTGAACCGATTTTAATGAAATTTCATACACTTAGGCAGAATACATCGGTACAAATAGTTGGAATTCTTAAAGGATAGTACAAATAAACCCCATTAAATTCCAAATCGTAGTTTTTAGAGAAGTTAGCGGAGATGCAGACAAACAGTCGAATAAGTGTCCTTTATACTAGAGTTTGGTCAACGAAAGATGAGAAGGGAAAACTAATTTTGCACCACATTTTAGGGGTCAATTTCCAGTAACTTAATCTCCAAATGTAATTTAACAAGGAAAGTAGCGCCGCCATTTCAGTCTCATCTTTCGTTGACCAGACTATGTATAAATTTTGCAATAAAATAATACAATTAAGTACATAATATTAATTATAAAAAAACTATTCATTGATAATATAGGTGCTGATCAGATCATATCAAATCATATCAAATAGTTAAAATTCATTTGATCTTTCATTCGTTCAAAGCGAACGTGAGCACATACATTTGTTCACACTGTCACAGCTCTAGACTTGTACCATGATGTTTGTTTCATAGATTAGTATTATGTTTGATATCGTTTTGCTATCGCAATATCTGTCGTTAGCTTACTTAACAAATTGCGTTTTCTTCGTGATTATTTCACAGTTTGTTAATAAAATTAGTTTAGGTGTGATAGGAAATACCGTCTTTAGTAAAATTTGAACTTTCGTATCGTCTTTTGCACAAAATCACTGCATAATACATCATTTTAGCGGAGCTGCGTTCGGCGATATGTAGTATTACAAAATGGCGAGTGTTCGTGGCCAACTAGTTTTTATAAACTGACACGACCAAATTGGTCATGTACTTTGGTGAAAGGGGGCGCGTGTTTTGCCATCTCCCGTTCTGTATGCTCTAAGGTTCGGAATGACTTTTTTCCGTGCGTGATTCCGAATGCACGAGCCCTCATGTGGAATTCCGTACGGAAAGAAATTACGTACGGAACGTTGACGTCTGTGTGTGGCAGGCATCGATTTTGTATGCAATTGCTGCGTTTGGATTTCCGAATCGGGATCCCGTTTCGAGATTCCGTTACGTGATTACGTCTGTCTGTGGCCGGCCTAAAGCCAGCAGGCCGGCCACACACAGACGGAATCTTGTTACGGAATTCCGTACATACGTGATTCCGAACGCAGCAACTGCATACAAAATCTTTGGGCTGCCACACACATGCGTGATTTTTCCGTACGGAATCTTCATACATTGTCGAAATTACGTTCGGAATTCCGTTACGTGATTCCGTCTGTGTGTGGCCGGCCTAAGAATTTGCTTTTTGTTACCAATGTTACAATATAAAAAGAAGCAATACCTACTTACAAAAATAAAAAAACGACATAAAATATAAATAAGTACAGCGGCCGTACATGGGTTGATAAATGTATTCATAAATATAATTTGCTTGAAAATAATGATAAAAATGAATAAATTTCATTAAAATTCTTAACAAAACTCTCATTTTATTCACTGTTACCCTCTTCATTTCCTTTAAAAAAAGTACGTAGATCTACGAACTTTTCACATGCAATTTTTAATAAATCTACATACTTTTCTTAAGCTTTGTCCAGACTTGTACCATTTTGGCGTATCAGATCACCGTATCTTTACCATACATTGCTAGTTTAATTGGGCGTGCGTTGATATTACTTAAACGCACGCCCAACCAAACTAGCGATGTGTTAAAGATACGGTGGTCAGATACACTAAAGTGGATGTCTTGACAAAGCTTTAACTGGCCTAAGTTGGCAACACTGGTTCAGTCAGCGGAATAAAAAAATATTAAAATAGTCTGTGGATTGATTGGTGAAAAAAAGCTTGCTTTGTGGAAGTTTTTGAGGGTTATTTTATAGTTTTCTAGTTAATTTAGCATAAAATAATTCAATTTTATAAAATTAAAGGTGCTAAATTACAAGGCTACTTATGATAATGTTTATAGAATTAAAGAAATGCACATTGTAAACAAATTCTAAATTACACCGCGGGAAAACTGTGAAACGTTTGACTTTGACTACATAATGGCCGCAATAGCGCCAATGCTCTGCTCTTGGTGTTTGTTCTTTTGCAATAACTAGGAATGATAGTTATTCATATAAAATCATGTTTCTAAGTTAAAATTACTCGACTGAGATGGACATCAACGCTGGTAAGCAAGTTTTATTATAATCATACGTGGCTCGTATAGTAACGAAATTGCTCAATCCTTGTAAGAATATCGCTTAGAATCTCATCCTATTCCTATTGAGAAAACGGATTGAATGCCTACGTAAATCTTGGTTCCTAATTTTTGAATCTTCAAATTAGTCAAATCACAATGCATGTACATCCCAGTCTCTTTAGTTAGATTTAATAATTGTACATAACATAGCTATGTACATAATTCTTTTTTATAGAACTAGATTATATATTGTTGTTGTAAATATATCATTGGCAATTATATCTATTAAAATAAACACTCACTTTATGATAAAAGCTTCCAAGGTGGCACATTTTCACTAAGCTTTCAATAAAATTTAAATGTGACATGATAATTTGACAAAAGACAGACAATGTGGTCCAAATCTACTCTTTGATGTGGTCTGGATCGTCATAGGATTTTTTTCTTTCAGCTGTCTTTTACTTTCATCATCGTATCTATTTTATTTAGCACAATATTTCAATATTAGCTAAATCATGTAAGTGTTTTTATAGGCACTCTAATTTCTTCCTATTTTAAGTATTTTTTCAAGTATTTTGAAGTCATTGAAATAAATTTAAAAAAGGCCATTGGTCAAGCTTTGAGTATAATGTCATATAAATAATCAAAGAGGCCAAGCTGGGTTCAGCTGTTATTCTATTTGATCCATGATATAGTTTGACATTATCAAAGACAAAAATCAAACAAAAATATGCAAAAATATAAAATATCAATGCATAGTGATGAATTTGTAAATAAATAATCAATTAAGCAAATTTTATAGCTAAAGCACTAAGCTACAGTTTTTTATTATCTAATAGACTGTTTCATACAAATTGTTTACAGTACAGATAAACAACAAGTAATAATAAGTTTTAGGCTAAAATACAATTTTGTTCTAATTTTGCATAGTAAAGTTCTATTTTCCTTAACTCTTTATTATAATGCCAGACCACTGTGATGATTCCTGTTTTCATAAATTATGGGCATAAAAACAAAATTATGATGTAAGTAATTGTTGTTTAGACAAACAAACAAACAAAATTTTTAGTGTCTTGCATGTGCAATTAAAATATATAGCCACGGTGTGGCCTGCGGGCCTGGGATTGGGCAGACTTGGCTAGAACCTCTTAGGAAATTCTACATTTTATAATAGAGATTGGATTAATAAGATCTGACGCACTAAAAAAGTAAGTAAGTTGACTGAAATAGGACAAAATGTGGTTTTACTAGTCCATTGATAATAATATAGTAATTCAGCTGTAGAAAATGTCTTAGATTTTTTTAATTTAAACTTAATTTTGTTGTTATTGCTATTCATTGGAATTGGATTACAAGTGAGTATTCTTTATGAGAGACTAAGTAGGATAGATTTACAGATCTTTCTTCCTTTCTGGATAGTAAAAGTGGCAATATATAATTTACTAGTAATGCTCTAATTTCTTCATCAGTAAGCTTCCTAACATAGGCCTTTGGTTCTATAAGCTGTTTAAATCAAGTCTTAACAAGTCTTAAGCAAACCTTATGCAGTACTTTCTAAGGGTGGGTACCCACTTAGGTTCGCGAACCTCCGCGCTCCGCGAACCTGCACCGAAAATATCGTTTATACTCTGCTGAAACAGGGCGCCGAGGTGTGTACGTGAGGGAACTCGTATGCGAAGCTGGTTCGCACAGGCACACACTGTAGCCAAAGTAAAAATATTTGTTTTTGCTATGGATCACTGTTCTAGGTTCGCGGAGCGCGGAGGTTCGCGAACCTAAGTGGGGACACACCATAAAACTCTTTTTTTTTATATGGCAAATGCAAATTTTATTTAGACACAAAGTGTTGCTAATGCTAAAACAAAGCTTCACAGCACAGATATTTAATTTGATTTTAAAGTTGATGCAAATTATCTATCTTTCAAAGAGGTCTCAAGACAGTTGTCACTCATCCATGTTCTGCTGAGCGACTTTGACAAGACGGTTACACCATGTGCTAGTAAAAAGAATGAGAAAAAAGAAGAAGAAACACAGGATGCAATGCCAGACTCAACGACCAACACGGAGAAAAACAATGCGAACCCATTCCATTGTGGGGATGATGTCCTTGTTTCTAACAAAGATGGACGCTATTATTTAGGTTGGTATAGTCTTTTATTATGTATTAGGATGTTACTATTTGCATAACCTATTTTATTAATTCAGTAGTTTCCTTTGTTGTTATCCATATCTAACCTAGTATTAAGAAGTTGAATTGTTTAACAAAAACGTGGTTTGATAAGTCCATGACTTTGTAATGAAGAAACACTTTTTTTCGACATATTTTGTCATACTTCTCTACATAATCTTTTTGTAGCTCTGCATAGTTAGTCAAACGAAGTTCCTACCTCTTTATCCCATTTTTTTTTTCTTTCATCACCTGAAAACTGTGGTAATTGAAATGAGGGCCCATTTCAGACACCACCTCTTGACTTGATGAAAATCTTTGCCCGCCAAGACATTTATTCATGTTATGTTTGGTAAGAGAAAAAATCTCAGTGGGCTAAATCTAGAGAATAGGAAGGATTCGCATCTTCATTTGATGAGTTTTGATGTCACGAGTGTCGCCGACAGTGTCGACTGGGTCATTAAGGAAAGAAGTCACTTGAGCTTTTTGTTTCCAAAAAGCTCAAGTCATAATCTTTTGTTGAATTTGAAAAAATGTAGTGTAAAGATACCTAAGGAGTTTCTTTTTAAGATACAAAAATAAATTATGAATAAAAAGTATTTCTTCTTTTCAAAGTCATGGACTTATCAAACCACCCTCGTTAGCTTAGAATAATTTTGTCAGCTGCTAGAAAATCAATAGATAAAAATCAAGTTCAATACTTGATTGAGCACTTGGATTAATAAACTACACTGTAAAGAAATTAAACCAAAAGTATTTGTAACTGACTATATTACCTGATAGTAATGCCCATTGTCCTTTATCAGGGACAATAGTAGAATTGAGCACAAGTAACGACAATGACTTGTGCGAAGTGGGCACAGGCGTGGCCAGTTGTCTGATAAAGTTCGGCGATGGGACCCACTCGTGGGCGCCGGTGTCCTCGCTGAAGCTGCTGAGCGCGCCGCCGGCGGACGATGGTCGCATCATGTGCGTGGTGTGCAAGCGGCGGGAGGGGCCCGCGGCCGGCCCCGCCACCAACGCCATCATCGCGTGCGATATGTGCGGGAGAGGGTACCACGCCAAATGCCACTCGCCGCCTGTCGAATCTTGGATCACTGGTAAGTTTTTCACGTCGGTATTTTATAACAACTCATCCCAAATATGTATTGTTGTAAGTTAAATTATTATTGAAAATCTACTTATTATTATGCAATAAATATATATGAATATGAATATTACTACATGAATTGATTTAGAGTTTAATGCACAAAAACACAGTCACAAAGGCATTTCACATCCACTTTTAATAATTGTATTTTTGTTTTTCCTAATAAATGTATAATATAAGCTTGCTGTAACCTTATTAAATTATTGTACCTAATCCAATTGGGAAATTGCGAGGCATTACTGGGAAGTCTTGGCGTAAATTTTTGTAATATTGATTTCGTAAATAAAGCCATTTTTATTTTATGGTTCACAAGCAAACAAAGACTTTCAGGAACAGAACTTACAAATATCTGGTGCAGGTGCAAGAATGCGCTCAAAGCATCAAAGTGAGCAAACAGTTGCACAATAAAATGCTTGTTCCCATAACAATTTTTTTTTTTCTGTAGACACAAGTATCCTTTTATTCCCATCTGCCCCTTTCGAGCTTTGTCACCGGGTTGGCACTAATAGTTGGTGTATACCTCCCCGATAGTCAATGGCACCTATTTATTCCCCTTTGCCACCTTCGAGCATGGCACTAATAGGTGGCCGAGTGGCGTTTACGGAAGGCGGGCAGATGGGAATAAACTATTGTATCTATCACACTTATTTGTAAGTACCTACAATTTACACAATATAAGGTGAATAGTCTGTCCTATCCATGGCTTGTCTTACTAAATTTTGTTTCCATTTTCAGGAGCATCGTGGCATTGTAAAAGATGTGTCGACCAAAGGTATAGAGTCGCGGCGGCCGAGAACAGAGCATTGAAGCGCTCAGATCTATTCAGATTTAAGGGTGGCCAACAAAGGAGGCAGCAACAAGAGCTAACACCTCCTTGTGATGTAGGTTTATTTTAGAAAATTTAAAATTGCAATGCAGTAGTTACCCAAAATAAAGGATGTAAAAAGACCCTCCACAAAGCCGAAGTCAACGCATTCCGCCCATCATCAGGATCATTTTTATGACCCTACCCTATAGACTATACCTGGGAAATCAATAGATATGAAGTTATTGAAGGACAAAGTAAAAAAAAATTCAAGTTTTTATGAAAACTAATTTTATATGTTATTTCCTATTTTTTTCCAAAGAAACATAATTAAAATTGTAAGTTTTTCGTAACAAACAATGGCTTCAAAACGATATCCCTCAATGTATTTCATGCGCACGCACATAAACGCTGCTTTTCAACTCGGCTGCACGCGGCTGTGTATCACGCACTCGCAGGCGCGGTCTGTCGCGTGCGTTACATTGCGTGGTACTGTATTCAAAGCTTTTTAAAACACCAAAAATTTAAATAATTTCCCTGCAATAATTTTGAAAAGTCATGGTCCTTACGATGGGCAGAATACATAGACCTCGGCTTCATTGAAGGTCTTTCTACACCTTGTAAGTTAATTCTTTGGTTTGCACAATTTATTAAGCATGTCCTACTCTAAATTCTTATTAGAATATAGACCTTTAAAAAGCTATTTATACAGACATTAAGGATGTTTAAACTTTTTTCTTATTCCAGACTGCATCTACAACATCTTCAACAGCTTCTGAAGCTGGCAAGGATCAAAATGAGAACCATTGTTATTGTGGAGAGAAGAGCGATTGGTTGGCCCAGGTAGTATCGCTTTATCATTCGTCTCGCCTAGGACACAAAGACGGAATACCTTATGTATCTGGTACGGAATACTTTCAGATGCTATTATGCTGTCGATGTACACGTTGGTTCCACCAAAGATGTGTATCCAGCTTGCAGTACCCGTTGTATGCTGGAGATAAGTGAGTAAAACAATTTTACGATGATAATAGCAAATTACGTAGTAATGATAGTAAATAATGATAGTAATATAGTAGCTACATTAGGTATAATGTATGCTCTTAACAATCAAAAGAATGAAACTTTATTCCAATGTCGATCTATCGGGATTAGTTTCAAGAGTAAGCTTGCGGGAGTGTGCATATACGAGTATTATTGTTTCATAAAAACGGCGTGTAATTAATTACTTCACTAAAGCCGCCTAAGATTGGCATTGAGTATAATTTTATAGTACAGGCAGTAGTGTCGGTGCACGTGCACGTGAACGTCGGCGACATAAGACAAGGTTTGCGAGGTCTCTTATTTCCCTCGTCTCTTAATTTCCTTTAGGCACAGAATAGATATAAGAGCTACCGTACAGAAAGGACACTCCGCCCCGCCCCAGAATCAATTACCTTACCTCACCAGTTCGTGTGCCGAATCGTGTACTCGTTTAGTCGTGTTTGTCAACGTCAACTTATTTTGATATATAAAGCAATGCGTCGTAGCTTTTTGGAGCCCTCGCCTCGCCCACGGCAATTTTTGTAGCGATGCTAACGCGCGGTCGTATCGATACAGTCGCGATGCGGTCGCTAGCTGTGTGCCCCAATGACGAAGGAATAACATGGACCTGACATGCCTACAAAAAAAGCGTGGATACCTACTTCATTGTTCTCTATTCAAACGCAACTAAACATGGCGGCTTAGCTTAGTGTACATACACCTTATGTAAACTGCATAGAGTCGAAATTGTAACTTGCAAACGCAACACAATATGGCGGACACGGCATGCGCCTTACGTCAAAAATCCTTTGTTATTGCAGTTTGTGCCACTTCCATAGGTTTCCTTTTTCTGAGGTGTGCCCTCGCCCACATAACCGCACTTCTGTCGCGATGCAAACGCGTTACTGACGCGCTTCTATAATTTCTCTCTACTCACGCTCCACCCAGCATCGCTACAAAAAGTAACCGTGGGCGAGGGCTCTTAGTCGTGTTCATAGACATAGAAAAATTTTCGCTGCGCTCAAGAAGACCAACAAAGCGTGGAAAAGAGAAGTTAACATCATACGGACACGGTCTATGTAAAAAAGAGAAAGGAGCAAGTGACATGTGCCAACATTTTTTACAGTAAGAGCCCCTAGCGTCCCGCCTAGCAAATGAACAATCACAGTTTGTTTAAAATATTTGTTAATTTTAATTAGAATTTAAAATAAAGGTATATTGGAGCCATGGTGTCTTGTGCTCTAAGTAATTGTGATGTGACAAAAAGAAACAATCCAAGTAATCACACTTTTCACAGGTAAATAAGATATTCCCACACATTTCTTTAAAACCAAATTTCGCTACATTTATTCGTTTATCGACGAAGAAAACAGTATGAAACATAGTTTATTAATTTCCTTTGCCATATATAGTCATATTTTATGAATCTAAGTCATATTTTATGTATCCCATATAAAATGTATGCATTCGTTTTCGGATCACCTGTTTATTGACTTTGTTGTTCTTTGACATTCTATTTCTATGGTCGTGTTTGTCGAATATCAACTTTTTTGATTCAAAGCAATGCGTAACTTTATTTACCTAAGGGTATGATTCCGATGTCGGCAGCAAGCAGCAGTGTTGCCGCAGCAGTGACTAGGTACTGGTCCCCATACATTCTCTATAGGTTTATATGAGATTACATTCCGAGCTCGGCAGCAGTGCTGCGCGACAGTGCTGCGCGGCAGTGTTGCCGAGCTCGGAATTTAATCTCATATAAACCTATAGAGAATGTATGGGGACCAGTAGTGCTGCGGCAACACTGCTGCTTGATGCCGACATCGTAATCATACCTTTGAAGTTCGAATTAAGTCGGGTCTGCTGCGGCTAATTTTCAACAAAATATGTTGAAAAAAAAATATTTTCAAAACATGTTTAGCATAACCGCACGTCCGCTGCGCCTAGGTTTTGTTTTGAAAACATGTTTTGTTAGAAAATTTGCGACCAATCACGGCTCAGTTTCGATCGAAAATGAGTTCCGACGAAGAAGACGTCGTCAGTCACAGCCCGTGACTGTGGTTAAACTGACAGCAAAACCTACCGTGTAATGGCTACCTTATACTTTGCCACCGTAACATCCCAAAGTAGCGGTCTTTCTCTGAGTAACTCAATTAAAAATAAAGTACTCTCCTTATTCCACTCCATCACTACAATTACACGAATCACACAATGGCACACGAACGCAGGCGAGACGTCTGCATCTAGTGAGCGCTAACACAAAATGAGTTACTTCCCCTCCCCGCAGGCGAGAGCGGGGGATGTTTTCCGTTCTTCGCGGCAAACATGTTTTGTGTTTTTGCAAAACAAAACTCATAGGCCACGCCCCAAACATGTTGAGAAAACATTGTTTTGATGTTTGAAAACACAAAAACACGGCGCAGGAGACCCGGCCTTATGAATTGAATGCCGCTTATACATTACAAACTGCACGGTAGCCCTAGACTTAGCGTGTCCGCAGACTACAGACTTTCTATTGGCCGATAGTTGGTTTCGTATGAAGAATCAGCCGATACCAAATCGTTGTAGTGTGCGCACTTGCATACTAATTCCAACTATCGGCCGACAGTTTGGTCTGTAGTTTGCGGTCTGGTCTGTAGTCACAGTTGCGCATGTACAAAAACGTTATCTGACGTCATCTATTTATAATAGCGCGGTTATATGGAGTGTCCGTAGTGTGCTTTAGGGCTCATACACACGTCTTCTAAACTTCGTCATACACGTTAGAAATGTTTTATTATTTTCCCGTATTAAAGTGTAAGGTCTGCATCGCCTCCAGACTGTACATATTCGCGTGCGCGGAGTGCAACGGCGGCAGCGAGTACCTGCGGCGGCTCGAGCTGTGCTGGCTGGACCTGGCGCACCTCGCGCTCTACAACCTCACCGCCTACAACGCGCCCAACTACTTCGACCTGGACAGCGTCATCATGCCCTACATCATGGACAACTGGCACGCGCTGCAACTGCCAGAGAAGGTAACATTCTGTGGACTGATTGTCAACGTTCAATAATGTAATACACCTCGCGCTCTACAACCTCACCGCCTACAACGCGCCCAACTACTTCGACCTGGACAGCGTCATCATGCCCTACATCATGGACAACTGGCACGCGCTGCAACTGCCAGAGAAGGTAACATTCTGTGGACTGATTGTCAACGTTCAATAATGTAATACACCTCGCGCTCTACAACCTCACCGCCTACAACGCGCCCAACTACTTCGACCTGGACAGCGTCATCATGCCCTACATCATGGACAACTGGCACGCGCTGCAACTGCCAGAGAAGGTAACATTCTGTGGACTGATTGTCAACGTTCAATAATGTAATACACCTCGCGCTCTACAACCTCACCGCCTACAACGCGCCCAACTACTTCGACTTGGACAGCGTCATCATGCCCTACATCATGGACAACTGGCACGCGCTGCAACTGCCAGAGAAGGTAACATTCTGTGGACTGATTGTCAACGTTCAATAATGTAATACACCTCGCGCTCTACAACCTCACCGCCTACAACGCGCCCAACTACTTCGACTTGGACAGCGTCATCATGCCCTACATCATGGACAACTGGCACGCGCTGCAACTGCCAGAGAAGGTAACATTCTGTGGACTGATTGTCAACGTTCAATAATGTAATACACCTCGCGCTCTACAACCTCACCGCCTACAACGCGCCCAACTACTTCGACTTGGACAGCGTCATCATGCCCTACATCATGGACAACTGGCACGCGCTGCAACTGCCAGAGAAGGTAACATTCTGTGGACTGATTGTCAACGTTCAATAATGTAATACACCTCGCGCTCTACAACCTCACCGCCTACAACGCGCCCAACTACTTCGACTTGGACAGCGTCATCATGCCCTACATCATGGACAACTGGCACGCGCTGCAACTGCCAGAGAAGGTAACATTCTGTGGACTGATTGTCAACGTTCAATAATGTAATACACCTCGCGCTCTACAACCTCACCGCCTACAACGCGCCCAACTACTTCGACTTGGACAGCGTCATCATGCCCTACATCTTGGACAACTGGCACGCGCTGCAACTGCCAGAGAAGGTAACATTCTGTGGACTGATTGTCAACGTTCAATAATGTAATACACCTCGCGCTCTACAACCTCACCGCCTACAACGCGCCCAACTACTTCGACTTGGACAGCGTCATCATGCCCTACATCATGGACAACTGGCACGCGCTGCAACTGCCAGAGAAGGTAACATTCTGTGGACTGATTGTCAACGTTTAAGCCACGTTGAAATAATCAAAGTAAACTTGGACCAAGTAAATTGGACAAAGTAGCTTTGATCAAAGTATACTTGAATAACTGATGACACGATCAAAGTATACTTGGACTAAGTAACTTGAACAGAATAGTTTTTCTTTTCGAAACGGTGACGTCAAAGTGCACTTAGATTGCTCGTTTACATGATACAAGTAGCGTCATAGTAGTCATTACTAGTCATCAAAACTACTTGGTTTAAGCAGGCTTGTATGAAAGTAGAGCATGGGCCAAATATACTTTGATTAAAATTTTGATACAACCTCACCGTGTACAATGCGCCCAACCTCTTCGACCTAGACAGCGTCATTATGCCCTAGACTACATTATGGACAGCTGGCACGCGCTGAAACTACTAGAGAAGGTAAAACATTTTGTGTACTGTGGCACAGAATAGATAATAGTACTAGCTTACGGAAGTTGCACTCCACAAAATCGTTTAAATAAGTTTCGACTCTTGCTCCGACACAATAAAGTGCATTTCAGGTTGCACAGCGCTCTCTTTGCTCCATAGTCCAATAAAACTAGCTTTATCGGGACATATAAGATAACTGAAATTTTCTTTTTCTATGTCATAAATTAGTGTTAGTTATAGTTAAAATAAAAGGAATTAAACATTTAGAAACTACGCATAAAACTAAAAAAAAAATTAACTACTAAGAAATACATTATTATTAAAACGTAAAAAATAAATGTTTAATTTTTGTCTAAAATGTCTAAAAAGACGCATCATAGCTTAATAAGATCAAGCATCATAGTTACCATTTTGGCTTATCTAGATATTGAGATCAGATAAATACTGTGAAAAAAAAACGAACATGCGAATTTGGATTCAGTTTAATTTTGCTATTAGGTGATAGCATTTTAATGCACCATAAAATTATACTAACAAGGTATTTGGTTAACTATTTTGCTTTTAGGAAAAAGCTAGGTAATGTACGAAATCTCATGATTTTTATATGAAACGGTTACCACCCCGGATTTCTTACATCACATATCTAATTAATATTTGACACTTAATATCCGATAAACTAATAAAAACAACGAGTTTATTAATTATGTCCAGATAAAGCTAGTTTTATTGGACTACCAGAACATTTACTTAGTATTTGCCTCTCTTTCTATCGCGTAGGTCTTATCTTTTCTGACGTATGAAATTTGTCCTCTCAGAGGACGCCGAGCGTTTCATACTCGCGCGCGGAGTGACAGAACCCTGATAGTACTAGCGTACAGAAGTTGCGCTCCACAAAATCGTTTAAATGAATCGCTACTCTTGCTCCGACACAATAAAGTGCAATTCAGGGCGCACAGCGCTCTTTTCGCTCCAAAACATTTACTTAGTATTTGCCTCTCTTTCTATCGCGTAGGTCTTATCTTTTCTGACGTATGAAATTTGTCCTCTCAGAGGACGCTGAGCGTTTCATACTCGCGCGCGGAGTGACAGAACCCTGATAGTACTAACTAGCGTACAGAAGTTGCGCTCCACAAAATCTTTTAAATGAATCGCGACTCTTGCTCCGACACAATAAAGTGCAATTCAGGGCGCACAGCGCTCTTTTCCCTCCAAAACATTCACTTCGTAGTTGCCTCTCTTTCTATCGCGTAGGTAGGTCTTATCTTTTCTGACGTTTGAAATTTGTCCTCTCAGAGGAGCGTTTCATACTCTTGCGCGGAGTGACAGAGCCCTGATAGATAGTACTAGCTTACAGAAGTTGCACTCCACAAAATCGTTTATATGAATTGCGACTCTTGCTCCGACACAATAAAGTGCAATTCAGGGCGCACAGCGCTCTTTTCGCTCCAAAACATTCACTTAGTAGTTGCCTCTCTTTCTATCGCGTAGGTCTTATCTTTTCTGACGTATGAAATTTGTCCTCTCAGAGGACGCCGAGCGTTTCATACTCGCGCGCGGAGTGACAGAACCCTGATAGTACTAGCGTACAGAAGTTGCGCTCCACAAAATCGTTTAAATGAATCGCGACTCTTGCTCCGACACAATAAAGTGCAATTCAGGGCGCACAGCGCTCTTTTCGCTCCAAAACATTTACTTAGTATTTGCCTCTCTTTCTATCGCGTAGGTCTTATCTTTTCTGACGTATGAAATTTGTCCTCTCAGAGGACGCCGAGCGTTTCATACTCGCGCGCGGAGTGACAGAACCCTGATAGTACTAGCGTACAGAAGTTGCGCTCCACAAAATATTTTAAATGAATCGCGACTCTTGCTCCGACACAATAAAGTGCAATTCAGGGCGCACAGCGCTCTTTTCGCTCCAAAACATTCACTTCGTAGTTGCCTCTCTTTCTATCGCGTAGGTCTTATCTTTTCTGACGTTTAAAATTTGTCCTCTCAGAGGAGCGTTTCACACTCTTGCGCGGAGTGACAGAGCCCAGATAGATAGTACTAGCTTACAGAAGTTGCACTCCACAAAATCGTTTAAATGAATTGCGACTCTTGCTCCGAAACAATAAAGTGCAATTCAGGTCGCACAGCGCTCTCTTCGCTCCAAAACATTCACTTAGTAGTTGCCTCTCTTCCTATCACGTAAGTAGGTCTTATTTTTTCTGACGTAATTTTGTCCTCTCAGAGGATGTCGAGTGCTTCATATTGACGCGCGGAGTGACAGAGCCCTGACAATGGCTCAACCGTGAGTTGATGCAAACTGTTTACGCTACCGTAAACTTTCAATAATGACTTTTGTGGGACTAAATAATTAAATTAGTGTGTGTTAGAAACACTGATTACCCTGAATAAGTTATTATTCTGTGTTTTAAAAAGTTTTAAGATTTGCTATGAAAAAAGTATAGCTAATAGAAATAACCGCCACTTTCTTTGTTGTATGGTAATTTGGCAACTCAACTACTTTTGTATGAAAAACCAAGTGTCGTGTTGCTAGTAAAAATAATCTTAGTTGCGTTTTTAAACTTTGCCTTGCTATAATGATAATATTTTTATAAGTAATTAGAATAGTTTTTAAAATATTATATTTTATATCCAGATGTGGCGAACTCCAGTCGGCGAGCGGCGAGAGAGGATCTTGACAGCATTAACATCATCTCGGAAGCGGTTCAAATGCGGGCGGGAGATGAAGAAACGCGCCACCATATGGGGGCTGCGGCTGCGAAGGCCGCCGCCCACGCCGCTGCAGCTGTCCGCCTTGGAGCAGGTAACTGTATAGTCACTGTAATTATTTATACAGTTAGAACTTTATCACTCTAAAGGTCGAAACGCACTTTAGCGGCGCGACGCGACGCGGCCAAATATTTTGTATGCAAACTGAATTATAGCAGCGCCGCGCTGCGCCGCTATAATGCGGTTTGCGTCATTGCAATTAGGTGCGCCGCTGAGGTGCGTTTTTGACCATAAAAGCTATTACTTTTTTGAACAGAAATCAATGACAACATAGAGGATTTGTCTATGAGAAATCTCATTTCGCTTTTCTGCGGTAGATGGCATTGTGAAAATTTCCCATACAAAATTAGGCTATCGAAATTTTGAAGTGAAAACTTCTTTAGCGGCGTTGTACACTTTTTTGTAATGGGGAAAAAAATGTTAAACTCGCGTCAGTCAGGGTCACGTGACTCTGATCGAAAATTCGTAAGACGGATGTAGCGTAGATAGCCCGCGGCGGAAGTATACCCTCTCTCTACGGCGCGTCGTTTTGGCGTTCGGCGGGTTGATTTTTCTGAGAGATAAACTTTTTAATGTAATATAAATTGACATGTTTGTGTACGATAGCGCAATAAATAAATATTGTATTCTACCTCATAAAAGATAGTACTTTTATACTGATAATTAAAGCAATTCGTGCAAAATTATTCCCTAACCATTCCAAAATATCAAAAATGCACAACGTTAATATTCAAGTTTTCACTTCTGCCGGCAGTCCCGGAGTGCAACCCGAATTTTTTTACGGGAGTACTTGCGCCACCTTCGCATTGTACTTCCCGCACTTGTTAGAACGTGATTCACCAGACTGCCACATAAATCTGGAACCTCCAGCATTCCTTCTTCAAATGTAATAATGATCATATTTCAGATCATGAGTGAGAAAAGTATATTTTATCACCAGATAAAGAAAAGAGAACCGTTGACTGATGATTTGGTTAGAGAATATGCGCCGAAGTTACGCTTTCTGCCTCGACCACCCACGCCACCGCCTCCACTCGTCGTTGATGACAGGTATCATACATTATTTTTATCGAATAAGTAGCCGAAATGTGTAAATTATTTGCTAACAAAATAATCCTTTATTTTTTACAGTTTGCAACCTTCTAGTAGTAACACAGATAAAGTTAGTTCCTATAAAAATCATAATCAACGTATGATTGTACCAGTTGACGGTCATTGGCTAAATTTGATGATGGGCAAACGATTTCACGAAAATCTCAACTCGAACTCAAACTCAGAGAATGATTCCACTAGTTCCTATGAATCTGTCAAACCTACCGAAAACGATGAGCAGCGCTCTCCTACCCTGTGCACTTCGTCTACAAGAAAATCCGATGCCAAAGATATCGAAATAGAAAATATAACCAATCTAAATGAAACTAACGAAGCTAAATCCACCTGTGAACCTCCTCCAGTGCCATTATTCAACACGTCCTTAGTTCCCTGTACCGTAAAGTTAGACAACTTATCCAAAGAGAATGATGGGAAATCGAGCATTACCAAGATCATCACTAACAACTTCAATGTAAATACCCATTCGACGAGAATAGCAACTATGAACCTAGAAGTATCTAAGTTATCTACTAAGAACATTATCGAACATTCCAAAATAATGTCGTTGCAACATATGGATAGTTTGCCACCTTACAGCAACTTCCATGACATGGAATCGTCGGGTGATGAAACCTCTAGTAGAGGCACACTGGATGCCATTATACCACCACTGAAAGACTTTCAAGGAAAAAACAATCCTTTTTTAATGCAAAATACATATCCATCCAAGAATTTCCCGTCTAACTTAAGTGCTAGTAGTAAAAATAATAAATTGAATGGGAAACAATATTTCCATTCGCGATTGTCGCTGCCCGTGCAGTTAAATCCTATGATGGGGCCGCTGGTGCGACCGTTGAAACGAAAACTTAGCGAAAAAGATATTGTTATTTTACCCAATGGTGAAGTGAAGAGGAGAAAGTATAGGAGGCCTAGGAAATATTTGCAAATGCAGGTAATTTCACAAGTAAAGCCATTTTTACTCATTAGTCGGCGCGGTACAGAACGAATGAGTAACGCTCTATTGAAATATAGGCGTCCAAAAAGCTTTCGGTATGTTTTCGGTACCGCGTATACCGAGCATGCTGATGTCGTACCGATGCTGCGCCGACAAATAAGTAGAAGCTCTTACAATAACTTTTCTTCCTTGTCTACCTACCTCTATCAATGACATTACACTAGACTTATTTAGAGTGTGTTTCATCGGTTATTACCTCTGGCGTTATGTTGGTATCCTATAAATTTATTCAATTTTGAACCTTAATCCATCGCAATAAGATTACTGCCAACATAACGCCATAGGAAGTATCCGATAAAACCCATTCTAGATGTTCTCTCTCTTCCTAAAGTCTGTTTTTTTATTAAATAGACAAAAATGTAAGCTTTCTGTCTTTTTGTCAATCTAATAAAAAACAGACTTTAATTATCGATTATCTTAATTAATTATATCGAAAGCCTCTGTCTCACGTAGCGATATATAGCTCCTTGCTGCTATTTACTGCTTGTAATTACTGTCGGCTATAAAGCGCCGCTACCGTACATTTGGATCTGCTATTTTTAGCTCGTGCACGCTCACACGAAGTTAATTTTTGCTAGCGGAAAAAAGCAGCTATAAATCGCTACGTGAGACCGAAGCTTCAGTGTTACTAATCTCAAAATATCTTACTTTTCAAATTTCTTCAAACGATTGTGAACTCAATGTCAAATGCGTTAAGGTTAAAAATATATTTTTTTTTTAAAACAGTTTTGGATAATCTAACGCACAGTACGAGGCAATCATCTTGACACTTTTTCGATGGAGTGAGGATAAGTTCGCGCATATGCACTTGTGAGCGACCAATAGCGCGCGCCCCTCTCTCGCCGCCCGCGTACCGCGTACGCGTACCCAAAATACGCGTTTTGCGCAATCCCCACCCGATTTCAAGATGTTTGCCTCGTACTGTAACTGCTCTATAGACATGATTGAATATTTTTTTCTAGCAAGATCTGTCACAATGAAACTTTGTCAATATTTATAACAGCTTTTTTTACTTGCAGTTGAACAAATCGTGTCCGCTCCCCGACGACACCAAGACTGCTCAAACACAAAACGAAAATGTGGAAATCACGCCGCCGACAGCACACAGCAACGTCAAATTTCACGGCAGACGGCTGAGGCAGAGGCAGGAGAAAAACTACTACGAGAACGCTCGCCGCAACACGACTAGTAGCACGAATAACAATAACAGCGTGAAAAGTTTGCAACTGAGTCCTCACAAAGGGAACATCAGTGCGACCGAAGTAGATGCCCAACAGCTGTCAGCGCTGAAGTCGAGTGTGCAGTCATATTTCCGCGCGGAACAAACGTTCAGGGTCCTCGCCCGCCGCCTGACGGCGGACGCGCCTCCGGCTTACCTCATCGAGTGGGACTCCAACACTTCCTAGTGTGGCATTATGTGAATTTATTTAAAGTATACATACATATAATGTAATAATATATATAAGCGCTTGTCTGTAGTCCTAATATAGTTGTACAGATCGAGGAATGTGATATATTATAATTCCAACTTGATTGTTTTATTTTCACGCACATTTAAATTTTACACATGGAAGCAAAAAATCATTATGATTTTATTTTATTATGAAATAGATATATTTTCTGAAATAACCTTGTTCTACAGTACGAGGCATTTATCTTGAAATCGGGTGGGGATTGTGCGGAACGCGTATTTTGGGCATGCGTAGCGGTGATACGCATACCCAAAATACCTCGTTCTGTACATACTACGCATACCCAAAATACGCGTTTCGCGGTGAGGGGCGGGGGCAGCGGGAGAGGGGCGCGCGCTATTGGTCGCTCACAAAAGCACATGCGCGAACTTATCCCCACTCCGTCGAAAAAATTTCAAGATACGTGCCTAGTACTGTACACAGTAGTGTAATTTATAATTTGGGACGACGCCACCGATGCATAGTGCACCTCTTGTATTTGATTGTAGATATAATCTACTTAAAAATAAACCCACCCATTTTTTCATATTTTGTTAATATTATCGTTGTCGGGGGGTCCCATAAAATTGGGGAGGCGCATAGGGTAAAAGAGTCGGAACCCCTTACAGCTCGCGCAATGAGAACTTTTCCAAATGACTAAAAACTGTAGGCTCGATAGATGGCGTTGATAAAAAGCCAACTGTCAAGTTTAGAAAACGTATCAAAAAGGTAACACAATTCACATTAAAACACCGCTAACAACCAACGAACGCCAAGAGATGAAAATGATTTCTTTTTTATAAGCATAGGCCGTTTATTTTTCAAGACAATTTTGACAGTTCACTTGTCCATCAACGCCATCTAGTACTTTTATTTTTTTTAATGTCACTTCAAAAAGGTGTCCATCGTTCTGGCAGCGCCACGGTCTCCGATTTGCGTGAAAAAAATTCACCATGTAGGCCGATTTTTTGCCAGTCGGGAAAAAATAGGTTTGATTTTTTCCCTCCACTGGATCCGAAGATATACGAGGTTTATTGTGGCGCTGCCAGAACGACGTCGTCCTGGCAGCGCCACGGCTATATCTCATTAATTACAAAAGCTAGAATAAATCTAATTACACACAGATTTTTGGCTTTTTTTTCCATTTCACACAAGCTAACATCCATCCGTGAACGTCAACAGATTCAGGAGTAATCGTGGGTCATTCGTGGCGCTGCCAGAACGACGTCGTTCTGGCAGCGCCACGGCTGAATCTCAGCAATTTGATTTTTTTCCTGGAAACGGTGTGGGTATATATTTAATACCTTCGTCATAAGGCACGGAAAAAAATGAGTTTCTACATTTTATCGTGGATTAAGGATTTTATAGGCATCGAGAAATTATAACCTCAAAAAAAATTTTTTTCGCTCTAACGCCTTTAATTGATGTATTAAATAACATTCGCCCATTCCCTTATCTTCCTATAAAGGGAAAAAAATAAACCACCATCGCAGCATTAGCCTTTCCAGAGAAATCATAGGTTTTGATTTGGTTCATACATTAGGCATCGTTCTGGCAGCGCCACACCCAGTGCAGCATGATCCAGAGCACCTGTCGCCAAACTGAGTATGCCAATATTTAGTACCACCATAGCGAACACGGAAAAAAATCTGATAACGTGTAAAACACAGCTACTTTCCGAGAAATAAGCCTTTGATTCAATATGCCATACAATTGGTACATTCGAGTAGAAAAGTTTTAAATTGCTTTTTATTTTAGAATTTTAAGTATCCGATCCGGTGCCCAAAAGCAGTTTTTACTATACAGGGTGTTTAGTAATACCCTCATAAAGCCGAATATGGTAGATAGGGACCATTATAGGGATATTTTGTTTATTAATTTTTGTATGAAACAGCTGGTTTTTTTTTCGCAATTTCAGAGTTAGTTCCATAGTAAAAGTTGTTCAGTTTGATGGTCTCTATATCTACAATATGCGGCTTTATAAGGCTGCCAAATACCAACAAATATGAAAAGTAAAAAAAATAAAAATAAAAATGCATTTGTGATGAAAGCGGCAGGCATGCTTGAAAGCGGGCTACAGCTGGCTAGTCAAGCGGGAAAGTGTGAATGAGGCGTTAACTTAGTAAGCTGTGAAGCTGTTAATTAAATGTCATACATAAGTCACGCACGTCTGGGGCCCTATTTTTGAATCGCTCGGCAGGCGTCGAGCTCTCTTTTCGACTGATTTTCGTTCGACATATGACTCAAAACAAGAGATGTCGAACGAAAAACAGTAGAAACGAGCGCTCGACTGAAGTCGAGCGATTCAAAAATAGGGCCCCTGATGCTGTTTGGTTTACCTCACGTCACGACCGAAATTACGACTAGTTTTTCGTATTTTGAGACAGTCTCAAATTGAGCGACTTCATTGCGCAATATTTGGACTACTTCACTTCGCTGGCAATGGCAACATCCAATTAAGAAAAATAAAAATTGTATGATAAAGTTGATTTTTTTAGTTTTAATTTTGTTTTCATGTGTGCGTTTGTAAAACTCTATTAAAAATAAATATTTCTGATCGATAAACTATGTCTTTTCATTATTACTAGGAATATTTTTAATTTCCAAGAAAATAAAACAAAAAAAATCAATGTGTTTTTTTTATTTGTAACATAAAAACCATACTTAAACAAAAAAAAATGTATTAATATGGCCTAGAGTGAGGAAATTAGGTGGTTTTTGCACGTTTTCTCATGGAAATAGTGCGTTTTCTTAATTGGATGTTGCCATTGCCAGCGAAGTGAAGTAGCCCAAAAATCGCGCAAAAATTTGTGAAGTCGCCCAATTGAGACTATCGCAAAATACGAAAAACTAGTCGCAATTTCGGTCGTGTGGTAGCGCAAACAGCATCAGACGTGCGTGACTTATGTATGACATTTGATTGACAGCTTCACAGCTTACTAAGTTAACGCCTCATTCACACTTTCCCGCTTGACTAGCCAGCTGTAGCCCGCTTTCAAGCATGCCTGCCGCTTTCATCACAAATGCATTTTTATTTTTTACTTTTCATATTTGTTGGTATTTGGTAGCCTTACAAAGCCGCATATTGTAGATATAGAGACCATCAAACTGAACAACTTTTACTATGGAACTAACTCTGAAATTGCGAAAAAAAAACCAGCTGTTTCATACAAAAATTAATAAACAAAATATCCCTATAATGGTCCCTATCTACCATATTCGGCTTTATGAGGGTATTACTAAACACCCTGTATAGTAAAAACTGCTTTTGGGCACCGGATCGGATACTTAAAATTCTAAAATAAAAAGCAATTTAAAACTTTTCTACTCGAATGTACCAATTGTATGGCATATTGAATCAAAGGCTTATTTCTCGGAAAGTAGCTGTGTTTTACACGTTATCAGATTTTTTTCCGTGTTCGCTATGGTGGTACTAAATATTGGCATACTCAGTTTGGCGACAGGTGCTCTGGATCATGCTGCACTGGGTGTGGCGCTGCCAGAACGATGCCTAATGTATGAACCAAATCAAAACCTATGATTTCTCTGGAACGGCTAATGCTGCGATGGTGGTTTATTTTTTTCCCTTTATAGGAAGATAAGGGAATGCGCGAATGTTATTTAATACATCAATTAAAGGCGTTAGAGCGAAAAAAATTTTTTTTGAGGTTATAATTTCTCGATGCCTATAAAATCCTTAATCCACGATAAAATGTAGAAACTCATTTTTTTCCGTGCCTTATGACGAAGGTATTAAATATATACCCACACCGTTTCCAGGAAAAAAATCAAATTGCTGAGATTCAGCCGTGGCGCTGCCAGAACGACGTCGTTCTGGCAGCGCCACGAATGACCCACGATTACTCCTGAATCTGTTGACGTTCACAGATGGATGTTAGCTTGTGTGAAATGGAAAAAAAAGCCAAAAATCTGTGTGTAATTAGATTTATTCTAGCTTTTGTAATTAATGAGATATAGCCGTGGCGCTGCCAGGACGACGTCGTTCTGGCAGCGCCACAATAAACCTCGTATATCTTCGGATCCAGTGGAGGGAAAAAATCAAACCTATTTTTTCCCGACTGGCAAAAAATCGGCCTACATGGTGAATTTTTTTCACGCAAATCGGAGACCGTGGCGCTGCCAGAACGATGGACACTTCAAAAAGCTCTCATTGCGCGAGGCTTGCGCACTAAACTTTTTTTTTTACCTAAAATTGCTACTGCACAAGTCACGTTCACGTAGCACTTAAATTTGAGTCAAGTTATTTTGCGCGCGCTGTACAGTACGAGGCATAGGTATATCTTGAAATCGGGTGGGGATTGCGCGGAATGCGTATTTTGTGCATGCGTAGCGGTGAGGGGCGCGGGCGGCGGGAGAGGGGCGCGCGCTATTGGTCGCTTACAAGAGCACATGCGCGAACTTATCCCTACCCCGTCGAAAAATAGGTACATGCCTCGTACTGTACCTAGATGATCAAAGTCTTACGACCCTACAGCTAGAAATCTATTGTGTTGTGTTGTGTCGTGTCGCGACACGGTACGTATCGGTTTCATACATTTAGTATGGTTAGAAACAATTTATTACAGTGTGACGTGTCGACACAACACAACACAATAATGTATTTCTAACCATACTAAATGTATGAAACCGAGACGTACCATGGGCAACAGCGTCGCTTAACCACTGCTAAGGTTAAAATCGCTTGCACGCCGCGCCCGCTGTCACATACGTTTAGTTCTTGCAGGGGCGACACGCGCGCACACTAATTTTGTTGAAAACTGGTTAAGCGACGCTGTTGCCCATAGTACACTGAATGAAGATGCATACAGTGAAGATTACTCTACTTCATTTCCATTGTGGTGTCTGCAACTCGAAACTAAGCGATCGTTCACACGAGCGACTTTTTTCAACGCGCGATATTTTTACCGCCGACGACGACGTACCACTGGAAAAGGTACCTTATATCCAGGCCATAAGAAGCGAAACACACTGGATGCGTAAGCGTAAACGTACGCGTAGACGTACCATGACGTTGTAATGTCTAAAACTTTATGAGACATGGCACACCGCTTGCGTAACGTACGCGTGCACGTAGACCGATGCGTAACCCTACGCATTGCAGCTCCCATGAGACAAACAGGCTGCGTACCTACGCAGAGCGGAACGCATTGATGACGTAGTCAATGGCATTCCCTATTGGACGTCACACCGAACAAATTCGAACACGCACGTATCTTTGCTGCGCGTCACTACGCGCGTAACCACGCGCGTGACTACGCATTTAGTTGTATTTGTTTACAAATAGTACCGGTACTACCGGTAGTAAGTGGTGTTTTATTTTGTTTTTAAATAATTAATAACGATATTAAAGAAAAACTAATTGAATTCGTGCGAAAAAAATAGTCCATTTAATCAATATTTGTCTGACATCGCGCACTAGATTCGCAACATATGGCTGCCGCAGCGGCTGGGTACGCAAGGGACAGGTTGCGTTTCGTGCCGCATAGGTGGACGTATGCGTAACCCGGTGTGTCAGGGGGATTACGTGCGTCGTTACACGCGTCTATGCGCGCGTGACCACGCGCGTGTCTACGCAGCCGTTGTGCCCAGGCCTTAAGGCAACTTTTCCCGTTGAACATCATCGTCCGACAGAACACAGCTGAGAAGTCATGTGACGTTCCACGGGAAAAGGTCCTTATGGCCTTTGTTTGTACCTTTCCCGTGGTACGTCGGTTGAAGGCGGTAAAAATATCGCGTGTTAAAAAAATCGGTCGTGTCAACACGTGCCGGACTACAGCTGCGCCACAAAAAAAAAAGTTCGAAATCTGACTTTTTGACTATGCCATGGTGAAGTCTATAGTTTGTCGGAGTTTGTCGCCAAAAACCAGAGTTTGTCGGTCTTCCGTTTAGGAGATACATGTGGCTCAGCTGTAGAGACGTCTCTACAGCTGCGCCACACAGATGTCGAAAACGGAAGGTCGTAGCGAAAATCTGATTACTTGTATGTATAGCCGTTAGTTTGTCGGAGTTTGTCGCACAAAAACCAGAGTTTGTCGGTCTTGCGTTTAGGAGATACGTGTGGCGCAGCTGTAGAGACGTCTCTACAGCTGAGCCACACAGATCTCGAAAACGGAAGGTCGTAACAGAAATCTGATTACTTGTGTGTGTAGCCGGTAGTTTGTCGGAGTTTGTCACCAAGAACCAGAGTTTGTCGGTCTTGCGTTTAGGAGATATGTGAGGATACGACCTTCCGTTCTCAAGATCCAGGTAGAAAGGTCTCCACAGCGTATCCTCACATATCTCCTAAACGCAAGACCGACAAACTCTGGTTCTTGGTGACAAACTCCGACAAACTACCGGCTACACACACGAGTAATCAGATTTCTGTTACGACCTTTCTTTTTCGAGATCTGTGTGGCTCAGCTGTAGAGACGTCTCCTACAGCTGCGCCACACGTATCTCCTAAACGCAAGACCGACAAACTCTGGTTTTTGTGCGACAAACTCCGACAAACTAACGGCTATACATACAAGTAATCAGATTTTCGCTACGACCTTCCGTTTTCGAGATCTGTGTGGCGCAGCTGTAGAGACGTCTCTACAGCTGAGCCACATGTATCTCCTAAACGGAAGACCGACAAACTCTGGTTTTTGGCGACAAACTCCGACAAACTATAGACTTCATCATGGCATAGTCAAAAAGTCAGATTTCCAACTTTTTTTTTTGTGGCGCAGCTGTAGTCCGGCACGTCGTGTCAACGATCCCAACTGGGGGGGTCAAGTCTGCTAATGTTTTCGTCAAAATCGTAGTTCAATGGTGTTTGAATGGTAATGCTTTTTGACACAGTTCTTGTTTCTTGAACACAAAACCACAGAATAACTAATGGTATAAGTGCAAAACTGAAACACATTGTGTTTCTTAAACCCAAAACGGAAATATATTGTCTTGATTTTGGGTTTAAGAAACAAGAACTGTGTCAAAAAGAATTACCATTAGAACACCATTGAACTACGATTTTGACGAAAACATTAGCAGACTTGACCCCATGTTGTTGTGTTGGAAGTAAACACGCAGCATTCTGCGTGTCACCCATAACCATAATGTCTACGAATCTAATACGCTATACGCAAAATAAGTGCGCGACCTTCGGCAGTGTCTAGCAGGGGTGGCCAAACTTATGACTTGTAAGGTCTACATTTATTTCTTGCGTCTACATATTTTTTCATATTTTTCTATTCAGTGTATTTATCTCTCGCGGGCTACCTAAATGGGAATTAATTAATTTGGGTGACCGGAAATAATTAAAGGCGACTGTTAATGGGATACTAAAATACTAAACCGGGCAGCGGTTTATTTTTGGGTGACAAAATAACTAAACGGGCGACAAACTTTGGATTACAAAAATACTAAAAACGGGCGACTACATGTGGGAGACAAATAAAATCATTAGAAAAAGAACAACCCCTTATTTCTCTGAAAAGAGGCGTCAACAAGTCTGTAACTTGGCGGACAAACTTGGGAAAACTACTGGCTACACATACGAGTAATCAATTTTTCGCTACGACCTTCCGTTCTTTAGATCCAGGTAGAAAGGTCTCTACAGCGTATCCCCACATAATATGTGATATTATCTCCTAAACGCAAAATCGACAAACTCTGGTTCTTGGTGACAAACTCCGACAAACTTACGGCTACCTGTTCTCGGATCCAGGTAGAAAAGTCTCCACAGCGTATCCTCACATATCTCCTAAACGCAAGACCGACAAACTCTGAATCTCTGATTCTTAGTGACAAACTCCGCCAAACTACCGGCTACACACACGAGTAATCAGATTTTCGCTACGACCTTCCGTTTTAAGAGATGTGTGGCGCAGCTGTGACGTCTCTACAGATTTTCAATAAGATAGGGTCTAGGAATATAAAAAAATACATTGTTTCTTCTTTTTGAGGTTAAAAAAAAGGCCGCCAAGGGCATTAAAATTGGATAGTATGTATGGGAAGCTCACTGTTCGCCGGACTATTTATAGGCGCTACATTAATTAAATGTATATCTCGCTAAGTTATGTACATGATGTATGGTCTGCGCTATTATTGTATGCACCTTCTCTTTCTGTCGCGTTAGTCGTTATAGACCAATACATATGTATGTTAGTCGTGTAGCTGTCTCAACCGACACGACATCATCCTTCGTGCGCTGGCTCGACTGAGTGAGCCGCGAGCAGTAGACTATAAGTTTAAGGGCGGAGTGAGTCCCCCTGCCCGAACTCAAGTCAATCTACTTTAGTTTCTAGGGGTATTACAAATAGGTACATCGTGAATTTGTGACTGGTAGTCGTAATAACTTTACACACAAAAAACCAGCCATCCATGTGGAATTGTGGACAACTCAGGTGTTTGGTTGTTACTTAAACAAGAACTGCTTTGTTTGTGGGATAGATATATTGACGAGACGAGAAGGCAAATGGGTCGTTATTGTGAAATCCATTCAATAACGCGTATCCTACAGAAATTGATCCAATCGAAAGACAGGACTGGCTCGGCTGACTAAAATTGCATTATTTTTTCAGATAGTGAAGGTTGGCTTTGTTCATTATAAGCTAAAAATGACAACTTTCAAAATGCGCCAGAAGGTTTGTCTCTTTTTGCAGTAATAAGATGTTTTTAAATCATATTAATTTAAACAACAAAGATACATTATGGAATGTCAATATATTTACTTCATATCTACATTGTTGATTTTAAAGTTCTGAGTAAATGACTGAAATTAAATTCTGCTTAACAATATACAATTTTTGAGTTTTGTTGGAAATATTATCATTTATCTATCACCTTATTGATTATGTCATATTTTTTGTTACTGTACTTCATTTTGTCCTCTGGTTTTATCTATCTACAACATAAAAAGACATATTCCAATGTAAAATAAATATATTTCAAATCAAATGTATGACATTTGATCTGTTTAGAGTGACAGACTGATAAAAAATCTACTAACATTAAGCAATATTTATCGAAAATCGAATACGTAACAGAAATTCAATCTAGTAATAAATACAAATCCATAACCTTATTCATTGCACATAGGGTCCAGTCTAGAATAATATTTATAATATAAACAGTAAGAATGTTATAACATAACTGTGATGACTACATTAAATTACATCGAGCAATGAAAAAGGGCATGGAGAATTCAACAGATTTCATGGTTTAGTTGATTGTCTATTTATCAATTATTAAAAATTAAGCATTCTGATTCCTTTTTAAAATTCAATCACTAACACACTAATCATTAGTACGTACTATAAAACAATTACGGAAGATAGAAGATGCTCCTAGAACGAAATATAAATATATATATAGGCATACGAATGTAAGAGAGTTGTTTACTATAAGAACTTACAAACAAACTTATATGATACACATTATTCAAAATGCAACCCCCTAAAGGTCCGTAACACGACCACAAAAGTCTAGATTGATGGTACAACAGTTTAATTTAAAATAAGTATATCTATTCACAGCACTTAACCACATGTTAGTCAACGTTCCGCACACAAAACGATCACAATCACTTTGGTGTCACATCACCACCCTACAAAATATCGATTGCATTGCTATAATATTCATAATTACATACGCATATGTACATAGTGATAATACCGTCCTCGATAAAAATTACAATGATTCTTCAAATGCAGCCATTAAATCACTCTGCAAATTCATATCTATTTGCCCAGCCATCTGCAACAAAGAAAAACATTGTATTATAGTTAATTAAGTTGAAGTAGAAGGAGCTTGCATCGAAAATGCTGCATAAACCTTTTAAGCTATAACAAAATAATGGACATACGAAAGAATAGCTTCTCTTTTATAGATTTACAAAAAAGACCGCAAAGAATAGCGCACTATCTTTTAAATTTGGAAAGCTATTTAGAAGGATACAGTATTAATTTAAATACGTTCGTTACTTCTGGCATTTTATGCACATTATTTTAATTTCTACACTACACCATAGCATTTAAATGAATATCTTAAGGCTGGTTTACATTATCTTAGTCTTTAGTAGAGTGCTTTAGGAGAGTGCTTTAGTGGAAACATGTAAACGGTCGTCTTATGACTAAAGAGAGTAACGTTCTAGTAGCCTTTCTACTCGCTTTCCAGTAGCACCCCCTGCGCTCCCGCTCACCCCCCGCGCGATATTTTACTCGCACTCGCACTGGAAGCATGTAAATCGACATTTTAGTAGCGTCTTTAGTAGAGTGCATTTGCCGGTGAACGCGTGACGTGTAATTGAATTAAATAATAGGTATTAGGTATGGCGAAAATGACACTCTACTGGAAGCGTGTAAACGGTCACTGGAAAGGCACCAAAACTACTAAAGCACTCGCATTCGAATCTACTCGCACGCTACTAAGCACTCTACTAAATACTAAGATAATGTAAACCAGCCTTTAGGAGTTGTTTGCAAAATATCAGCGCGCGTTTCTTACCCTTCGTAGCATAGACGGGACGGGACTCGGAACAGGACGGAAATAAGACTTTTGGAGCGAATGGATATGACAATTGTAAAGTATTCGTTTTCTTTTTGGGTGTTGTTGGAAGGTTGCATTTGGCAAAGAAAAGGAAGGAACCGAAGCGAAGCGAGGGCGGGTCGCTAGTCTTTACTAAAATTATAAACGCGAAAGTCTGTTTGTTTGTTACGCCTTCACGTCTTAATTACTGAACCGATCATCATGATAATTTACATACACGAAGTCAGGGGAACAGAGAAGGACATAAGGTACCTATCATCCAGAAAAAAGTACTGTTCCCTAGGGATAGCAATTAAACTTTCCTTGCAGACAAAGTCGCGGGCGGCCGCTAATTTTTTTTTGACAATTTCACACAGCACTATCTAGCCCCAAACTAAAACTAGACAACTGATAGACTAATTATGTACTATACTCATTATACATAGTAACACCCGGCCGGAAATCGAACCCGGGACCTCTTGCGTGGTAGGCGGCATGTTGACCACTGCACCACTGAGGTCGTCATATTTAAATACAGGCGATATACTAACGGCCTCTCGGCGGCGGCGCTCCTGCTCGCGCTGGCGCAGCCGCTCGCGCTCGCTGGCGGCGGGCTTGTCGGGCGCGGGCGCGGCGGCGGCGGCGGCGGGCGGCGACGCGCGCGCCACGGGCGACACGTGCGGCGACGCCACCTCCGCGCTCTCCGCCTTGCGCCCGCCCTGCGCGCCCCTGCTGGCGACAACCCTAACACTACGTTAGTGGGAAAGAACACTTCATTAATTCATTGGACTAACTTTGAGTTTGGCCAAGTGCAAATAAGTAAAATTTTCACCGTTGGACCGATCACGAATTAGACTAGGAGCTTTACGGAGCTGGGGTTCGAGTGCTTTTCATCGAATATTACCTAGGCCGTTATTATGGTTTTTCGAAAATCTTAATCCATTACAATGGGGATGGCAACGCAAAGGTAATGTAGATGTCGCTGCGTACGCTTGTTCCTAAGACAATAGACGGTCAGAACAAATATATAGGAAAAAAATAGGTATTTATTTTGTAGTATTTTTTTACCGAAAAGGACCCATTGTCCCAAAATGCATAAAAGACTATTCTACAATGCAAATGCTGGAATTGAAAGCAAAATTAAGGCGTTTTTATTCATACTGAATTTATTATTTTTTTCTTAATATCCAGATTTTTCGGAAATGTGTAAGTGCCAACATTTTTACAGCTTATTACAAAGAATTTGGTCATTTTAAAGCTGCTAAACGATTTTTAAAGTAAACCCTTTGTTTTAACGGTTCTCGTGGAACAAGCGTACGTAGCGCCACTTTGACAGTTGCCTTCCCTATTGGGCTAACTGCGAATAAGTTAAATTTTCGCCATTGGACCGACCACGAATTAGACTAAGGGCTTTACGGAGCCGGGTTTATCATCATTTATTTTTCATCGAATATTACCTATGCCATTCTGTTGGTTTTCCGAAAATCTATTTAACTTTGAACCTTTATCCGTCGCAGTGATTACAAATGACGGTTTTGCCAACATTACGTCATAGGAAGTATCCGATGAAACGCACTCTAGAGTGCACATCCACTAGACCTACATGTGTGTATTGTTAAACAACTTAGAGCATAAAGCTCAGATTTATAATGCTGTCAGCATAGATGGCGCTCATCCGACAATCAGTTGTATTCGGCAAATACTAAAACATATTGCATTTAATAACTTTGCTTTGATAAAATAGTTCATAGTGAAGAATTGGGGTTAGTTATCGGACTCGCTAAAATATATTGTGTAAAAGCTAAAATCCTGGGAAACCACGCTATGATTAAATCAGCGCCATCTATTTGGCCTATAGTTTCGAGTCCAGTGCTGATGTTTAACCTTAATAGAATTCTTCACCGCAGAACGAAGCTGCGATTCTATTGGACCTTAAAAACACTCCTTGCAGCTCAGCTTAGCTCAGTATTTTTAAATGATTATATTTAGAGCAACTAACATTAACTTTTAGTCGGTCACGAATCGAATTACAACAAATAAAGTGCTGTGGTGTCCAATACAACATCCTATGGGGCCGTACAACGTCAAATACACATTTTTGAGCAACAATTTCACATAGTATTACTTGATTTATCGGTCCCAAAAATAATTTAGGAAGAAAATTATAGTACATAGTATGTGATTGACAGAAACATGATAGCTAAAACTTTTCTTCATAGAAAAAAATCGTAAAGTGACCTTCAATTTTGTAGTTTTTCAATGCTGTGCCAACCAATAATAAAAATATAATCTTGAAACTACTAGCTCTCTAGTTGTGATTGTCAGTTTTCCAAAATAAGCGAGGAATGACCACAAAAAAATAGCGTGAACCTGTCAAAAATAATTCAAAATGTCGTATGTGCGACTTAAGGCACTTACTAAAAACTTATTAAATATGTTGTATAATACTGGCTAATCAAGATTTGAATTTATATTTCTTTTACTTAATGCTGTATTCTGATTGACACTTCATTAAACAAAGTCAAATACAACAAAATAAGACTTTGGCATTTTGACACAATAAAGATTACGTTCCAAACCACCCATACAGCTAAAAAAATGTACATACGACTTTTTTAAACGACAGCGACGTTATGGTAATAAGTAAAATGTGCAAATGAGGTGTTGGTTTGCGTAGCACCGAACTACGAATTACGTTATTAATTAAGAATTATACAGGGTCATATTGCGACCTCTTTACAAAATCAAATATAAGGTCAAGAAAGTAATAAAAAAAATACTATGAGATAATTATGTTTGATTTCTTTTTAATGTCACAGTTTTCAGCCACTTTTTATATCCTAAAAATTTAGGCGCGCACGCTCACCCTCGCGCACAGGACGCGAGCGGAGGAAGTCGGGCGGCGGGAGGGGGGCTCGCGCGGGTCGACCTGTGCGATGCGCAAACAGTGACAACAATTTCAATAATCGTGTAGAGAAAAGTTTGAGGTAAAAAAGGAAAAAAAAAATTTTTTTTTACTTCATAGATTGATTGTACTGCTGTTATAGAATGACCTGACAAAATTTGAAAAGAGGTCCAAAAATTATCCTGTAATGTTGTCAATAATTTCACTATGAAAATTTCTTCCAGCGCGCAGCGTTGTATGGCCCCTTAAAACACGAGTAACTGAGTATGTTTTAACTATTTTTTCGTTTATTCTTATTATTATGTAAGATATATTAAAATTAAAATACTAACCTCATTTTGTCCTCGTCTGGATGCCTCCGTTCCGTTTCTTGTCGTTGCCGTTCTCTTTCTGCTTGTTGTTCCTTTTTCCGTAATTCTTGTTGCTCTATTAACGCCCTTTGTCGATCAATTTTTTCTTTCGCTTGCTTTTTGAATGCCTGAAATTTTGAAAAGAAATCAGACACTGTCTAATAACGTAACAATCTAAACCAAAGAGCACCGCTCGATGCAAAACAGACCAGTGCCATTTGGTAAAGATAGTAATTACTAATTTGTTTACCTGAAAACTATCCATCATTGGTTTCTGTTTCACCTGATTATTGGTACCCATATTAGGTATGCTTTGCGGGCTACCAGCCTGTGCCAAAGATGACCATGAACTAGCATTTTTAAGATTTTGTTCTTGTTTCATTTTGAAGGCTTGAACAAAATTTGAATTCTTGGCGTCTTCTAGTTTTTTATCCATTTCATATTTCGCTCTATCATACATTTTATTGGAAACCATATTAGATACACCGATGAGATCTTCTATAGGTTTCGGTGTAAGTAGTGGCTTGACTTCCTCCTTTTTGACAGCAGGAGTTATCAAACAAGGAGCTGCCGACATATTATGATGAGATTGAGCGATAACACTATGTGGGGCAGAAGGGACGGGGTCGAAGATAGAGGACACGGGCGCAACGGGCGCCATGTCAGGTATGCTAGGGTTAACGTCGGGTCGCAAAACGTCACGCTCGTGCATATTTTTGTCTACGAATCCATTGTGTGGTGGCACATACATTTCATTTTTTATTTGTTCAGGTACATGAGCCGCTATCTCCGTCAAACCACCCAATTGAGCCATCAGGTTTTGATGTGCCGCGTCGGGCATCATCGGCGTCTTAGGCAGAGAAAACTCTTCTTCGAGACGCATCGAGGACTCCGATACGCCCACGCTCACGTCCATGGGCACGTCGGCGTTCAGAGTCCTTTCCAAACTAGCTAAAGATCGTTCTATCGGATCGATGTAGTGGGACGGGTCCACTTTGTCAAGTCCATTTCGGGGTTCCACCTTAGCGGGAGGCTTCGGTTCGTCCAGTTCGCGCGTTAGCGGGGGAGCGGAAGAGTCGGGCATAGCGGGGACAGGATGCGTGGAGACGGGCGCGGGCGGAGGCGGGGGCGCGGGCGCGGGGGCGGGCGCGGGCGCCGCGGGCGGGTCCTGGGGCTTCGCTTCGGGCGCGGGCGCGGGCGCAGGGGCGGGCGGCGCCTGCTCCACGGGCTCCGGCTTCACTTCGGCCGCGGCGGGCAGCTCGCCGGCCGCCGCCGCGCTCGCCGGCGCAGAAGGCACGGGCACCGCTATCGGCGGTACCGTCTTCTGAAATAATTCATTTAGCGACAACTATTTAGCTCGATCGTTGAACGAATTAATATAAACTTTCGATTAGACATTCCAGGATATTTACATTTTGATGTTGGTGCTGCTGCGACTGCTTTTTTGCTTTCTTTTTGGGTGTTCGTCCCGAACCCGTGCCTGAAATAAAATAAAATATTTTGACGAACGGCACGACGAGAATCTTATATCGTACGAGCGATAATGACGATCTATACTTAACTTTATATCGAATCTTCACTTTAAGTTCCATTAATTAATAATTATCATTATTTTTTATGGACAAGAAATAAGTTGTTTTCACTGATATCTTCTGGTGCTGCCTGAAATACCACAGTTTAGGAAATTTGTCACGACATCGATATTTTGTCATTAGAACATTTTTGGAAATCTTCAGATCTCATCAGGACTAGGCAAATAAAATTCAATATAAATTACTTAAAAGATTTACTTAAATTCTCGTTATATACTGAAATATATACAAAGTTTATCTTCGCTCACTCTTATAATCTAAACAATTTTAAGTCATGAGTTGATTAAATAAACTTATATAAAATTTATTTTAACTACCAATGGTGTTTCTGTTTACACACTTTAACCTCTACATCATCTGTAACAACTTAATGTTGCACTGAAATAACTTATTGTACCATATGTATTGGTATTTTTTAGAATTTCAATTTGTATGGCGTCTACTTCTATACAATTAATTAAATAGCAAATGTAGGTGAATCAAGACTTGTTGGCAAAATCTCCATAAGTATTGAAAAATCCTATCCACAAAAGGTATACAATATTTTGTATGTTCTTTCCCATTGGCTCATTTTGCCCAGAGGAACTACACTCGGCATAAGAAACATTGCACGTTAACAAATCTTTACTTCAAATAGATATGGTTATTAAGACATTGTTTTAAATTTTCTAACCACAAGAGCGAATCATATTTTCTGTGCCATAATTAAATCTCTCAATATTATGAATGTTTCTAGCAAGACATGCAGCCCTTGTGAGATGCACTGTTGATGAAACCGCTCAAGTGGTTGCACAGTTCAACTATCAGGGTTGCCAAGTACAGTAATGTTATTAAACTAGAGAATTCTCACCGTGCATTTCCACTAGTCAATCAACATTGTTCTAAACATTATCTCGAAACAGAGTCTTTTAAGACAGAATTCAAATTCGCAACTAGTCAATTATCTTGTAGCGGCAAAGGATTTCGTGCTGCTCCACCCACAGAATAAAGTTCAATTTTCTTTGACAGAGCAGCATGTTTATTGTTGAGCGTCAGTGTTGATGTTGGTTGTAGTGGAAACGCGGGGTTATGTTTCGCAGAAACTAAGTTATCAATAGGTGCGTTTTTTTGACGCTGAGTGTATAATTTAAAAATATATATATAATACTAAAATCTAACTAACTAAAATATCTCGAAGCAATCAGCAGGTTGTACTTAACAAATCGAGACATTCTTCTGAAATAGCTGATTGCAACAAAAAATAAAAGTGTTTCAAGGATTTTTTATCAGGAATGTACAAAATGTCTACATTTCAAAATTATAATTAATTTAAAACACTGATTGCAGGTCTCTGGTACTATCAACAGAGATTGAATATTGTTAGTAAAATAACGAATATTCAGTGTAAAAGACTCCAAATTATATAAATAAATAAATACTATACATATAGAAGTAAAATGATCAACATTTTACAATTTGAATCGTGTTACTTCTAATAAAATACTAGGTTGACATGCTAAGTACATTTACAGAATATATATAAATTATGTACCTTACTAAAAATAATAACATCAATAATGAAATATTTTAGGCCTGTAATATTTTTTTATTTTTGTTTCCTATAAACTTCTTAATGCTTATACTCTATGGGTAATTTGTTGCAATGTAATAAGAAATTGTTCATTTACACTATTTTACAATTTTAAATGAAAGTAAATCTTTCGTAGTTTATTTTAGTTTATTTTTGAGCCAAAGAACTGTTGCATGTCACAAATCTAAAAATTAATTGAAAGAACATAAATAATATTACTTTCCATTTAAATATTGATTGACAAAATTCTAGATGTTATTTTCTGGTTGGTAGATTCATATACAAATTGGCTGTTTCGTTTTTGTCTAAAAAATAATTACAAACTGTAACAATCAATGTTGGTTAAAATTTTAAAATAAGCCCAATCAATCAATTGCAAGTATTTAGCACCTTTAGCTGGTACTGAATCTGGCAGGGCACCTTTTTCCTTCTTCCTTCCAATAAGGACTCACATAAAACTAATATGCAGTCTTGAACGATATTCATTCAAATATAAGTGCCGGGCATACTGACTAATATTTTACATTTATTCATAGCAGTCTATAAATTTACTTAAGAGGCTATATTTCGCCAGATACAATTCAAATACCCACGTCATTTTTGAATTCAATTCTTGTAGATTACATAATGCACTCACAAAGTGAACAAGTTTGCAAACAATTTGTGAAGGAAGGAGGCCAGCTAGGTTTTTGGTAACATTGTATTGAAATTTTGGTCGCACGTCACATTTCGGGAGCAAGCATTGAAGATCATCAAGCATTAAACCAATAAAACCATACCTTTTCAGAGACTAATTTTTAACTACAACATGTCACAAAATAACATCCTCTCAATCCCACTAGGGACTATGTATAATTTTGCTTGCAAAGATGGTATCCGTCCTTACACAATTGTTTGCATTACTCGCTACGTGACTGCACTCGGCTCGTCAGATGTCTGGTGGATCCTCTTCACTTCACTGGACGTACCGACACTACTATCGATCGATATCTTATTATAACTTCCACGGCTCATGCGAGCTCACTAAATCATTATATCAGGTAAATTTCACACTTAAAAGTCACTAGTGCCATGAGATCTGAAGTTTCCAATAATTCTAATAATAAATTCAATTTTTAAGGATGCAAATGAAATAACATCGCGTTTGAGGACATGATATAGTTAAAAATATTTATATGAAAAGGTATTTCCTATTGGTTTATGAAAGCAAACCAAATATAAAATTGGTCTTACCGGCACCACTACAAAATATCAGTGAACACCAAAGCTGGTCTCCTTCTTACTACTGGTTTGTGCCAAATTACATCATCGCTGAATGCAAAGCAGACTTTGAATTCATACTGTAATACAGATTCAGAACTTCAGGTGGTATCCCTCTTTTCTTTATCACAGTGAAAAATCATACTCAGAGCTACTCTATTAGCTCTCTCACTCTTACTCCACAACTCAAAAAAATAAAAAGGTTTGCTCTTAATACCCTTTACATTTCTTAAAACCCAATTACGGGCGCCGGCACAAAAGGGACCTATGACTAATTAGTAAGAACTTAAGTTCATAGGTATTTTTTTAAACTTACCACACATTCTATTTTCATTCACTCAAAATCTAAAATTTTACAAGCACACTCAACATAGACTTACTAAGCAGATGTTCTGTTCGAGCCTATTCACAATTCAACCTACGCAATGAGTGCGCAGACGTGAAATTTATAGTATAAAGTAATGATCGCCAAACTAAAAACTGTTTCGATATCAAATAGGACGACACATTATGTTAAACTAGAAATATAGTAACAAGCCTTTCTCTCCTTGGGACAGAAAGGTCTAACTCACAAACTATGTTCAATGACATCACTATTCCAAAATGTCAGCTTCTTTTTGTCAAACATTTTGAAATGGGAATAGTTTCATTATTTATGAACATACTTTTCACACACTTAGCAGTTGATATTATTTTGAAGACTAGAATAATGATTGAATGGTTAAAATAGCAAATTGTTATATGGTTTTAAAACACAAACATCAGTCATTCATTTAAAAATACTGGCATAGGTAAAACTTCTTATACCGTTTCCAAAAAAAATTTACGACAACCTATTTTTGTCAGATCCCAAGCAAATCGAATGTACACAAACAAATTCAAAGACTCCACTTAATTTAAATGCACGTAAAATTAAACCTATTATTAAAATCGTAATTTACATTTTTTCTAGTACCATGTAGTACTATTTTTGTGTTTGATAAGTGAACAAAATATTTGTTCAACAACTTGTGCCGCTAAATATTCTAACCTGCTTCACTGTCACTGCTGTCCGAAGAGCTGGTGTCAGTGCTTGAGGAGGAGTTGGAGGAATCCGATGAGCTTGAAGATGAAGACATACCACCACCGAGACCGTCTTTACATCCTTCTGGCAACAACAAAATAGTTTATGAATCAGATTATTACAATTTATTATCATTCTTAAATTGTTCAGAAAATCAAAGGACATTATGATCACCATATCAAAAGACATGTATACCTAACCTGTTACCTAGTATTGTTTTAATACTGTACAAAGAAATCTAAACTATTTTACTTAACCGCAGAAAAACCACACCAATCGATCGCTCGTCAATCGGCGCCATCAATCTATGGATCGTTTTAACATGGAAAGCGGCGCCACCATTGGTACGGTAGGTACTATGGGCAACAGCGTCGCTTAACCAGTTTGCAACAAAATTCGTGTGCGCGCGTATCGCCCCTGCACGAAACGTATGTGACAGCGGGCGCGGCGTGCAAGCTATTTTAACCTTAGCAGTGGTTAAGCGACGCTGTTGCCCATGGTACATTCTAACTTTCGCATTGAATAAAATACGAATTTGTAGGGGCTCAGTTCAGAACAAAATGTTTGTAATGTCTTACCTTTCTTTTGCTGTTGTTTTTTATTTGTTCCTAATTGGCCTGATACATCTTGCAATCGCTTTTCTAATTCTTGCTTCTTCTCTGCCATTTGTTCGTCTTTAGATTTACCTGACATTTTACGATCTGAAAATATTACATCTATTACACTAACCTGTCTGACATTCTTAACCTCTTAGGCCGCGAATATACCTGCAAGAACTTCTGCGAGAACTTACACTGACAGCCTGTCAGACAGTATTTTATGAACGCGTGACAAACTGTCGCCAATGCATTTGCTATTAGTAGAGGCCGTTATCGGGCGTGTATTTTGCGAGCAGCAAATCTCTACAGATGAGGTAAAATATATTGGTTATTTTTTTTAGATATTGATAAAAATATATGCAGTGCTGAATGCTGATTAAAAATTTTATTCTTGATAAAATTGCAAAGCAGCGCGGCGATGTCCGTACAAAATAATCAAAACACTGAGTCGGGGCAGTACCTACCTTTTGCGACAATGTCAAATTACCAAGCGGATGACAGACATTCAGATAAATGAAAAATATTTAAAAAAACAAACTGTCGCTTTACAAATGATGAAAAACAAATAATTGTTTTCTCACTATTTAGAGGATTTTTGTTATGTTGTTGTTGTCCAAAATGTTGACACTTAAAGAATATAGAAAGTACAACAGTGTTTCGAGAAGAAATGGAAAATAAAAGAAAGTATAAAACTATTGCCGACATAGTACATCGATATCCTTTAAAATAACCAATAGATTCTACCACATCTCTAGAGACTAGCTACTCGCAAAATGCACGCCCGATAACGGCCTCTGACTATTAGTTAACACTTGTAAGCACTGTCTGACAGGCTGTCAGCGTAAGTTCTCGCAGAAGTTCTTGCAGGTGGAAACCCGGCCTTACATTAACATTTCAGTTTTTTTTTTTCAAAAGCATACAAATAGGTTTCACCAACATTATTTGCCTTGTAAGGACAAAACATTTTAATCAATTTTACCACTTAAGTACAAATTTATCTAATATATAAATGGATTAATATAAAGTAGTAGGTAAATACAGCTTAAAAGTATTTTTAGTAGTATTATAATGAAAATCACAAACAAAAATAAATGAAACTACAGATACTACATAGGAATGAAGGATGGATAAGGTAAATAATGTCGGTTCCACTCACAATGAGGCTTACGTGTCTTTTTCCGTAGGCAGGACGCAACGTAATTTTCTAGCTCTCTTAACGTAGACGGTTTCAGTGTTTCAAAATCTATTTCAATTTCATCTGGATTGGAATCTCGCAATGAGGGTTCTCTGCTTTGAATTATATGCACAACTTTGCCAAGTTTGTCACCTGAGGAAAAATAAAGGTTGAATAAGAAACTACTCAAACGCAAACAAAAAAGTGGACATTTGGAATGGATTAATAATGTAAGAGTTCGTAGCAGACTACAGACAGCAGCAGCAAACGATGTGTCGTCGCGTTATGTTGCAGCAATTGCGTTGGTGGAACTATAGCTTCCGTAATACAAGCTCTCAAAACTTATCAGTTCTTTGAATGGCTATCATTGCGCCCCTTTTAGTTGCTATACAGCGAGAAAGAGACGCATTGATAGCCAAGTTTTAAATAGCTTCCCCACTGATCTGAGGTCGGGCGACAGTGTCGTCTGCCGCTCGACCCATAGTGGCAATAATGAAAGATATACAGTACGAGGCATATATCTTGAAATCGGGTGGGGATTGCGCGGAATGCGTATTTTGGGCATACGTTGCGGTGAGGGGCGCGGGCGGCGGAAGAGGGGCGCGCGCTATTGGTCGCTCACAAGAGCACATGCGCGAACTTATCCCTACTCCGTCGAAAAATTTCAATAAGTATGCCTCGTACTGTATATGACATTTAATAAGCCTTATCAGCATTTCAACTAAAATAGACTTGTAAATCTACTTTAAGGGTTATATGAATACAAGATTAGACTTTTAGACTAGACAAAATATGGACTATAGAGATGGTACTTAGTTAAAATAACAGCTGATGCAACTCGGTAGAAAAGTCGGAAAATAGGTATATTTGAAAATACCTATCATTAGTTACGTACGCGTTTAATTCCTGTTATTTTAACTGAGTACAGTGCAACACAAACGTTCAAAAGTGTATTATAGAGATGGTGTTAGTAATACGAGGGTGGATTGATAAGTCCATGACTATTTAAAGAAGAAACATCTTTTTTCGGCATATTTTGTTTTATTTCTCTACATAATCTTTTTGTAGTTCTGCATATTCAGTCCAACGAAGCTTCTACCTCTTTAACCCATTATGAGGGCCCATTACAGACACCATCTTTTGGCTTGATCTTGAATGAAATCTTTGCCTGTCAAGACATTTACTCATTACAATAGGAAGGAATCGCATCTTCATTCGATGAGTTTTGATGTCACAAGTGCTGCCGAGAGGGTCGACAGGGTCAAAGTTAGAAGTCGCTTGAGCTTTTTGTTTCCAAAAGTAATAATCTTTTAGCGAATTTAAAAAAAAATAGTGTTAAGATTCTTAGGAATCTTAACACATTATGAAAAACAATGTATTTCTTCTTTTCAAAGTTATGGACTTATCAAACCGCCCTCGTAATGTCACAGAATAGATATAAGTACTACCGTACAGAAAGGAAACTCTCCGCTCCGCCCCAGTCAATTACCTTACAGCGCCCCGCGAGTTCGTAGGCCAGTTCGTATGCTCATTCCATAGCCCTAAACTTCACGCACACAGTTGCGCGTATGCAAAAACGTCACTGTGTAGCGTCTGTGTAATAGGTAGTTGAAACGCAGCGTTTATATGACGACCATAACATGCTCAAGCAAGCGTCAGTCAAATTCCATCAGTCATGAATTACGTTTGACTGACTGATGGAAAGAAGAAATCAACTTTATGCAACCATCAGTCACTACATTACACGGTAGGTTATTTGTCAGTCACAGTAAACGTAATTCATGACTGATGGAATCGCATGACGCTTGCACGAGCGTGTAATGGCTGCCTGGCCGGGGTGTGGTAATGTACCGACCTGGCAGCTTGTTGATGTCGAGCGAGAGCTGCCGCTTCTCGTCGTAGGACATGGGCTTGGCGACGTCCTCGTCGTCGGAGTCGGGCGGCGGCGGGTGCGGCGCGGGCGCGGCGGCGGGCGCGGAGCCCTTCTTCTTGCCGGCGGGCCCGGCGCGCGCGCCCGCCTTGCCGCCGCCGCCGCCGCGCGACCGCCCCGTCTTGCCGCGCACGCCGCTCGCACCTACGGAAACGCGCCCACTTACTACGCGTGCTCCTACCACAAAATAGAGACACTACAGTCACAGAATATAATAAGTACCTACTACCGTACAAAAAGGACACTCTCCGCCCAGATTTTGACGCGGATCGTCATTTTCGCAAATGATCATCGCGAAAAATTTGGTCACTTTCGCAGAATGGCATTTTCGCAACTGGTCACTTTCGCAGAATGTCATCACAATTTTTTCTCAAACTTACAATTTTGTATAAAATTAGATAAAAATTGTGAATGAAATTCTGCGAAAGTGACGTTTTAGAAAGTGACCTTTTGCAAAAGTGATCATTTGCGAAAATAATATTCTGCGAAAGTGACCAAATTTTTCGCGATGACCATTTGCGAAAATGACGATCTGCGTCAAAACCCCTGTCCCACCATAGAATCAATTACCTAACCCCACCCCGCGGGTTCGTATACCGAATCGTATGCTCGTTTAGTAGTGTTTGTCAACTGTCAACTTATTTTGATATTCAAAGCGATGCGGCGTTACCTACTTATTTACCCAAAAAATAGAATAATGAATGAGGGCTTTTCACAATGACAAAAAACTAGGCTTGACCACAGATAATAAAATACTAGCTTGACAGATGGCGTTGATAAAAATGGGTGTCAATGTGATTTTTTTACTAATCTTCACAGAGTATTAACACCACCTAGTAAATCAAATAGTTACTATTTTTAGGCTTCTAAGAGTATCAACACCATCTAGTGAGGCGAATAGTTACTATTTTTATTTTTTTATGTCACTTTGAAAAGCCTTCATTGAATGCCGCTCATACAGTACAAACTGCACGGCAGCCCTAAACTTACACACACAATTGCGCGTGTACAACAACGTCATCTGACGTCATCTGCTTATAATGGAACGGTTGTATGGAGTGTCCGGGGTGTGCTACAGTAGTTAAGAGGGTCACTGTCCAGTGAATCAGTTATGGTATAGGCCGCGGCACGTAAGTTTAACGGTGAGAGAAATTGGAGGAGATTACTGCGCATGTTTGAGACCCCAAAAAATACTCCTGCGCACGAAATGGCAGTGCTAAAGTTACATGCCGAGGCTTGTACATGCCACGTTTTTTGTATCAACCGAATATGAGCAAAACCGTATTTGATTTCAAGAGTTTATTTTTAATAGACGTAGCTGAATAAATTCAACTGTTTAGTTTGGGTACGTAGGAGGTACATTGTCTTACACAACACACGTTCAAGGTACATTGGAAAACAGAACCATGATGATTTATTTTTCAATGTATTTTTTTTTTTATACAATGGACGTGTGGCAGTTCTCAGTCACTGTTGTGGGGACAGGAAACTTGTTAAGCTTAGTACTACATGCGCTCGAGCAACGCATACACACATAGACAACTCTCACTGGCCGACGACACTGCGTCACGCCCTCGAACTCGTTTGAGATTTTCTGACATGAAAAAAATTTGTTTTATTTAACTGGACAGGCTGTCTGTATGATTTGACAGCAAAGTTCTTGTGCCTATTTGAAACGCCACTAGCGTGCATCTAAAGAACTAATTTTGACGTACAATATGAAAATGATTGACGTGATGGTCTCTCCAGACTTCAAACTTTAGTACCATGTACTATGGGCAACAGCGTCGCTTAACCAGTTTTCAACAAAATTCGCGTGCGCACGTATCACCCCTGCACGAACTAAACGTATGGTTGTGACGGCGCGGCGTGCAAGCGATTTTAACCTTAGCAGTGGTTAAGCGACGCTGTTGCCCATGGTACGCACGCTATGCTCACGCTACGTCCTACAGCGCCAACATGGCGGTAATCAAATAGGCACAAAAACAGTTTGACATAAGCCTGTCCAGTGTAAATATATGCAGGTCAATGTTGAGATTCCATTCCAGCAGGGCTGTCACTCCACGAGCGAGTATGAAGCGCTCGGCATCCTCTGAGAGGACAAATTTCATAAGTCATAAAAAAGATAAGACCTACGCGATAGAAAGAGAGGCAACTACTAGCTGAATATTTTGTAGCGAAGGGAGCGCTGTACGACCTGAATTGCACTTGTGTGCGTTGCTCGAGCGTGCGTAGTACTAAGCTTAACTTCTGAAGTCTTTCTATTTTGTGCTCTTACGCCACACACTCCTACACTATCTATAGCTGTAATTACAAATTGTGTCGAAAGACCTGTCTTCGAGAATTTTCTCATTATTTTATCGGCGCAGCAGCGATACGACATACGTTTATTTACTTGTGACGACATCGTCTCACCATAATTAACAGGCGTAGATGCCATGGTTACCGAGGCGTTACTTTGGCAACGCAATGTCGTACCACTGCTGTGCCGACAAATGATTAAGGGCTTTGGACACTCTTAATTCAGTTTTGTTGTCAAACACTAACTAGACACTAGAAAATCAGGTAACAATGTAAAATTACATTCTTCAATATGAGACGCTAAGTGTAGGTTTTTAGAAATAGTTACAAACACTTCATTTAAGAAGGTGGAGCCAGTCCAGGCAGATTACCAAGTCTGACTTTGTATATATCCTCATGTTCTGACTGCACACTGGCAAGTGGGCTAATGTTTCATGTAAGAGATATAACTATGTGCATCTAGGTTGTAGACTCGGGGATACATTCAAAAAGACAATTGATTATACTCAGGCACGTATCCAGACTTTTAATTCGGGGGGGAAGGGACAACTGCATCCCGCAAAGCGGAGAGATTCGCCCGCTAAATTTTAATTAATCCTGTTCTGTGTTCCGGATTTCGGGGGGGGGGGATAAATCCCAACTATCCCCCCCTCTGGATACGTACCTGATTATACTATAAAAGTGTAAACTTGTCTAACAACACAACACGTCTTACCTAAATTCTCTGCGATGTTGTTAGCTTTAGCTCCATAAGCCGCGGCGGCATTCGCTTTAGGAACGCTGGGGTTGGGTATCTGCTTTTTACTCGATTTGTCTTTAACTTTTTTCTTCGCCTTCTTTTTAGTATTGGATTCCTCTACTAGCTTCTTCATCTTCTCCTGGAGTGCTAGAAGTTCTTTTTCTAGAAGTTTCACTTTGTTAGTCCTCTCTTCTTCAGAGTCATCGGATTCAGATTCCGACTCCGAGCCAGATTCTGAACTCGAAGCCGAGCTTCCTTTATCCATATGTGGCACACCGACATGAACTGGCTCGTCGGGAATTTTCGCATACCTGAATAGAACAACTATTCGTTGCGATTACAGCATTCAACATATTTTGAATACTATGCATAAAGAAGTACATGTGCGATCTTCAAACCAGTAACATTTTGTAGAAAAATCCAATGAAAACAAGACCCTAAACACATAAAATCACAGATAAATATTGACATCCGTGCTGCGTTGATCAGTATGATTATTAAACTCAAGAAGAGTTGTTTAATACCAAACCAATGTTTAATTTATAACTAGCCTTAGTGTACACACTATGCCAAAGTTACGCGACCGAAGTTCGGCAGCAACGCTTATATTATGAAACAAACGTAACGTAATTTCAGCATAATATGTCGTCAGTAATTCAAATAGCATTGCAGGCGTAATCATGACGAACTTCGGTCGCGTAATTTGGGCATAGTGTGTCTAGTCTTATGATAGACTTGATATGACTTAGCCTTATGATAAGCAACTATCAGAGTACATGGCTCACCTCATTTCAAAAACATCTTGTAACTTCCTCGCCATAGCTACAACGTCGTGATCTGGAGGGTTATATTTGTAACAGTTTGTAAATATTAAGCGAACATCTGCTGCGAATTCCGCTGCGGTTTTATAGGCCCTGTTGTCCATTTTTTGCTTTACAGTTCCGAGATCCATAGGTTTCTTTATAATGTCAAAGTAGTCATGAAGACCCAGTAATTCTGCATCAACTGGTTTATAAAAAGGCCAAGCATATCCCTGTTGAAAAATATAGTAGTTTAGAAAATTGTTGAATGTTTACTATACTATAATCATCTTTACTGCTATAAAGCAATTATAGCCATAGCATAGGTAATAGAAACTTGATAGCTAAAAAAATTAAAAAGTTTCAAAATGCCACCGGCTTCTTGCGAGCTTTACCATCGGGCCTAGCCTAGACACCTTTTTCGCGATATCTGTGCCGCTCACATAAGTACGGTGTGAGGGTAGGGTTACCAGATGACAGGAATTTTCCTGATATGCCAAGAATTTAAGGGATCTGTCAGGAAAACAGGGAAAAACTGTAGTTGTCAGGGATTTTTGAAATCCCAAAAAGTGTAAGTACTTATACTTAATGAAAACACATAATTTGTTAAAAATTATGGTGAGAAAAAATTATCAAATGTCAAATAAATTAAGAATGTAGATGTACATTTTTCCCGTAAGGAAGGTGTACAAAATGTCAGGTTTACTGAAAAGTCAGGGAAAAAGTCAGGAAATCTCATTATTAGATCTGGTAACCCTATGTGAGGGGGACAGACACTGTGCTCATGCACAAAAAATAACAAGAAAATTTTGTCATGGTGCGTATGCTAAAGGCCTCACCACACCAAACCCGCCGGCGATAACCGTATTTTGCGACGCATAACCCAACTTTATAGCTTTTTGCGTTCCAAAACAAGCCCGGCGGGCCCGCGGGTTTAAAGTGTATAGGCCTTAAGCCCACAGAGCTTTTATCCCACGTATGGCAAATTCCGGTACGCGATCGCCATTCGAACGTCGGTTGAAGAAATCCTCACAAGCTAATAATAAATATTAACACTTACCGAATGCTTCTTTGAGAACAATTCCTTTAATATTTCATTACAACTTTTTAAAGCATCCGATAATTTTTCCTTGTTTTTGGCAAGTTGTGGTGTCATGACTGAATGATGCGATGCACCTGCCCCGCCCACACCCGGGGAAAGTCCTCCCATTTTAAATCCGTCTTCACCTGCTCGGCTAACCTGTGAAAACGTTAATTATATTCATCACGATTTTTTGATCATCTCTCATTCCCATGAAAGGGTTGTGTAGGATTCAATAGATACCTTTTTTTGCCGACCACTTTCCCGTCTCGTTGAAATTTTTGCCGGTTTAGGACCACTCTGTTGATCTATTGTCGGAGTTGTGTAGCCACCTTCGAATGAGCTACCCATAGGTGTCGTCGTGTCAGCTTTTCTTTTAACACCTTTTTTCACCTAAAACATGTGTGTAGCATGAATAAAAGACATTTCGGTGCAAAATTAGAGAATATATGTGGCTTTAAGGCCCTTTACTCATTTGTACCACGCCGAGCTGATGTTGCGCCGACAAATGAGTACAGTAAGAGGCATATAACTTGAAATTGGGTGGGGATTGCGCGAAACGCGTATTTTGGGCTAGTTCCAGTAAGCTTTCGGTATGTTTTCGGTACCGAGTATACCGAACATACCGATGTCGTACCGATGCTGCGCCGACAAATGAGTAAAGGCTCTGAGTTTCAAGTTTATATAAGTTTTTTTAGTTCGCTTTTATAACAATTACCTTGGCTGGCTGAGTTTGAGATAAAGCAACTGTAGTAGGAATGCTGGAGACGGGAGGCGCGGCCGGTTGCGCCACGTGAAAGCTAGAAGGTTGTGTCGCCACCTACAACAAACCACGCTAGTTAGGATTTTCTGTTAAATACTTACACTTCACTTCCCATTCCCATTACTTCCCATAATGTACACGGGTTTCAAAAGGTACATTTCCCGAAATGTCCACTTGCCATAAGGTACGTTTCCCGAAATGTCCACTTCCCAAAAAGTACATTTCTCAAAATGTCCACTTCCCGTAATGTACATTTCCCAAAATGTACACTTTTAGAACAGATAGGAATAACTAATTGGATAAAAATATATGAAGTTTTTTTTAATAATAGAAGTTAACCTTTCATCTATTTATGTGATCCTGGTATTAAGGTAAAAAAATTATCCAATCAGTTATAAATTCCTGAGTGTACATTTTGGGAAAGATACATTTTCAGAAATATACATTAAGGGAAGTGGACACTTTGAGAAATGTACTTTTTGGGAAGTGGACATTTCGGGAAATGTACCTTTTGGGAAGTAGGAATTTTGGGAAAAGTACCTTTTGAGACCGGTGTACATAATGGGAAGTGTGCATTTTGAACCTGAAAGGTTAATTTCGTTCAGTGCCAAATGTACACTTCCCAAAATGTACACCGGTTTCAAAAGGTAATTTTTAATATTTTTCTTAAACCTGTCACAGACTATATAATAGTACTAACGTAAAGAAGCCCATCCGCGCGAGGACAGTCAAATAATAAGCTAATCTCGCTGCACGGCAATAAAGTTCAATTTCAAATTGCAGAACGCTGCGTGCCTGATCTTATTTAAGCACCTATGAAGCGCCTCTTTCTGTCGCGTAGCTCTGTCTCAACCGATACAACTCGTGAATCGTTAAGGTTGCTACTCGTTACTTACCGATATCATAGAAAACACCTGTTATGCCGATGAATATACAATGACATTACTAATAATAAAATAAAATAAATCTACCTATTAAGTGAGTTGAGCATATTATGTATTTGTTAGTAGTTAATTATTAAGTACTTAGTTATGTTATTATTTGGGAGTAATGTTAGGTGATGTATAAATTTCAGGATGATTTACTCAAAAGTAGTAAAGAATAAAGAACTGACTCGTTCGTGTAGTTCGCGCGTTCGTCGCTCGCAGACAGCGCGCGTGTCGGCGCGTTGATATCCTTCGTACATAGCTTGACTAGGGATGGGTCCAGTGAAAATTTCATTGAAATGAAAATTAAATTTATATGAAATTTATGAAATCTTTCAAAACAGGTTGAAATATTTCAGTTTTGAGTGAAATTTATAAAGCACCTTTGTACACCAGGCTGTACTTACTTTTCTTTATATTTTTAATTATAATTTTGTAATTTTTTATTCCGTTATTGTTCAAATTTGATATTGTTGAACATAGTAATGTTGATTGTTTTTCTGTCGAACTTCACTGAATATTTTGGTATTTAAAGTTGTAAAATAGCCAAAGTTATTCATAATTTAAGTCAACTTACTTGTTTATTGTTTTATTCTATAATTATGTTGATTATATTGACCTTAGGACAGTTGAAATTCAAAAATAAATTTCACTCTAAAGTGAAATATTTCAAACCAAAATGAAACTTATTCTAAATATTTCACAGACTGAAATTTTTCGTGAAATTTACCCAACCCTAGGCTTGACTGAGTGAGCCGCGAGCAGCAGTAAAAATGGATGATGTCGAAATAAGTGTACAATGTGATTAATTTAAAATGAACAACTGAAGTGACTAACTTTAGAGCGCTTGCGGTACCAAACGACGTATTGTTAAACATCAGTACTGGACTCGAAACTACCACATAGATGGCGCTGATTTAATCATAGTGTGGTTTCCCAGATTTTAGCGTTTACACAATACCTATATTTAAGCGTGTCCGACAATTAACTACAATTCTTCACTATGAACTATTTTATCAAAGCTTACTTAGTATTTGCCGAACACAACTATAATTAAACACGCTACGTTTAAATCAGCGCCATCTATTTGGCCTATAGTTTCGATCGAGTCCAGTGCTGATATAAATTTACTCTTTGCCATACATTCTCGAGTGAAGTTGCAGCGAATCACTGTCTATCGTTAATTTGATCGCATTGTAATAGGGAACAAGCATCAATTTTTTTTTATATCAAAATCAAAAGTATAATGCGTGAGAAAATCAACTGTTATATTAAAACTTTTCTCCTGTGTTTTTTTCTCGTGATATAGTTACTTGAAGTTAGCACGCAGCAGCACCCGCCGAAAACGCTCTATACAAAAAGGTCAACATTTATGACGTCACTCATGTCACGTTTCAGTGCATTAGTATGGAGTTAGCCAAGAATTTTCAAATATCTCCCTAAATATTGCGTTTAAGTACATATGTGTCATACAAAATATTATTTCTTATTTGATGTTCTATCCGGCTGTTAAGTGCATTATATCCGAAAACGAAAAAAAATCGTTATTTTCCCTTGTGTGATAAAACTAAAGTAATACATTTTATTTTTTATTTTTCTGTTCCATCATGTTTTTATACGTGTCCGTAGCGATCAAGCTCAAATTTATCAAAATCGGTGACTTATGCATGTTCCCTATTACTACAGTACGAGGCAAACATCGTGAAATCGGGTGGGGATTGCGCGGAACGCATATTTTGGGTATGCGTAGCGGTGAGGTACGCGGGCGGCGGGAGAGGGGCGCGCGCTATTGGTCGTTGGTCGTTCGCAAGTCCGCATGTACGCAAGATGTTTGCGTCGTATTGTAATTTGATGTTTACATGGATCAAGCAATTAAGTAGTAACTAAATGAGCAACTTAATTTTAAGTTAAAACTTAGTGAATAGTCGTAAGTAGTAAGTAGCCAGTGTAACCCAGTGTTGCCGATTACGAAATACCCGAATAAGCCAGAAATAAGGTCGAAATTCACTAGTTTAAAAGCGGGTGCAAGCGATTATCGACCTTATTGACGTTTGAAATTCGGTTTTCTTTTCCCATATTCTCGTTCACTAACTTTGCTGTTTCATTAAAAACCGATATTTTGATAAATGTCAATAAAGTCGAAAATCGCTTGCACCCGTTTTTTTACCTTCACTAGTTAAAAAACGGGTGCAAGCGATTTTCGATCTTATTGATGTTTTAAATTCGATTGTTTTTACATACCATTCAATATTTGATCATAATCTCTATTTATATGTATACTTCCAAAATACCCGAAAAGCCCCGATTTAATCCCGTGGTCGGGATTAAATCGGGACTTTTCGGGTCCATATTTTTCGAAATCGGGAGAAATCCCGCAAATCGGCAGCAAGTGACAAGTACAGCAAGTGGTCACGCCCAGCGGTGCGGCATGCGGTGCGGGCGGCCCAGTTACTTGCCTAAAAATTTACTAGATTCTATTTACATAATCACTTGCCCACTTTATGGGCATCTTACTACTTAATTGGCTGTTTACACGCGAAAATTTAGTTGACCGACAACTTAATTTTAACTAAATTATAGGTGCCGGCATATAACTAGGCAAGACAAAGATGAGACAAAACATGCGCAGAGTTCAGTGTTTGTAGCTACTGCGCATACTGATGGGAAAAATGCCGGGCATTTTTGGCAGATTGGGAATATTCCCAATAAATGCCCATAAATTTCCGCCCACTGGGCATTTATTATATGTTACAAAATTGATCTACAAAATTTATTTAAACATTAAAATATTTACGAACGATACTTATGAACGATAATCTTAACTAATTTTAATTAAATTATTTAACATTATCGTTCATAAGTTTATATTTTCATGAATCGTATGTGAATCGTAGACTCGTGAATAAGTATATATTTGTCACAAAATCTTCGAAAGTGGTAAAAATTATATTAAAGGAAAATAATCATATGAAAATACAAGTAGAGAAGGACGCTCCCGATTTAAACTCGCTTGGCCACCCCACACCACTCGGTGAGGTTAATACTAGTAGGTTGCCATTCATCGTTTTTGCCGAGAAACAAAACTTTTGTCAAACAACGGCATTGGCGAGAGCACACGAGAGCCGGTGTTCGCCGATGGGCAAAACTTTTGGCGAATAGCGAGAGCGACGAGTTTGTGCGAAATGACGGCATAAGCTTTGTTTATAAATCTGTATTATCTTATCATAAGTCTACCAGTAAACGAGTCGGTATAAATGGTTTATTAATCGAAGAAGTAAATTAATCATTTACTCTCATTGTGGAAACTATCCCCCAAATTGAAAATACGAACATTGTTACATTAACATCCACGTTAACGTCATACGCTTAATTATTATTTTCAATAAGACAGGGTCTAGGAAATAAAAAAATATAAGAAATATAATTGTTTTTCGTTTTTGGATTTAAAAAATGGCCGCCAGGTTTTTATGTAATTTAAGGGGATACTAGGTATACCTATAGAAGTATAGATTATTTATCTGACATTTTGCTGACATCCGTCATGCAAGATACCTACCTTACTACTATTCTTATTAGGTAGGTAGAAAAAAAGGTAGGGTATAATCGCAATAAAATTCTTTATGCCGAGTACCTACTCGGCATAAAGAATTTTACCTAGGCATAAAATTTTACATTGCATTAATTCTTTATAACGTTAATTAAACCCAAATATATAGATAGGCTAATGAATATAATAATGGTTCGAAATAAAATAATAATAGTTCCTAATAAATACAATAATAGTTCGAGTGTCCAATTTACCGACATTTTTAAAAGCTTTTATTAGGCTCATTACGGTGAATGTCGGCCAACTGGCGCGAGGGACAGCGGGAATCTGGAGAGATAGTTTGCCTACTATACATAAAACTTGGCGAAACTACCCGAGAACCCTTTGATGTACCGACACGACATGGAATGGATAGAAGGCGAATATAAGCGAGTTTTTAAAAATGTTGATTCTATTTACCTTTGTTTGCTTAGACTTAAAAGTAAAAGTAAAAGTATTAAGTAAAATATATACCCAAAAGTCAAATTATAAAAAATATTTGTTAAATAACTAATAATTCGTTTTATTTCCTTAAAACTTGTTCATTTATTCGTTGTTGAACAATCGTTTTTTTCTGCCCACAGATTGGGCATTTATTTGGGCATAAAAGATTTATGCCCAAAGTGCCGGGTTTTTTCCCAATTTTCCCGCCCGGGCAGAAACACTTTCCCATCTCTAACTGCGCATCTTTTGTCTCGTTTTTATCTTGCCAATTTACGTGCCGGGCGGTATACTTAACAACTTGTAAACGGCTCATAACAGCCGGATTTAAGTAATAATAAAAAGCAAAGACAAGACAAAAGACGATACCACTGAGCATAAAATTATAAGGGACATTAGTGCACTTGAAAAATTGTAATAGACTTTTATCATCATTAATTTATTTAAAACTATTGCATGCTTTACTTTTTGTTTCTTTTTTAAAATTCTTTTACCTAAACTTATATTACCAGAATACTCGTGGGTTAAGAACAAAGACCCACAACTTTTATAGACAGCTTTGTGTAAATGATTACGATATAGTTATCATTACCGAGTCTTGGTTAAATGATTCCGTTAGTAGCAGTGAGCTGTTTGACGACAGATACGTCATTTACAGAAGAGACAGAAGTGATTCACATAAAAAGGATGGTGGGGGAATACTAGTAGCTATATCAAAGAAAATTTCTTCAAAACGCGTTACTAACTGGGAAAGCGATTGTGAGGATATCTGGGTAGTTATTGACATCCTAAATGGCAATTCAGTCTGTCAGATAGCTCTCTGTTCTGTGTATTTACCCCCACCCGTCAATAATACATTACTAGACAAATTCTTGGATAATTGTAACTTGGTTTTAGAACAATTTAATGGACAATCTTGTATAATAGGTGATTTTAACCTTAGCACTATTAACTGGAGCATGTTGAGCGAGTCTTCTGCTGTTCATCCTATGTCGAGTATGGGAGATAAACTGATAGATTTCTTGAATGTTAACAATTTGACACAACATAATACAGTTTTAAATGGGTCAGAAAAAATTTTGGACTTAGTTATATCTACTTATGAATCTATTAAAGTGTGTGAATCTCAAAGTATTCTTAGCAAAATTGATAAACTCCATCCCCCTCTTGATATTGAAATAGTCCTAAAAAATAATCCAAAACTACCATATAATCTTGAAAACCGTAAGTACGACTTCTACAAAGCTAACTATGAAGACATATGTGATCAATTAGACACCTACAATTGGGATGCTATACTCAATGGTTTTAACGACGTTAATAAAGCTACTGAGGTTTTCTATGAAATTATTAAAAACATTATTGAACGATTTGTACCACTTAAAAAGACAAAAAACAACAATTACCCACCATGGTTTACAAAAAAATTAATTAGAATGTTGAATGAAAAATATAAATTAAGAATGAAAATTAAAAAATACGCAAACCCGCTTGACAAATATGATTATGAGTTGTTGGATACACGGTGCAATCGTCTGGCTGCTGAAAACTATAAAAATTACTTAAGTGCAATTGAGACCAACATTAAAAAAAATCCAAAGCTATACTGGTCGTTTGTTAAAGCCAAACGCGGTGGTCGCGGTTCTTATCCAGCTACAATGACAAATGGTATCAAAAGTACGTCAGATGGTACTGAAATCTGCGAGCTTTTCGCTTCACAGTTTGAATCCGTTTATATAAATAAGAACGATGATGGTAACTTCAGTACTGCTGACTCACACATGTTACAGCAAGTGGATATTAACAGTCAAGCTTTTATATTATCTGCAATTAAGGATGAAGACTTGGTGAAAAAACTTAAAGGTTTAGATGTTACAAAAGGAGCAGGACCAGACGGCATTCCACCTGTCTTTGTGACGAGATGCGCTGAACAACTGGTAAGGCCGCTGTTAATTATTTTTAATTTGTCTTTGCGTACCGGGGTTTTCCCTGAATTATGGAAAATTGCCAAAGTAGTCCCTGTGTACAAATCGGATGCTAAAGAGCTAACAAAGAATTACAGACCCATATCAATATTGTCTATTTTCGCTAAAATATTGGAATCGTTGATATGCCCCTATATACAAAACCACCTGAAACCGTTCCTATCTGAGAAACAACATGGTTTCATACAAGCAAGATCAACCAGCACAAATTTAACTAGTTTTGTTGAAATGATAACAGCTGCCCTCGACTCAAGTAAGCAGGTCGATGTCATCTACTCGGATTTCAGTAAGGCCTTCGATTGTGTTCCTCACCTAATCTTAATTCGAAAATTATTAGCTTACGGATTTACTGCTAATACATTGAACTGGTTGGAATCATACTTGATCAATAGGACATTCTTTGTAGTAGTTAATGGTTTTCAATCAAAAACGCGGAATATTGGATCTGGTGTTCCGCAAGGCTCCCATTTAGCCCCAATCCTGTTTAATGTGTTTGTAAACGAAATTCCGGAGTGCTTAGAGTTCTCAGAATCTTATATGTATGCTGACGACTTGAAATTCTGCAGAGTAATTGACTCAACAGAGGACTGTATTAGTCTACAGCATGATATCGACAACCTTGTGCATTGGTGTACCAAGAACCAAATGACCCTCAATGCCTCTAAATGTTTTCACGTTAAGTTCTCGCGTAAAAACACGTTGATTCCATGGGACTATCATGTTGGGGATTCGACGATACAAGAGGTAGATCAAATAAAAGATCTAGGTGTTACTCTCGATAGGAAGCTAACATTTCTACCACATATAGATAATGTCATAAGGCGATCTTCTAAAATGTTGGGGTTTGTTATTAGAACTGCCAGGGTATTTCGGGACAATGGTGTCAAAATTCAATTATATAATAGTTTAGTACGAAGTACTCTCGAATACGCCAGTACCGTCTGGAGACCACACTACGCTACACACATGTTGCGACTGGAGCGAGTACAAAAAAGATTTTTGTGGCATTTGGCATTCTCTAATGGTATCGCAAAAGCAATGAAGAGAACCCCATATGCTGACCGGCTTCGACACTTTAAAATGGTATCGTTATCGTCTCGTTACGATATCGCCGACATTAGTTTTACTTGGAAAGTTTTAAACGGTAAAATTGACTGTCCATCGCTCCTGTCATTGTTTAAGTACAGAGCTCCTAAAAGATACCCCCGCACCGTGATTACACCATTGTGCCCTCCCCTTCGCAGAACTGCTTATGGCACCAATTCACCCGTTCCACGACTTTGTAAGCTTACTAATAAATTTAGCGACATATTTGATGTACATGGTGACTCGCTTAACTATGTTCGCAAAGCAGTAGCTCGATTTAATGAGAAATAATGGCCTAACTAATCATTATATTATAAAAATTAAAATTATCACACCTTTTAAAATATATATATATATATATTTCTTAAAAAAATTGTTTAAGGATACGTAATTTTTGAATGTTGTATTTGCCTATAATTGTTTGTTACATATAGCTCATAATTAATAATCTAAGAACTCTAAGTGTTGTAATAATGTACTCAAACGTTGGTGAATCTGAAATAAATAAAAAAAAAAAAAAAAAAAAAAACAAGTGTGAGTACCTGCTGGGGAAGGCCAGTATGCGTGGCGGGTGGAGTGGCGGCGGGCGCGGGCACGGTGGGCGCGGCGGCGGGCGCGGTGAACAGCGCGGGGTGCGGCGGCGCCAGCGTCTTGACGGCCGCGCGCGGGCCCGCCGGCGCCGCGCCCGCGCCCGCCGCCGGCGCCGCCACCGGCACCGGCGCCGCGCCGCCCGGGACCACACTCCGCTTCTTAGCCCCACCCTTATTCCCCTTCGATGGCAGTTCGATTTCCTTCTCTTCTTTGTCCATTGACGCTATCTACAATACCCATCATTGATAAGAAACCTTGAATCTTCATAAATGTAATGTAATACTTAAGGTTCATGCGCACACATCAGTCCCGTCACCGTCATAGTAGAATCAAATAAGTAAGTCATCTTACTCATTATAGCACCGAGCGCGGTTTGTTTGTGAGCGCGCCCGTACGTATGCGTCGTCGCACGCACACACTGACAAAATTTAAAGGTGATAAAGGTGCGCCAGTCGTGGCTGCGCCCGCGCTCACACGCGCCGCTGCAGTGCCTCTCGTAATAATTTGTACTTTGTACGTGTACCTACAGTATACCGTAAGTCAATATTCAATTTCCGAATTTAAGATTAGATTATATTTAATATAAGATTAAAATTTCGATAAGTGTAGTTAAATGAAAAAGTAAAAAATAGTTAACACTTAGTGTAAAAAATAAAATTTCATAATCATTTTATTTGAATAAATAAGTAGGTACACCTACATGATTTAGTAAAGCAACATTTTAATTAATCCTATTTTGACCGTAAGTTTTCAAATCACTTAACATACGTAGGTAATGAAAATATTGTAGTTAGTTCCTGCAGGGCTATCGGCTAAAAACAATGAAGTAAATGTAAACTGTGATTTGACAGATGGATGTGATACATTGCTACTTTTCTTTTGTAAGTTTTTATTGGTGTCATAACGAAAGTGGCAATGTATCACATAGGTACATATGTCAAATTTTTACTCTATTATTTTAGCCGACAGACCCGCTGGTCTATGTACTTACAAAAAATATTATAAAAACTTTGTATTATAGATCCCTGATGTTTACCCTACAAGGAAAAAATTGTGTTGTATAGAGATTGGCTATGCATTTTTGACGATTGAATAAACTAGTGACAGCCCTACGTGTTTAGGCTATTATCGCTCGCTCGAGGCTTGAGTTGGCCTACTTATTTGGTTCTACTATGTCACCGTCAACTTCGGGACGTGTGTGAGCAGACAGTCACAGCCACACCTCGGCATACATTGACATAGCAATTTGTTTTGTTTGACGGGCCGGTACAGTACGAGGCATGTATCTTGAAATTTTTTCGACGTAGTGGGGATAAGTTCGCGCATGTGCTCTTGTGCACGACCAATAGCGCGCGCCCCTCTCCCGCCGCCCGCGCCCCTCACCGCTACGCATGCCCAAAATACGCATTCCGCGCAATCCCCACCCGATTTCAAGATATATGCCTCGTACTGTAGTGACGGTGACTGATATGTGTAACTACGATCATACAACTTCTACGTAACTATATTTTTTGAAGGGACGTTTCGGCAACGTGACTGTGACGTGACTGATGTATTGCATGAACCTTTAAGGTATGATTCCGATCTCGGCAGCAAGCAGCAGTGCTGCCGCAGCAGTGTGCTTTGAATTGAACCGTAATGTTATGTTTGAAAGCGGTGAAGTGTCGCGAGCGACCGCACAGCTAATGCGGTCGCGCGACACTTCTCCGCTCACTTCAAATTGAGCCGCCTTGCCATAAAATTAAGGTTCAATTTCGAGCGCACTGCTGCTTGCTGCTGAGTTCGGAATCATACCTTTATACACTTTATGCTTACCCGATTTAAAAAGAGCTTTTCTAAAGTTTGAGCCATAATAACTACATCTTCGCCTGGTTTGTTGTATACGTAGCAATTGGTGAACATTGTATTGAAGTCTTGAATACATTCTTGTGCTGAGTAATAGTAGTTTGACTCTAGACGCTTTTTTATAGTGCCTAAATCCATAGGCTTTTTTATAATTTTGTGATAGTCCTGAAATTACAAAATAATACTGTATCAAGTACAAGAAGATAGAACCTTTTGAACAAGCACAAGCAAAAAGTTTTAGCCGGCATCATACACGGAGCTTCTATTATTTAAGTATGTTTGTTAACTTTTCGAAATATTAGCACTGTGCTGTTGCAATGAAAAATCTGTAGAGCTTTGGTTCAAGTAAAACTTTGTGTTGTGTGTGTTTTAAATAACCAGCCATTTGAGGACAATTTCGTTTAAACAATTTGCCACTTTATTTAAAAACCTATACTGTCTTGTTTGAGAAACTTCAAGTAAAAACAATACATACTGGAAGGTTTAATTTTTTTGCATCCACTGGTTGGTGAAAGGGCCATGCTAACTTGTGTTTCCAAACGGCCTTCATAACATTTTTTTGAAGAAACTGTAGTTGGTTGGTCATGCGACCCTGTCTCCGCGCGGCATCTTCGGGCGGAGCGCCATTTACGGGTTCCGCTGTCGGCTATTAAAACCACACATTTATTAATCAAAACAATTGTTTTTTCACATACCTAACTATATTTATTATAATAGATATTATTATATAAAAAAGCTTACCGTACTGGTTGTAGCAAGTGGATCAACAGCTTGCTGCATTGTGCTAGAGTCAGCAATCTACCTGCCAAAATCATATAGTGAGCTGGGAAATTGTTTCAGAATATATTTTTTTAACATCAAAAAGTGTCAGATAGAACTCTCACCTCAATTGTAACAAGAGGTTCATCCAATTTCTTACTCTGAGGCATCAGCTAAATCCTCTGATAAAACCAAAGATTGCTATCATACTAATATTTTTAGGTGCTAGAGCACCATCACGAAATTCATCACATTCATATAATATTTTTTCCTACCTGAAAGTTATTAAAGAAAAAATATTCAACATGAAAAGAAATTTAAAATGCTTTATATAATCTGGAAAATAACTAATTTATTATGAACATTTCTCACATCTTACCTTGTAAGGTAGTTGAAGATAATAAAAAGCACCTAAGTGCTTTCTGAAGAGAAACACCAGAGAGACTCCAGTTCTGTAACAAAAGAAAAGCCAGTTGCTAACTATTTCTAGTATTCTTTTTTAATAGTCAATTATGCTAACTTTCTCCTGAAAGAAAAGTAAATAGCTAATGAATAAAATTCTTAATAAATGGACAACCAATCTTAAATCTTCACAACTAACAAAGTATTGTTGTGTAGTGCTTGTATAATTTCTTGATACTTTTTTGTTTGATCTTTAATATAATTCTATAAACAAATCATTATGTGGCACCCTGACCGAAAGTGGCGCCGTGGTGAATTTTATTCAATATTGTAATTCTAATACACAATTTGAATAAAACAGTGGGAGCGAAGGGAATTTATTGAGCCCATACTCAGGCTGCTTAGCTGAAATCTTTAGTTAAGGTCTCCTTAACTTTAAGGAAACTTTCGGTTTCATAGTTTCTGTCAAATCTGACAACTTTTTTGAATTTAAGTTGGCCTTGTAAGATTTGTTAGAGTATTTGGCCGATAATAGTCTAGTATAGACGGTATCACTACATTCCCTTGTAGTCATTCATAGAAGTAGATAGCAAAACTGCTAAAAGTGGCCATTTTTGATACATTTGCTATCTACTTCTACGAATGACTACGAGGGAATGTAGTGATACCTTCTAAAAATACTAGACCATAAGCTCTAAAAATTCCACATGAAGTTTTATTAAAATAATTTTCTATTAACAACTTATTAAATAAAAGCCTCTGAGAGCGCCACATTCTGTGGTATAACCACCTTAAGCTGTCATATGGGAGCTTAGTTAGGACTAATAGTTTCTTTAAATATTAATATTGTAATTATCAACCCAAAGACATTACCTTTTTGGTTAATGTCTTGCATTTAACAACATACATGCTTAATTGCAATTAAAACATGCATGCATTTAAGATTATACATGCCAATATTCTATTAAATAGACTGTTTATAATAAATAGCACTGACAGGTGAAATCAATAATGTAGTATGTTGGTTTACATTTTATCCAAAAAGTCAATAAAGGGTCACCACTTCTATTCATTTTGAAACTGGTTTTCCTAATTTGCTTGCAGAAACTTTTGACTAAGAAATGTTTATTCAATGAAGACCATTTATTTATAAGGTACAAGTGAACAATAATGGTGTAAAGACCCATATGGCTCTGTGGCTTTAGTCAGGTAAGGGTATCAAAGTGTGCAATTTTAGTCTTTTTATTTTTACTTAGGTACTTTTTTAAAATATTTTAGCACACTACATAGATAGGTACTACCAAATCTCAATAGAAATTATGTTAAATTAACATTTCTGCATTCTGGATTTCACCATTCCAGAAACCATTGTATCGTTAACAAAAACAGTCAAGAAAAGCTATCGAAGTTTCATCAGTTACAATTATCAATCAATGTTTAACCAAAATAAAAAAAAGTTATTAACAAAACATTCATTTATTTGTCAAAAATTATTTGAAGATGTCACAAAGTTTCTTAAGAATTTTTTGACATACTTATTGTTACCTACTTACTAATTAATACTAAGTACTGATAATATAATATACAAAAGAATATAATAATAGTGACAGTAGTATGAAAATTAAGATAAAAGTTAATTCAATCATTATTTTTATTTCATACATTTCACTTTTTTCTTAAGATCCCATATACATTTTGCCGCTGACTGCCGCTGTCTCGCTCGGACATTGTTTTCTCAAGATTTCTTAAATCCGAGTGCATAATTGAAAAATGTGTCTTGGCCACTTTTCCCAATATAAGATTACGGATATTTTAAAATATATTTCAGTTTTTTGTTGCTGAAGTACGAAAAGTTGTTGTTTCTAACAGTTATTTGAACTGGCAAACACAATAACTTTTTGTACTTCAGCAACTCAAAACTTAAATATATGTTGAAATGTCCATAATCTTAAATTGCAAAAAGGGGCCGACACACCTTTTTCAATTACGCACTCAGATTTAAGAAATCTTGTTAAAAAACCGGCCAAGCGCGAGTCGGACTCGCGCACAATGGGTTCCGTACCAAAAAACGGCAAAAAAATTACGTTTGTCGTATGGGAGCCCCCCTTAAATATCAATTCTATTCTGTTTTTAGTATTTGTTGTTATAGCGGCAACAGAAATACATCATCTGTGAAAATTTCAACTGTCTACCTGTTGTAGTTATTAATATTGAGCAAAAAACGGCAAAAAAAATCAGGTTTGTTGTATGGGAGCCCCCCTTAAATATCAATTTTATTCTGTTTTTAGTGTTTGTTGTTATAGCGGCAACAGAAATACATCATCTGTGAAAATATCAACTTCCTAGCTATCATGGTTCATGAGATACAGCCTCGTGACAGACAGACAGACGGACAGCGGAGTCTTAATAATAGGGTCCCGTTTTACTTTTACCCTTTGGGTTCGGAACCCTAAAAACATGGAATGTGCAAGCGAGAGAGAGGCAGTCAGAGGCAAAATGTGTACGGACTCTTAATATCTTTCCTTCTATTAATTTGTTTGTTATTATATTACAATATGCCGAACATGAGCTAGGTATATTACAAATATAGAATGCCAACTATTATGTTGAATATTCTTTTCAATATAAATTAAACTCTTCCAAAATATTAGGGATGGTTACAAATTTTTGGAACTTTAATTTTATAGGTAGACATGTAAATAATACGAAATAAATAAACAAAAACCACTTAATTCCAATAAAAAAAATCAAAGTATAATTTAATGTTTAATTTTCCCACCTAAACGCAAATAAACAAACCAATGTCAAATTATTACCCACCAACAAACACTATGATCACACTATGTATGACTGACAGTTTGACAACTTGGCTTGTCTCGTTTGAGTGGTATCTCGCACCATTACATAATAGGCTCTGATTGGCATTTGCAGTAACGTGATTTTGAGCATTATTTTAAACATTAATTTATTATGCATATTTACAGTTACAAAATATGATTTCAGTATTTTAAGACTCCCTTCTACAGTTTAAACATAACTTTTTATATATTTGCGATTCATGTCACCCTATTGAATAGCAGTCTTGGAATACCACATGCCTATTATAGAAACTTATTTTTAACAATGTATGTCCCATCTGAGGGCTGATTGTCTAATTTAAAAAACCTATCGCAATCGCTTTCACTGCATTTCTTTGGTAGGTAAGTTTTTATTTGTGCCGCATATGAAAATGAAGCATCAATGTGTTACATACTGAAAGCGATTGTGATAGATTTTTAAATTAGACAGTAGAAAGACTGGTTAGATAGAACTATCTCCAACTAGGGTTACCATATCTCAGGATTTGTCCGGAGATCTCAGGATTTTTAGAATTTTCAATAAAATTCAGTACATTTAATAGAAGGATAAATAAGCTTTCTATTATTTAACGCTGCCGACTAACCCCCCCCCCCCCCCCCCCATTTTTTCATCTGGTAACCCCATCTCCAACTAAGTTTTTGAGTTATTAGGTGGGTGACATGTTTAGCTTTAGTGATTTTTTTTATGCACAAAAGGATAGTGCTTGGCTTTCACCTCACCTGATGTTAAGTGATGATAAGGCAGATAGTGGAAGCACAACCGGAATCCTCATCACAGAGAATGAGGAGCTATCTTACCTCTAACTGCTGACACACAACAATTTTTAAATTGTTGTTATGGCGTCAGACTTAGGTAAGATGGTGGTAGCTAGCCAGGTAGACTTGAAATAAGCCCTACCACTAACCAAATTGAGAATTAATTGAGAATAAACTCCCCTCCTGGGAATCAAAGACCCCTGCAACTTTCACGGGTGGGCAAACCACTAGATAATAGAGGTGGTTCTACCCCTTGATCATGTTTTAACTAAGTAAAGTTCTTGTTTAGTCACCGACTAACTCGTCTACATCATATTCTGCTCCGGCCATCTTCTACTTTAGCCATATTCTGATCTAGTCATTATCTATGACAAGGTACTGAATTGTTCAGCTAATTCGAAGCTAGACTTACTATAGTCTTATATGTCTACAACGGTTTTTAAAGCTAATATGTTTTTGTATACATTTCATGATTTAATTAAACTTTTATTATTATTTATTTATTATCATTATTATTACTATTATGTATTCATAAATAAAAACAATTATAATTATAAGGTTATCATGTCCAAAAATGCGGATCCCACTTTATTCATTGCGTATTTCCATTGATGGATAATCTGGGATTGTTGTTCCCACTATATCCATCAATACATGAACTGCATACTGGCCTGGCCATGTATTTATAATAGCTAAAATAGCTTTCAAGTACTTATCTATCAATAGTAACATTCATTAATGCTAATATAATTTCATTTGCAACGTTTGTATCTGAAGTGTTTTCTAATAAAAAAAATATGGAAATAATAAAAAGAGCAGAGGCACTGTGGCACTATTATCTAAGAACAGAACAGTATAATATTTTTAAGTAGATAGATCTTGATTTAGAGTGTTTAGTATTGATCAATAAACCAATATGTAATGCCTAAACACAATTCTATAAAATATAAAAAAAAGAAATGTGATAAGGGTTGAGAAATTGAGATGTTTGGAAATGCAATTCAATTATATATCACCAAACGTAATAAAGCTCTGAACAACAAACAAATGATGGAGGAATCTATACGGTTTTCCAAATTTAGGCGCCTAATAAGAAAGCCAGAAGACTTGATGAAGTGGTTTTATTGTAGTAAGCACAAGATTAACTTTAGACACTTGCTTTAAGGTTTATTCAAAACGACGTCCTATCTTTACCACGGTGACATCTGTAGTGCGTCACATAATGACTAGACATCTAATGACTGCCACCATGTGTTGCAGATTGTCATAACTTAATATTCAAAGGACCATAAAGATTACACTACGGAGGTTGTATCCTCCCTCAACACCAAAGACATAAGATACATTTTTGCTCACCTTCGAGGCATTTATCAGCCCTCTTTTCACATGATGCCTTACTATAACTATATTTATTTCAAATAAAGAGCAGTGATATTCTTGTTTTGATATGTAACTATCTTAACTTTGGTGTAGTAGGTATTTCTAAAACTTTTACAAGAATATGTGGTGGAATCACAATATTTACAATCATCTTTTTAATTTAAAATTCTACAGCTTGTGATAACAAAAAAACAAATTAATATAAAAAATATTAAAAACACGACTGCCCTGCCAAAAACGAACTAAAAAGTTAAATAACAAGGGTCTTTGCAATCGGGGGACCATTTTTTGGAAAAAAATTTAATCAAAAAGGTCCCCTGACTGCAAAACCCTTGTTATTTAACTTTTTAATTTGTTTTTGGCAGGACAGTTGTGTTTTTAATATTTTTTATATTAATTTGTTTTTATTTTACACATTTTAGTGACATATTATATAGTTTTGAAATGTGCTCATTACGGCCCTTCATTTGATGCTCATATTGTAATAATTGAAAAGATTTTTTTTTCACATTTGAAAATGGCGTCGTACAGTTGCTATAGTGACTTTTAAAAAAAAAACATAGCCAGTGTCACTTGGAACGATGTAAGGATTCTAACGATACCCTATACATCCAAATCCGTTGAGCCATTTAGAAGTTATGGTGGAATAAAAAAACTCACACACACAAACACATGAACCTTGAACACACTCCCTTTTGGGCAGTCGTGTAAAAGCAGCAACTAAGTGCTTACATATTTCATGAAACAGAAATCTTCAATTATATCAGCAGAGATTGGATATTCAGATGCATATTTACCTTAAGTGAATTTTTCAATACAGTCATATTAAGGAAGAGGCTTAAAATTCTTAAAATGCATTATTCCCTTATGTTTAATAGGCCTATTTTGACACTTGTTAGAACAAAATAAGGTTATGTTGCTTGATCAAAAATCACTTACAATAAAAGTGGGGAAAAGCAACCGTATTGCATTGTAGCAAGGCAACTGTCATTTGTGTCAAATCAAGTTTATATATTTCATGTATGCGTATGTATGAGTATGCACCATAGATCTAGATCAGGGGTCTCCAAACTACGGCCCGCGGGCCAGATCCGGCCCGCGAGCACCAACAATCCGGCCCGCGAAAGCAGGCCAGATCGTACCAACAATACTGTAATTTACAGAATGTTGGTACGGAGCTAGCTAGGTCCTGGCCCTTGGAACTTGGTGGAGGAGTAAGACTGGCCCTTTTGCAAAAAAGTTTGGAGACCCATGATCTAGATCATTAGATGTGCCCCTAACATAGTATGAGCTCACCGAAATGTGTCAACATTTAAATGAGTGAGCCTCACTTCTTTGCTCTTAGTGTTGGTTTGAACACGGTGTCAATCACTTCCATATTTTTTAAGAAAAAACCACGAGAAAACTGTCTTCTGCCTTTCATCTGTGCACCAATAATTCTAGGAATACAATTAATAGCAAAATCGTGTAATAAATCACATGTAAGTATTTAGATTTCAATTATTATCGAAATTTATTTTCCTTCTGTTGTCAATTCCGATGGACGTAAACAATGCATGCGTGTGCCATTTTGACAGATTTGAAATAATCCTACAGATTTTCAGTACCAGGGCAGATCTAACGATCTAGATCTATGGGAAGCACTGGATTTTTTTGATAAAAAAGTGTTTTCCATAATACTCAACATCTGAACTTTAAGTAAATAATGCATACAAATATCAGTTCTCTATGTGATAATTAGTAATCATCAGTGCATGCATAGCATGGCAATATTTAGAAATGTTTATATTATGGCAATGAAACAAATGACTTTGATGTCCCAAGAGTAAATGTGACTCAAATTAAGTTTCTAAATAATTTTATAGAACATTGACTTGAGTCTCACTATAAGGCGACTTAAAAATTTTAATAAGTAGACTGCTGTGCTGCATTTTGCCTCTTTATTGACATTTAATAGTTGAATGAAAATCAAAGTACCTACACATACTTCTAATAAGAGTCACATGGTGTCCATAACACATATTATATGGTTGATTTCAAGAGCAATTATGACAAAGTTTAAGCTTCATTTTGAGACAAGAAAGAACAATGCATGGCATGAGATTTAAGTGTTCTAGAATGTTCTTTATTTAGATTGAAATAAAAATGATCTGACGCGATTATGAAATGAAAACAGGTAAATTTTAACAGACTTGGCTAAGGTTAATCAATATTTTTCTAGTGAATTAAAGTTATCTAAGCGATAAATAGCAAAAAATAATGAAAATGGGTGGCTACAGCCATACATTCATAAAAAGGGTTCCGTTCAGTTTACAATTACTGAACCAAAGTACTAAATTAGTTCCGAGATGGTTCCGAGTGTATACACTCGCAATCAAAATAATATAGTCTTTAAATTACAACATATTCTCCAAGCGAATGCAAATAAATTTGGTGAAATTGCATCAAAGGAGGCCAAGAACTAGATCACGAAAATTTCGACGAAATCTGCGAGTGTTTAAAGAGACTTTAGGAAAGAAATATGCCCAATAAAATTGACTACTAAAAGAACATCAAATTATGCCTTATAACTACTTTAAAAGCTAAGAAACTGTGAAAAAAGACTTACGAAAAGATATTAACGCCAATATGGCGGACGAACTAAAAATACGACGTCGGGATGTTGGAGTACCTTCCTCGCAAGCAAACTTTATTGATTTGCTCTTATAAATTAAACACTCCACTCATAGTCATAGTAAGTAGACAGTTTTATTTAGATGTAATTTATCGCATCTTATCAACACAATCACTGCCTTTTTTAAACAATAAAGAACAGCACAACGCGAATTACAAAGACGCAGCCGAACATAGACATGGCGGCCAAGCTTCTTTCTGCCAAAAGTGGTCAGCGTCGTTTTTAAACAATTTACACTTAAAATAAAAGCTGTAAAGAAAAATACTACAAAATTGTCATACTATAATGAGAAAAACACATTTATTTTATGTTTTCATTCACAGATGACATACGTTTCCATTAATTTCTTCGGATGCGATTATTGTGAAATCATAATCGAAAACTAGGAAATTGAAACTTTTTCGAGGAAGGGTTACCAATGTTACCACTATTTATGCGAAAAAAACTACTAACAATTTAGTGCGCTGTACACATTGGCCCAACGCGTTGGCCGAGCGCGTTGGGCCAACGTGTAAAGACCTACTTGGCGGTATGTTGGGAGTTGGCGCCAACGTGTAAAGAACGCTGTACACATTGGCCCAACCCGTTGGCCCAGCGCGTTGGGCCAACGTGTAAAGACCTACTTGGCGGTATGTTGGGAGTTGGCGCCAACGTGTAAACAGTGACATGCCCTGGCCGCGCGCGTTGGGCCAACGCGCGCGGCTAGGCGTTGGTCCAATGTGTACTTCGGGCTTAAACAGTGACATGCCCTGGCCGCGTGCGTTGGCCCAATGCGCGCGGCCAGGCGTTGGCCCAATGTGTACTTCGGGCTTTAGATAACTTTATTATTATTGTACAAGTACAAATGCAACAAAATCATAAAACTAAATAAAATTAAAATGAAGTCACATTATTCACGCTCCAAATAAAAGAGACCAGATTATATGCAACATAAAAAGCCTTAAATATGCATGTAAATATGCAAGAAAAATTGCTAAAATATGCATGAAAATCCATAAAATGTACCAATATATTACTTATTTCCTTATTTCATGCAACATGAAATAATAAAAAATATGTTTTAAAGATTTTTTATTTCTTAAATGTATTATTACTCCACGAAAACAATCGAATTTGCAAAAATATCAATAACAAAGTTTATTTGACATTGAAATTTAGCTTTAAAAATGTATACGACTAAGTACTGTTCCAAATATTCTGAAGACAAATTGTGTCTATGATCGCTTAATATATTTTTATAAGCTGAAACGTTCTACGTCCACTGAGGCATGCACTCAGGTGACTGGGCAGGATTTTAATTTGAGTGCCATTGGACATGTTACACATCTGCCTGCCTAGCATGACCGATTTATATCGCGTGACAAAGCGTTTTATCGACACTCAACTGTCAAACTCCTTTGTCTTTTTGACAGTTAAACGTGATTAAACGCTATATCACGCGATATAAATCGTGTTATGCTGGTCATGCTAGGGGGGCTGAACGATGAACGAGAGCAAGCATAAATATGCATGATTTCAATTTTTTTGCCAAAATATGCAATTACCGCTGAAAAGGGGTTAATATGCAAATGCATATGCAATATGCATTGGCATATAATCCGGTCTCTACTAATAACTAATATACTGTATTCTTTATTATAAAATGCTGTGTATGGTGCCCGGCTTAGCACAAGAAGCTGTTGGCGATTGTTCGCAAGAGCGCTGTTTCTGATGCCGGCGTTACATATTCGCCGAGCATCGGTACAATTCATCGTACGTTGCCGGTTTAGAAAGAATCTCTTTGAAGCATTTGTTACAAAAACGGCAACGTACGATGAATTGTGCCGATGCTCGGCGAGTATGTAATGCCGGCATCACGATTATGTTCTATTCAAAGCGTCAGAAAAATCAGAAAAAATACTGTTCTAGCTATTAAATCTTAAATACTTATTAAACTTAGTCAATTTTAGAAAAAGTAATGTAAGTTCACAATAGTTAAAAGTATTCCCTATCAGATAAGCGTAAAAAACTGTTCGATAAAGCGAATAAATTGGGTTCTGGAACATTCAACAAAAAGTACCATGTACTCCTTACGACTTATGTTACGTTAAGTGAAATAATTCCGTTAAAATGCTTTTTTAATACAACATATAAATAACAGCAATTGACATTGATATAAAACGTTTAAACGATATTAAACGTTTAAATTACGTTTTTCTGTTTTTAAATCATATTTAGCTTATTTATATCTGATGATATCAGATGAGACAATACATTTGTATCTTTAATTTTTACATGCACGTACCGTACGAGGTAAACATCTTGAAATCGGGTGAGGATTGCGCAGAACGCGTTTTTTGTGTATGCGTAGCGGTGAGGTACGCGGGCGGTGGCAGAGGGGCGCGCGCTATTGGTGCTCACAAGTGCACATGCGCAAACTTAACCCCACTCCGTCGAAAATGTGTCAAGATGTTTGCCTCGTATTGTAACATTCACGAAAAAACAACCTGTCCCCCTGCTTGAATGGATAATTTTCTATTCATTCGATAACTTAAAAATAAGCCATAAACTCTATAATACCGGTTACTCACATTCACGCAAATACGCGGACCCACAAGCAAGGGACAACCTTCGCAAATGATTATGCGAAGTTTTCGAGACATTCGTGGTTTTCCAAGCTGTGTCGGTTTTTTGCCGCACATCAAAGCGCACGAACCTTGAAGTTTTGCGTAGTCTCCCACACATTGGTGCTACCAGTTGCGCATACAATTGCAAATATGACGGATGTCTTAATTTTTTTTGTTAGTGGCGTCTACTAGCGTACAATTTTTTTTTCAATAGGTATTGAAAATGGATTAGAATAATAACAACGGATTGGAGTCGATTGAACTTTTACAGAGTGAACCGACTATATAGGATCTTAAAAAGTCCCATGAAAACAGGATGATGGATAATGACAACTGGGAGAGAATAAAAAATACATTTTGTCTTCAATGTTCAGTTGAAGAGAAAATAAGTAGGTAAGCAAATGAATACAACTAAAACAGTCCCACAGCATTTCTAAAATCATCCTCACCGTCTATGGTTCACAAAATCGCAAGTAACCCCGCAGGCTGATTATTTAATTAAAAACAGACTAAATTATTACAAAAAAAAACGGACTAAAAACATTAAAACTGACTAGTAAAAACAGACTAAAAAGATAAAAATAAAATCTTCTTTAAATGTTTATAACCCTATACCTACAGAAATTTTAAACTTAAAAACATGGGGCGCATGCTAAAGACAATATGAATAATAAATTTTACAAAATGCTCCCCACGTTTTAGGTTTAAAATTTCTGTAGGTATAGGATTATAAATATTTAAAGAAGAATTTATTTTTTACTTTTTAGTCTGTTTTTACTAGTCCGTTTTAATGTTTTTAGTCCGTTTTTTTGTAATAATTTAGTACGTTTAAAATCGTGTATTTAAAAAAGTTTTTTTTTCTGTAAATTATTATTTTCTGCTTTTTAGTTAACAAGCTAAGACCAAAAATATACCATCTTCTACTCTCGCACTCGCACTCGTCAAGACCATTCAAACGAGCCCAAACTCAATGGGGTTGCATTGCATGGTTTTATTACAGAGTCCCAATGGCCTTCTTCCGGCTCCATCATTAGATCCTTGGACACTATTTCCCATTAAAGTACTCGTCAAGATGATTCAAACGGGTCCAAACTCGATGGGGTTGCATGGTTTTATTACCGAGTTCCAATGGCCTTCTTCGGGCTCCATCATCAGACCCTGGACACTATTTCCCAACAAAGAACTCGTCAAGACGATTCAAACGAGCCCAATCTCGATGGGGTAGCGTGGTTTTATTAAAAAGTTCCTGTCCTGTGTCCTTCTTCCGGCTCTATCATCAGACTCTGGACACTATTTCCCAACAAAGAACTCGTCAAGACGATTCAAATAAGCCCAAATTTGATGGGATTGCACGGTTTTAATATTGAGTTTCTAAGGCATGGCCTTTCAGTTCAGCATCTTCATCAGACCCTGGATCTCGTCTCCTATTAGAGTACTCGTCAAGACGATTGTAACGAGCCCAAACACGATGGGGTTGTATGGTTTCATCATAGAGATCCTGTGGCCTTCTTCCGGATCCATTATCAGATCAGCTCGATGACACCATAATATTTCATTGCCTTCCAGTTCTGATATATGTTCAAAGTTTCAAGTTTCTAGCTCATCGGAAAGCTAGTACAAAATCGTTCATAAACTTTGCGGAGAAACGAACACACAAACAATAATGCTACCTAATAAAAACGTGTTAAAAACCATCTAGCGATCGCTTTCAGTTCACAGATGAATGTGATACATTGCTGCTTTTCTTTGGTCTGATTTTTTTTCCCCAAAAAGAAGTAGCAATGTTTCACATTCATCTGTCAAATGAGAACAGTCGCTAGGTGGTTTCTAATTAGATAATCAGCCTGCAAGTCACTCAAGTGCACGCAAAAGTTTGTACATTGAACGAATGTTTGCTTGCACGTATGTGAAGGGCTGTCAGCAGAGGCGTCTTTACCTATGGTGCAGGGTGTGCGGGTCACCGGGCACCGCGGTCTCAGGGGCGCCACCGAGCGCCACTGGCCGCGCGCCCCCCGTCTCATGATGCCGGACCCGGGCATATACCATAAACTAACCTACGTAAAAAAGCGCATAATACCCATCGATCCAACTTAATATTAAGTCTTCCTAGATACTTCTTCATAGATTTCTAAGATTTTCTTGAAAGATGCCTAATATCTTTGTACCCACTTGTGGAGAATGTGGAGAAGCGACAAACCACATAGATCGAGGGCCACACGCGCCTCTCTGTGCGGTTATGTCAAGAGTTACTCATGTAGGTACTTAATCATTTATTTTTCAAATCTATGCAAGCTTGCTTACTACCGCTCCGCATCGAATTATGGCATACAGAGAGGATAGGCATCTAGACTGGATTTTAAGAGCTTAGCTTCGCACGCCGCCGCAACTAAACTTCTACACAAGAAGTGAGTATAAAGGAATAGTTCAAAAAACTACCCACTTGTGTAGTTTTACATAAACTAAGCGTGGGACAAAGTTAAATCACCGCACGGCCTGGAGCGCACGGCACGCTTCGCACTCCGCAACTAGATATCTACACAAGAAGTGAGTATAAAGGTATATTTCAGGCAACTGTCCACTTGTGTAATTTTACAAAAACTAAGAGCATGGGGCAGAGTTAAATCACCGCACGGCCGGGAGCACGCGGTACGCTACCCACGCCGCCCGCGACTAGACATCTACACAAGGAGTGAGTATAAAGGTATATTTCAGGAGACTGCACACTTGTGTGATTATACAAAAACTAAACGTAGGGCAGAGATACAATTAAATATGACTCTCAAAAGAATTTTTTTCTTTCTGACAAGCTCAGCGTAGGTAGTTGTAGTTATAGGGCGTTCCAGTTTTTTGCCTAGGGCGCCAAGTTTCCTTGAGCCGGCGCTGCTCAGCACGCACTAGAGGGCGCTAGGGTAATGATTGCACCCGGGCGCTTCATGAGCTAGAGACGCCTCTGGCTGTCAGAAATTCATGCGCAAACTCAGCTGATATGCAAATAGGTTCGCATATAAGTATGCTTATGAGTATGCGAACCCATTTGCGCTTCCTCCTACACTTGTTACCGAACGAATAGAAAATTGCCCATTTGTGTAGAGAGGCTGTTTTGTACAGCTTGACCATAAAGAGTTGACAAAAATTGAGGGTGCCACTTTCCTTGTAAACAGGTCAAAATCACGAATAATTTGGCAACACTGACTGTATTTTGTACTGAAAATTTTTAGTTCCATTTTATTTAATTTCAACTCTTTATGGCCAAGCTGTACACTTAAATTAAAAATCCTACCAATTGGTAAGATTTATTTGTTCTGGCAAGTTTCTATGTTTAAAGCAAGGCGATCAATGGATGCATTCTGCTGGACAAATCTCTGAGTAATCGATCGCCACAGAGTACATTTTAACCATGGTCATTCATGGGTGAGCATGCGAATCTCCGTGCCACTGAATAATTCCATTCTAAAACTACCTAGAAGTAATGTACCGATGATATACGTTCTTATTTCAGATATCAAATCGATTGTACCGGCTTCCCGGCAGAATGATTGACAAAAGCATGTGGCACGGAGATTCGCATGCTTTGAGGTTATGTTTTTTGTTAAATCGTCGAATTCCAGATCAATCGGAGCCTGTACCGCTGGGTTGATGTATTTGTAGCCGTTACATATTCATTGTAACAGCTACAAACACATTTGTTGCTCATGTAACGCAACAGGGACAAAGATATGGCGATCTAAAGTTTTAAAAGCATGCGACTCTCCGGCCCACACGCTTAAGTCTAAAATACTGGTGAAAATTGTATTAAGATTAAAAATAAGCAAGTTTACGTAACCGTTTGATCACGATAAACGGCCCGAAAACATATTTTCACTATATCTTCATTCGTTTTAGAGAAATAAGTAAATTTATTTACTATGATTTATTATGAATAATCAGTGTGTAGGGTGACCATATCGTCGGTCCGTAGGAATCATTAGGCTGTTTCTAATAAAATTCAAGTTGAACTACATAATGTTGAGGGTTGATTTGCCTACATACTCGTACGTATCGTACCTACTATCATACTGTTACTGACTATGCAATATTGCAATATTTTTTAGGGGACGTAAAAAGGTGACGTTTATCCTAATCGAGATGACAAAATACAAACAAACAAATGAGAAAGTAGGTAACCTTATAAAAACGTGTTAAAAATGTGAACGTCATAATTGGTATAATAATTGCCCACTCAGTACCAGTCACCCATCATCATCAGTATCAGTCACCCATTAATTTAGGTCTCGCTCGGTTGAATGCAACCGAACTGAGAACTTCCTTCGTTTTTTGAAGTATTAGTCTTTCAAAATAGGTATCTAAAAACACTTCAACTTGCATTTTAGACCGATCGGGATAAGTTTTTAGCTTTTAAAAATATTAAAGTTTGTTTTTTTCGTATATAGTTTCTGCACCATTCACTTAGCCTAATACATGAAATTGTGTCATTTTGGTTTGATGCATAAGTAACAATTTAGGTTTTTGTCTTTTTTAACGCTATCGGACGAAAAGAAAATTAAAGTTGAAAATTTTACTTTCATGATGATTATGAAGTTGTAACCGATGTACTTACTTGAGCTTTTTGTGTCATCTTTGTCCACGGGAATACTGTTATTTGACTATTACCTAAAGCGTTACCTTAGTAACTCCAAAAGAATATTACAATTGGTTAAATAAGTGTTAAATGTTTTAGATCAATAGTATCTGTTGTACATAATGTTTTGTGCTAAATTCATCAATGGAATTTTCAGCTTTTTATTTTTTTCTTTTCAACACCCTGTAAAAGTCACAAAAGAAAATGGGGGGGGGGGGGGTGGGGGGGTGGGAGCCGGGGCACCGCTGTTTGCTGCGTACTTCGAGCACCGCTGCTACGTACTTTGCCGTTCGAGCGACTTTGGGTAAAAGAATTTGTAAAAAGTAGCCTCTATTTCGTATTGAGCCAGCACAATATCCCACTTCAAATTAATTCGGCTAATTTAAAGTAAGTAAGTGACTTAAGTGACGCCTAAGCATAGGTACTGAAGTTCGGTGACACATTTGAAGTAACGAGTAGGTAGGTAGGTAAGAAGTATACGAACGAATATAAATACATTTGATGATACTGTGGCCGCGTTCCGAATCACGCTCACAGCGCTGTTAGCGCGTATCCGACCAAATTAAATAGTCACAAAATATTACACAGATAGGGTATTTGTGTACCTACTTCATTTAATGGATTATAGGCTAACAGTGCTGTTGGCGTGATTTGGAAGTAGGCATGTGTTATTATTGTCAATTACAGTCTCATTGATGAGATGACATCATTAACATTCTTGTACTCTACCTCTTGCAAAGTTTAAAAAGAAAGGATTACCTACCTACTGTAACAAAATATTTTTTGAGGGTAAGGAAATAAAAACCGGTCAAGTGCGAGTCGGACTCGCACACAAAGGGTTCCGTACCAAAAAACGGCTAAAAAATCACGTTTGTTGTATGGGAGCCCCCTCAAATATTTATTTTACTAGCTGACCCGACAGACGTTGTCCTGTCTTAGTTATAAATATTAAATTCGAATTGGTATAAATTATTGAAAAGTTTAGTTCAGAGATTAGTAGGTAAGTACCGTTCCCGTTTCCGTTTTCGTTCTCGTTCCCGTTCCCATTTACTTTAAAACCCAACAGCTTTATAAATAACCAAGTACCTATACATCACTTGTTATGTTAGTAACGTGTATGTTAGTCTATTCAAACTTACTAATAAGGCGTGATGGCTCTGAACTAACCGTGATGAGCACTAAGAAATTCAGTTTTCTTATAACCTCTTTGTAAGAAAAAAAAAATATTTTACATGTATTTTATTAATAAAATAACTCCGAACGAAGCATCTGTTTTATTACATCCTTAATTGTATGTTTTTTTTTATCGTTGTTCGCGCGTATCTTCGACATTTATGGACCGATTTTGATGATTCTTTTTTTGTTCGATTCAATTTTTTTGCGAAATGGTCCCATTTTTTTTTTTTTTCAAATCGGTTCAGTAGTTTTCAAGGTATCCTGAAAACACTATGATTTTGCATCAACTAACTTGACTATTTTGTTATTTATGAACCGAATAAGATGATTCTTTTTGTTGGGTAAGAGGTACTTTTAGTCTTTTTAACCGACTTCAAAAAAAAGAAGGTTCTCTTTCAGTTTGACCTGTATGAATGTATGTTTCTCCGCGAATATCTCACGTTTGACTGAGCCGATTTTTCTACCAAATAATATACTTACACTACACTACCTAATAGAGAAGGTACTTACACTAAAAACAAAAAAATAAAAATTGTTTTAAAAATAAAATAAAATGTTTTAAAAAACAAAAAACCAACTTCAAATAACCTGCCTCTAAAAAGCAAGAAATAATATTCAAATCATTAGATATGCATTATCATTGTTATATAATAACAACACGTATATTGAAGTCGGGTAGGGCTTTTAGAATAAAAAAACGAAGTTGTACTCCAGCCCCACCCGACTTCAATAGACGTGTTGTTATTATATAACAATGATAATGCATATCTAATGATTTGAATATTATTTCTTGCTTTTTAGAGGCAGGTTTTTTGAAGTCGGTTTTTAGTTTTTTTTAAAAGGTAAGTAAATACTAAAGTTTAATTTTTCAAGTTTTGACTTATGTAGTAAGCATAAATTACTTTACAACCATTGAAACTTGTCCCAAGTAACAATACAAAAACTCACATACATACAAACGTAGAGCAGTGTGGAACAATGCAACACCAAAAGCTCTGAGTCTCATATTTCTCTCATTTTTAAAGATATGAATTCCGTTTTTAGAGGAACGGAATCTACTTAATTAGGTATAAAATGGCAGTTACACAATGAAACATCCTCTGTCCAACAATGAAACACTGTTATTAATTTTGACATTTTCATATTTAGTGGAACAAGTAAATGACAAAATCTGTTGAATTCCAACCGATAAAGGTTTTCTCAAGGTATTGCATAATTATTCAGACTTTAAAAGTACCTATAGGTTTATCTCAGGTACAATGATTTGTGTGTGACTTAAAGATAAATGAGTCTAATTTTTTTTAAATCGTAGTTATGTACCTTTTATAGGCAATAACGATTTAAAATCAACAATTACTTATAATAGGCATTAATCTCTCAGGTAAAATTCTACATACTAAAAGATTAATGAGTCTGAAAATCACAAATATTAGGTAGTAGTAGTGGAAACACTGTTACATTGTGTCCACCCTTGAGCTGTGACATTCTTGGACACCTGGGGTATTTTAGAATAACATCAAAAAATAATCTACCGAAATCGAACTATTTATTAGGTAGTATCATAGTTATTCTGTGGTAATGTAGTCCACGTGAATCTATGATACATGTACAAATATATTGATTAAAAAACACATTCGATGAGAAAGGCAACTGTCAAAAAAGCATTTTTTTTAAAAGCCCACGACTTAGGACAATTATTCTTAATGAAGGCTTTACAAAGTGACATTTTAAAAAAATAGTAACTATTTGCCTCTAGATGGCGTTGATGGAAAGAGAAGTGTAAAAATTGGCTTTTAAAAATAAACGGCCTGTACCAAAGAGGCAAATAAGCGTTCGCTGGCTGACATCTGGCCAAAGAGAAACATTTTAGGGTAACATCAGATTTGCCTGCCTACCTGAGTACTCTTCGAAGCTGAGTAAAAAAATCACATTGACACATACATTTTTATCAACGCCATCTTATCTATCGAGCATACAGTTTTTTGTCATTTTGAAAAACCCTAATTGAAAAACAGTTTGGTTAATATTTTTACAAAAATCCTCCGACTAAAAGTAATGAACATACTCTGTCTGTCAGCTTCATCATCAGACCCTGGACTTCGTCTCCCATTAGAGTACTCGTCAAAACAATAGGGATGACGACTACTGAATAAAATAACAAAATACTAATAAAAACCGTAAACATATTGAACTTTTAGAGTAGCTTGTATACCTCTTGGTTTTATATATTGCGTATTATTTGTTTTATTACCCTTCAAAGTTGGGCGGACAAGTCCATTTAAAAAGTTTAAAATATATTAAAATAAATAATACATTTAATTAATCCATAAAATTTATAGCAAATTTGTATAAGAAACAATTTTGATAAACACAATATTTAATATAGCTGCCAAACTTTCCTACGCGTTGCATACAAACACCTAGGCGTGACGTCATAACTAGGGTAGCCGTTAGTATGGAGCGTTTTCGGGTGAGTCCAATTTGTGTGCATTTTAAACTGTGATATCTCGGGCAGTTTTCACGCTAGCGAAATAATTATTTTACCAATGTTTCTTTTTTTGAGAGGTAATTTATGTAACATAAAATAAAAAAAAATTTCGTCATGCCTATTCTAACGAGCCCAAACACGATGGGGTTGTAGGTTTTATCAAAGAATTCCTGTGGGCTTCTTCCGGCTTCATCATCAGATCAGCTCAATGACACCATAATATTGCATTGCCTTCCAGTTCTGACCTATTTTCAAAGTTTCAAGTCTCTAGGTCATCGGAAAGCTAGGATAAAATCGTTCGCAATATATATCTATAAATATTAGGTCTTTACTTATAAACTTGCCGATATTTTGTCACATACAGAGAAAATAATAACTTCTATGTTTTAAAACATTTAACAATATCTTGATTTACGAATGTCGAATTATGACCATGCATGATAGTCAACTATCAGTAAAAATAAAGTCCTTTTTTTAAGCTTTCATAGCATTAAAAAAAGATCTTGAAAGTTACTCTTTTTTTTGTGAGCCAAAAAAGGGTGACCGGAGGGGTTGTAACTTAGCCAAAACTTATTTTTTTCGCTTATCGTAAATGGAATAGGTTAGCATAGTGTTCAAACATTAGTACATAAAAGTTTTGTTACAAGAGTGTTAACGGTTGTTAAATGAACAAAGAAAATGCTAGTATGAAAAATGCAACTTCTTGAAAATTCTCCATACAAATCGGCAATTTCATAGGTAAAGACTTATTATATACGGTTACGAAAACCTGCTTATTTTTAATCATAATACAATTTTCACCAATATTTTAGACTTAAGCGTGTGGGCCGGAGAGTCGCATGCTTTTAAAACTTTAGGTCGCTATTGCGTTACATGAGCAACGAATGTGTTTGTAGCTGTTACAATAAAGCACGTTCCAGACGGATTTAATCACGCCTCCCAACCAAGGTCACCTTGGTGGAAGCTTGATGGGGGCGTGGTTTCCATCCGTGGATTGTGTTGCGGCTACACGAGTTTACATCCAAGCGCCGCCAACTAGGGCTGCCAACCATACTATAATAATATGTCGTATTATACTATGTTTCGGGTCTGCGTGCTATATACTATTGAAGAAATATATAGTACGCAAAAATACTATATTTTCAACATCGATCGCTAAGAAACAAATGTTTCTTTTTTTTTAATTTGTGATCGTGAATTTTGACTGATTCTATAGCGTGTAGTGTATAGTCACACCATATAACAAATACTATGTGTATAGTGTATTGTATCTGAATTCTGAACGTATCTATCTGTCTTATTGCGTTCCAAACTTGTCAATATAAAATTGACAACTTAATTAAATCTTAATCCATGGACGAAATATATCTTAATCTTAACCATGGACGAATTTCTTTCATGTCTTAACTTAATCAGTAATACTGATACAATCGTAAGTAAGTTAAAAACGAGTTTTTAATTTACTTATATTTAATTAATATTGATGGTAGAAAATAATATGAGACTTTTATTTTGATTCATGATTGTTTTATTTATGGTTTATGATTTTGACCAAAACATTGTTCAAAAATGCAAAAAGTTCAAAAAATATAGTTTTTATAAAAAGTAAAATATAATAATATATTTGCCTAATTTTTGCCTTTTCCATAAACTACTATATTATTTTAAAGTGTACTAATTTTTTTAGCCTTATTTGAAAAATACTGTATTTCGCCTTAGACATGTTGGCAACCCTAGCGCCGACACTCTTTCTCATTCCACGGTAAAGATATCTATCAGTACTGTAACTCGGCCCTGTCCTTGAAATAATTACCTAAATAAACCCGCGCTGGTTCAATCAATTAATTTTAAGGCAATAATATAACTAGATTAACAAAACTAATGGTAAAATAAAAATAAAAAAAAATACATTATTGATGGGAGAAACAAATTATTTAATAATCCTTAGTACAATACCTACGTATTATATAATATTTTAAGTATACTTAATCTTAGCTTTCGGACTTTCCAGGTATTTAAAAATGTAAGGTATCTCTGGATTATTGGTTAATTATATTTATAATAAAAACAGCACAATCTGCACTTTGCAATAGTAAGAACTTATATTTCAATCAATAGTACCTATTGAATTTTTAGACTTTTGGCATTCAGAATGTTATTTCTATATTAAGGTAATAAATATAATAGAAAAAAACCCGGCCAAGTGCGTTTTGGGCAACACGCCGTACGGTTCCGTAGATACCTTATACCACACCATATTTAATACCATTATAATTTTTCGTCTGCAAAAATAACTTTGTTTTTCAGTGTTGTTATGAATGACAAAGTTATATTTGCGGTTATGGAAAATGTGCTATATCTGAAAAACTAATTACTATATCTCATTTAAACCAATTTTTATTGAAAGTAATTATTAAGACCTACATGCAGCATATATGTTTTATAGATTTTTCACTTTCTTATTTCAAAAGTTAAAGGGGGGGGGGGGAGGATAAACATTTTACCACTTTGGAGGAGTATATCTTTCAAACCTTAGACTTTGAGAAAAAAATGTCTTAAAAACCTCAATGTCAATTTTAAAGACCTATCTATTGACACCTCACACGTTCGCAGTTTCAGTTCCATGTATGGAGAGCCCCCCCTTAATCTTTATTTTTGTTATTTTTGTGTTAAAATCGTTAAGCGGTTAACAGAATACATCTACCAACCAAGGTTCAATTGTGTAATATTAATACTTTTGGAATAAAATGGCTGTGACAGAAGGACAGATAGACAGACAGACATGACGAATCTATAAGGGTTCCGTTTTTTGCCATTTAGGCTACGGAACCCTAAAAATACTAGAAAAAATTGACTCACCCGTAACCCGTAGCAGCCGAGCCATTTGAGCCCGTCTGAACTGCGAGGGCTGAGTCAATATTTTATAGTATTTTTTCTATTATATTTATTACCTCGTACATCTTTCGTTCATCACTGCGGCGCATTCGCGACTGTTTGTGTACCGAGTGCAGACTGCAGACTGAACTCGAGGGCCGAGGCACGTAGGTACGACTCGCTTTTCGACTATTTGTACAGATGACACTTGCATATAAATTGGCAAGAGAAAGATGAGACAAAAGATGCGCAATAGCCACAAACACTAAAATTTGTGGCGCTGACATCTTTTGTCTCGTTTTTATCTTGCCAATAAAATGCCGGGCAGTATATGAAGTTGGAGTACTGATAAATATCATTACCGTGCCTGTGTTGGAACTCGCGCCCTTCCACCAAGGACGTTGAAGGTCATTTGGATTGGTTGGAGAAATTTGGATTAAATCTGGCGTCTAGATGGATTAAATCAAGCAAGGTCACCTCTGTTGGGAGGCGTGATTTAATCCGTCTGGAATATGCTTAAATATGTAACGGCTACAAATACATCAACCCACCGCTACAGGCTCCGATTGATCTGGAATTCGACGATTTAACAAAAAACATAACCTCAAAGCATGCGACTCTCCGGCCCACATGTTTTTGTCAATCATTCTGCCGGGAAGCCGGTACAATCGATTTGATATCTGAAATAAGAATGTATATCGTCGGTACATTACTTCTAGGTTGTTTCAGAATGGAAACAGAACAGATATGTATGTACTATGGGCAACAGCTTCGCTTAAAAAGTTAGCAAAAAAATTGTGTGCGCACGTATCCCCCTGCACGAACGAAATATATTATGTTATGACGGCGGCGGCGCGGCGTGCAACCGATTTTAACCTTAAGAGGAAACACTACGGTCGAGAGAATTGAAAAATTCCTATACAAAGTTGACAAAATCAACGTTTCGTTGTCCCCTGTTTTATCCTCCAAAACCAGACCGATTTAAATACTATTTTCATTCCAATTTAAAGAAAGGGTTTGGCTGTGTTCCTATGTTTTTCTTTTTTTCATAAATTAATTATTAAAACCGATATTAATCTTTAAAAAACCTAAAAAATTGCCATTGTTTAGACATCCAGCAATCAAAATTGACGAGATTATATAAAAAAATCAAAACATAGAAACACAGCCAAAGCATTCTTTTAAATTATAATGAAAATAGTATTTAAATCGGTCTGATTTTGGAGGAGGAAATAGGGGACAACGAAACGTTGATTTTGTCAACTTTGTATAGGAATTTTTCAATTCTCTCGACCGTGGTGTTTCCTCTTAAGAGTTGTGGTTAAGTGACGTTGTTGTCCATAGTACATCTGTATGAATTTCTAAAACAGGAGATGTAATTCTATAGAGTACCTACTTAACCAAACGAAAGGTGCGTGTTCGTTCGTATCGTGACGTGAGACTTATAGGTATGTACGTACTTAGTATCCAACCGAAACGGACGAGCTTCGTCGTCCCTCGCCACGCGCCCGCGCCTACTCGCTTCGACCGCAAACTTTTTGAATACCTACCTACCTAGGTATTATCCATGCATGAAAATGACACAAATTCATTCTGTCCATCACTCATGTATTTAAGATATTAAATATGTAAACTCTAATAATACTAATATTTTTTATAAGCATCAATGGCTCGGACAAACAAAAAAATTGAAAATATTAAAAGTCCATGCCTTAATTTGGCACAAATTTATTTCATAGGGATTTTTAAGTGATCTGAGGTATATGGTACTTGTTTTTCAAATTGTAATATTTTTTTGACGGTGTTATTAATGTACGGGTCCCACGTCTGTTTCCATGGACGAAAATGACACAAATTAGGTTTGTACACTACGCAGGCTATCTTAAATACAATACTATTGTTTCTTTTTACTTTAAAACAATTTTGACAGTTTAGACGGTTCTCACACTGGCGACGCGCGCGGTCGCGGCGCACCCACGCGCGTCTTTTACGTTGTATGCAAGTACATTAATTTGTACAGAAAACCGCCTCGTCCAACACACCAAGGCGCGCCACGGTGCGTGAGCACGCACCGCCGCGTGCCGCCGGCGATCCGCGAGCAGTTTGCACCAGCAGGCGCGTTACCGTGGGGTACAACACACTGCGACGCGCCCCGCGGCTGGTTTTCGATGATCGTTTCGTTACGATGGCGGGATTTCCTCTGGTTTTCAAATGTTTCGTGGCTTGGATATACGCCCATTTTAGTGCCATTTGGTAGGTACATTATGCAGCACATGAGGTTATACAAAACTGTAAAAAATCTGTTATTTATTTGATTGAATATCATTACGCTGTCGTGGAAGCCCAGCGTGCCGTTGACCGTACCTACCTACTCGTATGTTATTAAAATTCCGTCATTAATATCGAGATGGCAAATCTAAATTATTTGTCTGGACGTTTTAATCTCATGAGTGATTTTATATGTGTTCAGTTTTTTTTCCTTTTGAGGTACGGAACCCTAAAAACCTGGAAATTAAAACAAAACAACTTCAAAATTTAATGCCTCTAAAAAACAAGCGGCGGGGACGCGTCAGACGCCGAATGGCGCGGAGGCGCGGAGAAAACCGTTCGAACAGGCGTTGCGCCGTCACCGCGCGCGTGAAACGCCAAACCGCGCCCCGCGACGACGGCGCGCGTTGGCAGTGGGAGAATCGCCTTAGAGTCCAATTATTTATAACCACCACAAATAATCGAATTTCTCAAGATGCATCGGCTAGATGTGACACAAAACGCAAAAATAAACTAATTATATGCCAATGTATCGACAGGCAAGAATTCATAAACTTTAGAATTCTTGAAGGTTATACCCTCAAAATAACGTATTCCGATCGGTCTATTTTCTAGAAACAGCCTAATGATTCTGACCGACCGACGATATGGTAACCCTACACTGTGATTGTTCATAGTAAATAAATTTGCAAATTTCTCTAAAACGAGTAAAGATATTCTGAAAATATGTTTTCGGGTCGTTTATCGTGATCAAACGATTACAAAAACCTGCTTATTTTTAATCTTAATGCAATTTTCATCAATATTTTAGACTTAAGTGTGTGGGCCGGAGAGTCGCATGCTTTTAAAACTTTAGATCGCGATATCTTTGACCCTGTTGCGTTACATGAGCAACGAAAGTGTTTGTAGCTGTTACAATGAATATGTAACGGCTACAAATACATCAAACCACCGGTACAGACTCAGATTGATCTGGAATTCGACGATTTAACAAAAAACATAACCTCAAAGCATGCGACTCTCCGTGCCACATGCTTTTGTCAATCATTCTGCCGGGAAGCCGGTACAATCGATTTGATATCTGAAATAAGAACGTATATCATCGGTACATTACTTCTAGGTAGTTTTAGAATGGAATTATTCAGTGGCACGGAGATTCGCATGCTCACATTCATGGACCCCTAAACGGTCAAGCATTTCCCGTCAAGCACATAAATATTTCTGCTTGTCAATCACATTTTGATCATCTAGGATAGGAGCGATGCTTGACAAGCACCACAGAATAGATAGATCACCGAGACCAATCAAAAGTAGGCCACGCCCCCTATTGGTAGGTTACGTCAGTTACGTGCAAGAAGCTTATACCCCCAATGGAGATTGCACGGCCAGTGTCATTGAAAAAGGTCCTTAAGTGACGTGACGGCTTATTGCTACCTCTTTCTTTAGTGTTACAATACGTTTTCGTTGATCGTCGTTCGTTCGTTCGTGAGAAACGAAAACGTGCCTATTGTAACACTATAGAAAGAGGTAGCAATAAGCCGTCACGTCACTTAAGGACCTTTTTTCAATCTTCACTATGACACCGGCCGTGCAATCTCCATTGGAGGTATAAGCTTCTTGGTTACGTGTACTTGCTTGACCGTTTAGGGGGTCCATAAACGGTCAAGCGTTTCCCGTCAAGCACGTATTTTTTCTGCTTGTCAATCACATTTTGATCGTATAGGAGCTGCTTGACATCAAGCACGAAAACAACTACGTGCTGGGCCCTATTTAATAACGTGACAATTTGTAAATCGTCGCGACAATTTGGTTTACATTGCGGTGTAGCTATGAGTAGTTTATTTTACTTTCAAATCGATTGAAGCAATGGATATAAAAATGCCATGACAGGTGACAAATTGTCACGTTTATTATATAGGGCCCTGGATACGTGCTTGATGAAAACTTGCAATGATTGTCAAGCACTGCTTGTTCGTTTAGCTACATGCTTGAAGGTGTTACTTACCAGAACAAAACTTCCACACAGGATAAAAGGAAAGCAATGGGGTTGGCAACGCAAAGCTAATTGTAGATGTCGCTGTGTACGCTTGTTCCTAAGACAGTAGACGTTCAGAACAAAATGTATGGGAAAATAGGTATTTATTTTGTGGTATTTTTATAACGAAAAGGACCCATTGACCCAAAATGTATATAAAAGACTATTCTACAATGCAAATGCCGGAATTGAAAGCCAAATTAAGACGTTTTTATTCTTACAGAATTTATTATTTTTTTCTATATCCAGATTTTTTGGGAAGTAAGTGTCAACACTTTTAAAGTCTTTTACACAAAATTTAATCATTTTAAAGCTAAAAAAACTATTTTTTAAGTAAAAGTCCTTTGTTTTCATAGCTCTCGTGGAACAAGCGTACGCAGTGCCATTTTGACAGTTGCCTTCCCATTGCAATGATTGTCAAGCATTGATTGATCGTTTAGCAACATGCTTGAAGGTGTTAGGCCGGGTCCATAGCACATGTTTTGCTCTACACAATCAACAAAAACATCTACACAAAACATTGTTTCGCGAAACATTTTTGTGTAGAGAAACAATGTTTTTGCTTTGGAAAACACGTACACAAAACATTTTGCACGGCAGGGTATTGTCGTAGTCTGTGGCAGGGTTGCCAGATGTCTTAATCGGTAAATCGCAGAAAATCAGCCCGCAAATCCATTTCTGATTGAAGTAGCCCAAAATCGCAAACATTGTTATCGACGCAACATATTTCGGAAACTTATAGGTGTGAGTCTGCAGATGCTGAAAACATGAAACAAAGCAAGATATTCAAATTGTTAAGCTATCTAAGTACATATTGTTTGTTAAGATTTAATTGAAATAAGTAAAAACTTTTATATTTTTATTTTGTCTCTTTTCGTAAACTTACCTTTAGGTAAAGTCCTTTTAACTTATTATACAGAGCCCAGCAAACCTCAGGAATAATTAATGATAGTTGCTGTTTAGAAATTTTCAGGTAATACATTAAACTTGTGAAAGAGTCTCCGGTGGTTAAAAATCTAAATGTTATACCAAGAGACGCATTTCAGGTGTGATCACATCACTCCGCCACTTTGTGCTTTTTTCCACATCCACTCTTATCATTGAAGAATTATCTTCGAAATCTGATTCGGAGCAGCGAAAAAAGTTTCTTAGACCAAATCGATCTTCTATTTTCAATTCCTGATAAATATTAAAATTTCGCCTCTGTAAATAAGGTCTAACTTGAAAGAGATGCTTTTTTTTTCTTAACAAGTCTAAAATTACTAAAATTGAAACTACATCTTCCTCATCCGAACATATTTTGTTTGATATGCTAGCTCTGAGCAAGTAAGTGATCACTATGTTTTTCACTACTACGTGAAACAGAGAAAGATATTTAAACTAGAAAACTAGGTTTTGCAGTCTTGCTAACTAGGCTAATACGAAACGTGCTGAAAAAATGTTTTTTTTTTTATAAAGTGCTAACATAAAATCCTAAATTGGCAACACTGAAGTTTTGTCTACACAAGCCACGCAATCGCTGTGGACGGCGTGTGTAGAGAAACATGTTTCGGAAACAATGTTTTGTGTAGATGTTTTTGTTGATTGTGTAGAGCAAAACATAAGCTATGGACCCGCACCCTGATTATCTAAAAAGAAACTATTTAGCGACCGGTTTCATTCTACATACATTGCTACTTTTCTTTGGTATGTTTTTTTTTAATCCAAAAAGAAGTAGCAATGGATCACTATCATCTATGAACTGCAACCGGTCGCTAGGTGGTTTCTAATTAGATAATCAGCCCGAAGGCCTTACTGGAACAAAACTTCGATTCAGGATAAAAGAAAAGCAAAAAAATAAACAAAAAGGGTCTGATAAAATATTTTATTTATTGTTAATACTTTTATGTACCCGCAACGAAACGGATAAGGTATACATAATATACATATACAGTGCCTTTGGTCTTGAACTAGCGATAATTTAAAGGCGTGTAATACACCTAATTTTATCGACAAAAACACCCACATGTTGAGGTCTATCCCCACTCCTGTTGGAATGGCCGCCATTTTAAATTTGACTTTCTATTTTAGATGACCCTGCAGAAAAAGATTAATTTCTCCAGATTTAGAAGTCCTACAGTTATAACAAAAATATTTTTTGAAAGCCTAGTGATTTAAAAAAGAAAGTGTATATTTTTTTTGTTTAAATACGTCATAAAAAATTACTGAAATAAAATTTTATACGAAATTTGTGCGATTTTTTTGAGTTTTTATTACATTTCTCAAAAACTAGGACATTAGTGTCCACTTTTTTTGCTCAACTCAAATACACAGAAATATTATCTACAAAACGATTTTAAAATTTATTGCTCTATGTTGCATATTTTGAGAGTTATTTTTGTTTGAACTATGAACCTTACGTAACCAAAAAATGATTATTTTCGAAAATGGACATAATTACAAGCATTTTGAACATATTTTAAATTAGGTTGATAAAATTATCTGAATACTAATTTCATCAAATGATAAAATCTAGTTTTTAGGAATTTCGTTTTTTTTTATTTTCGAAAATAACCATTTAGTACTTGTCAAGGTCATATTCAAACAACAATAGCTCTCGAAATATGTAGCATAGAGCAATAAATTTTTGAGTCGTTCTGTAGATAATATCCCTGTGTATTTGAATAATGCAAAAAAAGGAAACATTAATTTCCTAGTTTTTGAGAAATGTAATAAAAAGTCAAAAAAATTGCACAAATTTCGTATAAAATTTTATTAGAGTAATTTTTTATGACGTATTTAAATCAAAAATTAAAACATTTTATTTTTTAAATTGATAGGTGATATTATTAGCTTTTGAACAGTATTTTTGTTATAACTGTAGGACTTCTAAATCCGGAGAAATTAATATTTTTCTGCAAGGTCATCTAAAATAGAAAGTCAAATTTAAAATGGCGGCCATTCCAACAGGAGTGGGGATAGACCCCAACATAAGGGTGTTTTTATCGATAAAATTAGGTGTATTAAACGCCTTTAAATTATCGCTAGTTCAAGTCAAGACCAAAGGCACTGTATAACATATATTAAAACAAAATGGTTATCGATTCCACAAAATCAATATCGATGACGTAGAATCGGATTTTTTGGTGGGCATCCGTCACGTCACTAGACTTGGGGGATTTTGATGTTAGTAGTTCTATAATTCATCCGTGTTTGACATGTGTCAGACAGAACTAAATTCTCTTCCCCGCAAATTGCTAGAATGCACCTGGCGCAGGCCTCCTTCACTCGCTCAAGGACGCGCGATAAGCACATACCGCTAGCCGTTCGTTCGAACGAACAAGTGAGCAGCAGGCAGCCACACGCCCGCCTGTGTAGTCGCGCGGCATCTTATTCCCTGCGTAGATATTTCCTCTTTATAATAGTAACGAATAGTTTATAATGTCAAATCAACATAACTGTGCCGTGTACGGATATCAAAATCAAAAAACCAGTAAACAATTGTCATTTATCACAGTATGATATATGCTACGCAGTTCATTTAAAAGAAGACAACCCTAAGGTTGCGTCGTCAGAAAAGGTAAGAGCACGCGATAGAAAGAGAGGCAACTACTAGGTGAACTGCGCGACCTGAATTGCACTTTATTGTATTAGAGATAAAGTCGCTATTTATTTAAATTACTTTGCCAAGTGCTGCTTCTGTACTTGTACTATTAGTTATTCTGTGCCTGGCGGCCATTTTTCAACCTCAAAAAAGAAAAAATATGAAGAAATTATAGTCTTCAGATGGGTCTCCACTCCACCAAAGGAAAATGGTCAACTTTTGTGTTGTCAACACGTGTTGGTGACAAAAGTTTCTGTAATGACTAATGAGCGGTTTTCTGACAGCAGAGAATTTTAGTATAATTTTATGTCGATAGATGGCGCTACTTCAAGTAGGTAGATTTTTAACTTATTATTTCCCACAAATGGTCATATTGGTCATAGAAAAGTTCATCGTAACACGCCAACGAATTACATTTCATATTTTTCATAAAAAGCTACCTACTTAGTTCAACGACATCTAGTTCTTTTTTATGTACTACTTTTTTTCTTAAACTGCCTTTTGAAAACCACTCATTACCTTGTGTTTAAGTAAGTACCTACTACCTACCTACATTGTAATATTTATAATAATTACAGAATTTACAATCAATTTGTACATAAACACACATTACTGTATTGAAAAGCTACCAATACAACGTGTAACAGAAAGGGGGTATCAACCCAAGGATGTTTATATAGGGAGTAAGTACTCCACAAAAATTTTCACTTATCGTATAAAAGAAATTCAACTTTATTGCTTTTGTCATAGAGTTGAAATTCTATCGACGACATTGACTGAAGGCACTACTGTGTGAATGAGACAACACCAGGTGGAGGTCGGTGTCTCGTTCGCACAATTGCCATTACTAAGCAATAATACCACGATAGTAGGACAAAAAATATGTACGTTACCAATCAAGTAGTGTATCAAAATTAAGGATTCGGAGTGGGAAGTCGAATATGTATATATTCGACTTCCCACTCTCTCATAATACTATTTAAATTAATATTTAAATAGTATTATTTAAATATTAATTTAGAATGACACATAATAATTGTAATATAAAACAGAACTTACTCTTTTGATTTAATTATATATCTACAATAATGCTAATCAGCTATCATCGGTGAGGTGGTAATAAATGGAAGTGTCAATTCTGGCAACTCCGATTTTGACCTTGGCGCCGAATTTCAATTTAAGAATTTCAATCTATAGGAAATGTTACTTTACAAAACTAGTGTGACCATAAATACTGCACCATTTCAGATTTCCAAAAAAACGAAATTGTTCTATTGAAATGGCTAGGCTAGGTCGCAGGCGAGACGGTAAAATTAATAATAATAATCAAATTCATGTTTGTGCGCCTATTTCGATGAAACTCGGTTTTTGGTACGATTTTGACAAGAAAATAACAACGAAATGTTGAAAATTTTAAAAATCCAAGATGGCGGCCAACTTTTTTGTTTTTGGGCCGATTTCTATGAAACTCGGTTTTCGGTACTATTTTGACAAGAAAATAATAACGCAATTTTTGAAAAACTAAAAATCCAAGATGACGACGTCTTTTTTGTTTTTGGGCCGATTTCGATGAAACTCGGTTTTTGGAACTATTTTGACAAGAAAATAACAACGCAATTTTTAAAAAACTAAAAATCCAAGATGGCGGCCAGCTTTTTTGTTTTTGGGCCGATTTTGATGAAACTCGATTTTTTGTACGATTTTGACAAGAAAATAACAACGCAATGTTGAAAATTAAAAAAATCCAAGATGGCGGCCAACTTTTTTGTTTTTGGGCCGATTTTGATGAAACTCGGTTTTCGGTACGATTTTGACAAGAAAATAACAACGCAATGTTGAAAATTTAAAAAATCAAAGATGGCGGCCAACTTTTTTGTTTTTGAGCCGATTTCGATGAAACTCGGTTTTCGGTACTATTTTGACAAGAAAATAACAACGCAATTTTTAAAAAACTAAAAATCCAAGATGGTGGCCAACTTTTTGTTTTTGGGCTGATTTCGATGAAACTCGGTTTTTGGAACTATTTTGACAAGAAAATAACAACGCAATTTTTAAAAAACTAAAAATCCAAGGTGGTCACCAACTTTTTTGATTTTGGGCCGATTTCGATGAAACTTGGTTTTTGGAACCATTTTGACAAGAAAATAACAACGCAATTTTTAAAAAACTAAAAATCCGAGATGGCGGCCAACTTTTTTGTTTTTGGGCCGATTTTGGTAAAACTCGGTTTTTGGTACGATTTTGACAAGAAAATAACAACGCAATTTTTAAAAAACTAAAAATCCAAGATGGCCACCAACTTTTTGTTTTTGGGCCGATTTCGATGAAACTTAGTTTTTTGAACTATTTTGACAAAAAATAACAACGCAATTTTTTAAAAACTAAAAATCCGAGATGGCAGCCAACTTTTTTGTTTTTTGGCCGATTTTGATGAAACTCGGTTTTTGGTACGATTTTGACAAGAAATTATTTTCTTGACAAAATCGTACCAAAAACCGAGTTGTTATTTTCTTGTCAAAATAGTAACAAAAACCAAATTTCATTGAAATCGGCCCAAGAACAAAAAAGTTGGCCGCCATCTTGAATTTTTTAAGTTTACAACATGGCGTTGTTATTTTCTTGTCAAAATCGTACCAAAAACCGAGTTGTTATTTTCTTGTCAAAATAGTAACAAAAACCAAGTTTCATTGAAATCGGCCCAAGAACAAAAAAGTTGGCCGCCATCTTGAATTTTTTAAGTTTTCAACATGGCGTTGTTATTTTCTTGTCAAAATCGTAACTCATAACTTGTTCTTAAAAAAGATTTTTTTAATAAATAATTATTTTCTGTTCTTTAGTTAACGAGCTAAACAAAAAATATACCACCGCCTATCAGAGTACTCGTCAAGCCCATTCAAACGAGTCCAAACTCGAAGGGGTTGAAAGGTTTTAATTGCAGAGTTCCTGTGGCCTTCTTCCGGCTCCATCATCAGACTCTTGGATACTATTACCCAACAGAGCACTCGTCAAGACGATTCAAACGAGCCCAAACTCGATGGGGTTGCATGATTTCAATATTGAGTTCCTATGGCATGGCCTCCAGACTTCATCATCCGACCCTTAACCTTGTCTCCCGTCAGAGTACTTGTCAAGACAAATTCTAACAAGCCCAAACACGATGGGGTTGTATAGTTTCATTCATCATAGAGTTCCTGTGGCGTTCTTCCGGCTTCATCATCAGATCAGCTCAATGACACTGTAATATTGCATTTCCTTCCATTTCTGACCTGTGTTCAAAGTTTCAAGTCTCTAGCTCATCGGGAATTGAGTATAAAATCGTTTGCAAAATTTTAGTCCGATCAACGGGGCTTATGCGACCCGAATAATTCTCCCGTCAATGAAATTTGGCATGTGATGACGATAGGTAATACAGATTACGGATGCAAAATAAGCCAATAAATTTTATTACGAGAAGTTAGGTATTTTTACCTAAACATAAAAATCGCTTATATCTCTCTGTGAATATTTCCTCGGGCTGAAACACTTTCTGTTTACGTACTTATGTACTTGTTAGAATAAGTATGTAAAGTAATCCAATCTTTTTTCGACTTCAGAAATACCCCAAATTTAACTTTTAACTTTTTTCAATTTATCTTCTATTGATAAAATTGTCTGTTGATTATTCTTTTTTAATATGTTTTTATATCTTTAAATACATAGCTTTGTTCAGTAAGCCAATAAATTTTCTTCTTTAATCATGTTTTTTTTATTTTTTGAACTTAAGTGGTTATTTACGTAATGTGTAAAAATACTCGGTCCATTTTTATACTTTTATTAGATAAATTATTTTATATTAAAACAGATTTGTCAATAATCCAAGAAATTTTCGAACGCGCATATATTTTTTATGATAATCGCCGATTTAGGATAGAGCGTAAGGGTTGACCTTCACTTGACTACTTGGAGCTGCTTAGCCACGCACTTTTGGAGTAGTGTAAGCGAGTTTGATTGGTGGCCACCGTTATTAAAAATTATGTTTCAAGAGTTTAAAGGTTTATTGAACGCCATTCCTTAGCCAAATGGTTGCATAAAAAGTTAGACGCTATTTTGCGTAAAAAACCCGAGCCTTGAAGAAAACGAAAAACATTGATGCCTACATCAACGCCACAGGTCGTACTTCGTACCCTGCGTAAAAGGTATCTCCAGTAATAACGCCAAATTTTAAATTTGGCCAATGACATCAGTTGATGTAGAGAGGTCGTTTTCGGCGTTCAAATTGATACTGGGTGATAAACGTTTTTTAGGGTTCCGTACCCAAAGGGTAAAAACGGGACCCTATTAGTAAGACTCCGCTGTCCGTCTGTCTGTCTGTCTGTCTGTCATCAGGCTGTATCTCATGTATTTGTGATAGCTAGACAGTTGAAATTTTCACAGATGATGTATTTCTATTGCCGCTATAACAACAAATACTAAAAACAGAATAAAATTAATATTTAAGGGGGGCTCCCATACAACAAACGTGATTTTTTTGCCGTTTTTTCCTCTATATTAATAACGACAACAGGTAGACAGTTAAAATTTTCACAGATGACGTATTTCTACTGCCACTATAACAACAAATACTAAAAACAGAATAAAATAAACATTTAAGTGGGCTCACATACAACAAATATGATTTTTTGCCGTTTTTTGGTACGAAACCCTTCGTGCGCGAGTCCGACTCGCACTTGGCCGGTTTTTTTATTTTGCATTGTGCATATTTTAGACATATTAACAGTTTTTAGTGCATATTTTAGACTTTTTAGTGCATATTTGCATGCATATTTTGGCACTTTGTTAGTGCATACTTTGTCCGAAGTCTAGCCTATTCAAAAAGAAGAGTGTATTGTGTTCACGGTTCATGTATGTTTGTATGTATGTACAACAGATTTGGATGTACGCTAACTAAGTGAACATGGCCTTTTTTGAAAAACCCCCTGATGCCAAATATAGTAGATAGGGACCATCAATCTGAACAACTTTTACTATGGGACCAACTCTGAAATTGAAAAAAAAATCAGCTGTTTCATACAAAAAATAATGACGAATAAAATCTGCATACAAACAATATTAACGAAATTGTCAAAATGTATCTAAGGCAGCCATTACAAATGCTCATGGAAGCATCAGTCAAATTCCATCAGTCATGTCAGTCACGGCTGTGACTGACGATTAACCTACCGTGTAATGGGGTGACTGATGGTTGTATGAAGTTGATTTCTTCTTTCCATCAGTCAGTCAGTCAAACATAATTCATGACTGATGGAATTTGACTGACGCGTGCATGAGCGTGTAATGGCTGCCTAACAGCTGTTTTTTTGTGGTTTCAGAGTTGGTCCCATAGTAAAAGTTGTTCAGTTTGATGGTCCCTATCTACCAAATTCAGCATTAGGGTTTATTTTTTGATTTCCCATTACTCTCGTAGTCCGGAAAGTAGTGACACTCAACTCAAGGTATGGCGAGGTCAAAATTTTGTCATTAGATAAATTCACATTTCACATGGCAATATTTAGGCTTTTCAGGTAAAACTGAGCTGATTTAACTCAGTAGCCATCTGCCCCCCCTTGGCAGGTAAAGGGAGGCATTCATAGTTTCACGCCGCCACCGCACTTCAGAAAAAAAAATCGGGTTGCACTCCGGGAGTGCCGGCAGAAGTGAAAACTTGAATATTAACGTTGTGCATTTTGATATTTTAGAATGGTTAGGGAATAATTTTGCACGAATTGCCGTCTTACGAATTTACTCTGCATTTGAATTTACGAATACAGAACAGTATTGTACGAAAGTCTTATCCATAGCTTGACAGAAAATCTAGAGTTTTGACATTGAATTAAAAAATTAGCGCGTTGCTATGGTGACACAAGTGTTTACGTCTTGAAATGACGCGCCGCCATTTTCACCGCGCCCCGTAGAAAGAGAGGGGGATACTTCCGCCGCCGGCTGTCTACTCTCCATCCGTCACATCCGTCTTACGAATTTTCGATCAGGGTCACGTGATTCTTACTGACGCGAGTTTAGCATTCCCCATTACAAAAAGCTTACAACGCCGCTAAAGAAGTTTTCACTTCAAAAATCATATCTCCTTCAACCTACCACTTCGAGTGTGGTATTATATCATGATAAATCACGGATGAGGAATCCATTTTTGAGACATTTAATATACAGCTGATTCAAAGAAAAACCGGCCAAGCCAAATGAATAGTATCGTTTTACCTGAAAATAAAACGGTTATTAAATATAATTACCTTATTCAAAGCCTAATAATACACATTATAGTATTATACTTGACTTCCGGCCTAAATTCGTGAACAACAATGCCGCCCATTGGCTAAAATCATCCAATCAGCGATTACTTCTTGTTCGCGCCAAAACTTCCACTACCGGGCATGGCATTTTTTGGGGTACTTACCCAATTTATGTTGGTGTGACAGCTTGAGTTCACTATGGCTTCTGTTACTTAGCAATAGACTGTTGATAATGTTTTTAATTTGTCTCTTGTTTTAATGTCAATATATTTTTGGATTATAAAAGAACTACTGTTTTCTTATAGCTAATACCTAACTTAACGTTCAATTTAATATGGTAACTAAGTAAAACTGGAAGTGTGCAAAAATGTTCAATTTAAAAAAAAAGAAAGTTCTACAAAAGTTTTTCCGAGATGGATATGGACCGTCGGACACTGGGGCGCTCTAAAGAATTAGCGATCGAAACTCGTTACTAATGATAACTGCGTAAACTAAGCACGGAAATGATGGCACGGATGAGCTAGAGACTTGAAACTTTGAACATATATCAGAACTGAAAGGCAATTCAATATTATGGTGTCACTGAGCTGATCTGATTATTGAGCCGGAAGAAGGCCACAGGAACTCTATGATGAAACCATGCAACCCCATCGTGTTTGGGCTCGTTTGAATCGTCTTGACGAGTACTCTAATGAGAAATAGTGTTCAAGGGTCTGATGATGGAGCCGGAAGAAGACCACTGGAACTCTGTCATAAAACCGTGCAAACCCATCGAGTTTGAGCTCGTTTGAATCGTCTTGACGAGGTCTTTGTTGGGAAATAATTTCACACTACACACATTTTTAACCGACTTCAAAAAAAGGAGGAGGTTCTCAGTTCGTCGGAATCTTTTTTTTTTTTTTTTTTATGTATGTTGCTCGATTACTCGAAGACGGCTGGACCGATTTGAAAAATTCTTTTTTTGTTTGAAAGTATATACTTCCAAGTTGGTCCCATTGTCATAAAATCAGGATCTGATGATGGGATCCTGGAGAAATCGAGGGAACTCTTCAAATATTATAGGCACATTTATAGCGATTTTAGTATTTTCTTAAGTAACTTGTGCATTTGCTTTTGAAAAGTACCATTTTGGTGAAGTGGAATTGATGATGAAGACCAGCATAGATGATCATCGGAACTATTTAATACGAAGTATAGAGCGGCGGTAATCTGAGAAAAGACGCTTAGAAAACACTTTTCGCAGAAGTCATCACGGAAATACGAAAATTTGATATCGATGCATTCAGTACGATGCCCTGATCACAAATATATAAGATGACAAGCGCGAAAATGGTGGGGGTAGAAACTGTGACGTCATAAAGTTTTCAGTACCAAGAAATAATATAAACGTATCATGTGGTATACCAAATGAAAGGGCTTTGTGAGTAGATTACGAATATATAAGACACTATAAAATGTTTACTACTTGGTCTAACAAATTATGAGAAAACGTCGAAAGATTTCACGATTCCGGGTTGCCGTTGAACAGCTCTGGACTGAAAACGACTGAATGGATTTCTGCAAAATACTTATCAAATTACTCTAAACATCTTCTATTCTGGTGTCCAAAGGTAATTGACCAAAGATATTTAAAAATAAGAAAGTTACATCAATTTTATTAACAGCATAATTTTCTGTTATTTCTAAGTTCTGATTCCTATAATAGTCCAGTAGTCAAGTCGGTAAAATTCACTCTATTTGGAAATAATACGAGGAGTTTTGAATTTTTGTGCATCAGATGAGCTATTAATAATAGATTACCTTATACTCAGAATATCCAAACGGTATTCGTTGAATGTCATACAGGTTTACGCACCGACCTCAACGCACCAAGATGACGAAGTGGAAGCTATGTATGAGGAGATCTCTAAAGCCATGCATAGCTACAAAACCCACTACACTGTTGTGATGGGGGACTTCAATGCAAAGTTGGGGAAACGATGCGGTGATGAGCTAAGAGTGGGGCAATTTGGAGTTGGGCAACGGAATGACAGAGGCCAGATGCTGGCCGACTTTATGGAGAAGGAGAACCTCTTTATGATGAACTCCTTCTTCAGGAAGCCGGAAAGCCGAAAGTGGACCTGGATGAGCCCAGACGGTAAAGTCAGAAATGAGATAGATTTTATCATGTCGACGAAAAAGCAAATATTCAATGATGTCACTGTGATCAACGCTGTCAAGACGGGGAGCGATCACCGATTGGTACGTGGCACATTGAATATCAACCCAAAGCTGGAAAGAAGTCGACTGATAAAATCTACGCTCCGACCATTACCGGCCCAAACTCAAAACCCCGAAAGCTTTCAACTCGAACTCCAAGACCGCTTCGAAGCCCTTGAGAACAGCATAGATGTGGACGATCTAAACAACATGGTGGTGGATACTGTTCGTACGGTAGGGTCCAAGTTCTTTAAGACCCGCCGTCCCAAGCTAAAGAAACTCTCCGACCACACACTCCTACTCATGGATCAGAGACGAGAAATGAGGTTCCAGAGTTCAGCGGATGCTCATCGTTATAGGCAGCTTAATAGACAGATATCTAAGTCTTTGACGAGCGACCTTCGCCAATTTAATACGAATCGTATTAAAGAGGCCATCGAGCGGAATAAAGGCTCCAAAGTGTTCGCGAGAGATCTGTCTATTGGGCAAAGCCAGATGACGAAGCTGAAAACTGACGAAGGACGCATCATCTCATCGAAACCTGAAATCCTGAGGGAGATCGAGAGTTTCTATGGGCAGTTATATTCCACGCAGACACCTGTTGAAAGCAAGGCTAAAGACACCAGAGCCAAGCTTACCCGACACTATACCCAAGATATCCCGGACGTCAGCATGTACGAGATTAGTATGGCTCTCAAACAGCTGAAAAACAACAAGGCGGCGGGTGACGACGGAATCACTACAGAACTTCTGAGAGCGGGCGGTAAGCCGATACTTATAGAGTCCTCCAGAAGCTTTTCAATTCCGTCATCGTCGAGGGCAGAACGCCGAAGGCATGGAACATAAGTAAGGTGATTTTGTTCTTTAAAAAGGGTGATAAGTCCCTCTTAAAGAACTACAGACCCATATCACTTCTGAGCCATGTCTATAAGTTGTTTTCGAGAGTCCTTACGAATCATCTCGTTCGCAAGTTCGACGACTTCCAACCTCCCGAACAAGCCGGATTTCGAAAAGGCTTTAGCACCATAGACCACATCCATACGCTGCGGCAGGTTATACAGAAGACCGAAGAGTATAATCTGCCACTATGCTTGGCGTTCGTGGATTATGAGAAAGCCTTTGATTCGATTGAAACCTGGGCGGTGCTGCAGTCTCTCCAAAGGTGCCAAGTGGACTATAGGTATATCGAAGTGTTGAGGTACTTATACAAAAATGCCAACATGTCGATCCGAGTACAGAACCAGAGCACACGTCCTATCCAACTGCAGCGTGGTGTGAGACAGGGAGACGTTATTTCTCCGAAACTGTTCACAGCTGCTTTGGAGGACATCTTTAAGCTCTTGGACTGGAAAGGACTCGGCATCAACATTAATGGCCAGTACCTAACACACCTTCGTTTTGCCGATGATATAGTCCTTATGGCTGAGACCATGGAAGACCTGAACATAATGCTCGAAGATCTCCGTGGTGCTTCCCAAAGAGTGGGTCTCAAGATGAACATGGATAAGACGAAAATTATGTCAAATGGCCATGTTGTACCCTCTCCAGTTCATGTTGGGAACACTACTCTTGAAGTTGTTGACCACTACGTATACCTAGGACAGGCAGTCCAGTTAGGTAAGTCCAACTTTGAGAAAGAGATCTCTCGTCGAATCCAACTCGGGTGGGCAGCATTCGGGAAGCTTCGAAAAATCTTCGCGTCCGATTTACCTCAGTGTCTCAAGACGAAATTCTATGAACAGTGTGTGTTGCCAGTGATGACTTACGGTAGTGAAACGTGGTCGCTAACTATGGGTTTCATAAGGAGGCTCAAGGTCAGCCAGCGAAATCTTCGCGTCCTATTTACCTCAGTGTCTCAAGACGAAAGTCTATGAACAGTGTGTGTTGCCAGTGATGACTTACGGCAGTGAAACGTGGTCGCTAACTATAGGTCTCATAAGGAGGCTCAAGGTCAGCCAGCGTGCAATGGAGAGAGCCATGCTCGGCGTTTCCCTGCGTGATCGAATCAGAAACGAGGAGATCCGCAGGAGAACTAAAGTAACCGACATCGCTCGAAGGATTGCTCAGCTGAAGTGGCAATGGGCAGGACACATAGCGAGAAGAACTGATGGCCGTTGGGGCGGAAAGGTTCTGGAATGGCGACCGCGCACCGGACGGCGCTCCGTGGGTAGGCCCCCGACAAGGTGGACCGACGATCTGGTGAAGGTCGCGGGAAGCCACTGGATGCGGGCAGCGCAGGACCGATCGTCGTGGAGATCCTTAGGGGAGGCCTATACCCAGCAGTGGGTGTCATGCGGCTGATATGATGATGATGATGATTTAATAACCGTTTTATTTTCAGGTAAAACGATACTATTCATTTGGCTTGGCCGGTTTATCTTTGAATCAGCTGTATATTAAATGTCTCAAAAATGGATTTCTCATCCATGATTTATCATGATATGATACCACACTCGAGGTGGTAGGTATATTGAAGGAGATATGATTTTTGAAGTGAAAACTTCTTTAGTGGCGTTGTACGCTTTTTGTAATGGGGAATGCCAAACTCGCGTCAGTAAAAATCACGTGACCCTGATCGAAAATTCGTAAGACGGATGTGACGGATGGAGAGTAGACAGCCGGCGGCGGAAGTATCCCCCTCTCTTTCTACGGGGCGCGGTGAAAATGGCGGCGCGTCATTTCAAGATGTAGCAACGCGCTAATTTTTTATTTCAGTGTCAAAACTAGATTTTCTGTCAAGCTATGGATAAGACTTTCGTACAATACTGTTCTGTATTCGTAAATTCAAATACAGAGTAAATTCGTAAGACGGCAATCGTGCAAATTATTCCTTAACCATTCCAAAATATCAAAATGTACAACGTTAATATTCAAGTTTTCACTTCTGCCGGCACTCCCGGAGTGCAACCCGATTTTTTTTCTGAAGTGCGGTGGCGGCGTGACTCTATGAATGCCACCCCTTTACCTGCCAAGGGGGGGCAGATGGCTACTGAGTTAAATCAGCTCAGTTTTGCCTGAACTGCCTTAATATTGCCATGTGAATTCATCTATGACAAAATGTTGACCTCGCCATACATTGAGTTTAGTGTCACTACTTTCCGGAATACGAGAGTAATGGGATATCAAAAAATAAACCCTAATGCTGAATTTGATAGATAGGGACCATCAAACTGAACAACTTTTACTATGGGACCAACTCTGAAACCACAAAAAAAAACAGCTGTTAGGCAGCCATTACACGCTCATGCACGCATCAGTCAAATTCGATGGAATTTGACTGACGCGTCAGTCTAATTCCTGTCATGTCATGAACGTGATTCATGACATCAGTCATGAATCACGTTTAACTGACTGACTGATGGAAAGAAGAAATCAACTTCATGCAACCATCAGTCACCCCATTACACGGTAGGTTAATCGTCAGTCACAGCCGTGACTGACATGACTGATGGAATTTGACTGATGCTTCCATGAGCATTTGTAATGGCTGCCTTAGATACATTTTGACAATTTCGTTAATATTGTTTATATGAAGATTTTATTCGTCATTATTTTTTGTATGAAACAGCTGATTTTCTTCTCACTTTCATAGTTGGTCCCATAGTAAAAGTTGTTCAGTTTGATGGTCCCTATCTACTATATTTGGCATCAGGGGGTTTTTCAAAACAGGCCATGTTCACTTAGTTAGCGTAATGTAAGGATTCTAACGATACCCCACACATTCAAATCTGTTGTACATACATACAAACATACATGAACCGTGAACACAATACACTCATCTTTTTGAATAGACTAGACATCGGACAAAGTATGCACTAACAAAGTGCCAAAATATGCATGCAAATAATGCACTAAAAAGGCCAAAATATGCACTAAAAACTGTTAATATGTCCAAAATATGCACAATGTAAAAAAATACCGTTTATCACCCAGTATCAATTTGAACGCCGAAAACGACCTCTGTACATCAACTGATGTCATTGGCCAATTTTAAAATTTGGCGTTCCAGAAGTTCCAGAAATGTCTGGAGATACCTTTCACGCCTGGTACGAAGTACGACTTGTGGCGTTCTACTCTAAACTACTACTACTACGCGCACTACTCTAAAAGTGCGTGGCTAAGCAGCTCCAAGTAGTCAAGTGAAGGTCAACCCTTTCTTACGCTCTATCCTAAATCGGCGATTATCATAAAAAATATATGCGCGTTCGAAAATATCTTGGATTATTAATAAATCTGTTTTAATATAAAATAATTTATCTAATAAAAGTATAAAAATGGACCGAGTATTTTTACACATTACGTAAATAACCACTTAAGTTCAAAAAATACAAAAAATATGATTAAAGAAGAAAATTTATTGGCTTACTGAACAAAGCTATGTATTTAAGGATATAAAAGCACATTAAAAAAGAATAATCAACAGACAATTTTTTCATTAGGAGATATATTGAAAAAAGTTAAAAGTTAAATTTGGGGTATTTCTGAAGTCGAAAAAAGATTGGATTACTTTACATACTTATTCTAACAAGTACATAAGTACGTATACAGAAAGTGTTTCAGCCCGAGAAAATATTCACAGAGAGATATAAGCGATTTTTATGTTTAGGTAAAAATACCTAACTTCTCGTAAAAAAAAATATTGGCTTATTGTGCATCTGTAATCTGTATTACCTAACGTAATCACATGCCAAATTTCATTGACGGGAGAATTATTCGGTAGTCTCCATACAACAAATATGCTCATTGATCGGACTATTGTGCTCAAACAAACAAACGAGCAAGCAACCGAATAAAAACGCGGTAAAAAGTGTTAATTATAAATAAAGAACTACCTAGGTATTTAAGTTTATATTAAACAGTTTAAAGTATTATGTATGTCTCCGGCCAACCATACGGTTTGGTCACCCTAATGAAGAAAAGGACACATACATCTACTTGACCTCTCTGTCGGCTCGTTTTGAGGCGAAGCGCTCAATCCGGTTTACAGTACTAAATTCATGTATCAACCACTGACATGAAAAAATTTTTGAATGATCTCTATACAACATGTTGGCGGCAAATTCAAATTTTCTATGGAGAATCCAAAATTTTATTTTCGATTTGAATTTTTTTTTTGTGTTGGAAGGTGTTCAGATTTACGAGTACATTGACCTCCTTTCGACTTTGGCAGAATTTCTGTGAAGAACGCAAGGAAGAACGGAAGAAGCCAGACTCAAAAAAAAAATATTCTAGTGTCAGGTTGTCTAGAAACATACTATTGTGTTGTGTCGTGTCGCGATCTGTCGCATATCGGTTTCATTAATTTAGTATGGTTAGAACACATTACTACAGTGTGTCGTGTCGATACAACACAACACAATAATTATAGTGTGTTTCTAGTCATACTTAGGCTCGTATTACAGAACGAGACTCAAGCTTTGATCTCTACTTAAACCTATTTTTATGTCGAGTATTAATTCTAGAACTGTGCTCGAGCAGATATTCAACAAACTAAACTCAAACTCAGGGGTGCGACCGCCCAACTCAAAGCGATAGCGTTAGCCAGATCCAGAGCCAAAGCAATGCTCTGGCTAAAGCTATCGCTTTCAGCGACCGCCCAACTTTCCCGTGCTCTAGCTCTGCGGTGCGACCGCCCAACTCAAAGCGATAGCGTTAGCCAGATCCAGAGCCAAAGCAATGCTCTGGCTAAAGCTATCGCTTTCAGCGACCGCCCAACTTTCCCGTGCTCTAGCTCTGGCTAAAGCTTTGCTAAAGCAATCGCGAATGAACGTTATTGAATGACGAGAGTCTGCGTTTCGTTCGCGCATTTATGATTCAAAATCATAGTGAATCAATTGAATCATTTTAAGTTTTTGACTAAATAGAATGCCGGATTTATTTTAAACATTACTATAATTAACGAAAAAGCTTATTATATGTATCATTTTAGCTCTGTTAGGTAAATTTGTCGATACATTAATAAAATGTTATAAATTGCCTAAGCATAATAAAACGCGTTATGTTGACATTTATTTATTACTTTTAACCTAAAAAATATTCATAGTAAAAAAATATTTTTGTTTGTGATTATAATTAATTGGATTCAGTTTTACTAAGGTACCTACTTACTGTAATTTGAAATGATTGAAATGAATACTTAACTGAAAGTTAGCTACTTTTAATAGGTATCATTGTCAGCGAATAGTTTGTTTTAGGACTGGGTTCGAGTGTGATCTCATATTATTATCTTCAAAGAATAGAATTAAATCGAACTAATCGAAGCGTAGATTTATACACAAAAGTTACTTCTTTGTATATGGTGCTTTTATATCAAAAGGTTAAAGCTTTTCTGCTGATGGTTAACCACTTGCATTTTGCTTGTCTATAAAGGTTTTTGAGGAGACGCGAAGGAGCGCAGTATGCTGGGTGTCCGTCTATCAGACAGACAATCACTCAAAACCATCAGAGCAAAAACGAAAGTGATAGACGTGATAAAAAAGGTAAAAACTCTAAAATGGCGCTGGACGGGGCACATGTGGAGATCCAAAACAAAGAAGTGGACTAAAGATATCACTGAATGGTATCCAAGGGACGGAAAAAGGAGAAGAGGAAGGCAAATTAAGAGATGGGAGGACGATTTGCCGAAAGGCTGGAGGAGGACAGCATGTAACAGAGAGAGGTGGAGGTGCCTGGAGGAGGCCTATGTCCGGGGACAGCCTGACCAACTGCAGGATGGTGATGCCACAACATGATAAGAAGAATAAAACAATAACATTTAGGTTTAATTATTAATTTATTGTTGAAACTATGGTCAGAGAATAAAGGCTTTTATTATTATTATAAAGGTTTTTAGTTTCTTTTAACACATTTCAGATGCCTGCAACACATTAAGTGTCTGAGGCGCAGCTGGAGGTATTGGTGGCATGGCTGGAGTGCAGCCAGAGCCACGCAACTGGGTGGCTCGCAGGCTGAGAAACAAATGATTAGCTTGGCCATGAGGGAGGCATCGGCCTCAAGTTTAAATGTAGTAAATAATAGTAGAAGTGTCAAGGAGTGGAAACAAGTAAGTGATCCTTTACAATGTGTCAAAAGTTTGAAAGCTCAGCAAAATGCACCTCACTCGCTTAATAATATATTATGTATATCAATATTCTTAATTTGTATTTCCCACAACAGTCTGTGACTTAAATTAATGTCTGTTTCTGATAAAATATCAACGCTCTGTCCTTGGGCAAAGTAATATTAATATACAAGCTGAGTGGATACCTATTTGTTGCTGCAGCAAATGCATCAATTTTATCTGCCCCCTTCAAGCTTTGCCACCATGGTAGCGGGGGCAGATGGGAATATTTTTTTTAATATAATACTGTTTCAATTTCATTCTTGTGTTTTAGTAGAGTAAGTACCTGTATTTTCAATTTCATTTATTTGTGAATGTAGGTAAATACAAAGATGCTACAAATCTGTCCACTACATATTTATTTTCTTAACTTTCACATTTGATTACATTAGTATAGTTAGGATAACTCATTAATTGAATTATGAGAGACAAAGTTCGTCTGACTGATCAGCCAAAACTGCTAAAATTATAAGCTATTCTTAGAATAATAACACCTAGAAGCCGTGTCCTTGTATGCAAAGTGAGTTCCCAGTTCTCAGAATTATATCCTTTATATGTAACTAAAATCCAATAATTTAATAACTCATCCCCTAAAGGTAAATTTTTGAAATTGAAACTGTTTTGTACTTATTGGGTATGATTATGTAATAATATGAAAATAAAAATATGAAAATGGCGCCATTTTGGCTGTTTTAGTTGCCTCACTTTTGCCAGCGCACTTTATAGGGAATTATCGTTCTAGGTGTTATTATTCTAAGAAGCTATTGTATCTATATATTTTCATTTTCAGTTGATGAGGCTGCATCTATAGGCCTGTCGCAGGCTGCATCTGCAGGCCCATCCAGCGCCCGTCCACATTAGTGTTTTCTAAAAGGAATTTCTAAACATAACAAAAAATCATTATCTACAAATTAAGTAAGTTGATGTTTGTCTGGGTCTTATCTCCGATGTAGTTGAACCGATTATAACCGACTTTCACTGGCAGATAGAGGACATTAAGACATTGTGTGTTTGTTTCAGCGAAGAGGAGGCACAATGTCATCAGGACAAGCGTGGATGTCGACGATTCTATCCTCCCGCCGCCGCGCCGAGTAATCTCGACCACAAAGTGAGTCTTTTGAGCTACATATCCATTCATCCAAGGAAAGTGTATCTTAGAGGAATATTATTATTATTAAACAGGCGAGCAGTTTTGCAACTGATAGTGCCTGTATCCTGCAATCTCTGCTTTATTTTAACATTAATAGATGTTTGTCCAATTGGCTTTAGTTGTCGACTGAGAATATCTGTTCCGGCAACTTGTTCCATGCTTTGACTACTCTGTTGCTCAAAAAGTGCCTGTGGGGGTTGTTGTTTGAAATTGTTTTTACAAGTTTGAAGCTCCTCTTGAGTGAGCATTACTTTTCTGCGTCAGCATCTTGTCAAAGTTTGGAATATCATAATGGCCATTTAGTATTTTAAAAGTCTCAACTAAGGTGCAAGTTGGAGGCAAGCGACACGCGACATGAAGCCGCAACGTGTCGCCGCCTCATGTCACTGCGGTCGTGAATTCGAGCCCGACCGCACACCGCAGCAGCAGTTCTATTTTTTTTCCAAATGGTATCTTTTAGAACACTGTTCATGGTTTTTGTGAGATGCATCGTTTTGTTGATCCAACTTCGGCAGCGATACTGATGTGCGACACGTCGCGACCTCACGTCGCCAGTGTTTCTTTCAGGTACTATTCCGGGGGGGCGGTGATTTAGATACCCCAATCTCGTCTCATAGTCTACGTTCTTTTGTCTCGGTATTTTTGTAACCTTTCTTTGATACCATTCAAATGCAGGATGACAAAATATAATCTCGCTTAAACCACTTTAAACCACACTACTCAAAAATCAGTCAAATAGGGTAGTTAGTACAACATTATTAGCTGTATGAAATTATCCTGCCATTGCAACATGCAGTTACTAAGAGATATGTAATTTTTACAGGAGCGGCTCCGGCGCGGGGGCGCTGGATGTAGCGGTGCGGCGCGTCCGCGAGGAGCCCGGGGCGCGGACTAGGGGAGCGGCGGCTACAAGAAGACCGAACGTGGCGGAAATGTATACTTTCCGCCATAATCAGAGTTGTTTACTTCTTTCCCAAAACCACAGAAAAATTTAAAGGCGAGAGATTTGAAAGCAAAGAAGAAAATTAATTTCTAAACCTCTAGCTTGCATCAGATTCATCTAATTTCATAATTGTTTTCAATACAGTTGCTCTAAAATGTGTTTTCGATGACAGTACAGCAGCGTGCAAAAGTTGATTTTAACGCACGCCGCGCCGCCCGTGCGTGTTTTGTTGACGGTTTTTTTTTAATTTCTATCACAATATGTACATAGAGTCTGTTCGTTTGGAAAGAGAACCGACTTGAGATTTGTGCTTGATCACCGTTTTTGTCATGTTGACAGCACTTTAACGTTTTAATGCGACTGTGATATCTTGATATCTATCAAGATAGTCGCACTATAAAATTAATTACGTATAACAGTGCCGTCAACATGACAAAAACTGTGATCAAGCACAAATCCCAAGTCGGTTCTCTTTCCGAACAGACTACGTTTTTGTAATGTAATGAGAATTAAAAGATGTCGATTATTATACGTACAAAATTAGGGGAATAAAAATGAAGTTAAGCAATGTTATCCACATTAATTTAATTACTTGTTAATTTATTAAAAACTTAATCATACCCTATAACTTTTTTTTACTTTTCTCCAGACAAACATTTTACTTTATTTATAACATAATACCTAACATCCTAGCGGCTGCTTGCGACTTCCTCACTTGTTATCTCTCGGGTACAGTACTATTTTTCGGGTTGGAAGGTACGGCTCCGATCATCATGCATACACGTTGTCAGGGGTACAAAGAAAGACAGGGTACCTACCTATTATCCCGAAAGAAGTACTGTTCCCAAGGGATAGAAGAAAAACTGTCCACGCTCTCGAAGTCGCGGGCGGTCGCTAGTTTTATTAGTGTTTTATTTTGTCAAAATTGTAAGAATAATCGAAGGTTTAACGCAAGGGCGGAACCAGGATGTTTTTCTGGGAGGGGCATCCCTCAGAAAAAACAAGACGGGCAAATAATAATCGACCTTAACTGTACATATTCGTCCATGACTGTACTAACAGTACCCACTAGGGTTCACACTGGCGCCCTCACCTTGAATAAATTATTGCTCCGTAAATACATGTTTTATCTAAAATTCAAACGTTAAGATTAAAGCTAAGGTTCTATAGTTTATTTACAAACAATAACCTCTGTAAAATATAGTTCCTTGTAGTAGTAGTAGGCAAAAAAGCAGAAAGTGGCCAATTTTGGCACTTTTGCTACTACTACTACATCGAACTATATTTTACAGAAGTTATTGTTTGTTAATAAACAATAAAACCTTAGCTTCAATCTCAACGTTTGAATTTTCAATACATTACGTACTTAGCGAGCAATAAATTTAATTAAAATGAGGGCGCCACTTGAGACTAATCACCTCAAACATTTCTTCAGCGAAGGGGCGCGGCACCAGTGTGAGAATCGCCTTAGCATAGAATCTTCACAGTACACAAAAAACCCCCTTTACCCCTCTTGGTTTAATTTTTACATTAAACCAAGAGCGGATTTATATCCACTCTTGGTTTAATGTAAAAATTAAATCTTTAAAAGAAGCAAAAACGCCTGCCTGAAAAAATCCTAAGAGCAAAATTCTACTATAAGCGTTGCTCTTCACAATTATGCAGGCGTAAAAGCTATAAATAAAAAATATAACTCAAAATAATCGCGGCAATTGCATAACATTACTTCTAAATCATAGAGTAGTTGTTTTCCTATTGTGATTAGTAGTTTTGTAATAAAAAAAAAGCCGGCCAAGTGCGTGTCGGGCCATGCGCAGTGTGGTGGTATTAGGTCTATATGTCTATATAAACTTCTCCCCGTTTTACACTACTTACGCCTACAACTAAGTATAGTAGGTACTCCTATTTGTAGGTACTTACTTACAATAACTTTTCAGAGTATCGAATCGATTACTCTCGTCAACAACTTGTAAAGCCTATGATGTAGCAGTGATAGTGTTCCTTTTAAATTATTATTATTATGTACTTACTACTGTACTTGTACTATTATGTATTGTGCTACTGTCCTAAATTTTTTCACGTATCCAAAAGCAACCGTTTCCCTAGTAACATAGCGCGACTATAAGGGTTCCTTGTTGGCTTGACTACGGAACCCTAAAAAAGGTAAAGGTACAAAATGAGTACTAAAAAGATGTCTTTTACAAGCAGTGTGATCCCGTCATCTTGATTTCCAAGCCATAATGGCATTTGTGCGATTGTAAAAAAACGAATGTCAAAAACTAAAATTATATAACTGAAATTAATTTTCCACAAGGCACAAATGCTATTTTAGCGGTTTAGCAATATACTCTTTCGTATGGCGGCCGTGCCAAGAGGTTAGGTTTATCTGATCCTATATCCCCTGAGAAGAACGTGCAAGAAACAAGGACTGATTATTACAGACAAAGCTAATTTTTATTTTTATTTATTTTTTTAACACAATACAGCTATCCTTACAGAAGTTCCTGATACAATTTTGTATTTCGTAAGTTTAAAATTTAAATTAAGGACACGCAGTCTGGGGACCCATTTTGGAATCGACATTTGACTAGAAAGTAAAGCAAAGTACTATAAAACTTCTATGCTTCTACGGAGTGCACTACAGATAGATAATTCACAATTTCGTCTTTATTTAAGCACTATTCCTCTCGTTCCAATGGCGGCGCCAGTGTGCAGACTACGCGCCTTAATTATAGCGTGTCCACTAGCGCCGCCAATCAAGAAAAAAACATTTTAACGAAATAACTATGTTTAAAGAAATTCTGAAACGTATAAAAACTAGGAAAGTTGTAAACTATTTTTGTATGCGTTTTTTTCTGGTTTAAAATGTGTTTGTGTAGTTAATCTAAACTGTAACTACACGCGAACATATATATACTAAGAATTAAAGCATACAAAAAAAATTTACAAGTCTTTATACGTTTTAGAATTTTATTAAACATAATTATTTCGTTGTAATGTTTTTTTTATTAATTGGCGGCGCTAGTGGAGATTCGGTGCGCTCTTAAAACTAACAAATTAATTTTTGACATCACAGTAGTATAATTCTGAATACAAAGTGAAACTAATCAATCATACAGAAACAATCATACAAAAAAATATATATAAAGTTAATCAAATAAAATAAATTACATAAAAATAACAAATGTCTTAGTTCAGATACTAATACGGGGTGTAACAAAAACCCTGTCAGATACTGAAACAAGTGATAGTGTTGCTAAAACTGAGCAACATTATTCAAGGAACATTGTCCAAAAACTAATTTTTTTCGCCTTTCCATAGTAATCGGTTAGCTGACCAACATTTCGTATGGGAGTATGAATTTTTTTGTGTTTCGATCTAGTAACCATGTAGGATCACCATCACCTGTTTCAGTATCTGAGTTTTTGTTACATATTGTATATAAATATAATAACAAATGACTTAAGGGCGCGCAGTCTGCAAACAAGCGCCGCCATTGGAACGTGCTTAAATAAATACGAAATTGTGAATTATCTCTGTTATAGACAGTGCACTCCATAAAAGCTGTGGTACTTTTTATTCCTTAAACAATATTCATAGCCTGTCGTTTAGTTTAATGGAGTTTTATTGTTAAAAGTGGCCACAACAAAGTTTAAATAAATGAACTAAAATTGTTTTAAAAAAACAAAAAACCGACTTCAAAAGCCTACGCTACCTCTAAAAAGCAAGAAATAATATTCATCACTAGATACGCATAATCATTGTAATAAAACACGTCTATTGGAGTCGGGTGGGACTGGAGGACAACTTTTTTTATTCTAAAAGCCCCACTAGCCTCCCTAGGTCATTGTGATTTGATGTGATTGATAGTACCTTCTCTGTATAAGATATATTATCTATGTAGAAATATCGGTTTGGCCAAACGTGAGATAATCGTGGACAAACATGCATACGGATCAAACTGAGAAGAGAACCTCCTCTTTTGAAATCGGTTAAAATACCAAAACCTTCTCTTAAATGTAACAAATACTTTTCTGAAAACCGCATCAAAATTGGTTCAGCTAAACGCGAGATAATTGCGGCCAAACATACATACATACGAGTCAAACTGAGAACCTTCTTTTTGAAGTCGGTTAAAATACTAAAACCTTCTCCTTTCGTGTACGCTCGCCGCTTCAGCCTGCTTCGTTCTAACTTCATCGGCCTTCGTTAGTTTTACTTACTGAGCTTAATATTAATAGTTAGTCTGTAAGTACCTCAAAATTTCTGTAACCCTAAGACGTGACATTTTAAAATAAACTTCTGAATTTCAGTTCTTTCGTTTCATTTTCTTCTAAATTTTGCTCCGTTACCTTCCGCAACGTGACAGTAACCGCATCAAAATCGGTTTAGCAAAACGCGAGATAATCGCGGACAAACATACATACATACAGGTCAAACTGAGAACCTCCTTTAAGTCGGTTAAAAAGGCAGGCTAGAAAATATTGTTTAGGCGATAAAAAGTACCACAAAGCTTTTTCGGAATGTACTACAGAGATAATTCACAATTTCGTGTTAATTTAAGCATTATGATTCTCGATCCAATGGCGGCGCTAGTGTGCAAACTGCGCGCTCTTCACTTAAGATACATAGATTAATAATATAAATCAAATAACAAATGGCTCAAGATACTTGGACTAAACCGTAGAACCGATGGTAGACAAGTTCTTGAGTAGAGACCGCGTATCGTCAAACGTAGCGTGGGAGGCCCTCAGACAAGGTGGAACGACGATCTTAGTAAGGTGGCTGGCATAAACTGGATGAGTGTAGCCGCGGATCGTGCTCAGTGGCGTGCACTCGGAGAGGCCTATGTTCAGCAGTGGACGATGATAGGCTGATGATGATGATGATGACTTGGACTACTCCATATTGCAATCTTGCTTCTCCTATTCTCTCCCCACTGGGCCTGGCATTCTTGTTTTTGTCTGTAAATAATAAGAGATTGTAGTATCTTTTTTAGGATTCCGTACCCAAAGGGTAACAACGGGACCTTATTACTAAGACTGCTGTCCGTCTGTCACCAGGCTGTAACTCATGAACCGTGATAGCTAGACAGTTGAAATTTTCAGACCAAAAAAAACCGACCAAGAGCGAGTCGGACTCGTGCACGCAGGGTTCCGTACCAAAAAAATGGCAAAAAAAATACATTTGTTGTATGGAAGCCCCACTACAATATATATTTTATTCTGTTTTTGTATTTGTTGTTATAGCAGCAACAGAAATAATTTCTGTTGCTGCTATAACCCTGCGTGCGCGAGTCCGACTCGCTCTTGGCCGGTTTTTTTGTACAATTATTATCAGATATCATAATGGATTTACCAGACAATTATTTTTTAAGTAGTATTTATTACTTAAATTTTTTAATAATATTTACTAATCCAACCGGCGGCAGTTAAAGGGTTAATCTAAGTATTTGGGTGATTCCCTGTGTACCCTTCTGCAAAGTGCAAAGGATGGCGATTATCACACTGGCGACGCACATTTCTCCGGCGTGTTTAGAAATACAAACTGACGTACTTGCATGCAACATTAAATCTGGTGCTCCACGCTCCGCGACGGGGCGCGTCGCCAGTGGGAGAATCAGCTAACATTAGTTTAATAATTGTTTTATGATGGCACTTACCCAAGAACCAGAAGATCTGTCCCATCTCATGGAGTCTTTGCATTCTAGCTTTCACATCACAGGTTCTCAATGTGTGAGTCATGGCTTGCACCACCAAATAACGCATCTACATGCAACATGCGTAAATCTGCATCATATATCTGAAAACAAAACTATTAAATAATAAATAAGTATAGGTACATTTTAAAAATAATTATTTCTTATCACAGAGACATTCAGAGAGTGGTGCATTTTTCCGTTGAAGAAATCCAAAATGATCATTGAACCTACAACAATACCGGTTATAAATTCTGACCTCTGGACTTGTAATTATTCTGTGCCTCTGGTTAGAAGCAAGTAGGTTGGTATTTGGTAAAGCCTTTAGTTGCAGTAGTTTGGTTGTTAGTCCGGTTAACCGAACTTATGCAACTAAAAGGTCGCATTAGTCCGGGTGATTTAAATCAACGAACTGTTGCCACTATTAAGTGCTTTCAGATTGGGCTCTTATACATAGTACAAGTATAACGTCACCAAAGTAAAAGATCACATAAATATGGCTAAGGTATACTTCTATGATTTTCAATCACTTTTTGATTTTTTTTTAATACCTACGTCACAAAAGTACTAGGTTCAAATAAATATGGAGAATGTTTACTTCTGTAATTTTCATTCTTTTTTATTCCAACAGAAATAAAAGAAACAATAGTGCCATGGAAGACTAACATTTGAGTACCTAGTGGTATGGGAGCCTTTCGTTTCGGCATGTTAAGTCCTACGGAAATATTGCTACACTTAATAGTAGCAACAGTTCGGTGATTTAAATCAACCGGACTAATGCAACTTTTTAGTTGCAGTAGTTCGGTTGATTTAAATCACCGAACTACTGCAACTAAAAGTTGCATTAGTTCGGTTAACCGGACTAACAACCGAACTACTGCAACTAAAGTTGGTAAAGCTGCGTTGACATGATCAAAGTACAGTTGGACTAAGTAGTTTGGATGACAACTTGGATGCTACTTGCATCATGTAAACGAGTAATCAAAGTGCACTTGGATCAAAATTCTAATCAAAGTAAACTTGGACCATGCTCTACTTTCATCCAAGTCTGCTTGGACCAAGTAGTTTTGACGACTACTTGGGCACTACTTTGATTATGTAAGCAAGTAATCCAAGTGCACTTGGACATCGCTGTATACAAAAAGCTACTTTGTCCTAGTTACTTGGTTCAAGTACACTTGGATTGTGTCAACCTGTATCCAAGTATACTTTGATCAAAGCTACTTTGTAAATTGACTTAGTCCAAGTATACTTTGATCATGTCAACGTGGCTTAAGTAACCTAACTAAAACATGGTTATGGTTACCTTGTTGCAACTGCTTTGTGTTCACATACTGTTCTTGGGAAAGTGATATAGCCTCAGGATCTGTAGTTGATTTCATGCATCAGTTACCTGCGCAAGATGATTAGGTATAGACCTGTTACAGACCGAGGCTTAAATCATTGCCTACACACCTTTGGTAGGGACCACAGGCATAAAATTGAGATGCAACGAGGATCTGTAACAACAGTGAAATGACAGGTAATAGTGATGATAAAGTTTAGTTGTTTATAAAATATCACCTATTGTATTTTGTATTGGAATGATCTCTACACTTTGATTTCTATTTAGCTTAATAGCTGTTGTTCTTTGAGTTGGTTGCAAAAGAGGCATCAAATCTTCGCAAAGCGTCATAAAATGGACCTTTCCCAAGCGAAAGGTGTCGACAAACGTCCACTCCGACAGCTGCTGAGATGGGAAACATCATAGGATGGGAATGCTGTCTTCCCGCAGCTGTCTCCTACACAACATCAGTATTTCCCTCATTCTTTCTTCATCGACTTCAACCAGCAACAAATTTGGGTCGGAGTTTCTTACCTAAAACAGAAAAACAAACAAATAAACAAAAATACTAAACGAGAAGTCGACATAATATAAACGAGTTAAAAATAGCAAACCTTATGCAGTATCCGCTTATTATCCACAAATTATCACTGAAAACCTTTAAAAAATCTATTTCCTCTCTAAATACAGCTTAAAAATGAGTAAAATCTGAATTATTATTGAAAGCTTTGAGAAAACAGCAACTGCTTTCATGACATAAGGAATCGCTTTCATGACAGCTATGCCGCCATCTTGAAAACCTTAGGCGATCGCTCTTATCTGTCAGATCCATACATTTCCATTCGTTCATTGCTTTGACTCTGGCCTTCAGAAAAAGGTAGGTTATTTCTTGCTCAAGCTTTCCTCGGCGGTCGCAAAAGACAAGATGGCGTCGAAAATGAAAGCCAGAGTCAAAGCGATACAATTGGGCGGTAGCACCGCTGGCTAAAGCTTTGCTAAAGCAATCGCGAATGAACGTTATTGAATGACGAGAGTCTGCGTTTCGTTCGCGCATTTATGATTCAAAATCATAGTGAATCAATTGAATCATTTTAAGTTTTTGACTTAATAGAATGCCGGATTTATTTTAAACATTACTATAATTAACGAAAAAGCTTATTATATGTATCATTTTAGCTCTGTTAGGTAAATTTGTCGATACATTAATAAAATGTTATAAATTGCCTAAGCATAATAAAACGCGTTATGTTGACATTTATTTATTACTTTTAACCTAAAAAATATTTATAGTAAAATAAATATTTTCGTTTGTGATTATAATTAATTGGATTCAGTTTTACTAAGGTACCTACTTACTGTAATTTGAAATGATTGAAATGAATACTTAACTGAAAGTTAGCTACTTTTAATAGGTATCATTGTCAGCGAATAGTTTGTTTTAGGACTGGGTTCGAGTGTGATCTCATATTATTATCTTCAAAGAATAGAATTAAATCGAACTAATCGAAGCGTAGATTTATACACAAAAATTACTTCTTTGTATATGGTGCTTTTATAACAAAAGGTTAAAGCTTTTCTGCTGATGGTTAACCACTTGCATTTTGCTTGTTTATAAAGGTTTTTGAGGAGACGCGAAGGAGCGCAGTATGCTGGGTGTCCGTCTATCAGACAGACAAACACTCAAAACCATCAGAGCAAAAACGAAAGTGATAGACGTGATAAAAAAGGTAAAAACTCTAAAATGGCGCTGGACGGGGCACATGTGGAGATCCAAAACAAAGAAGTGGACTAAAGATATCACTGAATGGTATCCAAGGGACGGAAAAAGGAGAAGAGGAAGGCAAATTAAGAGATGGGAGGACGATTTGCCGAAAGGCTGGAGGAGGACAGCATGTAACAGAGAGAGGTGGAGGTGCCTGGAGGAGGCCTATGTCCGGGGACAGCCTGACCAACTGCAGGATGGTGATGCCACAACATGATAAGAAGAATAAAACAATAACATTTAGGTTTAATTATTAATTTATTGTTGAAACTATGGCCAGAGAATAAAGGCTTTTATTATTATTATAAAGGTTTTTAGTTTCTTTTAACACATTTCAGATGCCTGCAACACATTAAGTGTCTGAGGCGCAGCTGGAGGTATTGGTGGCATGGCTGGAGTGCAGCCAAAGCCACGCAACTGGGCGGCTCGCAGGCTGAGCAACAAATGATTAGCTTGGCCATGAGGGAGGCATCGGCCTCAAGTTTAAATGTAGTAAATAATAGTAGAAGTGTCAAGGAGTGGAAACAAGTAAGTGATCCTTTACAATGTGTCAAAAGTTTGAAAGCTCAGCAAAATGCACCTCACTCGCTTAATAATATATTATGTATATCAATATTCTTAATTTGTATTTCCCACAACAGTCTGTGACTTAAATTAATGTCTGTTTCTGATAAAATATCAACGCTCTGTCCTTGGGCAAAGTAATATTAATATACAAGCTGAGTCGATACCTATTTGTTGCTGCAGCAAATGCATCAATTTTATCTGCCCCCTTCAAGCTTTGCCACCATGGTAGCGGGGGCAGATGGGAATATTTTTTTTAATATAATACTGTTTCAATTTCATTCTTGTGTTTTAGTACAGTAAGTACCTGTATTTTCAATTTCATTTATTTGTGAATGTAGGTAAATACAAAGATGCTACAAATCTGTCCACTACATATTTATTTTCTTAACTTTCACATTTGATTACATTAGTACAGTTAGGATAACTCATTAATTGAATTATGAGAGACCAAGTTCGTCTGACTGATCAGCCAAAACTGCTAAAATTATAAGCTATTCTTAGAATAATAACACCTAGAAGCCGTGTCCTTGTATGCAAAGTGAGTTCCCAGTTCTCAGAATTATATCCTTTATATGTAACTAAAATCCAATAATTTAATAACTCATCTCCTAAAGGTGAATTTTTGAAATTGAAACTGTTTTGTACTTATTGGGTATGATTATGTAATAATGGACAATAAAATTATGAAAATGGCGCCATTTTGGCTGTTTTAGTTGCCTCACTTTTGCCAGCGCACTTTATAGGGAATTATCGTTCTAGGTGTTATTATTCTAAGAAGCTATTGTTTAATCTATATATTTTAATTTTCAGTTGATGAGGCTGCATCTATAGGCCTGTCGCAGGCTGCATCTGCAGGCCCATCCAGCGCCCGTCCACATTAGTGTTTTCTAAAAGGAATTTCTAAACATAACAAAAAATCATTATCTACAAATTAAGTAAGTTGATGTTTGTCTGGGTCTTATCTCCGATGTAGTTGAACCGATTATAACCGACTTTCACTGGCAGATAGAGGACATTAAGATATTGTGTGTTTGTTTCAGCGAAGAGGAGGCACAATGTCATCAGGACAAGCGTGGATGTCGACGATTCTATCCTCCCGCCGCCGCGCCGAGTAATCTCGACCACAAAGTGAGTCTTTTGAGCTACATATCCTGTCATCCAAGGAAAGTGTATCTTAGAGGAATATTATTATTATTAAACAGGCGAGCAGTTGTTGCAACTGATAGTGCCTGTATCCTGCAATCTCTGCTTTATTTTAACATTAATAGATGTTTGTCCAATTGGCTTTAGTTGTCGACTGAGAATATCTGTTCCGGCAACTTGTTCCATGCTTTGACTACTCTGTTGCTCAAAAAGTGCCTGTGGGGGTTGTTGTTTGAAATTGTTCTTACAAGTTTGAAGCTCCTCTTGAGTGAGCATTACTTTTCTGCGTCAGCATCTTGTCAAAGTTTGGAATATCATAATGGCCATTTAGTATTTTAAAAGTCTCAACTAAGGTGCAAGTTGGAGGCAAGCGACACGCGACATGAAGCCGCAACGTGTCGCCGCCTCATGTCACTGCGGTCGTGAATTCGAGGCCCGACCGCACACCGCAGCAGCAGTTCTATTTTTTTTCCAAATGGTATCTTTTAGAACACTGTTCATGGTTTTTGTGAGATGCATCGTTTTGTTGATCCAACTTCGGCAGCGATACTGATGTGCGACACGTCGCGACCTCACGTCGCCAGTGTTTCTTTCAGGTACTATTACGGGGGGGCGGTGATTTAGATACCCCAATCTCGTCTCATAGTCTACGTTCTCTTGTCTCGGTATTTTTGTAACCTTTCTTTGATACCATTCAAATGCAGGATGACAAAATACATATAATCTCGCTTAAACCACTTTAAACCACACTACTCAAAAATCAGTCAAATAGGGTAGTTAGTACAACATTATTAGCTGTATGAAATTATCCTGCCATTGCAACATGCAGTTACTAAGAGATATGTAATTTTTACAGGAGCGGCTCCGGCGCGGGGGCGCTGGATGTAGCGGTGCGGCGCGTCCGCGAGGAGCCCGGGGCGCGGACTAGGGGAGCGGCGGCTACAAGAAGACCGAACGTGGCGGAAATGTATACTTTCCGCCATAATCAGAGTTGTTTACTTCTTTCCCAAAACCACAGAAAAATTTAAAGGCGAGAGATTTGAAAGCAAAGAAGAAAATTAATTTCTAAACCTCTAGCTTGCATCAGATTCATCTAATTTCATAATTGTTTTCAATACAGTTGCTCTAAAATGTGTGTTTTCGATGACAGTACAGCAGCGTGCAAAAGTTGATTTTAACGCACGCCGCGCCGCCCGTGCGTGTTTTGTTGACGGTTTTTTTTTAATTTCTATCACAATATGTGCATAGAGTCTGTTCGTTTGGAAAGAGAACCGACTTGAGATTTGTGCTTGATCACCGTTTTTGTCATGTTGACAGCACTTTAACGTTTTAATGCGACTGTAATATCTTGATATCTATCAAGATAGTCGCACTATAAAATTAATTACGTATAACAGTGCCGTCAACATGACAAAAACTGTGATCAAGCACAAATCCCAAGTCGGTTCTCTTTCCGAACAGACTACGTTTTTGTAATGTAATGAGAATTAAAAGATGTCGATTATTATACGTACAAAATTAGGGAAATAAAAATGAAGTTAAGCAATGTTATCCACATTAATTTAATTACTTGTTAATTTATTAAAAACTTAATCATACCCTATAACTTTTTTTTTACTTTTCTCCAGACAAACATTTTACTTTATTTATAACATAATACCTAACATCCTAGCGGCTGCTTGCGACTTCCTCACTTGTTATCTCTCGGGTACAGTACTATTTTTCGGGTTGGAAGGTACGGCTCCGATCATCATGCATACACGTTGTCAGGGGTACAAAGAAAAACAGGGTACCTACCTATTATCCCGAAAGAAGTACTACTGTTCCCAAGGGATAGAAGAAAAACTGTCCACGCTCTCGAAGTCGCGGGCAGTCGCTAGTTTTATTAGTGTTTTATTTTGTCAAAATTGTAAGAATAATCGAAGGTTTAACGCAAGGGCGGAACCAGGATGTTTTTCTGGGAGGGGCATCCCTCAGAAAAAACAAGACGGGCAAATAATAATCGACCTTAACTGTACATATTCGTCCATGACTGTACTAACAGTACCCACTAGGGTTCACACTGGCGCCCTCACCTTGAATAAATTATTACTCCGTAAATACATGTTTTATCTAAAATTCAAACGTTAAGATTAAAGCTAAGGTTCTATAGTTTATTTACAAACAATAACCTCTGTAAAATATAGTTCCTTGTAGTAGTAGTAGGCAAAAAAGCAGAAAGTGGCCAATTTTGGCACTTTTGCTACTACTACTACATCGAACTATATTTTACAGAAGTTATTGTTTGTAAATAAACAATAAAACCTTAGCTTCAATCTCAACGTTTGAATTTTCAATACATTACGTACTTAGCGAGCAATAAATTTAATTAAAATGAGGGCGCCACTTGAGACTAATCACCTCAAACATTTCTTCAGCGAAGGGGCGCGGCACCAGTGTGAGAATCGCCTTAGCATAGAATCTTCACAGTACACAAAAAACCCCTTTACCCCTCTTGGTTTAATTTTTACATTAAACCAAGAGCGGATTTATATCCACTCTTGGTTTAATGTAAAAATTAAATCTTTAAAAGAAGCAAAAACGCCTGCCTGAAAAAATTCTAAGAGCAAAATTCTACTATAAGCGTTGCTCTTCACAATTAGGCAGGCGTAAAAGCTATAAATAAAAAAATATAACTCAAAATAATCGCGGCAATTGCATAACATTACTACTAAATCATAGAGTAGTTGTTTTCCTATTGTGATTAGTAGTTTTGTAATAAAAAAAAGCCGGCCAAGTGCGTGTCGGGCCATGCGCAGTGTGGTGGTATTAGGTCTATATGTCTATATAAACTTCTCCCTGTTTTACACTACTTACGCCTACAACTAAGTATAGTAGGTACTCCTATTTGTAGGTACTTACTTACAATAACTTTTCAGAGTATCGAATCGATTACTCTCGTCAACAACTTGTAAAGCCTATGATGTAGCAGTGATAGTGTTCCTTTTAAATTATTATTATTATGTACTTACTACTGTACTTGTACTATTATGTATTGTGCTACTGTCCTCAATTTTTTCACGTATCCAAAAGCAACCGTTTCCCTAGTAACATAGCGCGACTATAAGGGTTCCTTGTTGGCTTGACTACGGAACCCTAAAAAAGGTAAAGGTACAAAATAAGTACTAAAAAGATGTCTTTTACAAGCAGTGTGATCCCGTCATCTTGATTTCCAAGCCATAATGGCATTTGTGCGATTGTAAAAAAACGAATGTCAAAAACTAAAATTATATAACTGAAATTAATTTTCCACAAGGCACAAATGCTATTTTAGCGGTTTAGCAATATACCTATACTCTTTCGTATGGCAGCCGTGCCAAGAGGTTAGGTTTATCTGATCCTATATCCCCTGAGAAGAACGTGCAAGAAACAAGGACTGATTATTACAGACAAAGCTAATTTTTATTTTTATTTATTTTTTTAACACAATACAGCTATCCTTACAGAAGTTCCTGATACAATTTTGTATTTCGTAAGTAAAAATTTAAATTAAGGACACGCAGTCTGGGGACCCATTTTGGAATCGACATTTGACTAGAAAGTAAAGCAAAGTACTATAAAACTTCTATGCTTCTACGGAGTGCACTACAGATAGATAATTCACAATTTCGTCTTTATTTAAGCACTATTCCTCTCGTTCCAATGGCGGCGCCAGTGTGCAGACTACGCGCCTTAATTATAGCGTGTCCACTAGCGCCGCCAATCAAGAAAAAAACATTTTAACGAAATAACTATGTTTAAAGAAATTCTGAAACGTATAAAAACTAGGAAAGTTGTAAACTATTTTTGTATGCGTTTTTTTCTGGTTTAAAATGTGTTTGTGTAGTTAATCTAAACTGTAACTACACGCGAACATATATATACTAAGAATTAAAGCATACAAAAAAATTTTACAAGTCTTTATACGTTTTAGAATTTTATTAAACATAATTATTTCGTTGTAATGTTTTTTTTATTAATTGGCGGCGCTAGTGGAGATTCGGTGCGCTCTTAAAACTAACAAATTAATTTTTGACATCACAGTAGTATAATTCTGAATACAAAGTGAAACTAATCAATCATACAGAAACAATCATACAAAAAAATATATCTAAAGTTAATCAAATAAAATAAATTACATAAAAATAACAAATGTCTTAGTTCAGATACTAATACGGGGTGTAACAAAAACCCTGTCAGATACTGAAACAAGTGACAGTGTTGCTAAAACTGAGCAACATTATTCAAGGAACATTGTCCAAAAACGAATTTTTTTCGCCTTTCCATAGTAATCGGTTAGCTGACCAACATTTCGTATGCGAGTATGAATTTTTTTGTGTTTCGATCTAGTAACCATGTAGGATCACCATCACCTGTTTCAGTATCTGAGTTTTTGTTACATATTGTATATAAATATAATAACAAATGACTTAAGGGCGCGCAGTCTGCAAACAAGCGCCGCCATTGGAACGTGCTTAAATAAATACGAAATTGTGAATTATCTCTGTTATAGACAGTGCACTCCATAAAAGCTGTGGTACTTTTTATTCCTTAAACAATATTCATAGCCTGTCGTTTAGTTTAATGGAGTTTTATTGTTAAAAGTGGCCACAACAAAGTTTAAATAAATGAACTAAAATTGTTTTAAAAAAACAAAAAAACCGACTTCAAAAGCCTACGCTACCTCTAAAAAGCAAGAAATAATATTCATCACTAGATACGCATAATCATTGTAATAAAACACGTCTATTGGAGTCGGGTGGGGCTGGAGGACAACTTTTTTTATTCTAAAAGCCCCACTAGCCTCCCTAGGTCATTGTGATTTGATGTGATTGATAGTACCTTCTCTGTATAAGATATATTATCTATGTAGAAATATCGGTTTGGCCAAACGTGAGATAATCGTGGACAAACATGCATACGGATCAAACTGAGAAGAGAACCTCCTCTTTTGAAATCGGTTAAAATACCAAAACCTTCTCTTAAATGTAACAAATACTTTTCTGAAAACCGCATCAAAATTGGTTCAGCTAAACGCGAGATAATTGCGGCCAAACATACATACATATGAGTCAAACTGAGAACCTTCTTTTTGAAGTCGGTTAAAATACTAAAACCTTCTCCTTTCGTGTACGCTCGCCGCTTCAGCCTGCTTCGTTCTAACTTCATCGGCCTTCGTTAGTTTTACTTACTTAGCTTAATATTAATAGATAGTCTGTAAGTACCTCAAAATTTCTGTAACCCTAGGACGTGACATTTTAAAATAAACTTCTGAATTTCAGTTCTTTCGTTTCATTTTCTTCTAAATTTTGCTCCGTTACCTTCCGCAACGTGACAGTAACCGCATCAAAATCGGTTTAGCAAAACGCGAGATAATCGCGGACAAACATACATACATACAGGTCAAACTGAGAACCTCCTTTAAGTCGGTTAAAAAGGCAGGCTAGAAAATATTGTTTAAGCGATAAAAAGTACCACAAAGCTTTTTCGGAATGTACTACAGTAGTGCAGTATTTAGTGGCATCATTTGTATGGGGACCTTGCAAATCGTCAACAAAGGAAGCCGCTTGGCACAGGCGTACTTTGTGGTCATCTGAGCTGATTTAGCCCTGTACCCACGTGGTACCACCATGGTGGTAGCCAGGGGTGGGGGGGAGAGGTGCCTTTTACCACGCTGCACTTTCACATCCATATCTCCATAAGTTTAGCAAATAGGTCGTGTTTGGTATCGTTTTCATATAATTCAAGGACAAGGAATTCATTTCTGGAACAACTTTTACACTCGTTCATATAAAAAATAAAAGATCTGCGCAAAAACAGAAAAATAAGAAAACAAAAATCTTACAAAATCTATGCCTACAAATAAACCACGAGATTGTGCTTTATAAAAAAAAATATGATTAAACAGCCCTATTTATATAAAATATATAAACATCAACTTTGTCTTACAAATTATATTTATAAATGTGTCAAAAAAAACATTAGCGCCGCGCGGCGGTATTTGGGCGCAGTATATTTGGATAGGATTTATCACTTATTGTTTAATAATGACACAAATTAGTCGTGTTTGGTATCGTTTCCGTATAATTCAAGGACGGGGAATTCATTTCTACTACAACATTTTAACTCGTTCATAGAAAATAATTATTCAGTGCAAAAAAAGAAAAATAAGAAAAAAAACTTACAAAATCTAGGCCTACAATTAAACCACGAGATTATGCTTTATAAAAAAATATGTTTAAGCAGCCTTATTTATCTTAAATATATACACATAAAACTTTTCTATAGAAATTATATTTATAAATGTGTCAAAAAATTCAGTTGCGACGCGCGGCGGTGTTTTGGTGAAGTATTTTTTGATTTGGATTTATCAGTTATTGTTTAATAATGGCACTGATTAGTATTGGTAGTCCAATAATTTTACTTTCAAAGAGAGTTAAAGTTATAATTATTTTATTTACTTAGTTTAGTTATAACAAATTTTACTGGCAGTTTCCGTTGCATCCACATAGTTCGGTGCACTTTATTTATCTTTTTAAACAATTGCACCTTCCTGCGCATTTTTGCTTACACTTACTATATCATTTAATCCATGCAAGCTGTGGCTGCTGGTAGAAGAGTGGTCCACATAGGCTCCCATAAGTTATTATTTTTGGCCCGACCCCACTCTGCAGGCCATGGCAGGTTTTGGATTGGTTTTAAAAGTTGATTCCAAACATTCCTCCCTGATAAATCGCTCACAAAATTTGGTTGCACAGCAGGTCTCTGGTTGGTGGAGATTCTCCAGCTGCCTGTCCCTTTTCGTGAATAGCACTTTTCTGCATTGATTAATATCAAGAAGATGCGTTCCAACATTTCCAACGGTAACTTAAATCACAAAAGCCAATCACCACGTAACTTACTGGTCATACAAAGCAATAACATTTTTTTCTCTTATTGGCAAAGCCTGCTCCACATTTCCTTCTTTAGCGTATTTAAATACTTCCGTTGCAATTGGATAAGCGCCCCAAACTTCAAAAGCGCTTTTTTCCCTTTACCAGCAAAAGTCGATACGGTATCCACACCCGGAAAAGGAGTGGAACAGTGGCAATACTTCTGCTTTTTCCGGTCTTTTGCTGGTAAAGGGGAAAAAGCGCTTTCGAAGCTTGGGGCGCTTATCCAATTGCAACGGAAGGATTTAAATACCCTAAAGAAGGAAATGTGGAACAGGCTTTGCCAATAAGTATTAGAAACAATTGTCATTGCTTTGTATGACAAGTAAGTTACTGGTGATTGACTTTTGTGATTTAAGTTATTGTTGGAAATGTTGGAATGCATCTCCTTGATATTTATCAATGCAGAAAAGTGCTATTCACGAAAAAGGACAGGCAGCTGGAGAATCTCCACTAACCAGAGACGCCCTGTGCAACCAAATTTTGCGAGCGATTTATCAGGGAGTAAAACCAATCCAAAACCTGTCATGTTCTACAGACTGGGGTTGGGCTAAAAATAATGGCTTATGGGAGCCTATGTGGACCGCCCTATCGCCAGCAGCTACAGCTTGAATGGAGTAAATAAGGTGTAAGTGTAAGCAAAAACTCGCAGGAAGGTGCAATTGTTTAAAAAGATAAATAAAGTGCACCGAACTATGTGCACAGATATGGATACAGCGGAAACTACCAATAAAATTTGTTATAAAAAGGTATAAAATTTTTTTTCTACAATATATAAATATTACTACAACTCTCTTTCAAAGTAAATTTATGGGACTACCAATACTCATCCTTGTAATTATTAAACAATAAGTGATAAGTCCAAATAAAAAAATACTGCACCAAAATACGGCGCTACTGATTTTTTTGGCACATTTATAAATATAATTTCTATAGAAAAGTTTATGTGTATATATATAAGGTCCTTCTTAAATAGTGGACAAAATTTTAAGGGGTCAATGTACTCATGCATACAGACAACTTTTACTATGGTACCAACATTGAAATCGCGAAAAAAAAATCAGCTGTCCCATAGAACATTTAAAACCGAATAGATCAAAATGTATGGAACAGCTGTTTTTTTTTTTTTCGCGATTTCAATGTTGGTACCATATTAAAAGTTGTTTGTATGCATGAGGACATTGACCCCTTAAAATTATGTGCACTATTTAAGAAGGACCTTATATTTAAGATAAATAACGCTGCTTAAACCTATTTTTTATAAAGCATAATCTCGTGGTTTAATTGTAGGTATAGATTTTGTAAGTTTTTTTTTCTTGTTTTTTTTTTGCACTGAACTTAATTTTTTTCTATGAACGAGTAACAATGTTGTTGCAGAAATGAATTTTCCGTCCTTGAATTATACGGAAACGATACCAAACACGACTAATTTGTGTCATTATTAAACAATAAGTGATAAATCCTATCCAAATATACTGCGCCCAAATACCGCCGCGCGGCGCTAATGTTTTTTTTGACACATTTATAAATATAATTTGTAAGACAAAGTTGATGTTTATATATTTTATATAAATAGGGCTGTTTAATCATATTTTTTTTTATAAAGCACAATCTCGTGGTTTATTTGTAGGCATAGATTTTGTAAGATTTTTGTTTTCTTATTTTTCTGTTTTTGCGCAGAACTTTTATTTTTTATATGAACGAGTGTAAAAGTTGTTCCAGAAATGAATTCCTTGTCCTTGAATTATATGAAAACGATACCAAACACGACCTATTTGCTAAACTTATGGAGATATGGATGTGAAAGAGCAGCGTGGTAAAAGGCACCTCTCCCCCCCACCCCTGGCTACCACCATGGTGGTACCACGTGGGTACAGGGCTAAATCAGCTCAGATGACCACAAAGTACGCCTGTGCCAAGCGGCTTCCTTTGTTGACGATCTGCAAGGTTGATGCCACTAAATACTGCACTACAGAGATAATTCACAATTTCGTGTTAATTTAAGCATTATGATTCTCGATCCAATGGCGGCGCTAGTGTGCAAACTGCGCGCTCTTCACTTAAGATACATAGATTAATAATATAAATCAAATAACAAATGGCTTAAGATACTTGGACTAAACCGTAGAACCGATGGTAGACAAGTTCTTGAGTAGAGACCGCGTATCGTCAAACGTAGCGTGGGAGGCCCTCAGACAAGGTGGAGCGACGATCTTCGCAAGGTGGCTGGCATAAACTGGATGAGTGTAGCCGCGGATCGTGCTCAGTGGCGTGCACTCGGAGAGGCCTATGTTCAGCAGTGGACGATGATAGGCTGATGATGATGATGATGACTTGGACTACTCCATATTGCAATCTTGCTTCTCCTATTCTCTCCCCACTGGGCCTGGCATTCTTGTTTTTGTCTGTAAATAATAAGAGATTGTAGTATCTTTTTTAGGATTCCGTACCCAAAGGGTAACAACGGGACCTTATTACTAAGACTCTGCTGTCCGTCTGTCACCAGGCTGTAACTCATGAACCGTGATAGCTAGACAGTTGAAATTTTCAGACCAAAAAAACCGGCCAAGAGCGAGTCGGACTCGTGCACGCAGGGTTCCGTACCAAAAAAATGGCAAAAAAATTACATTTGTTGTATGGAAGCCCCACTTCAATATATATTTTATTCTGTTTTTGTATTTGTTGTTATAGCAGCAACAGAAATTATTTCTGTTGCTGCTATAACCCTGCGTGCGCGAGTCCGACTCGCTCTTGGCCGGTTTTTTTGTACAATTATTATCAGATATCATAATGGATTTACCAGACAATTATTTTTAAGTAGTATTTATTACTTAAATTTTTTAATAATATTTACTAATCCAACCGGCGGCAGTTAAAGGGTTAATCTAAGTATTTGGGTGATTCCCTGTGTACCCTTCTGCAAAGTGCAAAGGATGGCGATTATCACACTGGCGACGCACATTTCTCCGGCGTGTTTAGAAATACAAACTGACGTACTTGCATGCAACATTAAATCTGGTGCTCCACGCTCCGCGACGGGGCGCGTCGCCAGTGGGAGAATCAGCTAACATTAGTTTAATAATTGTTTTATGATGGCACTTACCCAAGAACCAGAAGATCTGTCCCATCTCATGGAGTCTTTGCATTCCAGCTTTCACATGGCATAGGTTCCCAATGTGTGAGTCATGGCTTGCACCACCAAATAACGCATCTACATGCAACATGCGTAAATCTGCATCATATATCTGAAAACAAAACTATTAAATAATAAATAAGTATAGGTACATTTTAAAAATAATTATTTCTTATCACAGAGACATTCAGAGAGTGGTGCATTTTTCCGTTGAAGAAATCCAAAATGATCATTGAACCTACAACAATACCAGAGGTTATAAATTCTGACCTCTGGACTTGTAATTATTCTGTGCCTCTGGTTAGAAGCAAGTAGGTTGGTATTTGGTAAAGCCTTTAGTTGCAGTAGTTTGGTTGTTAGTCCGGTTAACCGAACTTATGCAACTAAAAGGTCGCATTAGTCCGGTTGATTTAAATCACCGAACTGTTGCCACTATTAAGTGCTTTCAGATTGGGCTCTTATACATAGTACAAGTATAACGTCACCAAAGTAAAAGATCACATAAATATGGCTAAGGTATACTTCTATGATTTTCAATCACTTTTTGATTTTTTTCTTTTTTTTTAATACCTACGTCACAAAAGTACTAGGTTCAAATAAATATGGAGAATGTTTACTTCTGTAATTTTCATTCTTTTTTATTCCAACAGAAATAAAAGAAACAATAGTGCCATGGAAGACTAACATTTGAGTACCTAGTGGTATGGGAGCCTTTCGTTTCGGCATGTTAAGTCCTACGGAAATATTGCTACACTTAATAGTAGCAACAGTTCGGTGATTTAAATCAACCGGACTAATGCAACTTTTTAGTTGCAGTAGTTCGGTTGATTTAAATCACCGAACTACTGCAACTATAAGTTGCATTAGTTCGGTTAACCGGACTAACAACCGAACTACTGCAACTAAAGGTGGTAAAGCTGCGTTGACATGATCAAAGTACAGTTGGACTAAGTAGTTTGGATGACAACTTGGATGCTACTTGCATCATGTAAACGAGTAATCAAAGTGCACTTGGATCAAAATTCTAATCAAAGTAAACTTGGACCATGCTCTACTTTCATCCAAGTCTGCTTGGACCAAGTAGTTTTGACGACTACTTGGGCACTACTTTGATTATGTAAGCAAGTAATCCAAGTGCACTTGGACATCGCTGTATACAAAAAGCTACTTTGTCCTAGTTACTTGGTTCAAGTACACTTGGATTGTGTCAACCTGTATCCAAGTATACTTTGATCAAAGCTACTTTGTAAATTGACTTAGTCCAAGTATACTTTGATCATGTCAACGTGGCTTAAGTAACCTAACTAAAACATGGTTATGGTTACCTTATTGCAACTGCTTTGTGTTCACATACTGTTCTTGGGAAAGTGATATAGCCTCAGGATCTGTAGTTGATTTCATGCATCAGTTACCTGCGCAAGATGATTAGGTATAGACCTGTTACAGACCGAGGCTTAAATCATTGCCTACACACCTTTGGTAGGGACCACAGGCATAAAATTGAGATGCAACGAGGATCTGTAACAACAGTGAAATGACAGGTAATAGTGATGATAAAGTTTAGTTGTTTATAAAATATCACCTATTGTATTTTGTATTGGAATGATCTCTACACCTTGATTTCTATTTAGCTTAATAGTTGTTGTTCTTTGAGTTGGTTGCAAAAGAGGCATCAAATCTTCGCAAAGCGTCATAAAATGGACCTTTCCCAAGCGAAAGGTGTCGACAAACGTCCACTCCGACAGCTGCTGAGATGGGAAACATCATAGGATGGGAATGCTGTCTTCCCGCAGCTGTCTCCTACACAACATCAGTATTTCCCTCATTCTTTCTTCATCGACTTCAACCAGCAACAAATTTGGGTCGGAGTTTCTTACCTAAAACAGAAAAACAAACAAATAAACAAAAATACTAAACGAGAAGTCGACATAATATAAACGAGTTAAAAATAGCAAACCTTATGCAGTATCCACTTATTATCCACAAAATAACACTGAAAACCTTTAAAAAATCTATTTCCTCTCTAAATACAGCTTAAAAATGAGTAAAATCTGAATTATTATTGAAAGCTTTGAGAAAACAGCAACTGCTTTCATGACATAAGGAATCGCTTTCATGACAGCTATGCCGCCATCTTGAAAACCTTAGGCGATCGCTCTTATCTGTCAGATCCATACATTTCCATTCGTTCATTGCTTTGACTCTGGCCTTCAGAAAAAGGTAGGTTATTTCTTGCTCAAGCTTTCCTCGGCGGTCGCAAAAGACAAGATGGCGTCGAAAATGAAAGCCAGAGTCAAAGCGATACAATTGGGCGGTAGCACCGCAGATCATGCTAATTTTAAAACGATGGTTGAGTCGCGACTCAGATTAGCTTATTTTAGAACGATGCTTGACTCCATAGGCGACGGCTACACACAAAGTATTTACTGTGATCCATCAGTATTTATCAAAATCCATGGTATATACTGTATGTGTAGCCTAGTGGAATCATGATTAGCGTATAGTTGGCAGCCTCACCATGGAATTAGAAGGTTTTGACTAGGTCAAAAAATTGTTAGTAAATAGTTATAAATAGTGAACTATAGCATATAAATAGTGATACTATGGTTCAAAAGATATTTGAGTATCTTGGTGAGGCTGCTATCTTGACGTCAAGCTAGCAGACACTTTAAGAAATACAGTTCGTATCAATGTGATTTATATGCCAAAAAATTGTTAGGAAATAGTGAATCGTATACGCAAAATTTCAATAGTAATGCTTCAGTACAAGCCGAGATATTACGATCTCAAAGTGGGCTGCTAACTTGACGTTTCTGGCAATGGCGATTCCAGAGAAACGGGTACAAGTTATAAACAAATAAATATATCAAAAAATTGTTAGTGAAATTGTGATTCTTACGATATAAATAAAAAAAGAATTCTTCATTGCTATTTTCTAAAAATCTAATGTTAACTTCTACATAGTGCTCTGAATATAGGCTGTCGATCAATATTGAACTTTGCTCCACAGTAATAAGGTTTAAACTTGATTGCAATCATGAGGTGAGTACTATCAAGCAAAAAAGTGAAATTTATATTTTTTGACTGTGTCAATAGTCATATCCTCGGTTCAAGGCTATTGATTTGGTATAAGTAAACAAATATTTTTCTACCCACTTTTTTATTTTTTAGAGTATTGACACAATCAAAAAATGTTTGATTAAATCTTATCAAAAAAAATTTGGTCGTTTAATACTCTACTCTCAGTTCATTTATTTAGTTTAGGAAAAACTACTAATATTTTACTACCAATTAGGTACCTAACGTTAAAACTATAACTTAAAGGGAGGAGTCTAATGAAAATACCCTAACCTGTAATTTTTTGAAAATGAATATTTTGTATTTTTTTTAGTAACTGAAACTTTAACGTTAGGTACCTATTTGGTGAGATTTATAATGAAATTAGTAATCAGTAGGTAGGTAAGTAGGTAGGAAGTAGATGATATAAGTAGAATATATTTCTAGTTTTTACCGAATAAATAACTAAATAAATGAACTGAGAGTAGTATTACCACAGCCGAGAGATAGTCTTCATACAGTCGGCCATCGGAGGTGTTTAGACCAAGGGTGGCCAACCCGCGGCCCGCGGGCCACATGCGGCCCGCCGTCTGTTACCTTGTGGCCCGCGGAGCCGAGCACATTTTATTAATGTCGGACTTATCTGGCGCGCACTATACATAAAATTTGGTAGTGCGGCCCGGGGTAAAATTCTACTTCCGAATTTTGGCCCAAGTGTCGAAAAGGTTGGCCACCCTTGGTCTAGACAGAGCAATCGTGCGGGGTGGTGCGGTATAGAAGGGGGGTGGGAGGGCCCGAGAGCCCATACTTTGGGAATGTATGCATCTCGGGCCCTATCCCGTCAGGGCTTACGCTTCTGATTGGGTTATATTATATTGAAAGTAGTGTTTGCAATTTTTTGATGTTGGTGTCATGAAAAAGTGTTTTTGGCACGATTTTGACATTAGATTTGGAATTCAAAATGGCGGCCGCACATTGATGTATTTGTTGATATTTGTGTATTTTTGTTTGATTATTGGGCCGATTTCGATGAAACTCGGTTTTTGGTAGTATTTTGACAAGAAAACAGCAACTCAATGTTAAAAATGTAAAAAATTCAAGATGGCGGCCAACTTTTTTGTTTGCGGACCGATTTCGATGAAACTCGGTTTTTGGTAGTATTTTGGCAAGAAAACAGCAACGCAATCTTAAAAAAATAAAAATTCAAGATGGTGGTCAACTTTTTTGTTTGCGGGCCGATTTCGATGAAACTCGGTTTTTGGTAATATTTTGGCAAGAAAACAGCAACGCAATGATAAAAATGTAAAAAAACAAGATGGTGGCCAAATTTTTTGTTTGCGGGCCGATTTCGATGAAACTCGGTTTTTGGTAGTATTTTGGCAAGAAAACAGCAACGCAATGTTAAAAATGAAAAAAAATTCAAGATGGCGGCCAACTTTTTTGTTTTCGGGCTGATTTCGATGAAACTAGGTTTTTCGTAGTATTTTGGCAAGAAAACAGCAACGCAATGTTAAAAAAAAATAAAAATTCAAGATGGCGGCCAACTTTTTTGTTTACGGGCCGATTTTGATGAAACTCGGTTTTTGGTAGTATTTTGACAAGAAAACAGCAACTCAATGTTAAAAATGTAAAAAATTCAAGATGGCGGCCAACTTTTTTGTTTGCGGGCCGATTTCGATGAAACTCGGTTTTTCGTAGTATTTTGGCAAAAAAAACAGCAACGCAATGTTAAAAATGTAAAAAATTCAAGATGGCGGCCAACTTTTTTGTTTGCGGGCCGATTTCGATGAAATTCGGTTCTTGGTAGTATTTTGACAAAAAAACAGCAACTCAATGTTAAAAATGTAATCTTGCTTTTTTACATTTTTAACATTGCGTTGCTGTTTTCTTGCCAAAATACTAACAAAAACTGAGTTTCATCGAAATCGGCCCGCAATCAAAAAAGTTGGCCGCCATCTTGAATTTTTTTCATTTTTAACATTGCGTTGCTGTTTTCTTACCAAAATACTACGAAAAACCGAGTTTCATCGAAATCGGCCCGCAAACAAAAGAGTTGGCCGCCACCTTGAATTTTTTTCATTTTTAACATTGCGTTGCTGTTTTCTTGCCAAAATACTACCAAAAACCGAGTTTCATCGAAATCAGCCCGCAAACAAAAAAGTTGGCCGCCATCTTGAATTTTTTTTACATTTTAACATTGTGTTGCTGTTTTCTTGTCAAAATACTACCAAAAACTGAGTTTCATCGAAATCGGCCCGCAAACAAAAAAGTTGGCCGCCATCTTGAATTTTTTTTTTTACATTGCGTTGCTGTTTTCTTGCCAAAATACTACAAAAAACCGAGTTTCATCGAAATCGGTCCGCAAACAAAAAAGTTGGCCGCCATCTTGAATTTTTTTTAAATTTTTAACATTGCGTTGCCGTTTTCTTACCAAAATACTATGAAAAACCGAGTTTCATCGAAATCGGCCCGCAAACAAAAAAGTTGGCCGCCACCTTGAATTTTTTTAATTTTTAACATTGCGTTGCTGTTTTCTTGCCAAAATACTACCAAAAACCGAGTTTCATCGAAATCGGCCCGCAAACAAAAAAGTTGGCCGCCATCTTGAATTTTTTTACATGTTTAACATTGCGTTGCTGTTTTTTTGCCAAAATACTACAAAAAACCGAGTTCCATCGAAATCGGCCCGCAAACAAAAAAGTTGGCCGCCATCTTGAATTTTTTACATTTTTAACATTGAGTTGCTGTTTTCTTGTCAAAATACTACCAAATACCGAGTTTCATCGAAATCGGCCCGCAAACAAAAAAGTTGGCCGCCATTTTGTTTTTTTTTTACATTTTAACATTGCGTTGCTGTTTTCTTGTCAAAATACTACCAAAAACCGAGTTTCATCGAAATCGGTCCGCAAACAAAAAAGTTTGGCCGCCATCTTTAATTTTTATATTTTTTAACATTGCGTTGCTGTTTTCTTGCCAAAATACTACCAAAAACCGAGTTTCATCGAAATCGGTCCGCAAACAAAAAAGTTGGCCGAATTTTTTAATATTTTCAACATTGCGTTGTTATTTTTGTGTCAAAATGGTACCAAAAACCGAGTTTCATCGAAATCGGCCCATAAACAAAAAAGTTGTCAGCCGCCATCTTGGAACTTATTTTTTCATTATTATTTCCTGATTGAGTACTAATTTAAGATTTATTTTATACTTATTTAGCCCTAAATTAGTAATGATTTACAATTAAAATTATGATTATCATACATCCTTTCCATAATTCCTATAATTCCTCGCACTTATGATGCAAGAAGAAGAAAAAAAAGAGAAAATACTAAGAATAACTTTTTCTTTTCCTTATTTTAAGAGCATTTAAAGAAGGAAAAGAGACAAATTTGAAAAAAAATATTCTTACCTTCTAGAAAAAATGACAATTAATAATTCAAAGAATAAAACAAGAATTTTGAAGTGTCTATCTTATTTTTCCTATATATTTTTAAAATTCGAAAAGGCAAATTACATCGTGCCAACCCTTACACTTTTAGTCGTTGCGTCAACTGTCTAGAAAAATATTAATTTACTTATACCAAATCAATAGGATATGACTATTGACACAGTCAAAAGATATAAATTTCACTTTTTTGCTTGATAGTACTCACCTCATGATTGCAATCAAGTTTAAACCTTATGACTGTGGAGCAATGTTCAATATTGATCGACAGCCTATATTCAGAGTACTATGTAGAAGTTAACATTAGATTTTTAGAAAATAGCAATGAAGAATTCTTTTTTTATTTATATCGTAAGAATCACAATTTCACTAACAATTTTTTGATATATTTATTTGTTTATAACTTGTACCCGTTTCTCTGGAATCGCCATTGCCAGAAACGTCAAGTTAGCAGCCCACTTTGAGATCGTAATATCTCGGCTTGTACTGAAGCATTACTATTGAAATTTTGCGTATACGATTCACTATTTCCTAACAATTTTTTGGCATATAAATCACATTGATACGAACTGTATTTCTTAAGGTGTCTTTGCTTGATAGTACTCACCTCATGATTGCAATCAAGTTTAAACCTTATGTCTGTGGAGCAATGTTCAATATTGATCGACAGCCTATATTCAGAGTACTATGTAGAAGTTAACATTAGATTTTTGGAAAATAGAAATGAAGAAATCTTTTTTTATTTATATCGTAAGAATCACAATTTCACTAACAATTTTTTGATATATTTATTTGTTTATAACTTGTACCCGTTTCTTTGGAATCGCCATTGCCAGAAACGTCAAGTTAGCAGCCCACTTTGAGATCGTAAAATCTCGGCTTGTACTGAAGCAATATTATTGAAATTTTGCGTATACGATTCACTATTTCCTAACAATTTTTTGGCATATAAATCACATTGATACGAACTGTATTTCTTAAGGTGTCTGCCAGCTTGACGTCAAGATAGCAGCCTCACCAAGATACTCAAATATCTTTTGAACCATAGTATCACTATTTATATGCTATAGTTCACTATTTATAACTATTTACTAACAATTTTTTGACCTAGTCAAAACCTTCTAATTCAATGGTGAGGCTGCCAACTATACGCTAATGAATCATGGATCACAGTATTTTCTTGATATCTGAATTTTTGAATGCAAATTCCAATTCCAAGTGTTGCCAGTAGGTCGTTTCTAAAAAAGTACCTACATTTTACGTTACTATGATTAAGTCTATTTGTTTATGGGCCGCTTTGATCGATTTAGAAGAAACTCGGTTTCAGTATTCAGTATTCAGTATTGGGTACTATTTCGACAACAAAACAGCAATGCAATGTTAAAAATATAAAAAAATCCAAGATGGCAGCCAACTTTTTTGTTTGTGGGCCGATTTAGATGAAACTCGGTTTTGGGTACTATTTCGACAGCAAAACAGCAATGCAATGTTAAAAATATAAAAAAATCCAAGATGGCGGCCAACTTTTTTGTTTGTGAGCCGATTTAGATGAAACTTTGTTTTGGGTACTATTTCGACAACAAAACAGCAATGCATTGTTAAAATATAAAAAAATCCAAAATGGCGGCAAACTTTTTTGTTTGAAGGCCGATTTAGATGAAACTCGGTTTTGGGTACTATTTCGACAACAAAACAGCAATGCAATGTTAAAAATATAAAAAATCCAAGATGGCGGCCAACTTTTTTGCTTGTGGGCCGATTTAGATGAAACTCGGTTTTGGGTACTATTTCGACAACAAAACAGCAATGCAATGTTAAAAATATAAAAAAATCCAAGATGGCGGCCAACTTTTTTGTTTGTGGGCCGATTTAAATGAAACTCGGTTTTGGGTACAATGTCGACAACAAAACAGCAATGCGATGTTAAAAATACAAAAAAATCCAAGATGGCGGCAAACTTTTTTGTTTGTGGGCCGATTTAGATGAAACTCGGTTTTGGGTACTATTTCGACAGCAAAACAGCAATGCAATGTTAAAATTATAAAAAAAATCCAAGATGGCGGCCAACTTTTTTGTTTGTGGGCCGATTTAGATGAAACTCGGTTTTGGGTACTATTTTGACAGCAAAACAGCAATGCGATGTTAAAAATACAAAAAAATCCAAGATGGCGGCAAACTTTTTTGTTTGTGGGCCGATTCAGATGAAACTCGGTTTTGGGTACTATTTCGACAGCAAAACAGCAATGCAATGTTAAAATTATAAAAAAATCCAAGATGACGGCCAACTTTTTTGTTTGTGGGCCGATTTAGATGAAACTCGGTTTTGGGTACTATTTCGACAACAAAACAGCTATGCAATGTTAAAAATATAAAAAAATCCAAGATGGCGGCCAACTTTTTTGTTTGAGGGCCAATTTAGATGAAACTCGGTTTTGGGTACTATTTCGACAACAAAACAGCAATGCAATGTTAAAAATATAAAAAAATCCAAGATGGCGGCCAACTTTTTTGTTTGTGGGCCGATTTAGATGAAACTCGGTTTTGGGTACTATTTCGACAGCAAAACAGCAATGCAATGTTAAAAATATAAAAAAATCTAAGATGGCGGCCAACTTTTTTGTTTGTGGGCCGATTTAGATGAAACTCGGTTTTGGGTACTATTTCGACAACAAAACAGCAATGCAATGTTAAAAATATAAAAAAATCCAAGATGGCGGCCAACTTTTTTGTTTGTGAGCCGATTTAGATGAAACTTTGTTTTGGGTACTATTTCGACATCAAAACAGCAATGCATTGTTAAAATATAAAAAAATCCAAAATGGCGGCAAACTTTTTTGTTTGTGGGCCGATTTAGATGAAACTCGGTTTTGGGTACTATTTCGACAACAAAACAGCAATGCAATGTTAAAAATATAAAAAAATCCAAGATGGCGGCCAACTTTTTTGCTTGTGGGCTGATTTAGATGAAACTCGGTTTTGGATACTATTTCGACAACAAAACAGCAATGCAATGTTAAAAATATAAAAAAATCCAAGATGGCGGCCAACTTTTTTGTTTGTGGGCCGATTTAGATGAAACTCGGTTTTGGGTACTATTTCGACAGCAAAACAGCAATGCAATGTTAAAAATATAAAAAAATCCAAGATGGCGGCCAACTTTTTTGTTTGTGGGCCGATTTAGATGTAACTCGGTTTTGGGTACTATTTCAACAACAAAAGAGCAATGCAATGTTAAAAATATAAAAAAATCCAAGATGGCGGCCAACTTTTTTGCTTGTGGGCCGATTTAGATGAAACTCGGTTTTGGATACTATTTCGACAACAAAACAGCAATGCAATGTTAAAAATATAAAAAAATCCAAGATGGCGGCAAACTTTTTTGTTTGTGGGCCGATTTAGATAAAACTCGGTTTTGGGTACTATTTCGACAGCAAAACAGCAATGCAATGTTAAAAATATAAAAAAATCCAAGATGGCGGCCAACTTTTTTGTTTGTGGGCCGATTTAAATGAAACTCGGTTTTGGGTACTATTTCAACAACAAAAGAGCAATGCAATGTTAAAAATATAAAAAATCCAAAATGGCGGCCAACTTTTTTGTTTGTGAGCCGATTTAGATGAAACTTTGTTTTGGGTACTATTTCGACAACAATACAGCAATGCATTGTTAAAAATATTAAAAAATCCAAGATGGCGGCAAACTTTTTTGTTTGTGGGCCGATTTAGATGAAACTCGGTTGTGGGTACTATTTCGACAACAAAACAGCAATGCAATGTTAAAAATATAAAAAAATCCAAGATGGCAGCCAACTTTTTTGTTTGTGGGCCGATTTAGATGAAACTCGGTTTTGGGTACTATTTCGACAGCAAAACAGCAATGCAATGTTAAAAATATAAAAATATCCAAGATGGCGGCCAACTTTTTTGTTTGTGAGCCGATTTAGATGAAACTTTGTTTTGGGTACTATTTCGACAACAAAACAGCAATGCATTGTTAAAATATAAAAAAATCCAAAATGGCGGCAAACTTTTTTGTTTGAAGGCCGATTTAGATGAAACTCGGTTTTGGGTACTATTTCGACAACAAAACAGCAATGCAATGTTAAAAATATAAAAAATCCAAGATAGCGGCCAACTTTTTTGCTTGTGGGCCGATTTAGATGAAACTCGGTTTTGGGTACTATTTCGACAACAAAACAGCAATGCAATGTTAAAAATATAAAAAAATCCAAGATGGCGGCCAACTTTTTTGTTTGTGGGCCGATTTAGATGAAACTCGGTTTTGGGTACTATTTCGACAGCAAAACAGCAATGCAATGTTAAAAATATAAAAAAATCCAAGATGGCGGCCAACTTTTTTGTTTGTGAGCCGATTAAGATGAAACTTTGTTTTGGGTACTATTTCGACATTAAAACAGCAATGCATTGTTAAAAATATTAAAAAATCCAAGATGGCGGCAAACTTTTTTGTTTGTGGGCCGATTTAGATGAAACTTTGTTTTGGGTACTATTTCGACAACAAAACAGCAATGCAATGTTAAAAATATAAAAAAATCCAAGATGGCGGCCAACTTTTTTGTTTGTGGGCCGATTTAGATGAAACTCGGTTTTGGGTACTATTTCGACAGCAAAACAGCAATGCAATGTTAAAAATATAAAAATTCCAAGATGGCGGCCAACTTTTTTGTTTGTGGGCCGATTTAGATGAAACTCGGTTTTGGGTACTAATTCGACAACAAAACAGCAATGCATTGTTAAAAATATAAAAAATCCAAGATGGTGGCTAACTTTTTTGTTTGTGGGCCGATTTAGATGAAACTCGGTTTCGGGTACTATTTCGACAACAAAACTCCTCTAACCTTGCCCACTAATGACGATGACTTCTTGCGCATGATGGCATAGAAATCATCGACATGCTCATCCGCGAACTTACCCGACACGCTACAAAAACGAGGAAGCCGCAGCAAGGCCCTGAAGGTATTATTATACTGGACTCGTAGGGCACTATACGATTTCAGGGTAAAGTCAGTCCATAGACCACAGGTGTAGAAACTCTGACAGTACGCTCTGAAAAGTGTAATCTTGACTGCAGTGGTACACCTCATGAATCTACGAGCCAACATATTACCTCGTATCGACAATGCCCTACGCTCCCGTTCAATGTCCTCAACATCTTTTAAGTCCTCAGTAACAATATGACCAAGGTACTTAAACTGAGCAACACGCCTTAGAGGTACACCATTTAGATGGATTAGTGGTATACAGGCAGGTTCTTTAATTTTACCCTTAAACAGCAGAAACTCACTTTTCTTTTCAGTGTACCTTAAGCCATGTCGCTCAGCATAATCCTTACAATGCTCCAACAGTTTCCTCAAGCCGTTGATCGAAGATCCTAAGAGAAGAATTTTTAAGAACTGCGGGTCCTAAATTTTGTTTTGACCTCAAGTATACGTGTACCAAACGGCTATACTGCACATCGATTTGCGGTTTTCCATTAATTTTGAGCTCGTAGAACGACCACTAGAGCGTTTGAAACCTTTATTGAATAGTAGATTGATAGTCGTTACCTGAGTAATTGGCTGTTCAGTCTTATTTAAAAATTGTAAAAGATGGAACATCCATGATTTAGGATTATAAACTTTGTCGGTGTTAGCTCCAGAACGTTTTGATGCCACAATCCTTTTTAACTCTTTTCTATAGTTCGAACGAATGGTGTTAATTTTTTTCTTAACATCATCAACACTTGCATCATTTTTAATGCTCTTATATATTTCTAACAGTTTGGCCAACGCTTCACCTCGATTAATTGTATTTTTGAAATTTTTACACGAAGAGTCCCAAAGCTCGGGTAGTGTTTCCAAATTCAAAATGAACTCTTTTAGAACATTCTGATCCCTTGTTATCGGTGTCAGCTGTACTGGCTGGGACGAGCTCGGCACCGGATCCGGTGGCGGCGGCGGCGGCGACGAGCATTCCGCAAGTTCAATCTCAGAAAAGAAAAAGTCCTCCTCCATTGCAGCTGTCATAATAATATCACTAGAGACCGACCGAACCATGCCCTAGCATGGAACCGATTTTAAGCGATTCCATAATAACCGGGAAAAACCGATTCTTTTTTACCCTGTGAGAATCGATTCTTAAATTAGTAAGAATCGATCCTTTTCGATTTTCGTTAAAAAACTACCAAATTCCCAATTTTACTGCTTAGACGGCTTCAGTTGTGAATTGTGATGGCACGCACCATTTAGTAGGTATGTACGGCTCTTTTCAACCAAACACGGTCCCATACGGCAGAAAGCATGAAACTTGTCATGCATGTAGCTTTTACGTATATAAAAAAATATAGAAGTAGAAACAAGTCGTAAAGTGTACCTCGTTTGATTCGTGTTTACAAGGATTCTGGTTCCAGCTAGATGATATCCAAGGTGTTATGATGGAGCCAGAAAATGGCCATGGAAACTCTGTAATAAAATGATGAAACCCAATCGAGTACGCTCGTTTGATTCGTCTTACTTGTCAAAGCGAATCAAACGATTTCAAACTTTATGCATGGTTTTATTAGAGAACTATTGTGGCCTTCTTACGGCTTCATCATCAGACCCTGAAAACTTTTCCCAACAGTGTACTCGTCAAGACGAATCAAACGTACCCAAACTCGACGGGGTTGCATGGATTTATTACAGAGTTCCTGTAGCCATTTTCAGGTCCACTGTTTCCGAACAGAATACTCGTCAAAATGAATCAAACGAGCCCTAAGTCGATAGGGTTTCATGATTTTGATACAAAGTTCCTGTGGCTTCCTTCCGGATCTATCATCAGACTCTGGAAACGATCTCCCATCATAATACTTGCCAAGGCAAATCAAACGATTCTAAATGATATCAGACCCTAGAAACTATTTCTCAACAGAGAACTCGTCAAGACATATCAAATGAGCCCAAACTCGACAGGGTTGCATGGTTTTATTACAGAGTTCCTGTAGCCTTTTTCAGGTCCATCACCAGACCCTGGACACTCTTTCCCAACAGAGTACTCGTCAAAATGAATCAAACGAGCCCAAAGTCGATAGAGTTTCATGGTTTTGATACAAAGTTCTGTGGCTTTCTTCCGACTAAATCATCAGACCGTAGAAACTATTTCTCAACAGAGTACTCGTAAAGACGAATCAAACGAGCCCAAGTTGGATGGAGTTGCTGCTTTATTACGTGACCATCTTTCAGCTCCATCATCAGACCCTGGAAACCATCTCCCATCATAGTACTTGTCAAGGCAAATCAAATGATTCCAAATGATATCAGATCCTAAAAACTATTCCTCAACGGAGAACTTGTCAAGACGAATCAAATGAGCCCAAACTCGATGGGGTGGAAGGCATGGTTTGAATACAGATTTCCTTTCCTGTAGCCTTCTTCGGGCTCCATCATAAGACCTTGAACCTAATCTCCCATTCCTATCAGAGTACTTGTCGAGACAAATTAATTGAGCACAAACTCGATGGGATTGTATGGATTTATTATAGAGTTCCGGTGGCCTTCTTCTGGCTCCGTCAACAGATCAGCTCAATGATTCCATAATATTGCATTGTCTTCCAGTTCTGACCATTCAAAGTTTCTAGCTCTGTAAAAAATAATTTCCAGTAAACAAACAAAATAAACGAGATAACGACCTAATAAAAACTTAAGAAAATGAAAAATACATCAAAAATTACCTGTAAAAAACGTCAACTTGCGAAAGATCCGAAGAACTCTATACAACTAGTACATTTTTCAATAAAATACAGAAAGTTTCTGTATTTTATTGAAAAATGTACTAGTTGTGTGAAAAATATAAAATAACAAAACAAAAGTATCGAAATGAACGAAAGTAAGTTTACAGAGCCTGTCCAATCACATAGTGTCGCGCTACCATACGCCCGCTGCTACTGTCCGCCGCACAACCGGCGACGTGACGTCACAGCCATAACTCGAACGACGCAATCAGATTCCGCACGTCCCCAAATTGATTTGTTTATAAAAAAAATTAATGATGTCAACATAATTTTTTCACAGTTAGTCTTATAATTGCTTATATTTTTAATTGGGGCTAAAAAAATTGAATAAATTTCAATTTAAATCTTCCCCATTGCAGTTTTTATTTTTTTAATAAATATATTTTTAACATTGCATTGCTGTTTTGTTGTTGAAATAGTACCCAAAACCGAGTTTCATCTAAATCGGCTTACAAACAAAAAAGTTTGCCGCCATCTTGGATTTTTTTATATTTTTAACATTGCATTGCTCTTTTGCTGTTGAAATAGTACCCAAAACCGATTTTCATCTAAATCGGCCCACAAACAAAAAAGTTGGCCGCCATCTTAAATTTTTTTATATTTTTAACATTGCATTGCTGTTTTGTTGTCGAAATAGTACCCAAAACCGAGTTTCATCTAAATCGGCTTACAAACAAAAAAGTTTGCCGCCATCTTGGATTTTTTATATTTTTAACATTGCATTGCTGTTTTGTTGTCGAAATAGTACCCAAAACCGAGTTTCATCTAAATCGGCCCACAAACAAAAAAGTTGGCGCCATCTTGGATTTTTTTTATAATTTTAACATTGCATTGCTGTTTTGTTGTCGAAATAGTACCCAAAACCGAGTTTCATTTAAATCGGCCCACAAACAAAAAAGTTGGCCGCCATCTTGGATTTTTTATATTTTTAACATTGCATTGCTGTTTTGTTGTCGAAATAGTATCCAAAACCGAGTTTCATCTAAATCGGCCCACAAGCAAAAAAGTTGGCCACCATCTTGGATTTTTAATATTTTAACATTGCATTGCTGTTTTGTTGTCGAAATAGTACCCAAAACCAAGTTTCATTTAAATCGGCCCACAACCAAAAAAGCTAACATCCATCTTGGATTTTTTTATATTTTTAACATTGCATTGCTGTTTTGTTGTAGAAATAGTACCCAAAATATATATAATATATTTGATTTGATATTTACAAATGACGAGTCCCTTGTGGCTGATGTCGAATATGAGGCTGCCATTGGAAAAAGTGACCATATATGCTTAATAGCTAGTGTGCAGTTACAGATACAGAAACAAAACTGTCAAGAGAAAAAACCTAGAAGAAAATTTGGAAAAGCAGACTATGATAAAATAAATGAAGAGTTACACCTTATCCTGATAAAATCTGTTGAGAACATTACTTGCCCAAGAAATCAGTTTGAAACTATGCATAGACTCATAATGAATGCCGTAAACAAACACGTGCCATTCTTCAAGGCTACCAAGAAAAATAATATTAACAAACCCTGGATGAATAAGGAACTGACGGAGCTTATAAGACATAAAATGCTTGTATGGAATAGATAATATCTATTCCATTAGATCCAGTCATGACATATTTTGTCATGACTGGATCTAATGAAGTCTACAAAGAATATAGAAAAGCCAATAATAAACTTACAAATTTACGCCGTAGATCAAGGATGTCATACGAAAAAAATGTTTTAGAGGCTGGACCGAAGAAATTTTATTCATACATTAGGAAGCAGATAACTTCTAAAGTAAATATACCAAATATAGTCCTTAACAACAAAGGTCAACAGATGACAGAACCAAAGGAAATATCGGAAGCTAATAAAATTGACAACTTGAATACTAATTATCAAAACCAGAGCATAGAACGGGCGGACGTAACAAAATTCTTAGGACTACTTATAGATGAAAAATTAACATGGAAACATCAATCAGACGAAATATGTAAAAAATTATACAAATCAGCCTATGCTTTGTTTAACCTAAGCAAAATAGTCAACAGAGATGCAGTTCTATCCGCTTATCATGGATTGGTAGGATCGGTATTGAGGTTCGGTGTAATTTTCTGGGGAAACTGTAGTGAGCGCGAACACATATTTAGAGCACAGAAACGATGCATTAGGGCAATTTGCGGGCTTGGTACGAGGGATAGTTGTGAACCGTTTTTCAAATCACTGAAAATATTAACACTGCCTTGCTTGTATATTTTGGAAATAGCCTTATTTGTTAAAAATAATAAACATTTATATACAAGTTTTCGTATGTGTAGGAACACCACACGCGCACAATATGCTAATAAATTAACAATACCAACCTGTAAAACAGCACTTTTCAAAAAGGGCGTACTGCACTTAGCACCTCGTATTTACAATAAGATTACAGAACCACTAAAACAATTGGCTTTGGTTAAAAAATAAAAGGTATTTTTTTATATTTTTTTACTACAGATTAGGCCAATTTAAGAAACTAATTTGAATATTTTAACATTTGGTCCCGTATTTATTTTTTTATAAATATATTTGTCGAGCGGATATGGTCAACCGGAATGACGTCATTAGTGGCATGAAAGTTTAAGAAGAAAACCTTTGCCATCTACTTATAGAAAAAGAAAGGCCAAGTGTCATTAACTGTCATAATGACTTTATGGTTGTTTGTAAACAAATAAGTTATAGTTAATATTTCTTCTATTTTATTCATTTAATCCAGTTGTGATGGTTCTAGCCTACCTTCTTAATTTGCCGCAATAATTTTTGAGGTGGTAAAATTATAATAAAAATGCTTACCAGTGGAAACTCTGCTGAAAAACTTTGTAAAAACTGACACGCCCAATCTACCCAAATTGCGAAATGTATTGTATGTATTGTGTCTATTTTGGATGTAGGCTACATGGATGAAATTGTAACGATTGCTTGTGGACTGATAAATTTGCAAGATAACATAATAAACATTGTGAAAATATGTGCATACTTTATTTCTATTTACAAACATTTAATAGTAGGGATGTGGAAAAAATTACGAGATAAGTTCATCGATATTTTTCGGGCGATAGTAAATACTCTGATATATCGATAAATGTTTTTACAATAATTTTTCCAAAACATTTTTTTGGTAATTACGTATGGATTCTAATAGTCGACACTATTTTGTCACTGGAGCATTTTGATTTTTTCCAACTTTGAGTCTTAAAAATCATCGTAAAATTCGTCAAATCGAGCCAAAATTTCGCGTAGGGGTTTATTTTGATATTTTCATGTTTTACAATACCTTAAAATTAGAATCCATTACTTAGTCATCGTCCCATTTCATCCCATTTTTTTCTGAGAAATATTACCTATATCGATATTTTTTCACTTCCACCTTCCACCATCCCTAATGCCAAGTTCATTGTCAAAATTGTCTTTGCACTTTTTTCTTTTTTTTATTATGGCTGGGAGATCTGTATGTGATGACGTCATATGAAGGTCATTTGAAGGTTAAAGCTTTTTATTGAATATTATAAATATCTTTAAAAATATAGACTTATTTTTAAATTTAATTAGTAGACACTGTACCGAAAGCTTATTCCTCGAAATGGTTTTGAGATTTCCAGTCATGTTCAAAAAGTTATCAAAGCCAATTACCATTGCCAATTTTCAGAAAAAAATTGAAACAAATACTTATTGAAAAATGTTATTATTCTATACAGGATTTTCTTAGTGACAATTTACTCATATGAGCACAATTCTATATTTTAATTTTGTAATTTACTTATTTGATTAACATTTTTTTGACATTAGATAATATTAGTTTTAACTTTTGACAGTTCATAGCATAACATTTTAATTTCTGACATTATATAATTTAAATTTGAATTTCTGACATTAAATAATATTTAAAAAAAATTAATAACTTTTCTGACATTATATTACTTAAATTAATTAATTAATTTGCTGTCATTCTATTTGACAATGTTTAAATCTTTATATTATTGTTTTGCACACCCATTATGGGTAAAATATGACGAACTCAATATTGTACCTCTTGTGACCTTTTATGTACTCATATTTATGCAAAAATAAATGAATTGAATTGAAAAAAAAAGCTTTTGCAGACCAATTTTCTAGTGTATTTGAAGAAAAGCCACCTGGTGAACTGCCAATCTTAGACCCACGTCTTCGCATCTCAGAGACAATAGAGGATATTGTGTTCACAAATGATAAAGTCCAAGCCGCTATAAAAGAAATGAAGGATGACGCTTCACCAGGACCTGATGACATAACAGTGCCTATTTTGAAAAAATGTGATCTTGACGATGCTTTGGCATCCATAATGCAAACATCCTACGACACTGGAACACTACCTGATCTATGGAAGACTGCCACAGTGATTCCTATATTTAAAAAAGGAAATAAATTACTACCATCTAACTATAGGCCCATAAGCTTGACTAGTGTGGCGTGCAAGGTCATGGAGAAAATAATAGTCAAATACATAAGACAGTTCTTGCATAACCAACAAGTTATTGATAGTCAACAACATGGTTTTTGCCCACGTCGATCCACAGTATCCAATCTGTTGTCTTGTTTATCATTTTGGGTCAATAGTCAAAACGTTCGAGAACCTGTTGATGTAATATATCTCGATTATGAAAAAGCTTTCGACAAAGTACCAATCGGCAGACTCTTGCAAAAACTGGAATTTGTTGGCATTCGGGGTAAATTATTGAATTGGATAGAAGCTTTTCTGAGACAAAGAACATTCCGAGTAAGAATTGGCGAATCATTCTCAGACGAAAGAGATATTCAAAGTGGTGTGCCCCAGGGGTCCGTACTCGGGCCAGTGCTGTACATAATCTTCACTTTCGACTTACCTAAAAATTTGAATTGCAATGTAAGCATGTTTGCTGATGATACAAAGATATTTGCAAATCCTCTTGTAAACTCGGAACGACTTCAAAATGATTTGACTCGATTGGCAAGTTGGTCAAAGGAATGGCTTATTAACCTCAACATAGACAAATGCACAGTTCTCCACATTGGGAATCGGAATCCCCGCAACCCCTATGAAATCAATGGTGTTCCACTACGACCAGTAGAGGTACAGGTAGACTTGGGAGTACATGTTGCTAATGATCTAAAATGGGAACATCATATCACCACTGTGACCAAGAAGGCTAACAGTTTCAATTACCTCATCCGAAAAGCTTTCGCGTATTTAACACCTGAAATGATGCTGAAAATATACAAAACCTATGTAAGGCCGATTTTAGAATACGCTTTTCAAATCTGGAGCCCATACTTCAAGAAAGATATTCAATTACTAGAAAAAGTTCAACGTAGGTTCTCCAAAGTCCCGAAAGCCTTGAAGAATAAACCATACGAGGAAAGACTGGAATCACTGAAACTCACAACTTTAAAGGAACGCAGGGAACGTGGGGACTTAATAGAAACATATAAAATCTTGCATGGACACTATGACATCGAGAATTTTGATAAACAACTATTCCAGTACTCACGAAACATTAACCTACGAGGCCATCATCTCAAATTATCAAAGGCACTATCAGGAAACAATCCACATAAACATTTCTTTAATAATAGAGTAGTTGAAGCTTGGAACAAGTTGCCAGAAGAAGTAATATCTGCACAGAATACGAATCAGTTTAAGAATAGATTGGACAAATATTTAAGGACTAATGAAAGATAAACTCGACCCATGATATAACTGGATACAGGCTCTTATCAGTTGTCTCAACTGCTTGCCTGTCAATTAATAATAATAATAAAACCGAGTTTCATCTAAATCGGCCCACAAGCAAAAAAGTTGGCCGCCATCTTGGACTTTTTTATATTTTTAACATTGCATTGCTGTTTTGTTGTCAAAATAGTACCTAAAACCGAGTTTCATCTAAATCGGCCCACAAACAAAAAAGTTGGCCGCCATCTTGGATTTTTTTATATTTTTAACATTGCATTGCTGTTTTGCTGTCGAAATAGTACCCAAAACCGAGTTTCATCTAAATCGGCCCACAAACAAAAAAGTTGGCCGCCATCTTGGATTTTTTTATATTTTTAACATTGCATTGCTGATTTGTTGTCGAAATAGTACCCAAAACCGAGTTTCATCTAAATCGGCCCACAAACGAAAAAGTTGGCCGCCATCTTGGATTTTTTTATATTTTTAACATTGCATTGCTGTTTTGCTGTCGAAATAGTACCTAAAAACGAGTTTCATCCAAATCGGACCTCAAACATAAAATTTGGCCGCTAACTTTTACAAAATAGTTCTAAAATCGTAATAAAAGGCACGTTCTGGCAACATTACCTTGTGGTAAATACTGAGCGTGTAGGCGCTCGTTTTTACTCCATCGTTGGAATTGGAATTTTCAGTATTTACCACGCAGTTGGACCACAGTAAATACTGTGTGTGTGGCCGTCGCCATAGGTTAGGTTTACGTTTTCGCTAGTGTTGCCAGGGTTTTATTTCTATAAGTAAAGGTTAAATTTAGGGCAAGCGGTGGATGGGAGGGAGAGAGGGTACCTCTCCCCACCTAAGCATTTTATGCATAGATGCATAGTTTTTTGTTAAATTTAATTTTGAAATTTTACTAATCTTAACCTCAAAATGTATGAAAAAATCATTTAAGGGGACGAGCGAGGGGAAAAGAATAGAGTAGAGAGGGGGGACTCCTTATAAAACTTTTAGGGGTACCTACTTATGAAGAATGATATTTTGTGTTTTCTATTAAAAAAACATGAAAATTAAATTCTAACCTATCACATCACTTGACAAACTTAAGGGGGGATGGGAGAATTTCCGCTCTCTACTGTACTATTTTCCCCTCGCTCGCCCCCTTAAATGTTTTTGTCCGTTTTTTCATACATTTTGAGGTTAGGTTTGGTAAAATTTCAAAATTCATTTTAAAAAATTGAAATGCTTTTATGAGAGGCGTGGGGTCCTCTCTCAACCATCCGCTCCTTTAATTCGACTTTAACTAATGTATATGTCGTAGGATAATTGTACAAACAGGATTTTTACAAAAATCCTAGTATGATTGTAAAATACCGGATGATTATAATCTAAGACAGATTTTTGCAATCATCCGAGTAATGTTTAGGATTTTTATAAAAATCCGGCGTATCTTAGGTAAATCGCGAATCACCATCTTTTTGCGCGCTCTGATTGGCTGACGTCATCGTTATTGACTGACAGATGCTGTGATTGGCTATTTATTATTGTTCTGATTATTGTCAAATATTTCTCTAGTGTTTTGTATGAATTTTACGTTTTTTATTTTAAAAAATCTGAGTGCTCACATTGATCAAGAGACATTGAAGTGAGTGAATTGGATGTTATACAAGTGCCAGGCTCGATCAGTGCAGACAATTTAGAGGTTATATCTTAAAAATAACATTTCTATACAGAGCTAAGAAAGTTCTATAGCACTTATCAATATTGTTGTGCAAAACCTAAATGGACTTTCGAGTTAAGTAATTAATGCTCCTAAAACTTCAATAGGCTATTTTACACCATGTAAGATAAAGTATAAAAATGCATATTTAAGATAGATTTCATAAATAGTAAACGAGAAACGTCGATATTTCTTCATAAAAATGCAATATAAATTTTATAACTCAATTTTAAAAATCGTCTTTTTTAATCTATTCATCAAATGTTAAAAACGCCCTTCGCCATATTGGATTACGATGTGACGTCACTCCGATAGTAAACAAACATGACAGCTCTCTTCTCTCTGTGATTGTGATAATAAACAAATTAGATTTTCATCGATTTATTTTGAAATCTTATAAGTGATTACTACATCTGTGGACTATTATCCTTTATTTTATTAAATAGCATCATGAAATACAGTTTTGTTAAAGCAGAAAGTACAAATCTACCAAGGATAAATACATTCATTCATGGTGGCGAAATTTTTTGCGTCCAATCCAATCCCGATTTCTGTTCTGCAGAGTTGAGAAATGTTAAAACAGCAATGTAAGTACTTACCATAGATATATGGTGGATAAGTTTTGTCTCACAATAAGCACAATAACAATACAACACGATGATACCCTGTGTTATCTATAACAATCTAACATACCCTATTTTTTTTGTTATCAGGTCCTGGGAGGACGGAGAAAGTCAACTTTAGCGCTGTATCATCTAATAATTAAAATAATGATGAAGACTGATGTTTTATAAGTAAGATCTCCCATCTTTTCAATCAAAAAACCATATCATTCCTAGAAATTAAAACTAGAGATCAACAATAAAAGCGGCTTTTGTTTGTGGCATTAACTAAAATTATGGCAGAATCACAGCCTCGAAATGCTAGTGAGCCAGTGCAAAACAGTGGATGGTACCAGATGCGACCAGAGGGTCGCTATGATTTTTGTGCAAAAATTCCAGGAACTTCAGCAATATCAAGAGGTAAGAAACTGGAGGAAGTCAGGAAAACAGTGGAAAAGAAAATGGAATGAAGATAGAAAAATGCCGTCCATATATTATTTCTGAGGCATTAACATTTACAAATTAATAACAACCCTACTTTTGAAATTAAGTGTCCGTCTAGTAAAAAAAAGGACAGGACTATTTTTCCAACTTTAAAGTTTGCAAACTACTGAAAATACACTTTTCATATTATAAAAATAACTGTTTTTTTATAATTTAAGCCTACCTACTCTACTCCTATCCTACCACAGATCAAAGAAATGAGTTTTGCTTCTGAGTATCCTACCGTACCCTACCTTATGTATAGTATAGATAGTGCATATTATGTAGGTACGTTTTCACATATTTTGCACTCATGCACATGAGGTAAATACACATCTATTACATTCTTTAAATCAACTCGGCTATGTGTTCACCAACATCATCTTTTATACAGTGCGCAATGGAAATAAAAAAAACTGTACATAATATTTGATATATTTATTTGACCGCTATATTAATAATAACTACATTTTATAAAATCAATGTTTTGATATTTTGACTATAATGTGTGTGTAGATAGCTGGTCTAGGCCGAGCGAGGCAAGTGAGTAAGTAAGTGCTTTATTGTGCATAGAAACAAGGTTACAAAAACGGATCTTGTTTATTACAAATAGAGGTATCACTAGTTTTTAACTTTGCAGGCGTACACACACACACATTTAAAAATTTCAACAAAAATAAGTCACTCACTGAACATATCTTTAAAACATGGCAAACTCTCTCAATATTCGAATGACCCTCTACAAAACTGGCTATTTGTTTCGTCTGCCGCCTGCCGCACTTCAGCTTTGTACTACTTGGACCGCTCTATCGTCACACTTCTTAATTTCAGGTGTCAAAAAATCTAGAAATAATAGTACATTATGATTAGTATAATATCTGTCCTAGCCTAGTGATAATGTTAATAATTTATTACAACTGCATAAAATACTAAAAATAAATTACCTTGATTACAAGATGGTACTTTGATTTACCATAATTTTCATTTTGTATGGTCTCTTCAATCTCCTTAATTGTATTGTAGACATTCTTTGCCTTTCAATAAAGGCATGGGGATGTTCATTTGGAGTGGACTCTGTGGACTTGTGTTTCCTATAGCTTGGCAATCAAATCTGGGGGTTAATTGTCTAATTCAAAAAATCTATCGCAATCGCTTTCGTTTGACAGATGGATGTGACACATTACTGCATTTCTTCGGTAAGTTTTTATTGGTCCCAAAAAGAAGCTTCAATGTGTTACATCCTGAAAGCGATTGCGATAGATTTTGAAGTTAGACAATAGAAATGCTGGATGGTACGCAGTTTGGTTTCATCTGAGTTAAGCAGAACCCACTACCTTATACTGTGTATAATTCTTCACATCATTTTTTTAGCTAAAATATAGAAACTAATAAGTATTTATGAAATTTTCAAATCACAATATAGCAAAACATAACCTATAAATACATAGGTCACAAAATATGACGATTGTTTTGTAATACTAACATGAAGTTTTATTTTGTTTATTACCATTTCTAGCGCATAGGTACTTACATCAAAGTGGTCTCCACAGAAATACATTCTACTAGTCTAGTTTTTGGGGACAATGATTTTGGATAATATTATCTCTCTTGCCAGTTTAGTGTTTCTCATTTTATTATCACTTGGCACTTGAATCCACAATTTTGTGGCGTTTTTACACTTGTATTATTGGATTCAGGCACAAGACACCAAAGATTTACATTTTATAACTCATTAATTCTTGTTACTTTATACTTGGTCTTTCACACTATTGTTTGTTTACTAACGGAGTGACGTCACGAGCCTAAACAGCATGGCAGCTAGTGTTTCCGCGCGAAAATTCAAAATCATACATTAAAAACGTGTTTTAGGACATTTAATGGTTTTATAAAATTAAATTAAAAATTCTGCTGGCTTATTTCGACCTCACGATTAATTTAAAACAGTTTTCAAAAAATGGTGTAATTCCCTATTGTAGAATTAAATTCGGCAAAATTATGAAATAATCCCAAAACCCAACAGCAATATGTTCTGACCAATCAGACTGAAGTTGTTATAAACCGTCTCTTAGATTATCCAATCAGCATTCAAGTTCACGATTTTCCTAAACATACTAGGATTTTTACAAAGATCCTAAAAATTACTCGGACGATTGTGAAAATTCATCTTAGATTTCAATTATCCGGTTCTTTACAATTGTCCTAGGATTTTTGTAAAGATCCGGTTTATGTGATTATCCTACGACATATACATGAGCTCAAATCAAAGCTCAAGCGTGGTCTCGACCATTCTCACGTAAACAGAGATCAAATTAATTCTAAGCAGAGATTTTAGTTTTAAAATTAGTTGAGTATTGCTCGAGCATCGTTTGAAAATAGGCATGATCTGAGTTGAGTTTAGTTTATTGAATTAATGAGGTCGAGTTCATCATATTCCGTTTTACGAAAAACTAACTGCGGTGACAAAACCAACCACTATAATCTTCACAATATTACTATAATTCTCAGCACAAATACCTTATTTATTAAAAGTAACGTGTAATGTTCATAAAAATATATAATACACATTGCGACGCAACATTTACTTTGACCAATTCTGTGTCTAATTATGCGTGAAATGAAACTCATTCTGCTAAAAATAAATTTCGTAATAGGAAACAAACTATAACCATAGATAGTCGTAAATCTCTATTTAAGTAGATATTAGCGGAGTCTCGACTCAAGTCTTGTTTTGGAATCAACAGGGTGCTTGAGACTAGATTCATTAATTAAGTAGAGATCAGGTGATTAGAGTTCAAGCAGTGCTTGAATCTCGTTCTAAAATACGAGCCTTAATGTATGAAACCGTTACGCGACAGATAGCGATTTGCGACACGACACGACACAACACAACACAATAGTATGTTTAGCGCAAGGAGATTTATAATAGGGAGTGAGTACTATACAAAATTTTTCACCTATCGTTTAAAAGAAATTCAACTTTATTGCATTTGCCATAGAGTTGAAATTCTATCGACGACATTGACTGAAGGCACTACTGTGTGAATGAGACAACACCAGCGGTGCGACCGCCCAACTCAAAGCGATAGCGTTAGCCAGATCCAGAGCCAAAGCAATGCTCTGGCTAAAGCTATCGCTTTCAGCGACCGCCCAACTTTCCAGTGCTCTGGCTCTGGCTAAAGCTTTGCTAAAGCAATCGCGAATGAACGTTATTGAAGGACGAAAGTCTGCGTTTCGTTCGCGCATTTATGATTCAAAATCATAGTGAATCAATTGAATCATTTTAAGTTTTTGACTAAATATAATGCCGGATTTATTTTAAACATTACTATAATTAACGAAAAAGCTTATTATATGTATCATTTTAGCTCTGTTAGGTAAATTTGTCAATACATTAATAAAATGTTATAAATTGCATAAGCATAATAAAACGCGTTATGTTGACATTTATTTATTACTTTTAACCTAAAAAATATTCATAGTAAAATAAATATTTTTGTTTGTGATTAAAATTAATTGGATTCAGTTTTACTAAGGTACCTACTTACTGTAATTTGAAATGAATACTTAACTGAAAGTTAGCTACTTTTAATAGGTATCATTGTCAGCGAATAGTTTGTTTTAGGACTGGGTTCGAGTGTGATCTCATATTATTATCTTCAAAGAATAGAATTTAATCGAACTAATCGAAGCGTAGATTTACGCACAAAAGTTACTTCTTTGTATATGGTGCTTTTATAACAAAAGGTTAAAGCTTTTCTGCTGATGGTTAACCACTTGCATTTTGCTTGTCTATAAAGGTTTTTGAGGAGACGCGAAGGAGCGCAGTATGCTGGGTGTCCGTCTATCAGACAGACAAACACTCAAAACCATCAGAGCAAAAACAAAAGTGATAGACGTGATAAAAAAGGTAAAAACTCTAAAATGGCGCTGGACGGGGCACATGTGGAGATTCAAAACAAAGAAGTGGACTAAAGATATCACTGAATGGTATCCAAGGGACGGAAAAAGGAGAAGAGGAAGGCAAATTAAGAGATGGGAGGACGATTTGCCGAAAGGCTGGAGGAGGACAGCATGTAACAGAGAGGGGTGGAGGTGCCTGGAGGAGGCCTATGTCCGGGGACAGCCTGACCAACTGCAGGATGGTGATGCCACAACATGAAAAGAAGGAATAAAACAATAATATTTAGGTTTAATTATTCATTTATTGTTGAAACTATGGTCAGAGAATAAAGGCTTTTATTATTATTATAAAGGTTTTTAGTTTCTTTTAACGCATTTCAGATGCCTGCAACACATCAAGTGTCTGAGGCGCAGCTGGAGGTATTGGTGGCATGGCTGGAGTGCAGCCAGAGCCACACAACTGAGTGGCTCGCAGGCTGAGCAACAAATGATTAGCTTAGCCATGAGGGAGGCATCGGCCTCAAGTTTAAATGTAGTAAATAATAGTAGAAGTGTCAAGGAGTGGAAACAAGTAAGTGATCCTTTACAATGTGTCAAAAGTTTGAAAGCTCAGCAAAATGCACCTCACTCGCTTAATAATATATTATGTATATCAATATTCTTAATTTGTATTTCCCACAACAGTCTATGACTTAAATTAATGTCTGTTTCTGATAAAATATCAACGCTCTGTCCTTGGGCAAAGCAATATTAATATACAAGCAGAGTCGATACCTATTTGTTGCTGCAGCAAATGCATCAAATTTATCTGCCCCCTTCAAGCTTTGCCGCCATGGTAGCGGGGGCAAATGGGAATATTTTTTTTAATATAATACTGTTTCAATTTCATTCTTGTGTTTTAGTAGAGTAAGTACCTGTATTTTCAATTTCATTTATTTGTGAATGTAGGTAAATACAAAGATGCTACAAATCTGTCCACTACATATTTATGTTCTTAACTTTCACATTTGATTACATTAGTACAGTTAGGATAACTCATTAATTGAATTATGAGAGACAAAGTTCGTCTGACTGATCAGCCAAAACTGCTAAAATTATAAGCTATTCTTAGAATAATAACACCTAGAAGCCGTGTCCTTGTATGCAAAGTGAGTTCCCAGTTCTCAGATTTATATCCTTTATACATAACTAAAATCCAATAATTTAATAACTCATCTCCTAAAGGTGAATTTTTGAAATTGAAACTGTTTTGTACTTATTGGGTATGATTATGTAATAATGGACAATCAAAATATGAAAATGGCGCCATTTTGGCTGTTTTAGTTGCCTCACTTTTGCCAGCGCACTTTATAGGGAATTATCGTTCTAGGTGTTATTATTCTAAGAAGCTATTGTTTAATCTATATATTTTCATTTTCAGTTGATGAGGCTGCATCTATAGGCCTGTCGCAGGCTGCATCTGCAGGCCCATCCAGCGCCCGTCCACATTAGTGTTTTCTAAAAGGAATTTCTAAACATAACAAAAAATTATTATCTACAAATTAAGTAAGTTGATGTTTGTCTGGGTCTTATCTCCGATGTAGTTGAACCGATTTTAACCGACTTTCACTGGCAGATAGAGGACATTAAGACATTGTGTGTTTGTTTCAGCGAAGAGGAGGCACAATGTCATCAGGACAAGCGTGGATGTCGACGATTCTATCCTCCCGCCGCCGCGCCGAGTAATCCCGACCACAAAGTGAGTCTTTTGAGCTACATCCAAGGAAAGTGTATCTTAGAGGAATATTATTATTAACTATTATTATTAAACAGGCGAGCAGTTGTTGCAACTGATAGTGCCTGTATCCTGCAATCTCTGCTTTATTTTAACATTAATAGATGTTTGTCCAATTGGCTTTAGTTGTCGACTGAGACTATCTGTTCCGGCAACTTGTTCCATGCTTTGACTACTCTGTTGCTCAAAAAGTGCCTGTGGGGGTTGTTGTTTGAAATTGTTTTTACAAGTTTGAAGCTCCTCTTGAGTGAGCATTACTTTTCTGCGTCAGCATCTTGTCAAAGTTTGGAATATCATAATGGCCATTAACGGCCGGTTTCTGAATTGAGAAATTTAAGTTGAGCACTACTCAAATCTTACTCACCTATACAAAATTTGTACTTAAGTAGTGCTCAATTTGAATTTCTCAATTCAGAAACCGGCCGTTAGTATTTTAAAAGTCTCAACTAAGGTGCAAGTTGGAGGCAAGCGACACGCGACATGAAGCCGCGACGTGTCGCCGCCTCATGTCACTGCGGTCGTGAATTCGAGGCCAACCGCACACTGCAGCAGCAGTTCTATTTTTTTCCAAATGTTATCTTTTAGAACACTGTTCATGTAGGTAGTTTTTGTGAGATGCATCGTTTTGTTGCTCCAACTTCGGCAGCGATACTGATGTGCGACACGTCGCGACCTCACGTCGCCAGTGTTTCTTTCAGGTACTATTCCGGGGGGGCGGTGATTTAGATACCCCAATCTCGTCTCTTAGTCTACGTTCTTTTGTCTCGGTATTTTTGTAACCTTTCTTTGATACCATTCAACTGCAGGATGACAAAATATAATCTCGCTTAAACCACTTTAAACCACACTACTCAAAAATCAGTCAAATAGGGTAGTTAGTACAACATTATTAGCTGTATGAAATTATCCTGCCATTGCAACATGCAGTTACTAAGAGATATGTAATTTTTACAGGAGCGGCTCCGGCGCGGGGGCGCTGGATGTAGCGGTGCGGCGCGTCCGCGAGGAGCCCGGCGCGGACTAGGGGAGCGGCGGCTACAAGGAGACCGAACGTGGCGGAAATGTATACTTTCCGCCATAATCAGCGTTGTTTACTTCGAAGAAGCTTATACCCCCAATGGAGGTTGCACGGCTAGTGTCATAGTGAAGATAGAAAAAATGTCCTTGAATGACGTTACGGCTTATTGCTATCTCTTTCTTTAGTGTGACAATACGTGTTCGATGTTCGTCGTTCGTTCGTTCGTGAGAAACGAAAACGTATTGTAACACTAAAAAAAGAGATAGCAATAAGCCGTAACGTCACTCAAGGACATTTTTTCTATCTTCACTATGACACTAGCCGTGCAATCTCCATTGGGGTTATAAGCTTCTTGTTTACTTCTTTCCCAAAATCACAGAAAAATTTAAAGGCGAGAGATTTGAGAGCAAAGAAGAAAATTAATTTCTAAACCTCTAGCTTGCATCAGATTCATCTAATTTCATAATTGTTTTCAATACAGTTGCTCTAAAATGTGTGTTTTCGATGACAGTACAGCAGCGTGCAAAAGTTGATTTTAACGCACGCCGCGCCGCCCGTGCGTGTTTTGTTGACGGTTTTTTTTTTATTTCTATCACAATATGTACATAGAGTCTGTTTGTTTGGAAAGAGAACCGACTTGGGATTTGTGCTTGATCACCGTTTTTGTCATGTTGACAGCACTTTAACGTTTAAGTGCGACTGTAATATCTTGATATCTATCAAGATAGTCGCACTATAATTAATTACGTATACAGTGCCGTCAACATGACAAAAACGGTGATCAAGCATAAATCCCAAGTCGGTTCTCTTTCCGAACAGACTACGTTTTTGTAATGTAATGAGAATTAAAAGATGTCGATTATTATACGTACAAAATTAGGGGAATAAAAATGAAGTTAAGCAATGTTATCCACATTAATTTAATTACTTGTTAATTTAATAAAAACTTAATCATTTCTTATAACTTTTTTTTTTACTTTTCTCCAGACAAACATTTTACTTTATTTATAACATAATACCTAACATCCTAGCGGCTGCTTGCGACTTCCTCGCTTGTTATCTCTCGGGTACAGTACTATTTTTCGGGTTGGAAGGTACGGCTCCGATCATCATGCATACACGTTGTCAGGGGTACAAAGAAAGACAGGGTACCTACCTATTATCCCAAAAGAAGTACTGTTCCCAAGGGATAGAAGAAAAACTGTCCACGCTCTCTAAGTCGCGGGCGGTCGCTAGTTTTATTAGTGTTTTTTTTTTGTCAAAATTGTAAGAATAATCGAAGGTTTAACGCAAGGGCGGAACCAGGATGTTTATCTGGGAGGGGCATCCCTCAGAAAAAACAAGACGGGCAAATAATAATCGACCATAACTGTACATATTCGTCCATGACTGTACTAGCAGTACCCACTAGGGTTCACTCTGGCGCCCTCACCTTGAATAAATTATTGCTCCGTAAATACATGTTTTACCTAAAATTCAAACGTTAAGATTAAAGCTATGGTTCTATAGTTTATTTACAAACAATAACCTCTGTAAAATATAGTTCCTTGTAGTAGTAGTAGGCAAAAAAGCAGAAAGTGGCCAATTTTGGCACTTTTGCTACTACTACTACAACGAACTATATTTTACAGAAGTTATTGTTTGTAAATAAACAATAAAACCTTAGCTTCAATCTCAATGTTTGAATTTTCTATACATTACGTACTTAGCGAGCAATAAATTTAATTAAAATGAGGGCGCCACTTGAGGAGACTAATCACCTCAAACATTTCTTCAGCGAAGGGTCGCGGCACCAGTGTGAGAATCGCCTTAGCATAGAATCTTCACAGTACACAAAAAAACCCCCTTGTAAATCCGCTCTTGGTTTAATGTAAAAATTAAATCTTTAAAAGAAGCAAAAACGCCTGCCTGAAAAAATTCTAAGAGCAAAATTCTACTATAAGCGTTGCTCTTCACAATTAGGCAGGCGTAAATGCTATAAATAAAAAATATAACTCAAAATAATCGCGGCAATTGCATAACATTACTTCTAAACCATAGAGTAGTTGTTTTCCTATTGTGATTAGTAGTTTTGTAATAAAAAAAGCCGGCCAAGTGCGTGTCGGGCCATGCGCAGTGTGGTGGTATTAGGTCTATATGTCTATATAAACTTCTCCCTGTTTTACACTACTTACGCCTACAACTAAGTATAGTAGGTACTCCTATTTGTAGGGCAAAAACTAAAATTATAAAACTGAAATTAATTTTCCACAAGGCACAAATGCTATTTTAGCGGTTTAGCAATATACTCTTTCGTATTCGTATGGCGGCCGTGCCAAGAGGTTAGGTTTTTCTGATCCTATATCCCCTGAGAAGAACGTGCAAGAAACAAGGACTGATTATTACAGACAAAGCTAATTTTAATTTTTATTTATTTTTTAACACAATACAGCTATCCTTACAGAAGTTCCTGATACAATTTTGTATTTCGTAAGTAAAAATTTAAATTAAGGGCACGCAGTCTGGGGACCCATTTTGGAATCGATATTTGACTAGAAAGTAAAGCAAAGTACCACAAAACTTCTATGCTTCTACGGAGTGCACTACAGATAGATAATTCACAATTTCGTCTTTATTTAAGCACTATTCCTCTCGTTCCAATGGCGGCGCCAGTGTGCAGACTACGCGCCTTAATTATAGCGTGTCCACTAGCGCCGCCAATCAAGAAAAAAACATTTTAACGAAATAACTATGTTTAAAGAAATTCTGAAACGTATAAAAACTAGGAAAGTTGTAAACTATTTTTGTATGCGTTTTTTTCTGGTTTAAAATGTGTTTGTGTAGTTAATCTAAACTGTAACTACACGCGAACATATATATATACTAAGAATTAAAGCATACAAAAAAATTTTACAAGTCTTTATACGTTTTAGAATTTTATTAAACATAATTATTTCGTTGTAATGTTTTTTTTATTAATTGGCGGCGCTAGTGGAGATTCGGTGCGCTCTTAAAACTAACAATCAAATTAATTTTTGACATCACAGTAGTATAATTCTGAATACAAAGTGAAACTAATCAATCGTACAGAAACAACCATACAAAAAAATATCTAAAGTTAAACAAATAAAATAAATTACATAAAAATAACCAATGTCTTAGTTCAGGTACTAATACGGGGTGTAACAAAAACCCTGTCAGATACTGAAACAAGTGACAGTGTTGCTAAAACTGAGCAACATTATTCAAGGAACATTGTCCAAAAACGATTTTTTTCGCCTTTCCATAGAAATCGGTTAGCTGACCAACATTTCGTATGGGAGTATGAATTTTTTTGTTTCGATCTAGTAACCATGTAGGATCACCATCACCTGTTTCAGTATCTGAGTTTTTGTTACATATTGTATATAAATATAATAACAAATGACTTAAGGGCGCGCAGTCTGCAATCAAGTGCCGCCATTGGAACGTGCTTAAATAAATACGAAATTGTGAATTATCTCTGTTACAGACAGTGCACTCCATAATTAAAGCTGTGGTACTTTTTATTCCTTAAACAATATTCATAGCCTGTCGTTTAGTTTAATGGAGTTTTATTGTTAAAAGTGGCCACAACAAAATTTAAATAAATGAACTAAAATTGTTTTAAAAAACAAAAAGCCGACTTCAAAAGCCTACGCTACCTCTAAAAAGCAAGAAATAATATTCATCACTAGATACGCATAATCATTGTAATAAAACACGTCTATTGGAGTCGGGTGGGGCTGAAGGACAACTTTTTTTATTCTAAAAGCCCCACTAGCCTCCCTAGGTCATTGTGATTTGATGTGATTGATAATACCTTCTCTGTATAAGATATATTATCTATGTAGAAATATCGGTTTGGCCAAGCGTGAGATAATCGTGGACAAACATGCATACGGATCAAACTGAGAAGAGAACCTCCTCTTTTGAAATCAGTTAAAATACCAAAACCTTCTCGTAAATGTAACAAATACTTTTCTAAAAACCGCATCAAAATTGGTTCAGCTAAACGCGAGATAATTGCGGCCAAACATACATACATACGAGTCAAACTGAGAACCTTCTTTTTGAAGTCGGTTAAAATACTAAAACCTTCTCCTTTCGTGTACGCTCGCCGCTTCAGCCTGCTTCGTTTGTAAGTACCTCAAAATTTCTGTAACCCTAGGACGTGACATTTTAAAATAAACTTCTGAATTTCAGTTCTTTCGTTTCATTTTCTTCTAAATTTTGCTCCGTTACCTTCCGCAACGTGACAGTAACCGCATCAAAATCAGTTTAGCAAAACGCGAGATAATCGCAGACAAACATACATACATACAGGTCAAACTGAGAACCTCCTTTAAGTCGGTTAAAAAGGCAGGCTAGAAAATATTGTTTAAGCGATAAAAAGTACCACAAAGCTTTTTCGGAGTGTACTACAGAGATAATTCACAATTTCGTGTTAATTTAAGCTTTTAAGCATTATGATTCTCGATCCAATGGCGGCGCTAGTGTGCAAACTGCGCACTCTTCACTTAAGATACATAGATTAATAATATAAATCAAATAACAAATGGCTTAAGATACTTGGACTAAACCGTAGAACCGATGGCAGACAAGTTCTTGAGTAGAGACCGCGTATCGTCAAACGTAGCGTGGAAGGCCCTCAGACAAGGTGGAGCGACGATCTTAGTAAGGTGGCTGGCATAAACTGGATGAGTGTAGCCGCGGATCGTGCTCAGTGGCGTGCACTCGGAGAGGCCTATGTTCAGCAGTGGACGATGATAGGCTGATGATGATGACTTGGACTACTTCATATTGCAATCTTGCTTCTTCTATTCTCTCCCCACTGGGCCTGGCATTCTTGTTATTGTCTGTAAATAATAAGAGATTGTAGTATCTTTTTTAGGATTCCATACCCAAAGGGTAACAACGGGCCCCTTTTACTAAGACTCTGCTGTCCGTCTGTCATCAGGCTGTATCTCATGAACCGTGATAGCTAGACAGTTGAAATTTTCAGACCAAAAAAAACCGGCCAAGAGCGAGTCGGACTCGCGCACGCAGGGTTCCGTACCAAAAAAATTACATTTGTTGTATGGAAGCCCTACTTCAATATTTATTTTATTCTGTTTTTGTATTTGTTGTTATAGCAGCAACAGAAATTATTTCTGTTGCTGCTATAACCCTGCGTGCGCGAGTCCGACTCGCTCTTGGCCGGTTTTTTTGTACAATTATTATCAGATATCAGAATGGATTTACCAGACAAATATTTTTAAGTAGTATTTATTACTTAAATTTTTAATAATATTTTTTAATCCGACCGGCGGCAGTTAAAGGGTTAATCTAAGTATTTGGGTGATTCCCTGTGTACCCTTCTGCAAAGTGCAAAGGATGGCGATTATCACACTGGCGACGCACATTTCTCCGGCATGTTTTCTATACAAACTGACGTACTTGCATGCAACATTAAATCTGGTGCTCCACGCTCCGCGACGGGGCGCGTCGCCAGTGGGAGAATCAGCTAACATTAGTTTAATAATTGTTTTATGATGGCACTTACCCAAGAACCAGAAGATCTGTCCCATCTGATGGAGTCTTTGCATTCCAGCTTTCACCTGGCATAGGTTCCCAATGTGTGAGTCATGGCTTGCACCACCAAATAACGCATCTACATGCAAGATGCGTAAATCTGCATAATATATCTGAAAACAAAACTATTAAATAATAAATAAGTATAGGTACATTTTAAAAATAATTATTTCTTATCACAGAGACATTCAGAGAGTGGTGCATTTTTCTGTTGAAGAAATCCAAAATGATCATTGAACCTACAACAATACCAGAGGTTATAAATTCTGACCTCTGGACTTGTAATTATTCTGTGCCTCTGGTTAGAAGCGAGTAGGTTGGTATTTGGTAAAGCCTTTAGTTGCAGTAGTTTGGTTGTTAGTCCGGTTAACCGAACTAATGCAACTTTTTAGTTGCATTCGTTCGGCAATTTAAATCAACTGAACTACTGCAACTAAAAGGTCGCATTAGTCCGGTTGATTTAAATCACCGAACTGTTGCCACTATTAAGTGCTTTTAGATTGGGCTCTTATACATAGTACAAGTATAACGTCACCAAAGTACAAGATCACATAAATATGGGGAAGGTATACTTCTATGATTTTCAATCACTTTATGGTTTTTTTCTTTTTTTTTGTAATACCTACGTCACAAAAGTACTAGGTTCAAATAAATATGGAGAATGTTAACTTTTGTAATTTTCATTCTTTTTTATTCCAACAGAAATAAAAGAAACAATAGTGCCATGGAAGACTAACATTTGAATACCTAGTGGTATGGGAGCCTTTCGTTTTGGCATGTTAAGTCCTACGGAAATATTGCTACACTTAATAGTAGCAACAGTTTGGTGATTTAAATCAACCGGACTAATGCAACTTTTTAGTTGCAGTAGTTCGGTTGATTTAAATCACCAAACTACTGCAACTAAAAGTTGCATTAGTTCGGTTAACCGGACTAACAACCAAACTACTGCAACTAAAGGTGGTAAAGCTGCGTTGACATGATCAAAGTACACTTGGACTAAGTAGTTTGGATGACAACTTGGATGCTACTTGCATCATGTAAACGAGTAATCAAAGTGCACTTGGATCAAAATTCTAATCAAAGTAAACTTGGACCTTGCTCTACTTTCATCCAAGTCTGCTTGGACCAAGTAGTTTTGACAACTACTTGGGCACTACTTTGATTATGTAAGCAAGTAATCCAAGTGCACTTGGACATCGCTGTATACAAAAAGCTACTTTGTCCAAGTTACTTGGTTCAAGTACACTTGGATTGTGTCAACCTGTATCCAAGTATACTTTGATCAAAGCTACTTTGTAAATTGACTTAGTCCAAGTATACTTTGATCATGTCAACGAGGCTTAAGTAACCTAACTAAAACATGGTTATGGTTACCTTATTGCAACTGCTTTGTGTTCACATACTGTTCTTGGGAAAGTGATATAGCCTCAGGATCTGTAGTTGATTTCATGCATCAGTTACCTGCGCAAGATGATTAGGTATAGACCTCTGTTACAGACCGAGGCTAAAATCATTGCCTACACACCTTTGGTAGGGACCACAGGCATAAAATTGAGATGCAACGAGGATCTGTAACAACAGTGAAATGACAGGTAATAGTGATGATAAAGTTTAGTTGTTTATAAAATATCACCTATTGTATTTTGTATTGGAATGATAGACACCTTGATCTCTATTTAGCTTAATAGCTGTTGTTCTTAGAGTTGGTTGCAAAAGAGGCATCAAATCTTCGCAAAGCGTCATAAAATGGACCTTTCCAAAGCGAAAGGTGTCGAAAGCGAAACAAACGTCCACTCCGACAGCTGCTGAGATGAGAAACATCATAGGGTGAGAATGCTGTCTTCCCGCAGCTGTCTCCTACACAACATCAGTATTTCCCTCATTCTTTCTTCATCGACTTCAACCAGCAACAAATTTGGGTCGGAGTTTCTTACCTAAAACAGAAAAACAAACAAATAAACAAAAAAATACTAAACGAGAAGTCGACATAATATAAACGAGTTAAAAATAGCAAACCTTATGCAGTATCCACTTATTATCCACAAAATAACACTGAAAACCTTTAAATAATCTATTTCCTCTCTAAATACAGCTTAAAAATGAGTAAAATCTGAATTGTTATTGAAAGCTTTGAGAAAACAGCAACTGCTTTCATGACATAAGGAATCGCTTTCATGACAGCTATGCCGCCATCTTGAAAACCTTAGGCGATCGCTCTTATCTGTCAGATCCATACATTTCCATTCGTTCATTGCTTTGACTCTGGCCTTCAGAAAAAGGTAGGTTATTTCTTGCTCAAGCTTTCCTCGGCGGTCGCAAAAGACAAGATGGCGTCGAAAATGAAAGCCAGAGTCAAAGCGATACAATTGGGCGGTAGCACCGCAGGTGGAGGTCGGTGTCTCGTTCGCACAATTGCCATTACTAAACAATAATACCACGATAGTAGGACTAAAAATATGTACGTTACCAATCAAGTAGTGTATCAAAATTAAGGATTCGGAGTGAGAAGTCGAATATATACTATTTAAATATTAATTTTAGAATGACACATAATAATTGTAATATAAAACAGAACTTTTTTGATTTAATTAGATATCTACAATAATGCTAATCAGCAATCATCGGTGAGGTGGTAATAAATAGAAGTGTCAATCCTGGCAACTCCGATTTTGACCTTGAATTTCAATTTAAGAATTTCAATCTATAGGAAATGTTACTTTACAAAACTAGTGTGACCATAAATACTTCACCATTTCAGATTTCCAGAAAAACGAAATTGTTCTATTGAAATGGCTAGAGGTCGCAGGCGAGACGGTAAAATTAATAATAATAATCAAATTCATGTTTGTGCGCCTATTTCGATGAAACTCGGTTTCTGGTACTATTTCAACATGAAAATAACAACGCAATGTTGAAAATTTTAAAAATCCAAGATGGCGGCCTACTTTTTTGTTTTTGGGCCGATTTCGATGAAACTCGGTTTTTGGAACTATTTTGACAAGAAAATAACAACGCAATTTTTAAAAAAACTAAAAATCCAAGATGGCGGCCTACTTTTTTGTTTTTGGGCCGATTTCGATGAAACTCGGTTTTTGGAACTATTTTGACAAGAAAATAACAACGCAATTTTTAAAAAACTAAAAATCCAAGATGGCGGCCAACTTTTTTGTTTTTGGGCCGATTTCGATGAAACTCGGTTTTCGGTACTATTTTGACAAGAAAATAACAACGCAATGTTGAAAATAAAAAATCCAAGATGGCGGCCAACTTTTTTGTTTTTGGGCCGATTTCGATGAAACTTGGTTTTTGGAACTATTTTGACAAGAAAATAACAACGCAATTTTAAAAAAACTAAAAATCCAAGATGGCGGCCAACTTTTTTGTTTTTGGGCCGATTTTGATGAAACTCGGTTTTTGGAACTATTTTGACAAGAAAATAACAACGCAATTTTTAAAAAACTAAAAATCCAAGATGGCGGTCAACTTTTTTGTTTTTGGGCCGATTTCGATGAAACTCGGTTTTCGGTACTATTTTGACAAGAAAATAACAACGCAATTTTTAAAAAACTGAAAATCCAAGATGGCGGCCAACTTTTTTGTTTTAGGGTCGATTTTGATGAAACTCTGTTTTTGGTACGATTTTGACAAGAAAATAACAACGCAATGTTGAAAACTTACAAAATTCAAGATGGTGGCCAACTTTTTTGTTCTTGGGCCGATTTCAAAAACAAATTAGCAGCTATTTTGATCTTTTTTTTATTTTTCCATCAGTTTATATTGAGTGGTTTTTTCTTGTCAAAATAGTACCAAAAACCGAGTTTCATCGAAATCGGCCCAAAAAACAAAAAAGTTGGCCGCCGCCTAAGATTTTAAGTATTTTAAAAAATTACGTTGTTATTATTTTGTCAAAATATTACCAAAAACCGAGTTTCATCGAAATCGGCCCAAAAACAAAAAAGTTGGCTGCCATCTTGGATTTTTAATTTTTTCAATATTGTGTTATTGTTTTCTTGTCAAATTAGTCCTAAAACCGAGTTTCTTTAAAATCAGCCCCAATCACAAATAAAAGAGTTGGCTGCCATATTTGTTTATATTTTTAACATTTCGTTGTTATTTTTTATCAAAATAGTAACAAAATCGAGTTTCATCAAAATCGGCCCACGAACAATATAGTTGGCCGCCATCTTGGTTTCTTGTTATATTTTTAACATTATGTCGTCGTAAATCTCATGCACCCATTTTATTAACTTCACAAGTAAAGAAATTGGTGCATGAATTTTAGACCTTATTGACATATTTACCAAAATAACAGTTTTTAATGAAACAGCAAAGTAAATGAACAAGTATAATTATGGGAAAAAGCAACCGAATTTCAAAGGTCAATAAAATGGAAAATCGTTTGCATCTTTTTTTGACTACAGATCACTAGACAATGTTTTCCTACTTTTACTTGTTTTTCCAACATTCATTTGTTTTTCCGAAGTTCACGCACATTGTATTTTTATAAAAAAATGGAATAAACTTTAAAGTTGCGTAATTATTTACACTTGAGCTTAAATTGAATTGAATAAACTAGATTTTGTATTGGTTGAACTACCATATTTCAAAAAATAAAAACAAAAAGCAATTTAATAAAAACGTGATAAATAAATTGTTCCAAATTTTTTTTAATAAATAATTATTTTCTGTTTTTTAGTTAACGAGCTAAATTAAAAATATACCACTGCCTATCAGAATACTCGTCAAGACCATTCAAACGAGTCCAAACTCGATGGGGTTGAAAGGTTTTATTACAAAGTTCCTGTGGCCTTCTTCCGGCTTCCTTCATCAGACTCTTGGATACTATTACCCGACAGAGCACTCGTCAAGACGATTCAAACGAGCCCAAACTCGATGGGGTTGCATGATTTCAATATTGAGTTCCTATGGCATGGCCTCCAGACTTCATCATCCAACCCTGAACCTCGTCTCCCGTCAGAGTACTTGTCAAGACAATTCTAACAAGCCCAAACACGATGGGGTTGTATAGTTTCATTCATCATAGAGTTTCTGTGGCGTTCTTCCGGCTCCATCATCAGATCAGCTTAATGACATTGTAATATTGCATTTCCTTCCATTTCTGACCTGTGTTCAAAGTTTCAAGTCTCTAGCTCATCGGGAATTCAGTATAAAATCGTTTGCAAAATTTGTGCTCAAACAAACAAAAGAGCAAGCAACCTAATAAAAACGCGGTAAAAAGTGTTAATTATAAATAAAGAACTACCTAGGTATTTAAGTTTATATTAAACAGTTTAAAGTATTATGTATGTCTCCGGCCAACCATACGGTTTGGTCACCCTAATGAAGAAAAGGACACATACATCTACTTGACCTCTCTGTCGGCTCGTTTTGGGGCGAAGCGCTCATTCCGGTTTATAGTACTATTTCCATGGTTTAGCGTAATTTGGCTGTCAGAATTTGACACTTGTCAAGTGTCACTTGTAGCTTGCTACAAATTAGTAATCTGTGCTGTGATCACTTGACAGATATGAATGCATACAAATTGCAATTTTATTTTATCACAAGTGTTTTTACAATTTGTGAATTTTATTGTGATATCCTTTGGTTGTAGATACGTAACAGTTTCGCTTGTTTTGTTTACGTTAATGTTTAATTGGTAAAATGTCTTAAAAATGAGCCACAAAATTACTTTGCAATAAGCTCATATCTTGTCGACTTCCACTTGTTACGTGCGATCTTTTCCTGACCTGCAGTAAGTAATTGTATCGCTCAAAATGTAATTGTTACTTTTTTCTTGGTTTACCGTCTTCAAATTTTGCTATTCAAGTTCGACTCCCGATTCCGGAACGTCATTACAGCATGTTAGATAAATTGCTCAAGTTGCGTAAACTGACCTACAAGTCTATGCGTAGCATTCAATAAGTTTCCTTCCCGCACAAATCTGTATCTATAATACACAGATAAGTGTCTTCAAAGAAATCAACATTAATGCTGAGGGATTGTATATATTTAAGTAGGTACCTACTTAACTCAAAATGTTTGACAATTGATAAAGAAACATTTGTAAAATTATTACTCATTTGGAAGATTAAAATACCATACTTAGTTTGTTTCTTAATTCTTCACTGCGTGGGTGGCCACATGCGGCCAGACAACAATAGAAAATTTATTAATACATCCCAGGTTAGGCGGCTTAACTTTTTCCAACACTTCCTACAAATCATTATATTTCAACCAATTTACACAAAACCTTAACAAATTATATTCATAAAACCTTCCTCATGAATCACTTATTTATTGGTGAAAACTGCATAAAAATCTGTGCAGTAGTTTTTAAGTTTATATCGAACAGACAGACGGATGCGGTGGAGGACTTTTGTTTTATAATATGTAGTGATTTTATTATTCATGCTTGTTTACTTACAGTACTCGCACTATTTTAAAGAGTCTGAAAACTACTAGGTATGTATCTAGTTTTAGAATAGTATCCCCCACCCCAGCTTACTTGATTGCCGGTCTTGTGATCATACCTCACCTCATTCAATTTTGGTACGTGGCAAAGTTTGTATATCTAACACACCACGCTAAATAAAAAGTGTTGTATCTACATAAAATAAAATAAAAACATAAAAAATGGTTTTTATGAATTAAAATGACAATGAGGACCCCTCTACTCTACCCAAAATTTGATGATAAAGGGGGTAGACACAAAAGCAGGGCGAAAAAAGGGGCTCAGGGCAAAGCCGACTGCCATGAAAAAATATTTATTATAATTCAGTTGTATGAAAACTATAATAATGTAATTTAAGTTAGTGTGCAATATTGCTTTGTTTAAACATAATTTGTGTTTGGGTGTTTAAAGAATTAATTAAGTTGGGTCAGGTTAGAACTGCGATGAAAAACGAAGTGTGCAGGGTGAAGTACCAGAAACAATGTATTCTATTGTGAAAAAAAGCTGTGCCGGGACTGTGACTTCACTATATCAGTGAAGTCACAGTGAAATGAATTGGGCTTTAGGAGATTCTTAAGTTTAGTGCAAATGGGTGTTAATGTTATCTGCTGATTGAAAATATTTAAATGACATGTTGTGTTTATGCGTCTGTGGGAATTTGAAACAAAAATGCCTTCTGTATTTTTTACTTGTATGGAATAGGACAGTTCCATTTATTTTAATTAAAGACAATGATGTGATTAAATATTTTGATATAACATAAATAATGTGGTGGAATAACATCATTGTCCAGATCAACTGACATTAATAACTCATTGTTATTTATTTTTACTACTTCTCCTTAAAGTACAGTCAATTATTATGCTATACATTGGTTAAACTATGGTTAAGATGAAGCAAGACTATGACCTTATACATATTTACCCAAAATAGCTTCTGCTGCTTGTACAAAACATTGGGTACAAGTACAACTCGTGCCAAACTTTTAGCTTTCTCTGACTGAAGTTGCTTGCGAGAAACGAACGCCTCGTGTTCAGACGGAGCTAGAAGTTTGGCACGGGATGCACTGAACTGACATGTCATGGTTTCCCGTAATGCAAATAATACCTATTTTATTTCATACAATCACAGTAACATGGATACTGTGATTGAAGTGGCGCAAGAAGGCATGGTGTTTTATAAGAAAACTAAATAATGACCCTAAAATCGCTGATAGTCATTCCAATGTGACCGCAAACCAGATTGCTCACCACTTACTCCAAAATGGGAAAGCTACCACGAAAAGTCGCCCGAAGAAGTTCACACGAGACCCTGGTAAAGAGGTTGACCACTTGAATGAGGCTTTAACAGAAACAAAGCTCAAGTTAGCCCTTGATAAGCCCAAAGAAGGTAAAGCCTCGGGCCTTAACAACATCAGGGTCAAGCAGCTGAAACGGTTTGGACCGATAGCGAGGACGTGGCTACTGAATCTGTGTAACTCCTGTATCAGGACAACTAAAGTACCCAAACTCTGGTGGAGATCCTATGTCCTATTTCTTCTAAAACCAGGCAAAGATCCTGCGAGTCCGAAAAACTATAGGCCTGTGTCCCTCCTTTGCCATTCCTTCAAGTTATTCGAACGGCTAATCTTGCAGAGGATTTTAGGCACACTTGAGGATGTTTTCATCAAGCAGCAAGCAGGGTTCAGACCCGGAAAGTCATGCACAGCACAAGTGCTCAACCTAACCCAGCACATTGAGGATGGCTTCTAAAGGGGATTGGTTACGGGGGCAGTCTTCGTGGACTTAACCGCTGCATACGATACGGTTAACCATAAAAAACTCAGCGCCAAAGTCTACGAATGCACGAAAGATCATAAGCTTGCCAAAGTCGTGGAGCAGTTACTTAGCAACAGAAGGTTCTACGTGTCGTTCCAGGCCCAGAAGAGTCGATGGCGTCCACAGAAGAATGGGCTACCACAGGGCAGTATCTTAGCGCCAGCTCTTTTCAACATTTACACGAACGACCAACCAGTTTTCGCTGATATGAGACACTTCCTCTTCGCCGACGACTTGGCCTTGACTGCCCAACGAAAATCTTTGGAAAAGTCGAGCAAAGACTATCGGAGGCAATAGTGCCTATATGGGGACTGTTCCAATCAAAACTAGGTATTTGGAAAACCAGCTCAAACCTAACCCGGACAAAACTCAAGTTTCGGCATTCCACCTCAGGAACAAAAACGCCACAAAGAAACTAAACGTCACATGGGAAAGGAAATTACTGTACCATACTTTAGTTATTCTGTGACCACACACACTCTACTAGATACCTTGGGGTGACATTGGACCGGTCCCTTACATATAAAGAACACTGCAAAAACACCAAGCAGCATCCAGACACAACCTGTTGCAGCGCATGACGGAAACCACGTGGGGAGCCACCCCGCACACTACCGGCCTCACGCTCTGTATATCAACGGCAGAGTACGCGTGCCCCGTGTGGAGTGCCTCGGCCCACACGCGTGAAGTAGATGTGGCGGTGAACAAGACCTGTCGCTCGCCTCACTCATGGCTGCCTCAAACTGACGCGACGCCTGTCGCCTACCTACCTACCAGCCTACCTACCAGCTGGCTGGCATAGGCCCCCCGACCGTGCGACGTGAGGTGACTACGGCGATGGAAAAGCGGAAACAGGAGGACGACCCCCGACATATAATGCACATGCACGAGGCAGTCGTGAGCCGCCTGAAGTCCCGGAGAAGCTTCTGCAGAACCACCGCCTTGGAGAATGGCGTAACAACCCATGAAGCGCGCATACGAAGGAGTAACTCGCCGAGGACGACACCGTGGTGGAGCCCGCCGAAAAACTGCCTGCTGGGTATCGGCTGAAGTGGCCGAAATAGAAATCTCTAAACCAGCTGCGATGAGGCGTCGGTCGCTAGAGCGACCATAAAGAAAGAGAGTGAGAACATGCAGAAATGGGGTATCCTGCCGGAGGACGCTAGTGTCGCCTGCTTATGCGGGGGTGGCTGTGTCGGAGTACGGGTAATATAAAATTTGATGCCTTCAAACGAAGAAGAAGAAGAATATGCCATACACTGTCACAGTTATGAGCATCAACTTGAAGAGTCACCGGTTTAATACGTATGCAGAAAGACTGCAAGTCTAAAACGAGTTCACTGGCCGCAACGCAAGAGATAAAGAGATACCTATTTACATGGGTGAAAAACTAAAGTTTAATCACTAAACCATATTCAATATCGTAACCAACTAGCTCAATCTGCCATTATATTAACGGCTCGCCCTTTTATTACAAACTTTTATTTAAGGCCTGGGCACACCGGCTGCTTAGACACGCGCCTAGTTACGCACGTAACCCCCTGACACACCGGGTTACGCATACGTCTACGCGGCACGCAACGCAACCTGTCCTTTGCGTACCCAGCCGCTGCGGCAGCCATCTTTGCGACTCTAGTGCGCGATGTCAGACGAAGATTGAGTAAATGGACTAAGTTTTTCGCACTAATTCAATTAGTTTTTTTAATATCGTTATTCATTATTTAGAAACAAAATAAAACACTACTTACTACCGGTAGTACCGATACTATTTGTAAACAAACAATGCGTAGTCACGCGCGTGGAAGTCAAAGTCAAATATTAAGCTTTATTCAAATAAACTAAATTATTAAGTACTTTTGAATCGTCTATATTTTCCTACCACCCGTTCCAGACTTTTTTAGCTGACAAGAATAACGGGCGCAAGAAACTTATCAGCTGTAACAGCCATAAGTAACGATATTTACAAACTTTAATATATCGTTACCAGATAATTACAACAGGGTGACAGGATTATTGGCAACAACATAGACTTATTATATTATTTCAACAAAGTACTTATAGTAGCAAGTTATGTGTTACATCATTTCCACGCATTTTGATCTTTAAGATAATCGTCTACTTAAAAATAACCTTTACCCATGAGCGAATTTTTAACATGGTTTTAAATTCATGCAAAGGAAGATCAATCACTTGTTGTGGAACTTTATTAATAAAGGGAAAGTTCCTTTCCCCATAAATGAACCTCTAGTTTTTGCAAGCCTAAATCTTGGAATGGCAAGTTTATCTTTATTTCTTGTATTAAACTGGTGAATATTGCTGTTCTTAGCAAATGAATCATAGTGTTTCCTTACATAAATTAAATTTTCATAAATGTATTGGCCTGCCAAAGTTAAAATATTTATTTCTTTGAACAATTCTCTCAAGGTATCTCTCCGCCGTAGATTGTATATGACGCGAACAGCTCTTTTTTGGAGTACAAAAATATTTTCAATACTGGCAGCTGAGCCCCACAATAGCAGTCCATACGACATTACACTATGAAAATAACTAAAGTATACTAACCTTGCCGTTTCAATATCAGTTAAAAGCCTTATTTTCTTAACAGCGAATGCCGCTGAACTAAGTCTACTTGACAAGGCTTCAATATGTGGGTCCCATTGCAGTCGAGAATCTAGTGTGATACCTAGTAATTTTGTACTCTCAATAAACTCGACTTCATCGTCATTCAAATTAATATTTAATTTTGTCTGCTCAACATTACTTAGGTAATGAGAATTTAACACATTTAGTTTTTTTGGGGTTAAGTGCTAATTGCTATTAAACCAGTATGAAACTTTAGCACACGACGCACAGCAAAGATACGTGCGTGTTTGAATTTGTTCGGTGTGACGTCAAATAGGGAATGCCATTGACTACAACGTCATCAATGCGTTCCGCTCTGCATAGGTACGCAGCCTGTTTGTCTCATGGGAGCTGCAATGCGTAGGGTTACGCATCGGTCTACGTGCACGCGTACGTTATGCAAGCAGTGTGCCATGTCTCATAAAGTTTCAGACATTACAACGTCATGGTACGTCTACGCGTACGTGCACGCTTACGCTTAGGCATCCGGTGTGTTTCGCTTCTTACTCGTAGTTTCACCTATCTCGTGTCTTGCAAATCTTGTAGGTAAATTGAACCCACTTTCCGGTTTTCGATTGAGTTAATCGAGCTTGGGTTGGCAAGGACTCTGGTTCTAGATGATATCAACGATTTAGTTTTACTGAACACACCTCCTTTCAAGTGTCTTCCTAATTGATAAACAGTCAATATGTCGAATACATTTTTTTTTATAATAAACTAATTAAAAGTGTTACTAGATATACTGTCGAATTATCTAATAATTGACAAGAGTAATGGACTTGAAAACAGTGAAAGTGAACCTAATATAAATGTTACGTTGTTAGCGAGGTCATTTGAATTAAGTACTTTCTTTCAACAGTCCATTGGTATTTGAAGGTTATCTTTACACTATTATTTTTAAGTATAGATCTAAATACCAATAATTATTGTGTTGTGTCCCTTCGCTCTGTCTAGCTTGAAATAGTCTGTTGACTGTTGTGCTTGTGTTCGTCGTACCTACCTACATATATATTCTTAAAAAAATAAATAAATTCTTACTAATACAAATACCTATTGCTATTGCTTAGATTTCTTCCGATTCTTTTTATTAAGGCCTTATATCGAGAAGGCCCTAAATTTTGAGATATAAACAAGATATGGTGATCCATAGTAGGTTTTGGCTGATTCTCATCAACATATTTTCCTGTTTGTGCGACCTGACTATCTGACATTGCCAGTCGCATGATGGGATTTCTTGTCTTCAAACTTTATTTTTATTAATTTATGTATAGTTTTCCTTATGTAACTATTCAAATTGATCAAAACGTTTGTTTGTACGACTGGTATCTTTATATAAGGACCACAATCCGAATTAATATCATCGATAAATGACTGGTGTAGTTTTCGTGGTACACTGTTTCAAATCTAACGTTTTATTTAAACTGTTTCATCGCACTAAGCCGTTCTCTATCTGCATGTTTTTTGTTCTTGGAAGGTTCATTGGCCATGCCGATGCCGGGCGATAAAATACTTAATAATAAAGCTTTAGCTAAATAAAAAAAGCATTGCCAAAAAGCCTCAGCTTGGTTGTAATGTAATGTAACGTAACTGAGAGCTCCAGTATGCGCGGAATTATTTCAAGGCTGCTCGTGTCGTGTAGTTTGTGGCAAGCAGTTCTACTGTCGAGCTTGAGAGAGATCAATTAAACTTTTACTCGGGCTAGTGTGTGCTTGTGTTGTCGTAGTTGCGTTGCGTGCGCGCCATTTTATATAGTAATAAAATAACACAAGGTTTGTTTGTTATAAATAGATACATTCTGCATTTTAACTATTGTGAAAAAAATTAAGTATATTTACATACCAAGTAGCATTTATCGAAATAATTTAAAAAATATTCCAAGAATAATTCAGCTCGGTGCATATCTCGCTGAATGAAACTACTCTTGACTAAAGCCGCAATATTTATAACCATTTAAAGCTTTTATACTTATCTTAATCATTTCTTATTCAAGATAATTTTCGAATATTTGCTCATGTATATTTACTGTTTTAAAATATCTAAGTAAATCAAATTCATTGCAATATACCTAATTAGTCTCAATTATTTAATTACAGGAAATACCTCACTTAATCGTATTTTTGACCTGCTTTTCTCAGTTTTTATCAGTGTAGATCAGGTGGCACATTTATAATTGATTGTTCGTCTAACTTATTAAAAAAACTTATGTAAGTATAAATTCCGTGTGAAAATTGTACCCAAAATGGGTTTCATTCCAGCATTTTATACCTAGAGTTTATATTTTTGCAGTAAAGGTTTACAAAGCTTCATTTGCTGTATAACTAGGTTAGTCTTGTTTCACGTAGACACGTAATGACTAACTTTCTTTCTTTCGGTATCTACTTATCTAATTTAGAGCTTTAGTATTAATAATAATTTACTTATACTATATAAACATAAGTTTATATAATACTTATTATCTCTTACGAATATGACTGAGAGCGCACCGAAACATGTTTTTGGTTTCAACATAGATGTTTAATAAACTTCAGTTGGTTTAACAGGCAACGCTTTTTAAAACAATCGAAGCAGGTACCCATTAGACGGGCATGCTCACAGTTAATTTTCCACGCAGTTCATTAGCACAAATTTATGTTACCTTAAACTTAAGTTGGGTAATGTACCTGTAATGTAATTAACCATTGAAATTTTGTTGTAGATACTAAGGCTTCTTAAATAGTAATTTAATGAAATGGACCATATGCATATGGACCATTCTAACCATGAAATGGGTCATGAAAGCCACATGGGCCACGATATGGACCGTATGATGACGCCTAAAGGCATCATGGACTCATTAGACGTAAGTTTTTAATGTTATCTAAATTTTAATGTGTTGGAAAATCCATCCATAACGTGGGTTGCGGATTTTATTCTGTATTCACATACATTATATGGGCTATCGATATCGTTGCCAAAGCTTTGTCCAGACTTGTATCATTTTGGCGTATCAGATCACCGTATCTTTAACATACATCGCTAGTTTGGTTGGGCGTGCGTTGAAGTAATATCAACGCACGCCCAACCAAACTAGCGATGTATGGTAAAGATACGGTGATCTGATAAGCCAAAATGATACAAGTCTGGACAAAGCTTGACGTTTTCTACCGACAACCTAGACTTTCTTTTATTGAAATACAGAACTCTTATCACTTTCTTGATAGAGTTATGAAATTACAGTTCAACGCAACAAATGACACTAGCGGAATGGACTACCGATCAGACTACAACAGTCATGGAGACCATGTCGCTCACGGTGGACACGATGTGCATGGAGGTGGTCACAATGGCGGAGGCCATGGACATCATATGATGTCAATGACAGTAAGCACATCTCTTATCATTTTCTTTATAGGTAATTCTTTGAATTTTGGGTGACGGTCGGAATCCTTTTGAAAATATTAGGCAAAGAGGAATAGCCTAATTTAGGCTGTATCTTCTACTGTTTGATCCATTGAAATGTATATTTGTTTTAGGATATCGTCGAAAACTAATCCAATTTCTTTCTCCAAGTTTATCAGTAATTCAACGGTGGTCTCACCAGTCTTTCTATATCTAGGTAGGTACCTAGATAACATACTAAAAGTAAAACTAGATTGATGAATGGCTTTTTCTTTGATTTCAGTTTCATGGGGGGTACGCAGAAACGATTCTGTTCTCATGGTGGAAAGTAACAGAAGAAGGAGAATTCATTGGCTCACTTTTTGCAATCTTCCTAATAGCTCTACTTTACGAAGGGTGAGTTATGTTTGATTTCGTTAAGTATAAAATATTGGAATATCTTATCTATAACCACTTCCGAAGTAGAACCACATTGCTTTTGATAAGAATGCTTCGCACTAGGTCGATTAAATTTCCCTGGTTTGCTGTCGATGATAATTAACTTTGGTGCTATTTATTTTACAGTTAGGAAAATATCAGTAGTTATTATTTTGTTAGTTACAAAACCGTAATAAATTACTTACGTTTAGTCTCCAAAAGCGTCATTGAGGTGGCAATAAAAACCTGAATGTAACATAGGAACCTACTTTTTAATTATGTAGAAATCATAACCTCGTTTATTACCATTTCGTCGACATTGATGTAGGTAGGTACTTATTGTTGCACAAACATAACACTGTTGCAAATGTTGTAAATATGTACACCCTACATCCATTACTTTACTACACTGTTTCTTACTCGAGTTATTTAGTAAACAGTTTTTACCATATCTTTTTAATTTAAATAACTTTGTTAGCTATGTTAATAATAATTATAACCATTTCAATAATAAATACCTTAATCGTAAAAGCGAGTTCTCCATAATATCTTAAAAGCGCTTTAAAAATCTAGAGGCAAGCTCTCTATTTTGAAAGTATCTAGATAAGAGTAGGAAATGTAGGTACACTATCAATGTAAAAATTGTTGAAGTACTTTTTGATAACTATACCGAAACGTAGTTAGAAAAAAAAAATGTAGTTAAGGGGCGGTAATAGGAAAACATGGTTTGCGCAGGCCATATCTTTATATAGAAAACGTAAACTTGTAGCCACCAAAAAAATCATACGATAAGCTAAAGAGTTTATGTGCGTGTGGTGTGAGTGTTCCTTTCTTAGATATTGATTTAACCATACGAAGAATTTAAGAAATAATTGTGCAAACTTGATGGTAAAATCGAAAAATTTGTGAAACCTATGTAGACTAAGTTATGGTCGATTATATAGAACACTCATACCGCCCGCTTCGCGAAAACGCCGTACTTGATATCATACAATATACTAGACGTATGTTAAAAAAATATGTATGAAAAATTTGTGCCTAATTTGTGAAAACTATTCACAAAATAATCAATTCATTGTCATGGTTAATTTGGATTTTATAAGGGTTTTTTAGGAACACTCACACCACACAGTGTGTGGTGTGAGTGTTCCTAAAATCACTAACTTTAGCTGAATAATATTGAAATATTATTTCTGTATATTGTAATTTGGATTCAGAGCAAATTTGTGACACATAAACCTTGACACAAAACGTGCTAGATCAAGAGCAATTAAACATTTTGTTTCTTTTTCAATGCTCGTGTGAGTGTTCCATATTTTGGCATTTATTTAACTAACCAGACCTCGTATACAAGTGGAGCCTGCATCCAAAATTGTGAAAAGTTTGTTCCTAAAATTTAAAACATAGTCTATTTTCGTAAGTGTTATACTTTAATAGTTATCATTTTTCTTACATTTTCAAAGGAATATCTTATGTAGGGTGACCATGCATATGAAAAAAAGGGGAAAAAACATTTGTTTAAGCATTTTATTACAAAAAAAGAGATAAACACGAAAGTAAAAAAAATATAACATAATATAACATGCTATTAAGGGATGGTTTTATTGTTACCAGCATCTTTATGTAACGGTAATTTTGTTACTTACACTATAACATTTAGGTATTACTTTTATTGGGCTCGACGACATCTTTTTTATTTAAGTTTAATAGTAGTTTATGACACTGATGCATAAAAGTGGTATTAAAACACGAGTGTGTGTTTGAAAACTGAGCCGTAAGCGAGGTTTTTAATAGTATCACACGAGTGTTTTAATACCTAGTTATGTGCAGTTTCATACACTACTTTATCTACACTCACACAATAAGGATTGAACCTACTAAATAAAATATGAACGTTAGAAAAGAGAGATAGAGACATTAGCCTTGATACGAGTAATTTCCTTCTCTGCATCTAAAATATCGGGCGGAGTCAAATGTTCTTTACATTCACTGCTATCAGACATTTTAAAGCAAGAATTAAAAAACCTACGAAATTCAGTGCAACAAAATTAAAAAAATAAAATCATCACTTTTTTGTAATGCTCTAAAAAATGGCGAGCATTCCATAAGTAAAATAATAATGAGATAAGTGCATTCCAACAAACTTAAGGCGGAAATACTATATTATTGTTGTGTTGTGTCGTGTTGTGTTGTGTCGCGACAGAAAGCGTATCCGGAATTTAACTGGTAAGATTTTTTCTACGTAGTAGCAAATGCAACGACTTACAATGCGATTAAGAATTTAAAAATAAAAAAAGTACGGGTTCATTCACACAATCAAATCATAATAGACTACTGAACTCCCTTCCATAATATTAGATAAATTAAATAAAAAGTACAGAAAATTTAATAACTTACATGATAACTTGATATTAATAAACAGAAACACTGGAGAATTTAACAACAGACTGCAATAGAAATAGAATTATTACAACGCACAACTACAAGTAAAGGTTAGCCAATACGAGGGTAGACGAAGATTGTGTCCGACAAAATAAAAAAGCATACCCACCCTACATAAGATATTCCTTTGAAAATTTAAGATAAAAATGATTACTATTAAAGTAACGCTTACGAAAATAGACTATGTTTTAAATTTTAGGAACAAATTTTTTATAATTTTGGATGCAGGCTCCACTTGTATACGAGGTCTGGTTAGTTAAATAAATGCCAAAATATGGAACACTCACACGAGCATTGAAAAAGAAACAAAATGTTTCATTGCTCTTGATCTAACACTTTTTGTGTCAAGGTTTATGTGTCACAAATTTGCTCTGAATCCAAATTACAATATACAGAAATAATATTTCAATATTATTCAGCTAAAGTTAGTGATTTTAGGAACACTCACACCACACAATGTGTGGTGTAAGTGTTCCTAAAAAACTCTTATAAAATCCAAATTAACCATGACAATGAATTGATTATTTTGTAAATAGTTTTCACAAATTGGCTTTGGTTAAAAAATAAAAGGTATTTTTTTTATATTATATTAGGCCAATTTAAGAAACTAATTTGAATATTTTAACATTTGGTCCCGTATTTATTTTTTTATAAATATATTTGCCGAGCGGATATGGTCAACCGGAATGACGTCATTAGTGGTATGAAAGTTTAAGAAGGAAAACCTTTGCCATCTACTTATAGAAAAAGAACGGCCAAGTGTCATTACCTGTCATAATGACTTTATGGTTGTTTGTAAACAAATAAGTTATAGTTAATATTTCTTCTATTTAATTCATTTAATCCAGTTGTGACGGTTCTAACCTACCTTCTTAATTTGCCGCAATAATTTTTGAGGTGGTAAAATTATAATAAAAATGCTTACCAGTGGAAACTCAGCTGAAAAACTTTGTAAAAACTGACACGCCCAATTTACCCAAATTGCGAAATGTATTGTATGTATTGTGTCTATTTTGGATGTAGGCTACATGGATAAAATTGTAACGATTGCTTGTGGACTGATAAATTTGCAGGATAACATAATAAACATTGTGAAAATATGTGCATACTTTATTTCTATTTACAAACATTTAATAGTAGGGATGTGGAAAAAATTACGAGATAAGTTCATCGATATTTTTCGGGCGATATTAAATACTCTGATATATCGATAGTTGTTTTTACAATAATTTTTCCAAAACATTTTTTTGTAATTACGTATGGTTTCTAATAGTCGACACTATTTTGGTACTGGAGCATTTTGTTTTTTTCCAACTTTTGAGTCTTAAAAATCATCGTAAAATTCGTCAAATCGATCCAAAATTTCGCGTAGGGGTTTATTTTGCTATTTTTTATGTTTTACAATACCTTAAAATTAGAATCCATTACTTAGTCATCATCCCATTTCATCCCATTTTTTTCTGAGAAATATTACCTATATCGATATTTTTTCATTTCCAACTTCCACCATCCCTAATGCCAAGTTCATTGTCAAAATTGTCTTTGCCCTTTTTTCTTTTTATTTATTATGGCTGGGGGATCTGTATGTGATGACGTCATATGAAGGTCATTTGAAGGTTAAAGCTTTTTATTGAATATTATAAATATCTTTAAAAATATAGACTTATTTTTAAATTTAATTAGTAGACACTGTACCGAAAGCTTATTCCTCGAAATGGTTTTGAGATTTCCAGTCATGTTCAAAAAGTTATCAAAGCCAATTAGGCACAAATTTTTCATACATATTTTTTAACATACGTCTAGTATATTGTATGATATCAAGTACGGCGTTTTCGCGAAGCGGGCGGTATGAGTGTTCTATATAATCGACCATAACTTAGTCTACATAGGTTTCACAAATTTTTCGATTTTACCATCAAGTTTGCACAATTATTTCTTAAATTCTTCGTATGGTTAAATAAATTTCTAAGAAAGGAACACTCACACCACACGCACATAAGAGTTTACCTAGTTGCTACAAACATTAAATTGCATATAAACCTCACAGATGATTGTAAAAAAAAACAGAATATCATTAAAAGCGCTTATCGCGGGCCATATTTTTGGCGTAAATAATAGCGTAAACGTATTGAATTCTACATCAAAATACACATTAACGTACTGTGCAGTTGCTCCAATAACTTTTTTTCACAAAAGATAATTGTGCTAAAGATAATGATGAAAAAACAACGAAAAACATCGAAAAAGGGCAGAAGTGAGGTTATTTTCCATACTCTTTACACGTAAAGAAAAAGACAGAGACAAATGATTTCGCGTAACGGAGCCTTAACTGCAAAGTCCTAAGGCCATGCAACTTCCTTTTCCGATAAATCTCGCATCTCAAAACTCGAATAAATTCACTAGGTGCTCTTGACTGTACCTACAATTTATAATTTCTCTCATCCTCCTTAATATTAACTTGTCCCCCCCCCCCCCCCTTGGCCCATGGGCTGGCGACGTCTAATTGTTTTTTATTTTTCAGGCTAAAATACTATCGAAAACATTTATTATGGAAAACCTACACTGGACTTCAGTATTGTGCAGTGGCTCCTCCTGACAAAGGTGCTGCGAATATTTGTGCACCGGATGAACCCCAAGTTATACAGTTGAGTACTAGCATCTAAAGTCCGATTACTAATCTCCCAACAAAAATGTAGACAAAGAAATGTCACAGTCAAAATGACTTCGATAGTTACATTTTCAGATATAACCCTTTGGTCACTTTTATGTTACCTTTTTAATTTATTTAATACATTTTTGAGTCATAATTAGTATCCTACTAATATTATAAATGTGAAAGTTTGTGGGTTTGGATGTTTGTTCCTCAATCACACAATAACTTCTGAACAGATTTGGTTGAAATTTGGCACACAGATAGTAGATAGACTAGATTAAAGCTTAGCATACTTTTTATCCCGATATTCCCACGGGAACGGAAACCATGCGGGTGAAACCGCGGGCGGCCGCTAGTTAAGTATAATTCAGGGTAATTTTAAAGTAGGATAATAATTAGTTGTTGTTTTGTTGTTGTTTCTTTATTGATACCTATCATAACCATTTTTGATAAAGATAAAGATTATTTGCATAAAATATGGTACATTGAGATCTTAATATCCTAAATATAGTTTCACATATTTTGCCAAATCTAATGGCGTTCAAATGTATGTTCATTAGATTATTTTGTATAAAATTTTCTAGCAAAGACGGTAAAATATAAATAATCTATAAAATGTCAAAAAGGTAATATAAATAAATTGAATTTAGGTATTTTAATATTGTCATTTAAAAATTCATTGATAGTATAAAAACATTTATCCATTAGCCATTTCGTCAATTTAATTTTAAACATGTTAAAGTTTTGTTCACAAATGGATTTTGGTATCTTATTGTATATTTTAATAGTCATAAAATAACAATTTTTATGATATAGTTTCGAGTTTGAAGCAGGCACCAATAATTTTGTAGGATCTCTGGACACATAATTTTTGTATTCCTTTGCCTTTTTAAATATCTCTGGATGCTTTTTTACAAATAGCCCAGACTCAAGGATGAACAAGGATGGTAACGTCAACAACTTTAACTTCTTGAATAGAGGTCTGCACGAATCCATTGGATGAGCTTTGCAAATAGCTCTTACACATTTTTTTTGTGTTATAAAAGTCTAGATATTAAGTTGACTATAATTTAAACTGGTTTTTACTATAAAACTGTTATCATGAAATATTTAAGAACTTATATTACTGTTTTTGCCGTTAAACTCATGATGCAGAATATTTATCTAATATATTTTTATTAGGTTTGTGGTGGAAAAAACATATAAATGTTTTTATTTCGTGAGTTAGCAATATACTATTTCCTTTTGTGTTTTGTTCTGGCAACACCTTTGTTTACATTTTTGCTGGGAGATTAGTAATCGTACTTTATGTTACAGAGCGACGTATTAAGTTGGCACACACACGCGATAAGAAATTAAGCTGTTTAAGACAATGTTTATAAATTATAAAGGTCAAATTCCAATAACTTATTAATTTTTCAAAGAGATGGTTGGGCGCCATTGGGACACGCAACTTATTTGTACTGTCGTCGCACTCCAACTAACTAAATTAATGTATGATATTTATGTTATACTTAACATCTATTAAAATATTTTGAGTATGGCCGTTTTCACAATTTAAAAAAATTATTTCGGAGCTCATCATTAGCTGTTTAACTGTATATATGAGTCGAGGCGCCACTATTTACCGTGCGTCTTTGGAAATTGTCATCCTAGCATGTGTTTTTTATGCTCGCTACTTTATTAATTAACTCTAAAATATTTAATAAATAGCAATTAAGATAATTCATAATCAATAGTTAACACAGAGGCCCTAATTAGTTATTTAGTATGATACTACTGACTAATGTAATATTTATTATAAGTACTAGATGGATGGAATGGAATCTTAAATAAACAAATAGCTATTTATTGTTTTCATTAGTTATAAAGCATTTAGATCTCTTTTATTTACTTAAACGCAAATGCGTTAAAATTGAGTTACAGTTATTATAGGTAGGTACTTTAGTGTCCGTTTCAATTGTTCGGCCACGGTATCGTAAAAGAAAAACGACTACGTCAACATTACAAACCAGTTTGTAGAAAACTAACAATGAAAGTAGCAAATTTGTAGATCCAATATTTAGAAAGTTGGAAAAGTTTAACATGGTTTAACCATGGCCGCGCAGGCGAAACATGAAGAACCGCGTGGCCATGCAGTTCTCTCAAACGGAGCTTAGTACAGCTTGACCATAAAGAGTTGACAAAAATTGAGGGCGCCACTTTCTATGTAAATACGTCAAAATCATGAATTATTTCACAACACTGACTATATTTTGTACTGAAAAATTTTAGTTCCATTTTATTTAATTTCAACTCTTTATGGCCAAGCTGTAGAGGTCCCACTCTTTTTGCTAATCGCTGATACGATTTCTTAAAAAAATGTAGACAGTATAAACAAAGCACTAATGTTTGAACGTCTAAATTATGTTTTTTTTTCAGGCCAATGCCTCATGTGCTTGAGAGGAATGTGTAAGTATTCCCGCTTCTTGTTTATATTATAAATAGACAATCATATTTTTCTATTGTATCTAATATAGTCTCGGACGCGGTTCAGGGTGTTTAATGCGTGCACTGGGTGTTTTATTCGGTATTCGTGTTTTTATTCGTCTTTGCAGTACCGGCGTTAGGGGGGGGCGAGCACGGGCGACCGCCCGGGGCGCCGGATATAAAGGGGCGCTGCAGGCGTCGATCCCTTTATACACACTCGCTCATTGAGCGAGTCCTACAATTACTATCGTAAATTCCCTTTTAGCGACAAAATCGTTATGGTGGCAACACATAATCAGAACAACTTGGCAATATCTCGCCGAAATTTCATCGCTGGCTACAATCTGCCGTTTAAGTAAGATTTGGCCATTGTAAAATCCAGGAGTGTCACTAGGGCGGTGCAAGCGGTGCGACTGCACTGGGCGCCCCCGTGTGTGGGGCGTTGAAAACGCCCGATCACCGGTCGACTATCAATCATATTGTTGCCTGCGGACGGAGCGACGACCCGACGAATAAAACCGACCAAAAGTCGCACTGCGCGGCCTTTTTTTAGTAAAAACAAGGAAGATTAGTGGCTTAACTGACTAAAAATCGCGCTGCACGGCTGTTTTTTTTTACTATAAACAAGCAAGATTGGTCGATGAAACTGACTAAAAATCGCGCTGCGCGGCGGCTGTCTTTTTATTATAAACAAGCAAGAAATAAATAAAAAATAAATAAATAAATAAAACTGACTAAAAATTGCGCTGCATGGCCGTATTTTTTACTGTCATAAGCAAAATTAGAAGATTAGTAGATGCAACTGACTAAAAATCGCGCTGCGCGGCCGTTTTTTTTACTATAAACAAGCAAGTTTACAAGATTAGTAGATGAAACTGACTAATAATCGCACTGCGCAGCCGTTTAATTACTGTAAACAAGCAAGATGACAGGATTAGTAGGTGAAACTGACTAAAAAATCGCGCTGCGCGGCCGTTGTTTTTACTGTGTCATGCAAAATTAGAAGATTAGTAGATGAAACTGACTAAAAATCGCGCTGCGCGGCTGTTTTTTTACTTTGAACAAGCAAGATTATAAGGTTAGTAGGTGAAACTGACTAAAAATCGCGCTGCGCGGCCGTTTTTTTTTACTAACAGGCAAAACTGAAAATCATGGAATCGCAGATAGGGGGCGCCCCGTAGAAATGTCGCCCAGGGGCGCTGGTAGTGCTAAAACCGGCACTGCGTCTTTGTTTGCTAAATATTTGTGTTGAAGTCCGAATAAACACAAACATGGTCCACACATGCGACTATGCCGAACATTCACGAATACGAAGTCAGTAGCAGTACTTGTCATTGTACAAAATACAATGACAAGTATCTACTGACTTGAGTCACATGCGCCGTAACTCGAATTACACAAACTTACTGACCCGGTGACGGCGTCGCTGTCGTCTATGTAGTCGACGGCGTAACCTAGGTAACAATATTTTATCGCCCGGCTTATATTAAATTGGCGAAAACCGCATGAAAATCCGTGCAGTAGTTTTTGAGATTATCGCGAACAGACAGAAAGACCCGGCGGAGGACTTGTTATATTATATAATATGTAGTGATATTCGCAATATAAGCAATCTGTGCCCTGAAACCGATAACGACAATACATCAAATACTATGCGTGCCATATAAGAATAGTATCGACAACTTCACGTCACTGGTCAATTTTGTACTGCCAGCAAAAAATCCAATGATCTTGTTTCTTTTTATGCACATCCTATACATTATAAAGTTATCAATTCTACCAAGCAATAACAAAATTGTCCAGTGACGTGAAGTTGTCGATACTATTCTTATTTGGCGCGCATAGTACATGGGATATGGATGTTCGTGTATTTGGGTTACCTTATTCGCAGTGGCGGATTTACAGTCTTGGCCGCCCTAGGCCGAATAGTACAAGCCGCCCCTTTTTCAGCTCCCATCATGGGTGGGGGGTGGGGGGGAGCCTGGGTAGGGCGACCATCTATGTAAGAGAGGATGCCTGTCTAGGATGCACAAACTGATTTTTCTGAAAATTGCTCGGCCGCGCAGCGCGGTTTTTAGTCAGTTACATTCACTAATATTGTAATCTGGGGTTTCATCGACGAAATTCAAAAATGCCTGTCTCAGCTTAGTATTGGCCGCTCGCATTTCTAAACCGTAAAAGCGACACAAGTCAAATGAAAACTCTAGCCTCGGACCACGTTTTAAGATCAAATAAATTAAGAAAAGCCGCCGCGCAGCGCGATTTTTAGTCAGTTTCATCCATTAATATTGTAATCAGTGGTTTCATTCGCTAGAACAAAAATGCCTGTCTCATCTTAGTGCCGGCCGCACTCCTGTCTAAACCGTAAAATACTTGTCAAATGCGACAAATTTTGGGTCGTTTCTTGTTATAATCAGTGTATTTTTCGCCACGCTTGGCCGCCCCTTATATCTGGCCGCTCTAGGTCCGGGCCTACTTGGCCTTAGGGCAAATCCACCACTGCTTATTCGTTAAAATGGGCGAATAATGTTGATAAGTCTGATTTTCCCATAGAAATAGAATGTCAAAGAACAACAATGTCAATAAACAGGTGATCCGAAAAACAAATGCATACATTTTATATGAGATACGAAAAAAAATACTTAGATACATAAAATATGACTATGTATGGCAAAGGAAATTAATAAACTGTGTTCCATACTGTTTTCTTCGTCGATAAACGAATAAATGTAGCGAAATTTGGTTTTAGAGAAATGTGTGGCAATATCTTATTTACCTGAGAAAAGTGTGATTACTTGGATTGTTTCTTTTTGTCACATTACAATTACTTAGAGCACAAGACACCACGGCACAGAATACATAATAGTACAAGTACAGAAGATCCACTCCGCAAAGTCATTTAAATAAATAGCGACTCTATTCCATACACAATGAAGTGCAATTTAGGTCGCACGCCGCTCCCTTGCCTACAGTTATATTCACCTAGAAGTTGCCTCTCTTTCTATCGCGTAGCTCTTATCTCTTCTAACGACTTCAGGGTTTCTTCTTTTAAATAATAATCAAATAACAGGTAGTTAATTTATAACAAGTTATGTGTTTGTGAAATAATGTGTAGGTACTTAAAATACGTTTCAAAAAAACCTAGGCTAAGTACAGTCAACGCCACATCAGCTTTCTTACGAAATGAAATTGTATTAATGATTAACTTTATTTCGAAAGTAGGTAAGTAATAAGTACCTACCTAATCTATAAATTATTATTTCAATAAATGTTGGGTGAAGATTGTTTAGCAAATAAGACAAGTGAATAGGTACCTAAGAATAAACGGATACTAAATACTAAGTACCTAGTAGACAAGCACTTCTCACGTTTCGATGTCTTTTGGAACTTTTGGAAGTGTGAAAAACGTGAGGTTCGAATCCTTTTTATTAGTATTAATGCAGCCTATTGCGATGTAATATGCCTTCATTTTGGTTATATTAATATAGCACAAACGTGCAAACGAACGACGCGGCAATACACGAACGCGGCGAGTGAGTGATTATCGAAATCGAACTGCTAACGTGCGACCCATCCAGCACGCGGTAGCCCTCTGAAATTAGTCCGTCCGGACGGACCCGCTGGCTACTATTGTAGCTTCGTACCTAAAGTGCGGAGTGCGCCTAGCCTGACCACGGCTCCACGATACCTTTATTTTAAACTAGCGGCAGCCCGCGGGTCGTAGCTCCCGTTCCCGTGGGAATATCAGGATAAAAAGTATCCTATGTTTTAATCTAGGCTATCTACTATCTGTGTGCAAAATTTCAACCAAATCCGTTCAGTAGTTTTTGCGTGATTGAGGAACAAACATCCAAACCCACAAATTATCACATTTATAATATTAGTAAGATTCTAATTAAGATTATCAAATATTTTAAGCAAATCGTGATTGCTCCTTTGCAAGGCGGGCCGCTAGGGCCTCTTACTGACAAGTGCACATGTCACTTGATCCTATTTGTTTTTTTTTTATATAGACCGTGTCCGTATGATGTTAACTTTTCTTTTCCACGCTCTGTTGGTCTTCTTGAGCGCAGCGAAAATTTTTCTATGTCTATGGATTTTCCACTTTTTCTGTGGCTCAGTCAGCACTAAAAGTCGCCATTATTTTTTAGTTACTATATAGATTCTACTAGAGTTTGGTCAACGAAAGATGAGACTCGGTTGGAAATGGAACTAATTTTGCGCCTTATTTTAAGGTTCAGTTCCCAATAACTTAACCTCTAAAAGTTAATTTAACACGGAAAGTGGCGCCGCCGCCGCCGCTGCCATTTTAGTCTCATCTTTCGTTGACCAGGGGCCCTATTTTTGAATCGCTCGACTGGCGACGATCGCTCTTTTCTACTGATTTTCGTCCGACATATGACTCAAAACAATGAGATGTCGAACGAAAGTCGGTAGAAACGAGCGCTCGACGCCAGCCGAGTGATTCAAAAATAGGGCCCCAGACCCCCTAGCCAAAATAACATTTGCAAATCTTCGTTATCCCTTCGCTTTCGAAACATGTATGGGATTGACATAACGTTTCGTTAACTATCGAATTTTAAAACGTCAAATCCATACATTTTTCGGAGCGAAAATTTGTAAATGTGACATTGCATTGGCTACTCAGATCAAATAAAAAAGGAAGATGGAGCGTTGCGCAGTGGTTGCGAACAACGAAGTGAGGCCGGTTTTTGATGGTACATGTGTGCGTACTAGGGAGCGGGCGGGGGCCGTGCGGCAGGGTTCGATATGAAACGCCCAATGACGAACGAAAGCCAAGGCGTAGTTTCGTTACATGTGTGTGCGTATACTGTGTATGTACACAGCCAAGGCGTAGTTTTACATGCCTCACCGCTTTGTCGGAAGACTCCGTCTTTACTTTTTTATTAGGTCTGAGTTGGCTACAGGCTCTTATTCGTTAAAATAGGCGAATAATGTTGATAAGTCTGATTTCCATCTTTTTCTGTGGCTCAGCACTAATCGCCATTACTTTTAAGTTAATTCATAGATTCTACTATCTTATATAGAAAGAAACTGATAAGTATGTTATATCCCATTGTTACAGGCCTACTATGTTAAGTAGAGCACACGCGTGGCAGACAGTACTACATGGAGTGCAAGTTCTTGTGAGCTATATGTTGATGTTGGTGTTTATGACGTATAATACCTGGCTGTGCGCGGCCGTCGTGCTTGGCTCGGCGACGGGATACTTCCTGTTCGGGTGGCGCGAATCCGTCGTCGTTGACTTCACCGAACATTGCCACTGATACACATTAACTTCATCCAGATTGTAAACCTAAGTATCATGAATTAGGACTGGCTCTCCTCAGACGTTTATGTGACAAATGCGCAAAACTATAATCTAACTTTAATTTATTTATAATTATATGTTGGCAACATCAGACTTTATTGTTGTAACCTCATGGGTTCTTCAAATCGCAACTCCATGGTGTATTTATTGTTATCATGTTTTAAGAGGACAGACTTGTGTAAGTACGTACTTTTGGGCGACAATGTTTATACCAGTTATATAATTGTAATTTTTAGGGTCTATTATATACATACCTATTTAGGCTAGTGATATTAAAATAGATTAATGCATATTGATTGTTTTATTTACTATATAATTATAGACCAAATGAAGTGTAATAAGTGGAGATCACTTATTATCTTGTGTCATGCGTTTGCTTATAACTTGACAGAATTTTTTTTATATCGTCGGTGCCCTGTGAAAACCTTGCATGTGTGAATTTTTTTTCACAAAGATCTCATTTACATCAATAGATGGCACTATAATTATCGAATTGGAGTATCTTCGATGTAGACATGTATTATGAGGTTTTCTCACGAAAAACGACTAAAGAGTATTTCACTAAATTTGTGACTTACGAGCTTTTCATAGCCCACCGACGAAATATACACAAAATTAATAACAACAATAACCAAATACTTCCAGATACTGAGGGGAAGACTTTAACACACAGAACACTATTAGTACAGTATGAGGCAAACATCTTGAAATCTGGTGGGGATTGCACGGAACGTGTATTTTGGGTATGCGGTATGCATAGCGGTGATTTACGCGGGCGGCGGGAGAGGGGCGCGTGCTACTTGTCGCTCACAGGTGCACATGAGTGAACTTATCCCCACTCTGTCGAAAAAGTGTCAAGATATTTGCCTCATCAAAGACTTCTATGTTGTATACTACTTGCCTCGTATTATACCTAAATAATATTAAATAATAACTCCTAGTGGAGGTCAGACTTCACAAGCAAATACTGGCTATAATAGTTAATATTATTCAACAAAAACTAGTGGATCAAGTATTTGGTAAGATATTTGAATGCATATGTTTGCAATGTTTCTTTAGGTTAGAGCTACTATTGCAACGGTAACTACAAAAAATGCAAACATATGGTCTCACATCAGTGTGGATCCTTTTGTGCGTTTTTAAAGAGTTAACAAATTTAGTTTGAAATGAGCATGTATCACATAAATACGGTTTTTCTGATGCATGTGTCCTTTTGTGTTTACCGAGGTTTGAGGAAATTCTAGTGGAGTAAGTGCAATTCAAATAATTGCATGTGTATAACTTTTCTTTCTCCTTAACATTTCTTGGTGTTTCAATATGGGGTTGCCTATAAAAAACAATAAGAGGATTAAGCTAAAATTATATCTATTGAATTGAAGGCGCCGCAAAGCAATTAGAATAATATAATCTAATTATTTAAAGGTACATACTGATTAGTTGCACCAACACTTATTTCATGTAGATTGTCTTCATCACTTGACAAATCTTGAGACTCTGTGACAAATTTTCTGGAAAGTAGCAATGTACGGGTAATTTTAACACTGTCTTCTCTGTGTTTCTTTAGTAAATGTGAAATGAATGACTGAGGCTGAGGTCCAAATTTAATTTCTTTTTCTTTAGCTGGTCGTCCACTCTTATTTAAGACAGGGAGCCGTTTTTTAGGACTTAAATTTAATGGGTTCGTATCACTCATAATAGGACAATACCGTTTAAAGTTTTTTTGCCTTAATTATGTACTGATGGGTTGACCCTGTTTACTTACACAAATAACATTATTAATAACAAAATAAACAAATCTAAATCGCGGAATAAGGCCGGCCACACACAGACGTAATCACGCAACGGAATTCCGTACGTGCGTGATTCCGAACGCAGCAGCTGCATACAAAATCTATGGGCTGCCACACACAAGCGTGTTTTTTCCGTACGGAATCTTCATACATTGTCGAAATTACGTTCGGAATTCCGTTACGTGATTACGTCTGTGTGTGGCCGGCCTAAAACGCGCGCAGTTAATCATAGACTAGACAGATTACTTTTTTACTGACATTGACATTCAGTGTTGCCAACTCAATTTTTTAAAGAGAGCTAATTCACCTTCTAAAGGCGTCGAGTCGAGTCGCATTTTTTCCGTAATTCGCCTCTATACATTTACTATGAAACTGCGTCCATTAAAGAAGAGCCGAGGCGCGCCGAATCGACGCCAGTCAATGGACGCAGTTTCATAGTAAATGTATGGTGGCGCATTATTGCGATTCGATTTGGCTCGACTCGGTGCGCCTAGTGGACGCCTAGCCAAAAAAGAGCTAAATTGGAAAAAAAAGAGCGAAAAGAAAGGACATCTTGGCTCCTTTTCCATCAGGCAAAGTTCAGCCAGCAAAGCAAACGCCAGCTCAAGGAAATTGTAAGTCTTTCGTACAACACTTACAATTTCCTTGCGCCAGCTTTAATATTGTACTCTATGCGATACTGATATTATTACTAAATACCTAAGATATTAGTTCGGCGGCGGCCACATATTGTATAAAACTTGAATAATTTACCATGGTTGTTGTTATTTATGGAATAGGCCCCTGATTCAATACAGAGGGCCTTGTACGAGTTGGTTTTTTGCACTCACTTCACTTTGCGAATAGTTAACTATCGTCTTCTCTCTTTCACTCATTCACTCACTAGCATTATTTCCTCTCTTTCACTCGATACTATTCGCAAAGTGAGGTGAGAAATACAACTCGTACTAGGCACCCTGATGGATCACATCACATCACAGTGATTATGCCTCGGCAGGCTGATTATCTAATTAGAAACCACCTAGCGATCGGTCTCATTTAACAGATGAATGTGATACATTGCTACTTCTTTTTGGGGTAAAAAAAACATACCAAAGAATAGTAGCAATGTATATCAAAGTTTCGCATACGCTCAATGTAAACGGACGTTAGCGATTAAAATAGGTATGGATGATCTGTGTATACCCACTTTAGGTACTTACCAAAGTGAAGATAGTCATGAATGTCAGTACCTACTTAAATATTAAGTTGATTTTAATCGCATAGTACCTACGCAAGGTAAATAAATACAAAACCTTAAAACAAAGTACCTAGGTACCTACACAATACAAAAACAAAATAGGTAGGTACCTACGCAAGTGAATAAAACGGATTCTCACTTAATTGACCAACAACCAAGCTTATTTCTTCCCAACGTTTGTGTTTCAACACATTGTTTTTATTGCTGGCATCATAATAATATAAACTATGTTTCATTTAACTAATTCTATTAGTACTTCGTCTTTTTCCTACCTAAATTTCACCATTTCCAGGGTGACGCGCGACAAAAACGCGGCGTCCGTTTAGGCGGTGGTCTGCAACAAACGCCGTAGGTCGCGTCCGGCGTAACGCTGTACGCGGCCTACGAATGCTTACTATGGAAATGTACTAGAGTGGTCTCTTTCACACGCCTGACGCGGCGCACGGGCGTTCGTGCGCCGTACAGCGTTACGCCGGACGCGACCTACGGCGTTTGTTGCAGACCACCGTCTTAGGCAATTTAGGTAGGAAAAAGACGGAGTACTAATAGAATTAGTTAAATGAAACATAGTTTCATATTATTATGATGCCAGCAATAAAAACAATGTGTTGAAACACAAACGTTGGGAAGACTTTAAGCTTGGTTGTTGGTCAACTAGGTGAGAATCCGTTTTATTCACTTGCGTAGGTACCTACCTATTTTGTTTTTGTATTGTGTAGGTACCTAGGTACTTTGTTTTAAGGTTTTGTATTTATTTACCTTGCGTAGGTACTATGCGATTAAAATCAACTTAATATTTAAGTAGGTACTGACATTCATGACTATCTTCACTTTGGTAAGTACCTAAAGTGGGTATACACAGATCATCCATACCTATTTTAATCGCTAACGTCCGTTTACATTGAGCGTATGCGAAACTTAAAAACAGTTCCGAGTGACCATCGCAGTGACGCTGGAAGCCGCGTCCGACGTCTGGGACGCTGGACGCGGCTTCACGTCGCTACCGGCGTTTGTTGCAGACCACCGCCACGCCAGAATGCTCCGAAATGACTGCGTGGGCGGCGTACGACCTACGGACGCGGCGGCAGGCGTGTGAGAGAGACCACTCTAGTACGTTTCCATAGTAAGCATTCGTAGGCCGCGTACAGCGTTACGCCGGACGCGACCTACGGCATTTGTTGCAGACCACCGCCTAGATAATCAGCCTGCGGTGCATGGGCGGCGTAATCGCAAGATGGCGGATGTTATGACGCAAACAGTGACGTCATTAACGACAGCCCGTGTGACTCACACGGGCTGTCGTTAAGGCCACATGAGTATAGGCGCTCACGGTGATGATTCGGTCGGTACGCAATTCAGCGCTATGATATTGTTGTTAGTGTAATTCGGAATGCACCCCTAAACATATGTCCCGTATCTGTCAATGTCAAAGTCAAACAGTCAAAAATAATAGGCAAGCCAGCGGTGCCCGGTGGCATTTATTTTGTTGTAAAAAATCTTTTATTTTAATATAGGTTACGTGATGTCACAATTATTAGATATTTCATGTGGTTTAGAATACTCGATAACTCCTGACTTGCAAGCCTGTCTAACGCAGGCACTGCATTCAAATTATGCTTTCATAGTAGCTCCCATCGTTCATCCACGTTTTCGCAGACAGCATGCATCCAATTCCGGAAAGATTGGCGGGTTTACTCGTTCTGATATGATACTATCACCACAAGACTGGACTTCTCGTTTAGTGGGAAAACTATCTCCTTATCTCAATGTAGATTCTGAGGTACCTATGGTTCAACAACGTCACGAAGATTGTCTAAATGAAGAACTAACGTATTGTCGTGGCCTAGGTTTACCTGCAATAATGGTATCATTAACAAGTGAAAAAAGTAACAATTTAGCTAGAATAATACAATCTTATTATGAGAGTTGGTGTGTATGTTTTTTTTTATTATATGAGTTATTACTTCTCGGTATTATTTAGCTTAGTTTCTGTTAAATTATAACCGAAACGCAAATATATATGTACAACAGAAATGACCCAACTTCAGACCAGAGGTACAAAACGACATATTTTAATTGACTGAGCGAGCGTGAAGTGGTAGCAAAGCGTCTCCGTTTCAGCTTGGGCAAAAATGCTTTTGTATGTCGCACTAGTCTGTAAAACCTCTTTGTCATACATTCTTGAGTGAAGTTGCAGCGGATCACTGTCTATTGTCAATTTAATCACATTGTATGTCTGTACTGCAAGTGGTTATATTGGTGTTATTTTTGGTTTGATATGTATGCATGGGTATCAACTTTTATTTACTGAAGAATTTAATAATTTATGTTTTATATTTTAGTCACCACCCGTCATTGATTTGGGTTCGTGTGCCGCTTGTTAATTCAAATCTTAGAACTTCTGATGAAGAAGAAAATGAGAACCCTTGGAATGAGCCTTGGTTTTGGTGGTCAAAGTTTCATGAGCGTCTCGACTTTTTTAAAAATGTGGGAGTTGTATTGGAGCTTTCTGCTGATCTGCCGTCTGAACAGATTCTGAAAAGATGGCTCGGTGAACCTGTCAAAGGAATAGTAGTGCCCACTTCTATATTCCACAATAACAAAAAAGGGTTTGTGATTACTGATATTATTAAAATAACTATTTTTTAAAGCAGCATGGCGGACAAAACACGATATAGTATATCGTGTGATATAGCGTTTTATAGACACTCAACTGTCAAAATCTTTTGACAGTTGAACGTGATAAATCACTATATCAGGGGTGGCCAACTTGTCTAGAGCTGCGATCTACTTAAAATTTCCTGGCCTATTGAGATCGACTTAAAGCATTTTCGGTTTTGGGGTATTTTTCACTACAAACCCGCCGTACCCGCCTCCGAACGGTACGCGGTTGCTACTTGCTTTGCTAACACAAGCAAAGCAGTTGTTGTTATGTCTCGCGATCGACTGCACTGTTTCCAGAGATCTACTGGTCGATCGCGATCGACTTGTTGGCCACCCCGGCACTATATCATATCGCGGTTCAGTGGTCATGCTAGGGGGGCATGGAATAGGATACTGGAATAGTTATCCTTCATTGGCAGTTTTTTTTAACCTTTGTGTTTCACTCAACAAGATTCTATAGTCTTGTTTACTGTTTCAGATATCCTGTGCTATCCCGAGCTCATCAGGCACTAGTTGTCAGTATGGTAGAGCATGAAGCGCAGGTGATTGTAAGCGGAGCAAGGCGACATAACATTGAGTACTATTTACAATATTTGCATAGACTCTGGAAAAGGAGGCCGAATCCTGCTGATGACCCAATGCTGAGTTATGCAAGAGGGTAATTGCATATATTTTAAATTAAATTTTGGTTAGAAGTGTAGAATTTTTATAACATACTATGTGCCATCTATTAGTTATACTGCGATTTAATTCACCAACGCCTGAGCAGTCTCCGGCGACCGGACAACAATAGAAAATCGATTGTGTCTCGTTTTCCGGGCGTTGCATTGACAAGTTAAAATGATGAAAATGAGAAAAAATGTTTTCTTTACATATTTCTTTACAAATTTTTCTTTATGCAAATCTTGTCCTGATAATAACAAACTAAAAAAATGGTTATCTAATTTAGTGCCGTTCTAAAGTTATGCACTTACATACATTTCGGCAATTCATTTTTATATGACAAAAAAGAGAAAAAATTATTTTTCACATCTTTTCATACAAATTTTTGAAAATTTTCTTATATAACTTTGTTCTGATAGTAACAAATACAACAAAAAAATAATTATATTTCGTCGCTTCATACTCAAATATAAATAAATATATAATTATTTATGGTTTACTTGTAGTACCTCCCAGGTACTTGGCAGATTCGCACTATTTTAAAGAGTATGAAAACTACTTGTTTTAGAAAAGTATCTCACCACTTCCGGTAATTACGTCACCAACACCCCACCCCAGCTTACTTGGTTACCGGTCTTGCGATCGTACCTCATTCTTTTTTGGTGCGCGGCAGTGTTCGCACGTCTCACTCACCACGCCAAAGTGTTGTATTTCTACAGTCTACTTAAATTTCAAAAAGTATTTTTTATGAATTTAAATAAAACGAAAAGAAAAATTATTATCATGAAGAAAGTTCGGTAATATGAGAATTTACAAGGTAAGTGAAACTTTACTTTACAATGAGTGTCTATGCTAGGGGTTAACCGTGAGTTAACACAAATAGCATAATTTTGCCTAAAGGCTATCTGTGAGCTAATACAATGGCTAAAATATAATATTAATAATGAATATCATATACATCTAAAATGCCGCCTAAGGGTTGACTGCGGGTCAACACAATATGGCGTTTATTAAACACCGTGGCACATGCGCGGTAGGGCCCTTGTTTTGCTTTATAAGTATCCATGCTCGGGGTTAACCGTGAGTTAACACAAGTAGCAAACTTTGCCTAGGGGTTAGCCGCGAGCTAACACAATGGCTAAAATATCGCCTAGGGGTTGACTGCGAGTCAACACGTGGCGTTTAAACACTGATCTGTTTGACAGATTTTGATTAGGCACTTGTGCCTTCATGCAAAACAAGCGGCTATTTTGAGTACTCCGATTAAGAGAAGCTTGTCTTATTACATTTCTAACCGAACCAGTTATAAAAACATTTTAGCTGTAACTTCAACCCCGACACTCGAACAACTTTCTCAAAAGGCTTCACCTCCTCAGGTAGATAAAGCTAGATCCATAGCTGCAAAGAGCTATTAATGATGCATCTGCATCTATAGAGGGTATCGTAGCTAATCTCGCTAATCTTTAAATCATAATTAAGATTTCTGTTGTTACGCCAGGGTCTGACCTAGCCAACAACAACTGGGCATTGATATTCCCGTGTTAAGTCAGGCGATGACCGCCTTAATAAAAAGCGAGCAAAGTAACTGCCTTTAAATGTCGCTTCTGGAGCGACTTCCATTGTAAAAAACATATAACCTGGATAAATCAGTTTCGTAAGTTATCCAAGATTATTAGGAAAGTCAAACTTTTCGGCAGTAGGTTGTTCGATAAAACTAAAACTAAGGCCAGCAAGACGGGGTTACAATCCAAAACCACAAAAATGTGAACACGTCGACTCATGACTCAGGTCGTGCCATAAATAGCAACCAGGTCAACTGGGCCAGTCACTGGCTGATTCTCGCTCGACAAAAAAGGGGGGGGGGGAAGCGAGGAGGCGTCCAGAGACCCCTAGCAAACCGCTACAACAACCGGACCAGCCAGAGGCTTCCTCGAGCAACTCTATAGCCTCCGCCGTCGCATCGTAGATAGAGTGCATCTAAGGGTGCCCCTTAGACGACACATCATCCTAAATAAGGTACATGCTGGCTGCATTCAGTACTTTAATACTTATTTAAAATAACCAATATTAATAGTAAAGATTGAACTAAAATGGGATGTTGCCCTTTGCTGATAAAGTTACCACACGTTTAAATAGTGTTCTATAGACAGAACATGATTATAACTACATATTATATAAAATCTTATATGATTAGAATTGGGGGCAATTCAAAAATTTCAACTGTCTAAAGGTCAATTTTTGTTTATATTTTGTCATTTGCTTAGTAAGTTCAATAGTGACAAAATAATTCATTGCATCTGACCAGTATTACTTTAGATTAGTTTAAACTAAGTACATCTTTACTTTAAACATCTTAAACATCAATTTAAGATAAAAAAATATCAAACTGCATGTAAATTGCTGACTGATAAGCTAATAACACAACATGTACTTACTCTGTAACATTGATTGGAAAAAAATACTTCTTTATTTATTTGCCCCTGTGAGTATCAAAAAATAATGAGTTTTTTTTTTAAGATTAATTTTGGAATTTTAGCATTTTACAATGCAATTTTTGCTAGTTATTATTTAAAAATAAAAGTTTTTATGATTTGAATATCTTAATACAAGTACTTTGACAGTCAAGCATGCCATCGGGCTTTCAATAAGTTCATGTCTCAGTAAGATAAACTTCCCTAAGAGTTAAGTGTTAATTTAGAGAACATATGTACTCGTATCTCGTATAGTACTGTATTAAGTTTAAGTATCAAAAAAGACTTTGACTTTCTAATAAATTATTCTGTGAGTGTCTTAAAGCCTACATTATGCAGATGTGCTAGGTCTTAGACTTATACCTACCTACGTAGGTAGGTATCATTTCTTGAAGAAATTCAATTACAGTGTAGCATAAGAAAATTCTCAAATATTTTTAGAACATTACAGCTGCTTGCCCAGCTACAAAGTATTATAGTTAGCTACACACAAAGGTTTAAGATAGACATTGTCTTACTGAAATAGTGATCATGATACCGTAATAAATATTCCTGAGATAATTTAAAAATATATAACCCGATGGTTACAAAACATTTTCACAATATTTGAACATTGGGTGTATAATAAGTATAAGACCATTAACATTGAAATATAAATTTTCACTAAACTAGCAATTTTAGCAGTCTTTTTGACATCAAAACATTTGCCATAATCTAGTCTAATTGTTTAGTATTATTAAAACAAAATAATACAACAGCCATTCATTTCATCTCATGGTTAATTTATTTTATAGGGTGCATTGCCCTCATCTTAATAATTAATCTACCATAATTTGGCAGTGGTGCCATAGCCGTAATCATAAGGTTAGCATACGTCTTGTATCCGTACATAAAAACGAGAAAAACTCGCGGTGCTGATTAAAAATCAAGAAAACTAAACACGGAAACAGAGTGGTCATTGTCTGAGCTTGCATTCTCTGAAATATTAATTGATGTTTCAAATTAGGTTGATTTCTTTACGTCCCGCACCACGGCCAAATTGTAGATTAGGTACCTATATGATCAAAGTATATACATACTTTGATCTTGTTTCCGATATAAATTAGTAGTAGTAGTTAGTATGTATATATACTTTTTTCATCCTCTGTTTATCTATTTTACCTACTTATGGTAGAAACAAAAATAAAATATGACAATGCTTGCGTCATTTTATTTTTTCTACGTGGCCATCTCAACTCTGGCCTCTTCTAAAATATATTTTAGTTAAGCACCTAAGTATATGTTCATTATAAAACCTGAAATAAACTTAATATTTTCAATACAGGCACCATCAGTAGCTTTGACAGCACAGCTTTTGCACAGTCGGCGCGCGGCCTTCATGCAGAAGGCGACACTAGCGGCGCGGCGGCCGTAGATAGAGCTGATGATGGTCTCACTTTGAGCGAGCTTTATCTTTAGAAACATATCTTTTTTCAGGCAAAAACCTGATCCATAATTCAGTTCAAAATGTAATATTTTTAATAAGGGAACAATTTTATAAATGTTTGTGAAACACTTTTCGACCTGCTTTGTCCCTATTAGGATGGAAACAGAACTTGATTGGAGCTGATGAAAACGTAAAACTCTTGCAAAAATAGTTTTCAAAAGAACTCTTAGACCAATATATTGGGTTATATACAATAGATTTCAAATTGGTATTAAAATCTATAATCAGGTAGTTAAATCTAGCTTTATGCCTACCGAAGGCACCTACTTCTTATTTTGTTGGCTCTTTGTACCACCCACAAAGTCCAAAAATACTTTTTATTAAAAATAAAAATACTTATAAACTAAACACAAAAAAAAAATACACTGCCATTTTAGACATTATTAAAACCTCAGCTCCAGGTCGTGAACTATATCATTGTTATATACTCTCTTACCTATTTCCCTTTTTTTTGATGACCATCAAAATATATGTCCGGCTATAATGCTACAGAGCTATTTGTCAGTGACCAGGGACACAAGGCCGAATAACATGAATAATCTCATTCCTGTGTAGTTTATTATTTAACATATATTATCTCTTATTTACTCATAGAACTTACAGAGGCACCCGCCACGTCGGTTGCAAATAATTTGATTGGTAGATCAAGCAAAGGTTGTCCGATGAGAGTGGGACTGACACACCAGTTCTCAATTTTTTAACTAGTTTTCAGTGCTCATGGCCGGCGACAAGCAGCCACGTCTGCCATCTCGCTTCTGCGGGTCTCTACTCTATACATAGAGACACCATCGGAGCCCGGAGGAACAGCGGACTGGACGGACAGGTCTTATGTATTTGCTCGATTTTATAATTGACAAGGTTTGAGAAATAATAGTTTTTATTTCTAATAAGAATAATAATCAATTCACTATTACTTTTCCAAATAACAAATCACTTACATTATTGCAATTTTGAGATAATTAATAATTATCTACATTATGAACAAATAATTACGCTTTGAATTGATTAAGTATATTATATTCTAAAAATCTTTTGTTTAGCAAAACTTTCCTTATATCTCTAAACATCTACAAGTAAACCATAAATAATTATATATTTATTTATATCTGAGTATGAAGCGACGAAATATAATATAAGATCAAACGAACTTCTAGAAGTGAAGTTCGATCGATATTATATGAGTCGCTTCATACGAAAGATATAAGCTTCCCACCCACCCTTTGTACCCTTTAGTCAGTTTTGCTAATTTATTTGTATCTCTAAAAGAATGAGGTACGATCGCAAGACCGGTAACCAAGTAAGCTGGGGTGGGGTGTTGGTGACGTAATTACCGGAAGTGGTGAGATACTTTTCTAAAACAAGTAGTTTTCATACTCTTTAAAATAGTGCGAATCTGCCAAGTACCTGGGAGGTACTACAAGTAAACCATAAATAATTATATATTTATTTATATCTTTCGTATGAAGCGACTCATATAATATCGATCGAACTTCACTTCTAGAAGTTCGTTTGATCTTATATTATCTAATATAGTGCAGTTGTTCTCAAGTTATGCGCTTACATACAATTTGGCGATTCAATTTTATTTATATAGATTTTGTTAAATAGGTGGGAAGACTATCTCCAAATACCATTACAACCACTTGCTGACAATCTGGATACTCACACATACAATGTGTTTGAAAAAGACCCTGTCAAATATGATCAGTATCAAAAAGCCATTGCTAAGGCCCTACTTAACCTACAGAAAAAACCAATCGAAGAACAAGTAAGTGATTTTCTCAATCAAAGTAATACTGTTTGACAGCCTTATAATTGAAATACACCTGTGACTATTCCTATCAATGTTTTTTCAAATGGACTTACCTACACGTTATGCGTAAAAACGCAGGAGCCAAACAACCTGTTAAGTCTCAAACATTTTAATGATATCTTACACTTACAGAGACCCATGCTTAGCGATTGTACTGTAGAAAAAAAGGAATTAGGTCAAGGTGACTGTGGTCCTGTGAACAATAAAAGGACCATAACTGTGATGGTACTGGGAGCTGGTCGCGGCCCCCTTGTACGAGCTACTTTCAATGCTGCCGATATTACAAACAGTAAAGTCAAGGTAATGCCACAGAATAGATATGAGTACTACCGTACAGAAAGGAAACTCCGCCCGGCGCCCCGCCACACAATCAATTACCTAACCCTCACCCCACCCCGCGAGTTCGGGTGCCGAATCGTGTGCTCATTCAATAGTCCTAGACTTAACGCACACAGTTGCGCGTGTGCAAAAACGTCACTGTGTAGCGTCTGTGTTATAGGTAGTTGAAACGCGGCGCTTGTATGGAGTGTCTGGGGTGTGGTAATGCTATGAAAATAAAGTTGATTGCACCCTTTACATACTAATAATTTGCTATTAATATTTGGTACAGGTGATTGCAGTAGAAAAGAACCCTTGTGCAGTTGTAGTTTTAGCAGCTCAAGTACGTGAAGTTTGGAGTGGACGTGATGTTGTCGTCATTCCGGGAGACATGAGACACATCAATTTGACACCTAAGGCAGATATTATAGTTTCTGAATTGTTAGGTAAGATAATAGGCTTTTGAATAAATACATTTCTTCTAAAATTCAGTACTTGAGCAGTGTAGTGTTTATATCAGTATGGGGCATAGTAGGGGGCATAGTATGAGTAATTTAATTATCATTTCACTTTCGGACCGTCCGTCGCATCGTCGGCCAAGAGGCTCATTTTCAATGTATCGCATATTGGGACAAGACCACTTTGACAATATAGCCATTAGTTTGGTGTTATCTGATATAGTCGTCTGGGTTGCGAAGTAGGAAGCTTCTGGGAGATATGCCACCCTGAACATATGGCCTCCCATACAATAATCTCTAATCGCAAAAAATAATCGGTCGCATATTGATATAAATGGTGAACAGGGTCGTAGGTGGCATCAATAATTACAAACATGTTAGACATCGGCTTGGTTCGTTTTCAGGAAGCATGCGCGCGGCCAGGGTAGAAACATAAACATTTTTTCCAAATAATTATCGACTACATATTGGCATGTAATTACATTCAGGGGATGGGGCAGGTCCCAGGCGTATATAAAACCGTAGCTTTGTGTCACTTTCAGGAAGCGTCTAGCTAGGAGCTCAGGGCAGGTAAGTACATTTCACATTATATGCTCTTGTGATCCTTGTTCCTTATTCCATCGATATGAAAACACAAAAAAAAATTTCAGGTAATAATGCCACCCACGACCCTGTTCACCATTTATGTAAATATACGATCGATATTTTTTTAGCGATGGCTGACCATGTTCAGGGTGGCATATCTCCTAGAAGCTTCCTACTTCGCAACCCAGACGACTATATCAGATAACACCAAACTAATGGCTATATTGTCAAAATGGCTATCATGCCAATTTGGTCTGGTCCCAATATGTGATATATTGAAAATGACCCTGGTTGGCTGGCGGTCCAATTGTGAGCGCTATAGATTTTTTAAGGTCCGCCACCTAGCGGAATATGCATTGAACTACTTGCACCAAATTGCATACAAAATTATTACGCGCTCACGAATCTCACGATCGAACCCTCGCGCAGACTTTCTATCGGCCTTTAGTTAGGTTGGGCCCTTTAATCAGTATGAACAAGTATGCAAGTGCGCACATTACAACGGTTTGGTATCGGCCGACTATTCATATTAAAACCAACTATCAGCTGATAGAAAGTCTAGTCTGCGGGAGGTTCGAGTTGTAATAACTCGTGCCTTCAGAAATATAATATACTTACTCGATAATGAAGTCAAATCTTTTCAGGTTCATGGGGTGACAATGAATTATCACCTGAATGCCTAGACGGCGCTGCAGGGCTTCTCAAGCCGAATGGTATTTCAATACCGTGTGCATACAACTCATACGTTGCACCTATATCTTCACCAAGATTGTGGGCAGCAGCCAAAGTTGCCGTGTCTGGTACTTCAGTTCAGAAAGACAAGAATCTTGAGACATTATGGGTCGTTTATATGCAAAATAAGCATGATATAGCAGATACAAAGGTACCTAATTATTTTAAAAATGGATTTAGTTTTAGTCTAAGTTAAAATTGGATAAGTTGAGATGAGATGGGAGTACTAAAGTAATTAATGGACAATCCTGAGTCAATAGCGCCCTTTTTTCTTGTCAGCTAAAAGACGTCATAATGGGTGGTAGGGTAAAAAAAATATTTGACGATTTAAAAACGCTCATTATGTGAGCTTATTTGAATAAAGAATTTTTCATTTCATTTCAGTGGATCCATAAAACTATTCCTGATTATTTCCAAAGTCTTCGTTTTTTATTTTTCCAGATGTTGTTTAGTTTTGAACATCCAGCACGGGGTCAAAGTGATAATGAAGGACAAGAATTAACAGATTATAGAGGTTTACCTAAAACAGATAACCGACGATCAGCCACTATATCATGGAATGTTGAGCAAGACAATGTTATGCATGGTTTCGGTGGCTATTTTGATTGCAAATTGTTTGAAGATGAAATGATCAGTATTGAGCCATCCACACATAGCCCAGGCATGATATCATGGTTCCCTGTTTTCATTCCTATAAAGGTTAGTTACAATATTACAACTGATGGCCGTTGGGGCGGAAAAGTTCAGGAATGGCGACCGCGCACCGGACGACGCTCCGTGGGTAGGCCCCCGACAAGGTGGACCGACGATCTGGTGAAGGACCAAGCAGGACCGATCGTTGTGGAGATCCTCGGGGGAGGCCTATACCCAGCAGTGTGTGTCGTGCGTCTGATATTACATACAATGAAGACCTCCATGGTCTTTGGAATCGGAATCATTGCATAACATCACTGTATGTGATGTTATCCAATGATAGGTACCTATAATATAATCTGTCTCGGGGCCTTCATGTCGCGAGTGAATAGGTTACTTCTAGGCAAGCGTGTTTCATCGCAGATCGGATTACCGCTTACCACTGGGTGTGATGGCGGTCAAGCGCTTGCTCTCTCTCATAAAAAAATTAACATATTTTTTATTGATGCTCATTATTTTAACCAACTCTTGTAGTTAATCTGTTCCTTAGAAGTTAATTAAATGCTGAAACAAATTAATCTGATAACCTCTTTGCTTGTGTGAATTAGGTTTCATGTGCGCTATCCGAAACTCATTTACTTTTTTTCAGACGCCTTTACGTGTACACCAAGGAGAGACAATTACTGCTACATTCTGGAGGTGTGTAGATTCTAGAAGAGTGTGGTATGAGTGGATTGTTGAAGTTGGGACTCGTGTCACACCACTACATAATTCTAATGGCCGTAGTTCAGAAATGCTTTTATGATTTATGTTTTATTTTGCACCATTATAGATAAAGTTAATACCTCTATGTTAATTGTCATTAAACAATAATGTTACAGTATGGCTGTCTTATTATTAATTACTAGCGGTCGCCCGCGACTTCGTCTGCGTGGAAAGGTTTTTTGATATACCTCGGGAGCAATACTTTTTTTCGGGATGAAAGGTACCCTATGTCCTTCTCTGTACCCCTGACAACGTGTATGCAAAATTTCATGATGATCGGCTCAGTAGTTAGGACGTGTAGGCGTAACAAACAAACAAACGGACTTTCGCATTTATAATATTAGTAAGGATTAGACTTGATAAATTAATATAGGCTGGCTAAAACAAAATAAAAAAACAATTTGATTTCAGTCTTTATTTTCTAAAATCATAGATAACATCAAATGAAATAACCTTTTAAGCAACATCTATCACAGAAGGAGCATTTTAAATTGCAATAATATTGCAAATATTTGTTTTAAACCTTCCCGATGCAGTCAGGTATTATAAGTTTGACGCGGGCTTCGCACGCCGCGTTTAGGAAGCCATCCCCTTGTGTAGAATTTCACAGTTTAATATTTTATTTGTTGTTTTATTTTGTGGGTGCTTGATAGAAAACCGCACCGGGAGCAAACCAATGGTGCGCCGCTACTGGCAATGATAATGTAAAGATCAAACTAAGTGCTTAACCTATTTACAAAATGAAACCTATTAATAATAAAAATATGATTATTCAGCAGTCACTTTTTTAAGAGTCTTGTGATATTCATTTCCTTGTGGAATTCATCAATATCTTGGTCCCACCTCTTTTCGAAATATATTCCTGTAAACAAAATTATCATCTTTATGGCCCTTTGCAAATTACTTTAACCAAGTGGGTACAGTACTAGGCACGTATCTTGAAATTTTTTCGATGGAGTGGGGATAAGTTCGCGCATGTGCTCTTGTGAGCGACCAATAGCGCGCGCCCCTCTCCCGCCGCCCGCACCCCTTACCGCTACGCATACCCAAAATACGCGTTTCGCGCAATCCCCACCCGATTTCAAGTTATATGCCTCGTACTGTACCTGTTGATTTTCTATATTTTATGAGGTATTATTTAGAAAAGTTATTTAAAATAAACTTATGAGAGTTGGTAAAATTATTGTATACCTATTTACAATATGATATGATTATCGTAGGACTGATTTGACATTTATTTTTGTATTATACACACATCAACTTTGTCTAGGGATGCCAGGGTGCTGATTTTATAATTTTGTTGCAATCAACTCTGACAGAAATCGCAGTTACATTGCTGCTTTAGAATGCTGATCAGATCAGTTGGGTGTGTATAGCGATCTGAATGTACTCCATTCAGACCCTGGATGGCCATCATCAGATTACAGCACGGTACATCCCTGGCAGAAAACCAAGGCTTCAAAGTTACCATGTTTGTATGAAAATAACACCTGTATCCCTAGACAAAGTTGATGTGTATACTTAAGGCGATTCCCTGACCGAAAGTGGTGCCCTCAGAGGTTTTTATTTAATAGGTTGTTAATAGAAAAAGATTTTAATAAAACTTCTCATGGAATTTTTAGGGCCTATAGTCAAGTATTTTTAGATGGTATCACTACATTCCCTCGCAGTTAGGGTTACCATATGAAAAAATCAAAAGTCCGGAGAAAAGGCCCGATATCCATTTAAAAATCCTGAGATTTGTAGCAGTTTGAGAATAACGTACTGGGTAGTCGGCAGCGGCGAACTCATTAAATAATAGAAAGCTTATTTATCCTTCTATTAATTATTTATCCTTCTATTTAATGTACTTTTTATTAAATGTACTGAATTTTATTGAAAATTCTAAAAATCCTGAGCATTTCGAAATCCGGCCGCAATCCTGAGATAGCAAATGTGTCAAAAACAGACACTTTTAGCAGTTACTACAAGGGAATGTAATGATACCGGCTAAAAATACTATAAGGCCCTAAAAATTCCATAAGAAGTTTTATTAAAATTACAATATTAAATAAAGTTCACCGCAGTGCCACATTCGGTCACTAAAGCGCCTTAATCAGATTTCCTTGACCTGACCTTGCATAAATTTGGCATTAGTCCCTGTTTTAATAGCCCATGGCAAGTAGTATTTCAGGTAAAGCTGTCTGTGTTTGGGCTTTAGGCGCCCTGCACCCCATATACCACCATTGATACACATGGGCAACATTGTTTGAATACCTTCAATCCATTTTACTGTTACCTGGAAACATACCAAATAAGGACATTAACATAGATCAGTGGTTCTCAATTAATTTTTCTATGTAGCACTCGAAGAAAGACCTCAAACTCATGTACCCGTTATTCCAGGAATTATAAATTAAAAAATAATCAGGTACAGTACGAGGCATGTATCTTGAAATTATTTTGATGTAGTGGGGATAAGTTAGTGCACAAGAGCACCTTGTGAACGACCAAAAGCGCACGCCCCTCTCCCGCCGCCCGCATACTTCACCCACCGTTACACATTCCCAAAATACGCGTTCCGCGCAATCTCCACCCAATTTCAAGATATATGCCTTGACTGTATGATATATTCAACTAGATTGCAGTGAATAATGCCTTTGATGCAACCTCGTGTACCCCTAGGGGTACGCATATCACTAATTGAGAAACACTAACATAAATATTCCAAATTGTATGAAGTTGATAAACGTTTATGAATGAATAAAAGTTGAATTTTGCTTACTTCACCTAACATGGTAGTTTTCATATATAAAGTAGCATGAACTAAATCGTGCACTTCTCTATATCTCTGCATTACATAAGCCAATTCTGGATCTGACATAAACTGCACTGGAAGCCGCGAGTCAGCAGTAATGTTATTATCTCTCATAAATTCTACATACACTCTGCCAACACTATTTTCAGGCAACTCAAATAATTTTTCAAAGTCTATAGTTTTTGAGTTAATTCTGGGCATATCCCGTAGTATTTCTGACCCTTCTGATGTTTCAAGCATTTTGGCTTTCATGTGCTTCACAGCATTTTCTCCTGTAACTTCTCCCAAGCAGGCAATCATGTCACCCCTATATGGATTCAGTAATGATATAGCTGCTGATCCCCATGATAGCAGTGCTCTTTGAAATGGACTTGTTGGTATGAAGTTCTTTTGCAATTCTTCTACAAATGACTCATTCTTAGGAACTGAGTTGGATAACTTCCTTACGCAATTTTTTAGACGCATTTTGGAAATATACTGATAATAGATAGTTGGAAATTGAAACTATTAAAACTTAACTACATTATCGATCACTTTAAATACGTTTTCTTTTGTGACATACAAATACTTCTTGTATTTGTATTTATTTAGTTATTACAGGGCACAATTATTATTAGATTAGTAAAATTTGCCTAAAAAAATTATCAGATTTCTATTTTAGTTTTTGACACCAACCACTAAGAATATAATCACTTAATCACTACCAGTGTTGCCATTCTAAATTTTTTACTTGCCGTGTTTTGTCAGTGAAATTGCCGTAGATCGGCGGAAAATAGCAAAAAATGCCCCTTTTCGATAGAATAACTGCACCCGGCGGGCTGATTATCTAATTGGAAACCACCTAGCGACCGGTCTCATTTGACAGATGAATGTGATACATTGCTACTTCTTTTTGGGGTGAAAAAAAAACATAAAAGAAAAGTAGCAATGTATGTCAAATGAAACCGGTCGCTAAATAGTTTCTATTTAGATAATCAGGGGCCCTATTTTTGAAACGTTCGACTGGCGTCGAGCGCTCTTTTCTACTGATTTTCGTTCGACATATGACTCAAAACAATGGGATGTCGAACGAAAATCAGTAGAAACGAGCGCTCGACTGGAGTCGAGCGATTCAAAAATAGGGTCCTCGGGTGCCGAAAAGAATTAGAGCATAATAATATGAAATTACCGTGTTTGTATGAAAAGTTCTGCCATAGAAAGCCGTAGGTAGCAAGGTTCATTATTGAGCCCGATTGCCGTAGAACACGGTAATTACCGTAGCATTGGCAACACTGATCACTACGTTTTGACCAAGGAGGTTTATAATAGGGAGTGAGTTCTATACAAAAATTTTCACCTATCGTTTAAAAGAAATTCAACTTTATTATATTATTCATAGAGTTGAAATTCTATCGACGACATTGACTGAAGGCACTACTGTGTGAATGAGACAACACCAGCACGCGTAGCATGACCAACATCGAGATAAGATTCGACTCAGAGAACAATGGCTTGTCTACACCGAAATGTCACATTTGTCGAGTTGAGATCGAGATACTCATGCTCGCATTTAGAACTAGTAGACTCGTATTGTTCTTTGTCGTGGCCTAATGTCAAAAGTCGACAAACACGAGCTTTTCTCTTCAACTGACATTAATTTGACAGTTGAATCAGAGAAACTTGTCTACCACCCAAGAACCTTATATTCATATCCACCCTTTGAGTAGTCGAGAAGGTCGAGAAAGAATCACAGACTAATAAGAAGATTCGAAATAGTTTTCTACGTATTTTATTTTATATGAATCTAAATTTCGCAATAAAAATAAATCTTAATTATCCGTGTTTATATTTTATTGCTTAAAAACTTAAATTAAAATTATTTTCATACGTTGATTTTAATATTTCGTAATTTTCTCGTCATTTTACACAGATTACTAAATTAACAATTTCGTTAGTAGTCTGTGTTATCTTTTCAAAATACTCTCAATAAAAGAAAGGCAAACGAATTTATATCCATAAGCTATATTTAATTAGTTTTAAGAGTTTAGCGTTGTGAAATCTATAGAAAGGAACGGTGCTTTATGAGAAATAAAGTAATTATTTTCTATTGGCAATATTATTCTTCTCGAACTCGAGAGAGCTTGTCTACGGAAGAGAACGCTTTCTTGAGTGCCTCTTTATCTTAGAACTTATAAAAAAAATGAGAATCATGTTTAAACTAAATTATTTCGGATCAAATCAGATAATTTTGACGTTTATCGGTGTTGAAATAAAAAGATTACCTTTAAAATTAACTTTTTTTTATTAAAAGACATTAAAAGGTTTCGAAATTCTGAGAACATGGAAATAGTACTATAAACCGGAATGAGCGCTTCGCACCAAAACGAGCCGACAGAGAGGTCAAGTAGATGTATGTGTTCTTTTCTTCATTAGGGTGACCAAACCGTATGGTTGGCCGGAGACATACATAATACTTTAAACTGTTTAATATAAACTTAAGTACCTAGGTAGTTCTTTATATATAATTAACACTTTTTACCGCGTTTTTATTAGGTTGCTTGCTTGTTTGTTTGTTTGAGCACAAATTTTGCGAACGATTTTATACTAAATTCCCGATGAGCTAGAGACTTGAAACTTTGAACACAGGTCAGAAATGGAAGGAAATGCAATATTACAGTGTCACTGAGCTGATCTGATGATGGAGCCGGAAGAACGCCACAGGAACTCTATGATGAATGAAACTATACAACCCCATCGTGTTTGGGCTTGTTAGAATTGTCTTGACAAGTACTCTGACGGAAGACGAGGTACAGGGTCGGATGATGAAGTCTGGAGGCCATGCCATAGGAACTCAATATTGAAATCATGCAACCCCATCGAGTTTGGGCTCGTTTGAATCGTCTTGACGAGTGCTCTGTTGGGTAATAGTATCCAAGAGTCTGATGAAAGAGCCAAAAGAAGGCCACAGGAACTAAAAAACAGAAAATAATTATTTATTAAAAAAAATTTTTTTAAGAACAAGTTATTTATCACGTTTTTATCAAGTTGCTTTTTGTTTTTATTTTTTAAATATGGTAATTCAACCAATCTAGTTTATTCAAGTCAATTTAAGTTCAAGTGTAAATAATTACGCAACTTTAAAGTTTATTCCAATTTTTAATGAAAATACAATGTGCGTGAACTTCGGAAAAACAAATGAAATGTTGGAAAAACAAGTAAAAGTAGGAAAACATTGTCTAGTGATCTGTAGGTAAAAAAAAGAAGCCAACGATTTTCGACTTTATTGACGTTTGAAATTCGATTGCTTTTTCCCATAATTATACTTGTTCATTTACCTTGCAGTTTCATTAAAAACTGTTATTTTGGTAAATATGTCAATAAGGTCTTAAATACTTGCACCAATTCTTTTACTTGTAAAGTTAATAAAATGGGTGCAAGAGATTTACGACGACACAATGTTAAAAATATAAAAAACCAAGATGGCGGCCAACTATACACGCTGAAATTTTAATCATTTGGTTCCCGCCGTGGGGTGGTTCCACTCATGATTACAAGCAACTTTTACTAGGGGGCCAACTCTCCTGCTCGCAAAAAAAAATCTGCTGTTCCATACAAAAGTTCAGTACCTACTCGACCTTAATGTATGGAACAGCTGATTTTTTTTGCAAGCAAGAGTGTTGGCCCCTAGTAAAAGTTGCTTGTAACCATGAGTGGAACCACCTCACGGCGGGAACCAAATGATTAAAATTTCAGCGTGTATTGTTCGTGGGCCGATTTTGATGACACTAGATTTCTTTACTATTTTGATAAAAAAATAACAACGAAATGTTAAAAATAAAAAAAAATATAGCAGCCAAATATTTTATTTGTGGGCTGATTTTGATGAAACTCGGTTTTTGGTACGATTTTGGGCAGAAAATCAGCCCACAAACAAAACAGTTGGCCGCAATCTTGAATTTTTGGATTTAAAAATTGCGTAGTTATTTTCTTGTCAAAATAGTACCAAAAACTAAGTTTCATTGAAATCAGCCCAAGAACAAAAAAGTTGGCCGCCATCTTGAATTTTTTAAGTTTACAACATTGCGTTGTTATTTTCTTGTCAAAATCATACCAAAAACCGAGTTTCATCGAAATCGGCCCAAAAACAAAAAGTTGGCCGCCATCTTGAATTTTTAAAATTTTCAACATTGCGTTGTTATTTTCTTGTCAAAATCGTACCAAAAACCGAGTTTCATCAAAATCTGCCCAAAAACAAAAAAGTTGGCCGCCATCTTGGATTTTTAAAATTTTCAACATTGCGCTGTTATTTTCTTGTCAAAATCGTACCATAAACCGAGTTTCATCAAAATCGGCCCATAAACAAAAAAGTTGGCTGCCATCTTGGATTTTTTGTTTTTTAAAAATTGCGTTGTTATTTTCTTGTCAAAATAGTTCCAAAAACCGAGTTTCATCGAAATCGGCCCAAAAACAAAAAAGTTGGCCGCCATCTTGGATTTTTAGTTTTTTAAAAATTGCGTTGTTATTTTCTCGTCAAAATAGTTCCAAAAACCGAGTTTCATCGAAATCGGCCCAAAAACAAAAAAGATGGCAGCCATCTTGGATTTTTAGTTTTTTAAAAATTGCGTTGTAATTTTCTTGTCAAAATAGTTCCAAAAACCGAGTTTCATCTAAATCGGCCCAAAAACAAAAAAAAGTTGGCCGCTATCTTGGATTATTAGTTTTTTAAAAATTGCATTGTTATTTTCTTGTCAAAATAGTTCCAAAAACCGAGTTTCATCGAAATCGGCCCAAAAACAAAAAAGTTGGCCGCCATCTTGGATTTTTAGTTTTTTAAAAATTGCGTTGTTATTTTCTCGTCAAAATAGTTCCAAAAACCGAGTTTCATCGAAATCGGCCCAAAAACAAAAAAGATGGCAGCCATCTTGGATTTTTAGTTTTTTAAAAATTGCGTTGTAATTTTCTTGTCAAAATAGTTCCAAAAACCGAGTTTCATCTAAATCGGCCCAAAAACAAAAAAAAGTTGGCCGCTATCTTGGATTTTTAGTTTTTTAAAAATTGCATTGTTATTTTCTTGTCAAAATAGTTCCAAAAACCGAGTTTCATCGAAATCGGCCCAAAAACAAAAAAGTTGGCCGCCATCTTGGATTTTTAAAATTTTCAACATTGCGTTGTTATTTTCATGTTGAAATAGTACCAAAAACCGAGTTTCATCGAAATAGGCGCACAAACATGAATTTGATTATTATTATTAATTTTACCGTCTCGCCTGCGAGCTCTAGCCATTTCAATAGAACAATTTCGTTTTTTTGGAAATCTGAAATGGTGCAGTATTTATGGTCACACTAGTTTTGTAAAGTAACATTTCCTATAGATTGAAATTCTTAAATTGAAATTCGTTCGGCGCCAAGGTCAAAATCGGAGATGCCAGGATTGACACTTCTATTTATGACCACCTCACCGATGATAGCTGATTAGCATTACTGTAGATATCTAATAAAATCAAAAGAGTAAGTTCTGTTTTATATTACAATTATTATGTGTCATCCTAAATTAATATTTAATTAGTATATAATCGACTTCCCACTCCGAATCTTTAATTTTGATACACTACTTGATTGGTAACGTACATATTTTTTGTCCTACTATCGTAGTATTATTGTTTAGTAATGGCAATTGTGCGAACGAGACACCGACCTCCACCTGGTGTTGTCTCATTCACACAGTAGTGCCTTCAGTCAATGTCGTCGATAGAATTTCAACTCTATGAGCAATGCAATAAAGTTGAATTTCTTTTAAACGATAGGTGAAAATTTTTGTAGAGTACTCACTCCCTATTATAAACCTCCTTGTCTGAGAACGAGTCCCACCTGTCTGTCAAACTGTGCTCAGCAATCGAGAAGGTCGAGACGACAAGTCTTCGTAGACAAGAGTCTCGTTTGCTCATGCTACGCGTGCAGGTGGAGGTCAGTGTCTCGTTCGCACAATTGCCATTACTAAACAATAATACCACGATAGTAGGACTAAATATATGTACGTTACCAATCAAGTAGTGTATCAAAATTAAGGATTCGGAATGGGAAGTCGAATATATACTATTTAAATATTAATTTAGAATGACACATAATAATTGTAATATAAAACAGAACTTACTCTTTTGATTTAATTAAATATCTAAAATAATGCTAATCAGCTATCATCGGTGAGGTGGTAATAAATAGAAGTGTCAATCTTGGCAACTCCGATTTTGACCTTGGCGCCGAATTTCAATTTAAGAATTTCAATCTATAGGAAATGTTACTTTACAAAACTAGTGTGACCATAAATACTGCACCATTTCAGATTTCCAAAAAAACGAAATTGTTCTATTGAAATGACTAGAGGTCGCAGGCGAGACGGTAAAATTAATAATAATAATCAAATTAATGTTTGTGCGCCTATTTCGATGAAACTCGGTTTTTGGTACTATTTCAACATGAAAATGACAACGCAATGTTGAAAATTTAAAAAATCCAAGATGGCGGCCATCTTTTTTGTTTTTGGGCCGATTTCGATGAAACTCGGTTTTTGGAACTATTTTGACAAGAAAATAACAACGCAATTTTTAAAAAACTAAAAATCCAAGACGGCGGCCAACTTTTTTGTTTTTGGGCCGATTTCGATGAAACTTGGTTTTTGGAACTATTTTGACAAGAAAATAACAACGCAATTTTTAAAAAACTAAAACTCCAAGATGACGGACAGCTTTTTTGTTTTTTGGCCGATTTCGATGAAACTTGGTTTTCGGAACTATTTTGACAAGAAAATAACAACGCAATTTTTAAAAAACTAAAAATCCAAGACGGCGGCCAACTTTTTTGTTTTTGGGCCGATTTCGATGAAACTTGGTTTTTGGAACTATTTTGACAAGAAAATAACAACGCAATTTTTTAAAAACTAAAAATACAAGATGGCGGCCAACTTTTTTGTTTTTGGGCCGATTTCGATGAAACTTGGTTTTTGGTACGATTTTGACAAGAAAATAACAACGCAATGTTGAAAATTTAAAAAATACAAGATGGTGGCCAACTTTTTTGTTTTTGGGCCGATTTAGATGAAACTCGGTTTTTGGAACTATTTTGACAAGAAAATAACAACGCAATTTTTAAAAAACTAAAAATCCAAGATGGCGGCCAACTTTTTTGTTTTTGGGCCGATTTAGATGAAACTCGGTTTTTGGAACTATTTTGACAAGAAAATAACAACGCAATTTTTAATTTTTCTTTTTTGATTTTTCCTTCAGTTTACATTGAGTTGTTATTTTCTTGTCTAATTAGTAACCAAAAACCGAGTTTCATCGAAATCGGCCCAAAAAACAAAAAAGTTGGCCGCTATCTTAGATTTTTAGTATTTTAAAAATTGCGTTGTTATTTTCTTGTCAAAATATTACCAAAAACCGAGTTTCATCGAAATCGGCCCAAAAACAAACAAGTTGGCTGCCATCTTAGATTTGTTAATTTTTTCAATACATATTGTGTTATTATTTTCTTGTCAAATTAGTACTAAAAACTGAGTTTCATTCAAATCAGCCCACAAATAAAAGAGTTGGCTGCCATATTTTTTTTATATTTTTAACATTTCTTTGTTATATTTTGATCAAAATAGTAACAAAATCGAGTTTCATAAAATCGGCCCACGAACAATATAGTTGGCCGCCATTTTGTTTTTTTTTATATTTTTAACATTGTGTCGTCGTAAATCTCTTGCACCCATTTTATTAGTTTCACAAGTAAAGAAATTGGTGCAAGTATTTTAGACCTCATTGACATCTTTACCAAAATAACAGTTTTTAATGAAACAGCAAAGTAAATGTACAAGTATAATTATGGGAAAAAGCAATCGAATTTCAGACGTCAATAAAGTCGAAAATCGTTTCCATCTTTTTTTAACTACAGATCACTAGACAATGTTTTCCTACTTTTACTTGTTTTTTCAACATTTATTTGTTTTTCCGAAGTTCACGCACATTGCATTTTTATTAAAAATTGGAATAAACTTTAAAGTTGCGTAATTATTTACACTTGAAATTAAATTGAATTGAATAAACTAGATTTTAATTGGTTGAATTACCATATTTAAAAAATAAAAACAAAAAAGCAACTTAATAAAAACGTGATAAATAATTTGTTCATAATTTTTTTTTTTAATAAATATTAATTTTCTTTTTTTTAGTTAACGAGCTAAACTAAAAATATACCACCGCCTATCAGAGTACTCGTCAAGACCATTCAAACGAGTCCAAACTCGATGGGGTTGAAAGGTTTTATTGCAGAGTTCCTGTGGCCTTCTTCCGGCTCCATCATCAGACTCTTGGATACTATTACCCAACAGAGCACTCGTCAAGACGATTCAAACGACCCCAAACTCGATGGGGTTGCATGATTTCAATATTAAGTTCCTATGGCATGGAATCCAGACTTCATCATCCGACCCTGAACCTCGTCTCCCGTCAGAGTACTTGTCAAGACAATTCTAATAAGCCCAAACACGATGGGGTTGTATAGTTTCATTCATCATAGATTTCCTGTGGCGTTCTTCCGGCTCCATTATCAGATCACCTCAATGACACTGTAATATTGCATTTCCTTCCATTTCTGACCTGTGTTCAAAGTTTCAAGTCTCTAGCTCATCGGGAATTTGGTATAAAATCGTTTGCAAAATTTGTGCTCAAACAAACAAAAGAGCAAGCAACCTAATAAAAACGCGGTAAAAAGTGTTAATTATAAATAAAGAACTACCTAGGTATTTAAGTTTATATTAAACAGTTTAAAGTATTATGTATGTCTCCGGCCAACCATACGGTTTGGTCACCCTAATGAAGAAAAGGACACATACATCTACTTGACCTCTCTGTCGGCTCGTTTTGGGGCGAAGCGCTCATTCCGGTTTGTAGTACTATTTCCATGGTTTTGACACAAAGAAAGAGTTTTCTTCTTCTTCTTTTTTGTTTTGGCAATCTACTTTCCTCTTGGATGTAATTTTTGCCAGTGTCAAGTGTTGTATAGTTCAGTGGTAACTGCAAGAGTTGAAATTAAATAAAATGGAAGTAAAATTTTTCAGTACATTATTCGTGATTTTGACGTGTTTACATACAAAGTGGCGCCCTCAATTTTTGTCAACTCTTTATGGTCAAGCTGTAGATATTGTTTCAATTTTCATTAGAATGCGGGTGCATCATATTCCAATGCTGAGCATTTGGCACCACCAAGTGATCCAAGTATATCAAGACAGTTTACTCGGGTTCTGCCGAGGTAGCCACCAGTGTTGCCAACTCCACGTATTTTTACGTAGATCTACGTACTTTTAGCCTTTCCTGCAAAACTACGAACTTCAGTTCCAGAATCTACGTATTTTCTATCAAATATACAATTCTGCAAAATATCTTATCTCATTACGCTGAATGGGCATTTATTTCCTTTTCTTTTGTGAAAAAAAGTTTATAAACTTTTCGTTTCACACTAATCAGCTATCTTTTTCATCATATTATTAATTATTGTTTGCGATCGCGACGTTGATGTATTTTGTTCGACTCATTGTAAGACTGAATTTATCTAAAAACTACACTTCTTTAAATCCTCACAAAATTCAGCTAACATAAATATTATTTCTCTAATCAATCACAATCATTATAATTAATAAACAAGTAATCGTTTTTCTCTTTTGTTTTTGTTAGGTTATTTTTTTTATTGAGTAATATGGTTTAAGTAATATGTGGATAACGGCACACCGTTATCCCACAGGTTTTGCTATGAACCAAACAAAATTGTATGAACATGTATACTTAAGAAATAGGTACTATATTGTGTAAACTGTTTGTTGTCCCCAATAAAATAAAATAAAATAAAATTATAAAACAAGAATATTTTTCATTATATTTAGTAGGTACTTTATATTTGTCTTAGATTATACTATTTGCATATTGATAAAAAACAATTAAAAAACATTTTCTCAAAGAATTTGCTTATTGTTACCATATAAAAAGAAGTAATACCTACATAAATGAAATAAACAAAATATAAATAAGTACAGCGGCCGTACTATGGGCAACAGCGTCGCTTAACCAGTTTGCAACAAAATTCGTGTGCGCGCGTATCGCCCCTGCACGAACTAAACGTATGTGACAGCGGGCGCGGCGTGCAAGCGATTTTGACCTTAGCAGTGGTTAAGCGACGCTGTTGCCCATGGTACATATATTATAATTAAAATTTGCTTGAAAATAATGATAAAAATGAATAAATTTCATTAAAATTCCTAACAAAACACTCGTTTTATTCACTGTTACCCTCTTCATTTCCTTTAAAAAAAAGTACTTAGATCTATGAACTTTTCACATGCAATTTTTACTAAATCTACGTACTTTTCTTAACTGGCCTACGTCTTTTTAAACATCCGAGTTGGCAACACTGGTAGCCACTACTACAATAAGAGTCGCGCCTATTTCAATTATCCCACATATTGTTCAGTTGCGTAGACACTTGTACCACAAAACTGCACCAATTTTAAGGCACAATATCCACTATGAATAAATTTGTAAATATTTAAAATAGATACCGAACCATACTCGACAAAATGGCGCCAAAAAACACCAAGACAAGAAAAAGTCGAAGCAAAGCAGTCGCGTGCTGCCAACTAGTTTGAGCGAAAACGCGCTGTCAACGCTGTAAAAAAGCGCTAGATTGCGCTAAAATGGCAGCGCCAGATTCCGCGCTAACCACACATGGTTTTACTATTTATTTGCTCTTCGTAAGAGCATCGCCTACCCCCCCCCCCCCCAGATGTTAAAAAAAAATTGAAGTAGGTGAAAGAAGAAAATGAGAATTATCTATTAGAATGCTTGGTGTACCATAATTAAATAGAATTTGTATAATTTTAATAGATTCACCAAGCATTTAACCAAATAAATGCAGCAGGCCAGCAGGTAAATACTTAATCTACTAAAATGACTTTTTGGCAACTGTAATGAGAAATATCGATAAAAGTAATCCAGTCTGTGCCATTTTTTGTGATATGACTCAAGCTTTTGACCATGTTGACTTTGAAAAATTATTATTTAAATTAAATTCCTATGGAATAAGAGGTAATATCCTACAACTCCTTGACTCTTACTTAAAAAACAGAAAACAATTTGTCGAAATCTCTAAAGTATGTATAGAGTCTAAACAAGAACAAACGTACTCATCTTCTCAGTGTACCATTACCTATGGTGTACCACAGGGAAGTGTGTTAGGGCCGTTACTATTTTTAGTATATATCAATGACTTACCGAAAGCAGTTAATAAACCTGTATCTCTTTTTGCTGACGATAGTACGGTCACTATTGAATGCGAGAATAAAGATTTTTATGAGAATGAAGTAAATAAAACATTGAAATCTATTATAATGTGGTTGGATAAAAAATCTAGAAAAAACTAAATTAATGCATTTTAGCCAAAGATTACCTAGCATGAAAATGAATATTCACTATAATGCTAAAGAAATCAATGAAACAGACGCTACGACCTTTTTGGGCTTGACAATTGATAAAAAATTAGATTGGAAGTTGCATGTAGAAAAAATATCTTTAAAAGTAAGCAAAGCCTCATATGCACTATACAAATTAGCACCAGTTCTTAATGTAGATGGGCTAATTGCTGCTTATTATGGAACAGTAGAATCAATATTGAGATATGGTATTATTTTCTGGGGTAACTCTGTAAATAAAGAAATTATTTTTAAAATCCAGAAACGATCAATACGATCAATGTTTGGTTTGAAACGTACTGATAGCTGTCAAGATTATTTCAAAAAATACAAATTGTTAACACTACCATGCTTATACATATTTGAAGTAGCTGTGTTTGTAAAAACGAATCCAGAGTTATTCAAAATTCAGTCATTTGTCAGTAATAGAATAAGACAAATTAAAAATACAAAGCTTTGTGTGTGTAGTGCAAATACGGCACTTATGCGTAATAGTATTTTTGGTATGGGACCTAAAATATATAACAAGCTGCCAATAGCCCTGAAAGATCTTAACTTGAATGTATTTAAAATAAGACTAAAGAATTTCCTCATAGAAAAGTGCTACTATAGCGTAGGTGATTATTTATCAGATAAAGCTTTACCTAATTTATAATATGTAAAAATGTAAATTCTAGACTTCAAATTAATTAATTTATTATTATTATCAACGTTATCAATATTGACATTGACATTTATAAAAATAGTGTAGGCATGTTGGACATTTTTATTATAGGTACTTCTTGACATTACTTTCAATTTTTTATCTGACTATAATTAAATTCATCTAGGCTAAGCACTTCAGAATTTTGACATTAATTTTATATAAATAGGCATTAAGTGAAATTTATTCGTATGCAATCATATTTTGTAAGGTATTATGATTTAATTTAATTTTTTTTTTATTTGTGACATTTAAATTATAAATTAATTGACATTGTAATTTTGTATGCCCTACAAGGCCAAACATGTTAGGTCAATAATAAACCCTGACAACTGCATTTTATGTAATACTCATGTTTGACAAAATAAATGATATTTGTATTTGTATTTGTATTTGTATTTGTATTTGTAAAATCAAAAAAAGCGCTAGATTTAGCGCTAGGCGCTAAAACGCGCTGCGAGACAAAAAAAGCGCTAGATCTGGCGCGAAACGCGCTAAGTTGGCAGCACTGAGTCGCAGTCAATCACAAAATTGACATATGTAGCCTTGTAAAAAATATCAAAATATCGATATATATTTTTTAAATATCGATATATATCGTTGATATTATTTTTCGTTATAACGATATCGCGATTTTATTTTTCTCTATATATTTCCGAATATGAAGGGTGCATTCCGAGTCACACCGTCAGCGATGTCATCGAGCCAAGGAAATTGTAAGTACTTCGTACAGTACTTACAATTTCCTTGCATCGAGCAGAGGGCCTAGTATGAGTTGTGTTTCTCACCTCACTTTGCGAATAGTATTGAGTAAAAGAGAGGAAATCATGCGAGTGAGTGAACGAGTGAAAGAGAGGAAACGATAGTTAACTATTCGCAAAATGCATGCCACAGAGCATTCTGTTTATTTACTCATGTCACAAAATAGAGAGACTAACAGAAGTTTAGCTTAGTACTACGGGCGCTCGAGCATCGCACACACACAAAGACAGCTCTCGCCGCAGCGTCACGTACCCGAACTGAGCCCCTATTTTTGAATCACTCGACTGGCGTCGAGCGCTCGTTTCTACTGATTTTCGTTCGACATCTCATTGTTTTGAGTCATAAGTAGACTTATTTCGAACATTTGAGCCATATGTCGAACGAAAATCAGTAGAAACGAGCGCTCGACTGGAGTCGAGTGATTCAAAAATAGGGCCCCTGTTTTGAGAGTGGTATGAGATTGCAGTTATACAGTGTCGGTGAGAGTTGTCTATGTGTGCGTTGCTCGAGCGCGCAAGTGCTAAGCTCAACTACTGTACAGATGCCGGCATATATATTGGCAAGAGAAAGAAAGAGACAAAAGATGCGCAGTAGCCAAAAATACTGTACGTGGGTGGGTGTGTGTATTCGAGATGTGGCGATCTAGCGCAAATTAAGCTATCCTTACCTCAAAAATTTTTAAGCCTGATCCATAGGCCAAAACTACATATTTACATAAATATAGTGCATTCTGAATAAATTATTAACGTACGTAAAACAATTTCTCAGTATATGTATTGTCTTAATTCTTCAAATAGCGTGACAATTATATTGGCCGTTTATAGGCTTGTTTCCACTAAGAATAAATCGGCTAGCATAAGGTTTCTAATGATTAATCATGTTAAATAGTAACCAAAAAAACTCTTTTTTCATTAAAATAAATAAAGATTACCAATATTTACGGAAAATAAAATCGGCAAAATTGGCCATTTGATCACGTGACATTGAACACCAATCAGAGACGCGTGACGTTACGCCTCGCGAAACATTTGTTGTTGCTGTCATTTTTGATAACGACGACGACGACTTTTTCGAATAAAAACAATTGACGATCATAAACAAACACGAATGTTTCGCGAGGCGTGACGTCATTCAAGACGCCATGATAGTTTTGGCCTTTTTCGATGTTATTTTGAGTTCATTTCTTAAAACGCAAAATTCATAGGTAAAACGACTTATTATTCTTAAAATAATATATTTTTGGGGTAAAATAGATACCAAACTTTATTTTTAAACTATTTTCTAAATTTTGTCTACTAGCCTATTATACGTTAATTTTTTATTCAAGTTTATTGAACTTTGTTTTTCTTTTTGGCCTTCTTACAAACTAATTTGCTTAATTTGCGATAAATCACCTAATCTGACCAGCCCCCCTACTCAAATGGCCACTTTTCTATTCGTTCGCTAACTTAAAGCTTATAAATAAGCAATTAAACGATCAAGTCACACGTCCCAAGTTTATGTAAATCACAGACATTGTTGTATTGTTTGGAATTGACAAGCCTGCGACACCACCCAATTGCACTAAACTTAAGAATCGCCAAAGTCTTTTCTTAACTACAACTCGACCATGATAACTAGGCGAATGACAGCTACATGACCGCTAAGTTTGACACCGTTTTAATTTGGTCGTGTTGTAGTTAGGAACAGACTTTGGCGATCCTTAAGTTTAGTGCAATCGGGTGGTAATTTTGGAGTTTAGGGCTTATTTTTAATTTTTAAGTTAGCGGACGAATAGAAAAGTGGCCATTTGAGAAGCTCCCAAGGACGGGATGGTGGAAGTTACACTGGTGAAACAAGGCGGTAAAAAACTGGCCAAGTGCGTGTCGAGCCACGCGCAGTAGGGTTCCGTAGTTATCTTATCGCTGCCCTAGTGCTTGAATGGCCAACTGACCAATTTTACCAAAATTGACTTTTTTATTTCAAACTATAGCAACCCCGATTACACGCTATACAATATTATTATTTTTAAGTTTTTTTGAATAAAAGTTACACCAATACCAAAAATAAAATATCTATAAAAATAATATATATCATTTGATGATAGGCCTTGATGAGCACATTTCAAAATTATTAATTTTGTTACATAAATTTAAGAAAACCATTTTTTTTCGCTTTTTGAATATGGGTATCAAATGAAAGGCCTTGATGTGCACATTCCAAAATTATTTATTTTGTTAGAAAAATTTAAGAAAACCAATTTTTTTTTCGTTTTTTGAATATGGGTATCAAATGAAAGGTCTTGATAAGCACATTCCAATATTATATAATTTGTTACTTAAATTAAAGATATTTTTTTTTCAATTTTTGAATATGGGTATCTAATGAAAGGCCTTGATGAGCACATTTCAAAGTTATATAATTTGTCACTATTTTTTTCTGCAATATTGCTGTTTGATTTCCTCAGAGTCGAAATAAACATTAGAGTGTGAGTGTATAACTCGTACATTAAACCTATTTTAGCGTTTTATCCACTCGTTGTACATTCTAGTACTTTTACACGACTGCCCAAAAAAGGAGTGTACTAATCGACACCACCGACACTCTTTTTAGGGTTCCATTTTAAAATAATATCTATAAAATACTAAAATTTAGAATGGAATATAGTAGAGTACAGAACTAATTTCACGGCAACAGCCATAACAACAAAACAAACATACAAAAAATAAAATAAACATTTTACATTAAATAGTGCTTAAAAAACCAAAATATCTGTTTGGCTAACAAAAAAGTTCAAGATATACGATCAGTTTACGAATGTATGCCTCCAGCTAGAAGACAAAAATTACATGGAAGCATCAATGAAAAATAAGGTTGAAGCTCATAAAGATGCCGAGATATGCCCACCACACGCAACAACAAAAAACAAACAGTAAAAACAAGAAAAGAAATCTAATATATATATATATATATATATAAATTTTTTCAAAAAAAATTGTATAATTTTGGAATGAGCTCATCGAGACATTTCATTTGATACCCATATTCAAAAAATGAAAAAAAAATTTTTTTCTTAAATTTTAGTGACTAATTATATAATTTTGGGATGTGCTCATCAAGACCTTTCATTTCATACCCATATTAAAAATAGGTTTTATTCAAAAATTTAAAAAAAGTATTATAACATGGATGATTTTAAAAATGAAGAAAACAAGTTTATTTAACGAAAGTTTAATTGCGTGTGTGGCTGTTTACCTGACGACCTTTGTCTTAGAGTCTGAACTTAGACCACTGACTTGAAAATTTTTTTTTTTATTTAACTGGACAGGCTGTCTGTATGATTTGACAGCAAAGTTCTTGTGCCTATTTGAAACGCCACAAGCGTGCGTCTAAAGAACTAATTTTGACGTACAATATGAAAATGGTTGACGTGATGGTCTCTCGAGACTTCAAACTTTAGTACCATGTACGCACGCTATGCTCACGCTACGCTCATACGCCTACGTCATGCTCTCTTTAATCATTTCTGCAGTGGTGTCGTGTGGGGCGGGTTCCCTCAAATATGGTTGAGCGAAGCGATGGCTGGTCCATGCGTCATGCTCGTGAACGGGTGCTGCCAGTGGGAATGGGTCTGCTTCTGAGTACTTTTCTTAACGCATATTGAATTGTAAGAATTGCGTTTTAACTTTTTATGTCTTGCATCAAGTGTTTTTTGGTTTGAGTAGCAGACAGAGTGATTTCTCAACTAGTTGAAAGTTATTTACTCTCACATTTACCTATCTGAATGTAGTAGATATATTTAATTTTAACCTACCTACCCATTGTGTGCAAACTTTTGTTAATTATTGTGATGGAAAATGACCTCACTTTAAACGTTGAGCTCATTTTTCAATGTTGACGACTCTGTATGAAATATACAGGGAGAAAAAAGCAGCCCTTGACGAGTTTCTTGCCGGTTCTTCTCGTTACAAGGTCTCCCGCTTAGGGTTTGCGAACCGATGGCGTAGCTTTTATGACATTCACAAGTGCTTGTAACAGCCTAGACTGAATAAATTATTTTGAATTTTGAATTTTTTTGAATACGTCCTACAGCGCCAACATGGCGGTAATCAAATAGGCACAAAAACAGTTTGACATAAGCCTGTCCAGTGTAAATATATGCAGGTCAATGACTTAGACGAAGATTTTTTTTTTATGCTCTAGTCTAGAAGTCTAGAGTATGAAAAGCGATTTTATGCAGCCTATACCCAACATGATGACGAGCTTTACGAGCATGAGAAGCCAAAAAATACTAATTACCAGCTTTTGTAATAGCAGCTATTTAATTAAGATAAATACGCAAGTAATAAAACCTTTGATTTTTCTATTTTTATTTGTTTATATCTACAACGTGTAACAAAAAGGGGGTATCAACTCGAAAGGAGGTCAATGTACTCGTGACTGAACACCCTCCACGAGAAAAAAAATAAAATCGAAAAAAAAATTTTGGTCTCTCCATAGAAAATTTTAATTTGCCGCCAACATTTTGTATGGAGAATTAAAAAAAAAATATTTTATTTGAATTTTTTTTTCTGCTGGTATTTATTCAATTTCACGAGTACATTGACCTCCTTTCGGGTTGATACCCCCTTTCTGTTACACGTTGTATAGTCCATAATAACACTTTCCGGAATAAAACTTATATTCGTATCGTATTTACAGAAAATTGAACATGCTGTATAGCGTATATGATGGTAGTTTGGACAAACAAGCACTAAACTTGCATATCAATTTAGAGCACTATCTCCATGTCATTGTGCTCAATCTCCATATACAAAATTTTGTTTAAGACATTTTGTCCAACTTCCATTAATAAGTGAAATTTAATCAGTACTATAATTATTATTTTAAATTGCTTTTTCAATATTCATCTAAAAAAATACTACATGTCTCTAATTCAGAAAAGATTTTAGTAAATTTCAAATAATAGCGACAACTAACTAAAAAAAACGTCTCCTGTAAAATTTGCTCAATGGTCGATTGGCCATTCAAGCACTAAGGCGGCGTTATACCAAATTATAGTGGTATTTAAAATTAACCTGCAAAAATAACTTTGTTTTTCATAGTGTTTGTATGAATGACAAAGTTAGATTTGCGGTTTTGGAAAATGTGATATATCTCTAAAAATTATCACTATATCTCGTTTAAACCAATTTTCGTTGAAAGTGTTTATTAGGATCTACAACATGTATTTTTTTTTAGATTTTTCACTCTCTTAGTTAAAGGGGGGGGGGGGGCACTCATTTTACCACTTTGGCAGTGTATATCTTTCAAACGGTTGACTTTGATAAAAAATAGTCTTAAAAACCTCAATGTCATTTTTAAAGACCTATCTATAGACACCCCGCAAGTATAGGTTTGATGAAAACAAAAAATTTCCCGGTTTAAGTTCCATGTATGGGGAGCCCCCCCTTAATCTTTTATTTTTTTGTAAAAATCTTAGAGCGGTTTACAGAATACATCTATCTACCAAGTTTCAACTGTGTAATTTGAATAGTTTCGGAATAAAGTGGCTGTGAGATACGGACGGACAGACAGACAGACATGACGAAACTATAAGGGTTCCGTTTTTTGCCATTAGGCTACGGAACCCTAAAAAATCGTGCATATAAAATCGCTCGTACAAACGATCGCTAGACAGATGGAATGGAATGATGCCAGACTGATCATGTAGTCCCCCACTCCCCCCTCCCGCTCTGTAGAATAGCTTCTTTGGCTGCGGTCCCCATAGCGATAATATCGATATTATCGCGATAACAGCCGGTCCGCATGCACGTTAGCGCGTTTACAATATCTAGCGTGACGTCACTCATGACGTCATTACCAGCGCCATCTTGGGCTTACAGCAACCATGCCTCGGAGCGTAATCACTGTGAACGTCCTGCTGTCAAAAGTTATAAGTGACTGTCAAACGAAACAGGTGTCAGAATGTTATTACGTCAAAAAATCAAAAAATGAGAGAGTTCGTTATAGAAGGATCTTTTCCTCACTTCACAACAAAAGGATAGAGCATTATATTGGTTAATATTTTGTTAATATTAATTTGGAGCTCCAAAAAGGTGGTATATGTAAAAAGTTGAAAAAAAAAGATGTTGGATGCACACGACTCAATAATCAAACGTTCTTCATCACTATCATCGCTTTAGAGAGCAAAAATAGTATCTAGCAATTATTCCATTTTGTATTTGAGGTTAGAATAAAACGTTAGCGCGCTTACGAGCGGTTCGCATTCGCCAACTGTCATTTGTCGATTTTATCGATTTGAGCGCGATATCGAATGCGGACCTCGTGTGAGCGTTGTAAACGCCGTAATCGATGTAATCGCCATGCGGACCGCAGCATTTGTCTTTCCTTTGTTGCCTTCCCTAGATTAAAAATAAAATTGTCAACTGTCAACTGTCAGTCACAAGTCCAACTGTCCAAGGGTGCATTCCGAATCACGCTAACAGCGATATCATCGCGCTGATTTGCGTACCGAATCACCGTGAGCGCGATAACGACAGCCCGTGTGACGTCACTGATTGCGTCATAACATCCGCCATCTTGCGATTACGCCGCCCATGCTCCGCGGGCTGATTATCTAATTAGAAACCACCTAGCGACCGGTTGCAGTTCATAGATGATAGTGATCCATTGCTACTTCTTAAAGGATTAAAAAAAAACATACCAAAGAAAAGTAGCAATGTATGTGGAATGAAACCGGGGCCCTACCGCCTAACTCAAAGCTTTAGCCAGAGCGATAGCTAGACTATATCCATCCTTGTCATATCATAACACGATGACAAGGACGGACAGTGCACTGACGTCATAAACCAAAGCCAGAGTCAAAGCGAGAGAGTTAGGCGGTCCAGCCGCCGGTCGCTAAATAGTTTCTTTTTAGATAATCAAGGTGCCGAAGCATAATCACTGTGAGCGTTCTGTCAAAAGTGACACTTGTTTGTTTTGTTTACCTCAGGTGCATTTAAATGAAAGTTATTGAAAATTCTTTCAAGATATATGAACATATTATAAATTAATAACTTTCAAGATATAAAGCAAAAAGGTCCAAATTCCGAACTTTTAAATTTATATTGAGGTTATGTAGGTCAAAACATCGGTGAGCGCGCTCACGAGCGTTCCGAATCATTGATAGTCCCAACTGTCATAATCGCGATTATCTGAATCGGTACGCTTGTTATCGTGGTCAACGCTGAAATTGATTTTAGCCTGAATCGGAATGTACCACAAGTCAAGTCAAAAAGTCAATAGGTGTTGCGTATGTATTGTGCGTATTTGAGGTTAGAATCTTTGAATTTGTGTTTCTTTATTTTTCTTTTTGATATTACTAACAAAAAAATCGACTCTTTTTAATACATGCTTGCTCATTCATTGTGTCTCTTTATATTTTCAGTATCTTCATAAAATAACTATTTATTAGGTACATATATAAATGTTCTGTTGTTCATTGGTTGGATCAGCCGCAAATTCTATGTAAAACAAAGAATATTAGTAAAACCACACGAAAACAACAGATAAAATGAGTACTCCAAAAAAGCCCATCAAATTTAAAGTTCTCAAAACAGAACTCTCGAAGGAATTGACTTTTATGAAAAGTATACTTTCTGCAATAAATTTACCATTGCAGTCAAAAGGTAAAAGTTTTGTATTTTGGTTAAATTTGTGTGTATGTTCTAAATTTGCGTACTTGTTAAAACGTGGTAAAATCTTGTTGTGGCTAGCATGCTAAGTTCTGCTGGCTTATCGTCAAGTTGTGGTCAGAGTGACTTGTATAATAAATCATTTATTAGGAACACATAGCTTAATATATTTTTTGTAATCTACCTTCTACCTCATTTATTTTAGGTGAAAATGATGATTTCTACATCACAAACAATAATAAAAAAGAAAACAAAGAAGTTTCAAAGCGTGCTCGTAATATCTCTGAACTTGAAGAAAAACTGCAAAAGCTTAAATCTCAGAACAATTATAATTTGAAAAGCAAACTTGTTAGAAAAAGCTTGACCAGCAAATTGAATAAAAAAATTAAGAAGAAAGAGAGACTTAATAAAAAACAGAAACCAATAGTAGATGCACCATTTACTGATGCTGGTAAAACTGAGAAAGAAGAGAAGCCCAACGTGAATGTAGCCAAACCAGTCTTTAATACCGATGGCAAGTTGGTGTTTTCGAAATTTGACTTCACAAATGTTGGTAAAACTGGTAGGTTAACTTAAAGATTATTGGTATACTTTTTATATTTTATTCTTTACTTTATGTTTCACTAAAGAGCTCTTGCTCTCTTGAGAATCTAAAAATTGCCTACTTTGTTTATTAAAAATACTTTTACATCATAAAAACAAAGAGGTCAAGGCACTTCAAAAAGAACTCTTGTGATCTTGTTACTCGGAGTAATTTTCACAAGTGCTTCCATCTGTTGCCTTCAGGTTCAAAATGTACACTTCCTTTAATGTACACCGGTCTCAAAAGGTACATAAATTTCCCGAAATGTCCACTTTCCAAAAAGTACCTTTCCCAAAATGCACCTTTCCCATAATGTACAATTCCCAAAATGTATCTTTCCCAAAATGTACAGTCTTAAAACAGATAGAAATAACTGATTGGATACATTTTAAAGTACCAAGGTCACATTAATATGGAAAAAGTTAACTAAATTTAAATCCTAAAATTGGATGTCATATTATGGCATCACTATAATAAATAAGAAATTCTTAATCTTTCCTGAACAGGTAATACTTGTGTTTCAATTTACATAAATGTAAAATTTACTATTGTTACTTAATTGTGATACAACATCTTAAGGTGGTACCTTGAGCGAAAGTGGCGCCGCGGTGAATTATATTTAATATTATAATTCTATTACACAGTTTTAAAAATGTTAATCGTGGAGATTTTAGGGCTCACAGTCTAGTATTTTTAGACGGTATCGTTACATTCTCTCATAGTCACTGATAGAAGTAGATAGCAAAACTGCTAAAAGTGGCCGTTTTTGACACATTTGCTATAGATAGCAATAGACTTCTAAGAATGACTGCGAGGGCATGTAGTGATACCTTCTAAAAATACTAGACCATGTGCCCTAAAATCTCCACGATAAACATTATTAAAATCTTTTTCTATTAATAACTTATTAAATAAAAACCTCTGAGGGCGCCACTTTCGGTCATACAACCGCCTTAATGAATAAACGCAAAATCTCTTAGGTGGTGATTGTGCTAATGAATATCAACAACTTTTACTATGGGGCCAACTCTGCAACTTAACAAAAAAATCTGTTGTTTCATACATTCTGGTCGAGTAGGTATTGACAACTTGTATGAAACAGCAGATTTTTTTGTTGAGTTGCAGAGTTGGCTCCATAGTAAAAGTTGTTGATATGCATGAGCACAATCGCCACCTAAGAGGTTTTGCGTTTATTCATTTACACATTGTATAATTTTTACAGAGAGAGTACCAAAAGTAGGAAAGGATCCTAAGAAGATTTTAGTTAATTTGCAAGAACAGAAGCAGAAGATTCGTGAACTTGAAGAAAAAGGAGATGACAAAGCAAAACAATTAAAAGAAAAAATTGCTTGGAAGACTGTTCTACAAAAGGCTGAAGGCCTAAAAGTGAAGGATGACCCCACTTTATTGAAAAAGTCTATCAAGAAACTTGTAAGTAATAAAAACTTATGGATATTTTTAAAACCTTTCGATTTTATTTACAGTAGATCTCTCTATCTCAAATATTCTTTCAAACAGTACCTGTACTTATCTTAAATATTTGCTAAATGCTAATAAAGAATAATGTGAATATTGCATGCACATTTGTTTAATTATAATCTTTTGTACACAGGAACAAAAGAAAAAGCAAAGTAAGAAGAAATGGGATAATCGACTACAAAGTGTTGAGCAGAAGAAGGAAGACAGACAAAAGAAGCGTAAAGAAAATATTAGTAAGAAGAAGAAAGAAAAGAAGTCTAAAGTAATTAAAGCTGCCGCTAAAAGAGGACGCGTAGTAATTTAAGTTCAACATGTAACTTGTTTTTTTTTGTTTGTTAATACAAATCTAGTTCCTTATTGTAGATATTTTTTATTTAATTTACATACCAACCTCCTTAGAATAATTCTAAGCCAACCTTTTAATCATTAAGAATATAAGTTACCGCTGGAGTTGAATTCGGCGCCGCCCCGGCCGGTGAGGCGTGGGCTGCTGGCCCAAAATTAACAGTTCCGTCTTTTTTTGGGTCGTGTAAATAATTGCGTAGTAAAGGTGACCGAATCCAACCCTAAGTGTGTAATGGCGATATCAACAGACGTAGTATTTGTTGTATGGTCTGTGCAACAAACGGTTGACCTTCCTTGCTGTCGGGAGGTATGACCGACCACCAGAAAACGGAGACTCTTGAGTCTACACCGACGCGACGTCTTTTAGAATTTTTATAAGTTTTAAAAGGAAAAAACATTATAATTTTATTAATAAATAAAACCAAATGTAACAGAAAAGAAACGTTTATTATTTTTTTCGATATTAAGATGCTATTGTAATACTTACAAATATAATGCTATAAGCAAAAGTAAAGTTTTATCGCACATGGCATTATATAAAACATAGTAAAAGTAGTTATAAAATTGTATCATGCAGCATGATTCATGGGCTGATTCCATAATGCGGTAACACGCTAATTAGCAATGGTTCCCCTATGTTTGGCCAACACTTGATGAAATAACAGGTAAACATTTTCAGCATATATACGATACGTATATGTCATATGTGTTACGCGAAACTCGTTTTTTTGTATTAGAAGTTATGCCAAAAAGAGCGACCCCATTCGCAACGCTAACATTTAGAAAGAAAACACGAAAAATGTAAAGTATTTTCCGGCAATTCAGTTGACGTTTAGACGGTTCTCACACTGGCACCGCGCGCGGTCGCGGGGCTCCCGCGCGCGTGTTTTACTTTGTATGTAAGTACATCAATTTGTATAGAAAACCGCTTGGTCCAACACACCGAGGCCGCGCCTAGGCGCGGCGTGCGCGCCAGCAGGCGCGGAAATCGCGGGGTACAACACACTGAGCTCCATAGTATCGTGCCGGTTTTTGTACGTAAGCGCTGGGCCGCGTCTGACGCCGACCGGCGCAGAGGCGCGTCGAAAACCGCCCGAATTGGCGTCACGCTGCGCCGTCGCCGCGCGCATGAAACGCCAAATCGCGCCCCGCGACGGCGCGCAGCGGCAGTGTGAGAATCACCTAAGGCAACTAAATCGTGACTTCATCCTATTCGCGGTTGGTCCAACTGGTATTGAAAAAAAGGGGTTTCACATCTCATAAATATTATTTATTTATGCAGCGTTATTGACGTCAACATAACAAAATGGTCTCTATAGCAAAATTTGGCTATTTTTATATACTTAGATCAAATTAAATGGAAGTTTTCTTTAAGGCGAAAATAAACAAAAAAGAAAATTACACTGTCTCACAGTCTACCTACACTAATAGATAAACTATATTCTATGTAACTAAATTCATATGAACACATTTTTCCTTATAACTAGGTGCATTAAAAATTACACACCTCACTATAATTACATAGAGACAAAATGTTCGTCGCTCGCTACTGGAAGGTACTACCTACCTACATGCCATTTAATCTTTAATTTAGGTAACAAAAACAGAATGAAATGAGTTGGCTTACATTTTTTTAATAAACATTACAAGAGGGCACAGGAATGCACGTTGGACCAAAAAGACGTTGAGCCTACTTAGAACTTTGTTTTTCTGAAAATGTGCATTTATAAAATTATGAAGTTGTGTCACCCATTCACAAGAATTATATATGAAGTCACATACCATGATACCGAGGCAGAATAAAAGAGCTCAACATTATTTGGTCAACGGTTTTGCGGTACCTAATATATCTTAAATGTTTACTTTGTACTAACTGCTATTATGTAGGTATTTAATTACATATTTTAATGATCGAAAAAATATAGTTTTTCATTTCAATAATGATAAAGTCTTCAGGTTCAAAATGTACTCTTTCCATATGTACACCGGTCTCAAAAGGCACATTTCCCGAAATGTCCACTTCCCAAAAGGTAGATTTCCCAAAATGTATCTTTCTCAAAATGTATACTCTCAGAACAGATAGGAGGAATAACTGATTGGATTAAAAAAATATACTTATAAAAAGTTTTTTTTTTTTAATAATAGAAGTTAACCTTCCTAATTAAATAATAGATATATTTGATCCTGCCTGCCTAGCATGACCGATTTATATCGCGTGATATAGCATTTTATTGACACTCAACTGTCAAATTCCTTTGTCTTTTTGACAGTTAAACGTGATAAAACGCTAGATCACGCGATATAAATCGGTCACGCTAGGCAGGCTTATCCTATCAGTTATTCCTATCTGTTCTCTAAGAGTGTACATTTTGGGAAATGTACATTACGGGATGTGAACATTTTGGGAAATATACTTTTGGGAAGTGGACAATTAAGGAAATGTACCTTTTGGGAAGCAGTCATTTCTGGAAAGGTACCTTTTGAGACCGGTGTACATTATGGGAAGTGTAAATTTTGAACCTGAAGGTGATAAAGGCATACTGGTGTAATACCTAAAGATTTCAAATATGACAATAACTTTATACTACCATTTCATGGTTATGACGACAATTAATGATTTTTCTCGTAGACAATTGGCTACTCTAGGTATAAGAACTTTTAGGAAATTAGTAAATTGCTAAGAAAGTCTTTGAATCATTGATTATTTTGAAAATGTTCGATTTATTGTCATTCCCCGACTGGGGTAATTTATAACGGACTTGAAATTACATAATTTTAGGATTTTCTTCATTTCTATTTCAATAGAATATATTATGTCAAGAATATTCAAGTAGTTGACGGAACAGCCAATAGCACATCAGCCAGCAGGCGTAGCATCAAATGAAATGATGAACGCGCCAAAATTTTGTCCCAAGTAGGTACATAGAAAGGTCATTTTTGGCAGGTTTATCCAAGAGGAAATCATTTGTGATATTTATGCAAAAGCGAAACACTTTGAGTTCTTCATGCATGCTATGCTATCATGCTACAGGGGTTAAACCAAAACTGTCAAATTCACTTTTTCAACAATTTGAAACCCAAACATTATTAGTATTAAGTTAAAAGTCGACTGAGGTCCTAGGGCCCTATTTTTGAATCGCTCGGCAGGCGTCGAGCGCTCTTTTCGACTGACTTTCGTTCGACATATGACTCAAAACAATGAGATGTCGAACGAAAATCAGTAGAAAAGAGCGCTCGAGGTCAATCGAGCGATTCAAAAATAGGGTCCCTAGTATGAGTTAGTATGTTCACTTCTCGCATAGAACTATCGGATATACTGCTCATAGTCATAGAAATAGAGAAAATGAAAATAAACTATTCAAAAAGTGAAAACACCAAGTACGAGGCTTATATCCTGAAATCGGGTGGGGATTGCGCGGAACGCGTATTTTGTGCATGCGTAGCGGTGAGGGGCGCGGGCGGCGAGGGGCGCGCTCTACTGGTCGCTCACAAGAGCACATGCGCGAACTTATCCCCACTTCGTCGAAAAAATTTCAAGATATATGCCTCGTACTTGTACTAGGCCTGCCAGGATGTAGTCTGGATAAAGTGGTGTTCTAGCGTCCTCCGGACTACATATTATGGCAAAGTTTACATGGGAATTATTAATTTAAGACCAGTTTCACAGGGTTTTTTATATATTCTAGATATCATATGAGACAGATAATTTCATGTGGCTTGAAGGACTTTGTATACAAACAAAAAACATATAAATGAAAGGATAGCAAAGCAAGGTGCTATCCAAAACAGAACCTGTGAAAAAGGCTTTTACATGATAAAAATTAGGAAACCATTAATGTACAATACAGTGATTTTATGGCCGATTTACATTGATCCAGTAAAAACGTTCCAGTAGAGGTACATTGCTTGGCATGTACGTTAATTTTTAAAGAAGTTCAAACACACCACGTAATGTACCTCTACTGGATCAATGTAAATCGGCCTTTATGACCAATTTCTATTTAAAGCTAAAATAAAGAAGATGAGACTTGGACCATGCTTCATACCAAGCCCTAAGCTCAAGGTTTAAAAATAAGTAAGATTAGTACTTTTATAATAAACAGCAGTATTTCTTTAGTAATATATGAATTTATAAAAAGGATTTTTGGTAGCAAATGAAGCTTTGTCTCTCTTACAGCTAAAAAACTTATCTATTAAATACTTAATTTTAAAATTAAAAGGCTATAAGTGTCGAAAACAATTGTAAATAGCAACAACTATTAGTTATGAATAAAGCCTCAAGGTAAAAGTTAAGCTTTCCAAAGTATGCAAATAAAATAAATAACATAAGAAATAATAATAAAAAATATGCAAGATAAAATATAAGAGAATTATATAACTGCTATTATACATTAAAAGGCTTGATAACATACAATATAGCCTCAATCCTTATATCTTAAGTATAAGGAGTTATATTTATTTAAGAATATTTTTTATATTATATTAATGAAAAACAATATACTTTTAATATTCTTATAAATTGCAGCAATAATTTTTATTAAGTGTATAACACTTGATGAATAAATATTATGGGTAAAGAGAACATAACAAATATATCCCTTAACCACAACATATTGTAGGCTTTGCCAATGGTTCATTGCACATTAATTTTCCTATCGCTACAGCATCATACACAAAACAAGTACCATTTGAAAATTGTTTCGAGAGAGTACAATTAAAATATGTTCTTAATAATATGTTTAAACGCTTACATTTTAATGTCTTTGGAGTATCAAGTACATCTTCCCAGCATTCAATAATATGCTTCATGTACAATCTCCACTGACCTCTATTTTAAAAATAAAGTAATACAAAATCTTTAAAATAAAGTTACCTATTTAATATTATTTAATAAAAATTATAAAAATAACATAGCTCTTCTGCAATAGAAAAATAAAAAATGTTGTAATACTGCACATAATAATATTACTCTAAATCAGTCAAGACACGTTTTTTACAATGACAAAATACAGACATGCATTATGCATCTATTCTGTGGTTATGCATCAAGTACATAATGATTTCAATAAATTTCATGTAAGAACTTTCACACACTTGTGACACTTGCTGCTTTTAATTATTGAAGTTATACTTTTGAGGTAGTTCTAGTGACAAATCCAAAATATTGCACGTTTCTACATTGAATGCTTGTTTACCTCCGTTAAAACACCACTTTGAAATGCTTATGGAACAAACTACAAAATTATAGATCTAAAAGAAGCAAGTGTACATACTAGGGCTTTAGAAGTCATTCTTACAAATAGAATGCTTTGTATTTTATACTGTAATAAAAACATAGTTTACCAAACTAAAGTTAAAAAAGAAACCACTATTTGAACACATAGTAATGTAAGATTTCTGTTCACTTGGGATAAACATATGTAATTTCTGTAACAACTTCGGTGGGCAAGCAGATTATCTGAATTATTTTACTAATTATTATTAGTAAATCAAAATTAATGATTAAATTCACACACTTCAATATGTTCAAATTGGTAGTGATGATATTTTACCCTAACTGTAACATATTTACTTACAAACTAAGGCCTTAATTTAAATGGTAATAATAAAGCAAGTCGTGAGGCGGGATATTTGCATCAGTCTTGTGAAATTCTCAATTATGAAAACTATTACTGTTGTTTTAACTATTTGGTAATCTTGATAAAAGAAATTTATTGTTACTAAGTATAGTTCTCCTGTCAATGTTATGATAAAACTGCAACTTTTTGCATCATCAATTCAACTCTGATTTCAAAGATGACAGAGTGGCCTCGAGCACTCTACCAGCAGCATAGCCTGGTATGTTCAAGTAAGCCGGCTTGTCATGTTCGCACAGCCCTGGTTGAGTGCAGCATCGGTTTAAAGGAGCGCTGGTGGATCCACTCTGACTACCACTGGCATCCGTAGATGTGCCTTGGCATAGTAGTTTGTGGTTTGTAAATTGTTCTAATGAACGCAGCTGTTCTCCACAGTTGTCACACTTTAACTCACGAGTATGGACCTTTCTGTGGCTATTTAATGATCTCGAGTTATCAAACACTTTAGTGCACATGTCACAATATTTCAGTACTTTTTCTCCAGTGCACACTACTCTATGGTTGTTAAGTCTGTCCAGTGACATGTAACGTTTGTTGTTGCATAGGTCACACTTGAACTGCTTTTGGGGAACTCTGCCTGTATGAACTTGCATATGCTTACGGAGATTACTTTTATCCTTTATATACTTTGAACAAACAGAGCATTTATTGACATCCTTGCGTGTATGATTAGCTTCAAGATGTCTACGCAGATATGATTTTTTATGAAATGGTTCTAGACAAATTTGACATCTGAAAGGCTTTTGAGCAGCATGAACTTGAGTAAGGTGGGAGTTGAACTCCAAAATGGTGGGGTAGCTTTTTCTACAATGTGGACAGTGAAAGAGCTTTCGACATACTGCAGCACTAGAATCACAAAATGGATCAGAGCAATCGTCACAAAAAGAATCTAGACCCGCTGGTGGTGGAGTAGCAACTGCACTGAACTGTTCTATATCAGTTTGTAAAGGGTCACGGTCAGGAGTTCCAGCTCCAGCCGGTTCTTCTTTCACTTTAGTTTGTTCATTATTTTCAGAGAAATCTCCTTGTGTGGGAAGGCTTCTAGAAGTACTGGCAAGCATCCACCAAGGATTGTAATGCCAAGTGCCTAGTCCGGACTGCACTGCCTGGCTTTTGATATCACTAGTCTTTGTTTGTGTTTCGGCGTTGGAAAATCCAGGAAAACTTGGTAATTCTTGATGTTTGGATCTTGTAGTTTCAAAAATACTATGCTGTGTAAGTAAGTGTTCATAGTCACTTGTTTCCAACTTTCTCTCATTTCTGTCACTTTGCTCTCGTTTAGACATGATTTTATGATACGCTCTGAAAAGTTAGTTAAAACGGTAAATTTACGGAAGAAAGTCTTCATAACATGAAGACAGAATAAAAGGAATTATTGAACAAAGTAAACAAACAACGCAGATTGCGCGCGCGCCCTGTTTTTTATATGTACATTATCAATTATAAAATTTCAAAGTAAGGATTAGTTTATTTATCAAACTAGAAATTGGCGAATAAATAAGAAACGAAGTTGAACGATTGATAATACTTTATTTACGTATTTGCCTAACAAACAAAAGTGTTTACTTGTGTGCTCGTTACCATGAATAAAGGTCAAAAAATCCTCGAATTATAATGTTGATATTTGTTTCAAATCTATATTCATATAAAATCTACCAAATTAGGGAAAATTATACATACTATTTACGAGTTTTCCATAAAAAAATACTACAAAATTTTGTTTAGAAAACTTCGGCCATTTTGTTTGGTTGGGGTTATCAGGGTTACCAGATCTAATAATGATATTTCCTGACTTTTCAGGAAATTTTCTGACATTTTGTACACCTACATCTACATTCTTAATGTAGTTGACGTTTAATATTTTTTTTCTCACCAAAACGATTAACAAAAATTATGTGTTTTCGTAAAGTACTTACACTTTTTGCCTTTTAAAAATACAGTTTTTCCCCCTTTTCCTGATGGATGCCTTAAATTCCAGGCATGTCAGGAAAATTCCTGTGATCTGGTAACCCTTGTTAGGGTGTTTCTTTTTTATTTAATATTTAGTGATTGCGAAATGCGATCATGCAGCCTAGTGAGTTTTGGTGTTCCCGAATTATTAAATGTGTGTTCCATTCCATGTTCATCGTGTGTGATGTGATGAATCCTGTGCGTGACGTTCATAAGGTGCCTAGCCACCAAAAAAAGTTGATAACTTTTGTGTTGTCAACACGTGTTGGTGACAAAAATTTCTGTAATTACCTTGTATACACAAGGTATCCACCAAAAATTATACAGAAACTTTTGTCACCAACACGTGTTGACAACACAAAAGTTGGCAACTTTTCAACTTTTTTTGGTGGATACTCAGCTTAAGGTGCGTTTCCACCGAAATTGTTGGCAATTTTTGTGTTTCCATCTGCTTGCAACTCTCCAGAAATCATCATTTAGTTTCCATTGTGTCCACTCCACACCGAGTCGCCAACAATTTGAGAAACATTTTATTTGACCGCGAGTGAGTTGTCACAACGCATATTGTCACCCCTTGGCGCTTGGCACCTGGGGCGGACCGCCCCCCCACCCAGAGGCAGCGTAAAGCGGGGGCCCTTTACGTCACCTCTGTCTCCACCATCCGTAATGTCTTCTTCACCATCCGCAATGTCTTCAAATGACGATGATATTATGCAAGCAGCTAACTTATTGTCTTTAATCTTTAATTTTTTTCTCGCGGAAAAACTGCGCCGTCAATTTTTTTTTGTATTTCTAGTTCATGTAGCCCCATAACGTGACTAATAGCTTTCCATGCGTCCTTTTTTTGTTTTGTTTTTAAGTTTTCATCAAAACGCTAGTTTTTTTACATTCTCTTTGGTTTTCATTAGTTGAGTCCCATAATACTTTTTATATGCGATATAAATCAATCAACGTATCGGTTAGTTCGTTCGTCCACGTGACAGACATGTTTGTTTACAACATGTTCCAAACAAGGCGTCTCCACAGAGGGAAAAAAAATCTGCAACAAGCGTATTCCTTTGATGTTACCGTCAAAAATAGAAAAACGGTTACCAACATTTGTTTACAATTTTTGTTGCTAACATGTAAACAAATTATTTACATGTTACAATGTATATTATGGTGATCGATTATGTAGCGATTGGCCTGCTACTCTGCTGGAATGCACCCAATGCATGTCATATAGGCTGCGGTCCCCATAGCGATAATATCGATATTATCGCGATAACAGCCGGTCCGCATGCACGTTAGCGCGTTTACAATATCTAGCGTGACGTCATTTATGACGTCATTACCAGCGCCATCTTGGGCTTACAGCGACCATGCCTCGGAGCGTAATCACTGTGAACGTCCTGTCAAAAGTTATAAGTGACTGTCAAACGAAACAGGTGTCAGAATGTTATTTCGTCAAAAAATCAAAAAATGAGAGAGTTCGTTATAGAAGGATCTTTTCCTCACTTCACAACAAAAGGATAGAGCATTATATTGGTTAATATTTTGTTAATATTAATTTGGAGCTTATCCAAAAAGGTGGTTGATGTAAAAAGTTGAAAAAAAAAAGATGTTGGGTGCACACGACTCAATAATCAAACGTTCTTCATCATTATCATCGCTTTAGAGAGCAAAAATAGTATCTAGCAATTATTCCATCTTGTATTTGAGGTTAGAATAAAACGTTAGCGCGCTTACGAGCGGTTCGCATTCGCCAACTGTCATTTGTCGATTTTATCGATTTGAGCGCGATATCGAATGCGGACCTCGTGTGAGCGTTGTAAACGCCGTAATCGATGTAATCGCCACGCGGGTCGCAGCCTTTACGATGTCAATCTGTCAAAGTGTCAATGTTATGTCAAATAGTCAGTGGGTTTTTTGTTTTATAAAATAATCAACAAAATATTTTAAAAGTTATTGTCAAAGCAAAGACTGATATTATTCTAAATTAAAAATATTACCTTTACAATGGAGTGGCTGAGTTCAACTATACTAAAAACTTTTTGGAGACCGACTATAAACACTGTTAGGTTAGAGTTTGTTCCAATTAACATTTTCGGATGAATGATGATGGGATGAATACTTATCTAATTGCCAATATTCCATTCTTAGGACTCGTTACCACGCTGACAAAACAAGACTTGTAAGGAGATACGGCCATGAAGAAATAATATGGAGTGGAGGGCTATTGCCAAGAACAGGAGCAAAAAAACTACCAATGCCGGATTACAGGTATAATGCTTGAGTATCGTTAATATTCGGGAACTCTGGCTGGACGTTTCGGTTTCTATTGCCACGAGTCTATTTTTTAATTGAAACCTACTTGCCTTAGTATAGACAAAAAATGGTCAAAGAGTCAGGGTTAATTTATTCAGGACTTGCTTTGGCGTATAGATAGATCAAAATTATACCTAGAGGGTGTGGGCGTGACATCTTTGACTAGTCAACTAGAATAGTCAACTAGACAGTTGACTGCAAATAATAAGTGGCATGCTCCGATGGGAGTGGCTCCCTACAAGCCATATTGACTACAAACCATCTGCGGCTCGTCTTTCCATTAGTTGACGTGGAGTTTTGAGTTCTTATTTTTTTTTAACTCATCACTTAGATCACAAATATGAAATATTGCGGTGCGGAAACAAATAGGACGCAAGAAATAAATTTCTAAATATTTCGACTTTCTAGGTTAAAAATGTCTAATTTTAGACCAGTGTCGTCATTTTTTACGTTTAATATCGGCGCACTAGGTTGGTAGCACTGCTAAATTGATGTGATGGTGACCAAAGACCGCAGGTCACGTGATAGGTGCGAGGAGCGCAGCGACGAGCATGTTAGGTGTACATGAACCCAGCGCGCAAGCCGAGCGAGCGAAGCAAGCGTGCCGCGGCAGCGGCCGGCGAAGCCCCAGAAACGACTTTTTTACGTGCGAAATTCGTACGTACGTCCCCTCCCCTCTCCCCACCTCTTTTCAGCCTCCCCTGCTTAATTTCCATATTTTTTGTTTTGAGGTTATGTTTACACAAAAAATATTTCTCAAAAACTACGCATCACCGGCAAATGGGGATTGGAGGAGGGAGTTGTCTTTGTGCGAAATTGAAAATGCATTTTAAAAAAAAGTATGCATTTCCTCACTCCCAAATTTTAAGGGGGGGTTAGGGGGGACCCCCCTGCCCCTTCCCACCCCTCCCACTCTTAAATTCAACGTCAACTAATGGAAAGTCTGTACCCCATCTGCTTATAGTCTACCTGACTGATTGCAAGATAAGGAATAGAGGAAAATAAAAAAAAAAAATACTTCAGCGGGTCTATTACAAAACAGCATCGCGATAAGCGTTAGATGTTCGTCCCACTCCATGGCACTAATGTCTCAGGAATAAGGTTCAATATCAAGTAAATTGAACGACAAATTGCTTCCTACTATCGTGTTTTTTGTAATAGGCCCTTGTTTGCTAGTCATTAATCACAGTCTGTTAAAGTTTTCTTTGTTTTGTTTTCAGACCTGCTAATCCTTGGACTGAACGCAAAGCTCTATATGGACAGAATGACTACATAGACATTTTGGGGCCGGGTAATCTTCATCCTATAAAGACTCTATACACAGTTCCTTCATGGATCCGAGGAGTCAGCGGGCAAGAATATCATGTAAGCTATATTACCACTTCATTCGTTACAGTTGTGGCCACATAATTAAAGACACCACTCAATTTTAATACAAATGAGGTAACTTCAAAGCCTTGGTTCTCCACCAAGGATTGACCTACCTAGCTATGATCTGATGATGGCTATCCAGGGAGTGAAAGGAGGAGATTCAGATCGCTATACACACCCAACTGATCTGACCAGCATTCCAAGAGATATAAGGATATGTTTAAAAAAACTCTGAAATTTGCATAAAAATGTATGGAAATCCTGAAACTGAAAACTTTAAACCTTGTAACAATGCTGACAAAAATTCGACTTGCACCAGATCAATTCTTAGACAGGAATCGAGCCCGCCACCTTTGGATATCCGGTCCAATGCTCTGACGCGAGTCAAATCTGGTGTGAGTCAAATCTTTCTAGTATATTATTTAGTATTGTCTAAAAATAGAAGTGTAAATGCAAAAATCTCAAATTTAAAAAACTGATAAGACCAGTTGGGTGTGTATAGTGATCTGAACCTTCTCCATTCACTCCCTGGATAGCATCAATCCTTGGCGGAGAACCAAGGCTTCAAAGTCATTTGTATGAAAATTAACTGGTGTCTTTAATTATGTGACCACCAATTTTTTTTTCTGGTAGTCGTATGGAGGATTTGTTTAGTTATACAGTGCATGTTTTGGTTACAGATACTACTCAGAAAGAAAAAAATGTGGGCTAAGACTGGCTCTCCTCAGACCAGACCAACCAAGTGGAAGGAGCTTGAAAAAAGAGTAGGATACCTCTATAGGAAACTAAATAGAAAAACTAAAACTGGGCCTTCACCAGTTTAATTTAGTCCTTTATTGGAGCATTGTAATATAAAAACAATATTTAATATAAGGTTGTAGTTTAGGTTTTGACACAAATTGTTTTATTTATAAATATAATGATTCTAGCCATCTTGAACATGACCACGGTAAGTTAAATTTTGTATAACTGGTCAGCATCAGCATAAGTATAAGTATAAACTATAGCTATATTTTTTTTGCTAGTTTCCGCTTCTGACTTAATTGTCGTGGAATTCCACTTCCTGTGGAAAATTCGATATGTAAACATAGACATTTCTAATACAGCTTTCTAATACTTAGTGAAATAATTCTTAAAATCAATAATAATACTTAAAGTGAAAGAATTATTTAAATCCAATGTGGATTTTTCAGAGATTACTTCTAGGGTTGCCACCTTTAGGAACATAAAAGTTGGGACAAGGGCGGCGAAAATTTTTTTGTCTATTTTCTAAATGTATACGTTGAAAACATTAAAACTGGCAGTAAAACTACTGTAGAGACTGGTAACTGGTAAATGAAGGACTTGTCGAGTGTATGTGTATGTTTGTAATTAAAATACTCAAAATCAATGGAAGCAAACAGCGGGCGGGTCAGCAAAGTAAGAGGTATGAGAACTACCTAGCTGAAGGGAAAAAAGATACTTTTGGTTTAATGTTTCATTTTTATTTTAACAATGTTTCCATTCATATTTTGTATTGCTACGGGCCTCTCATTAATTCCGCGTCCTTTCTATATTTACTTACGAATTCCGAACAAGGCATGTCTTTTGCAATTCTGCTTTCATTTAATATACAGAGCAACGATTACTGACATTAGATCATTTAAGCGTCATGGGAAAATACTCGCTCAACATAAGTATTTGAAGGGATACAACGCAAAATAAGGCATTTAACTTATTGTCCTTTATTTTCTTAAATATTTGGACTCATTTTTTATTAACACTTTGATTTTCATCGCGTGTTATCATCAAAAATCGGGACAAAACTAATGAATCATCGGGACGCGGGTCAATATCATCGAAATCGGGACTGTCCCGGCAAAATCGAGACGGGTGGCAACCCTGATTACTTCATCCAAACTTACAAATTTTACCATTATAATATTCATATAGTTGCCTCTAGCTGAGCAGTGCAGTGACCCTTACCATGAGTTGATGCAACTGTTTTCGCTACCGTAAACTATTGTTTTCTCTCTTTCACTCGCGTTGACTGTAAGCAGTATATCCAACCATGGGATGATGCAATCTGTTTTTGCTACCGAAAAGGTAGCAAAAACAGATTGCATCATCCCATGGTAGAGCTAAGGGAGTGAAGTTATTGCATAAAATCGAGCTTAAATAAAACCAGTACATCACAGTCATATCTTATATTTGGTTCAATTATTAAGTATCCACTAGTATTCCCCAGTCTTCTTTTATAATGTCGGCTGCTTTCTCCGCTATCATGATGACAGCCGCGTTGGTGTGGGCCGCTGGTATGTGTGGCATGACAGATGCGTCGGCCACTCTGAGGCCTCGTGCGCCGTGCACGAGTAATCTCGGAGAGACCACTCCTGAAGGGTCGCCTTCTGGTGCCATTTTACAGGTACCGACCTGAAATTGTATTGCTTAATATAAGTAAATACACTTGACGTCAGGAAAATCGCACCTCTTCGAAAATAAGTTTAGCGGACCACCTGCTATTACTAGCTAACGTTTTATTGTGTTAATGTTGATAGGTATCTATTGAAAGTACATTTAATGAGCTTTCAATTCATAATTATTTGATTTAATTAACATAACAGTTACCATAATTAAACGCTTAAAGCGTTATTACTTGCGCCGCCATAAAAAGGAAATAAAAGGGATCAATTAAGGAAATGCGGGTAACGCTATCGAGATGATGGAGAAAAACACACTTCATCTCAGTAATTGAGACCGTTCCGTTCGACGAGTATTTCAACGGTTTCTAGAGACTGTTGGCTATTTCTGAAGGGGAAAAAGTATATAACAACACTTACCATTAAATTAGATAGGATTAAATTAACTTTGAAGAAATTTTTGAAGATGTGCGATTTTATCTGACGCCGAGTGTAGTTGGCACGAAATGAAACAAAAATTGTACCAAAAAGCCAGTTATAAAATCGTGTAAAATCGGCAACAAACAAAAAGTCAGTCGTATCGTGACCGCAGCCTTCAAACTTGAACAGTTATTACATACCTCATGGTCTAAAGTGATGGCAGTTTGCATTATGGCACACTCCCAATATTCATCTGAATCAAACAACATGTTTTCGCATCCTGGGAAAGGGACGTCGTGGAGTCTTGTCCCGTACTGTTGGAACGCTGATGTCCCAATGACTTGTTGAATCTGTTGAATGAAATAGCGAAATCAGCGTCATGAAGGTCTTAGTTAACTAGGTAATTTTACGAGTATAGTACCCAAGTATTTACATTACACTGCATCGGAATCGGAGCGGACGAATTTGTTGCTTTGTATGGATTTCTATGGCATTAGACCAACTGCGAATTGGACCAAATGCGCCTAAAAGACTGCATGCACTGCACCGGCATTTCCGCGCGAAAGTGGCAAATGCCGACGCTCTGTCCGCTCCGTACGCTCCGATCTCGATACAGTGGACGCGCAACTTAAACGCGGAAAAAACGATGACTGCGTTTTTAGCTAGCTTTTGAACAAGTTGGATTTGTATAGTTACGACGTACATAACGGTGAACATTCCTCGTTGTACCTTAGCAATAACTAGGTAGGTACTTATTTGCTCCATTTCTTTCTATCCATGTCGCATGAGCAGAGCAGAGCAGTGAAGACGACCAACGGGTATGTTTATCAGGATAGCGCTGCTGCGATACTTTTAGGATCACCTAAAGTCTGTTCATCGTCTGTCCATCCTTACTTGTCTTATATGGTAAACAATCTTCACCCAACTCTTTATTGAAATAATCATTTATAAAATAAAACAAATGGTTTTCCACACATAGATTACGAAATAAATTGTTGATAAATTAACAATAATTTCATAAACTTACTAACACATTTTTAAATAACGATTTAAGTTTAAAAGACGTATGACAACTGTCAAAAACTGTTTACTAAATAAGACAAGTAAGGATGAACCTTGTTTTAGGTATACGCAACGCTTGTTACTTGTTTTTGTGAATCACTTTAAATAAATTAGATCAATTGTTTTGTTTGGTCGGGTATGTAGAAGGCATTGTAATAGCGCGCTCGTATCGTATGTAGTTTTTGTCTCGATCGATTATCAAGTACCTACCTACTACTCGCAAAAGGGTCGCATTTTTCCGCCTTGGTTTATTTTTGATACCCAAGCGTCGCGCCGCCGCGGAAATTTCGTTTTCCTCTACTACGCGGAATTTGCCGTACACGTACGTGGTTTGAATAAAGTATATGTAGGGTGTTCGGAAAATGCCTATTTAAAACTCACAAGTCGTACTCCAGTCACCAAAGCTTTTAAATCTGTTGGGTCGTCAAAGTAGTTCATCTGGATGGATGGGTGGTCGGAGAAGTTGGCAGAGCGGAGTTTAATCCGGCCGACGCTCCGCGGCCTGATCAGCACCGGGTTTAAGGAGAATGTATTCTGGCGCACTTGTATTGGAAGCGAGCTGTACACCCGCCAGTACCATTGGTCAGTTACACCTGGAAAACGAGTATATTTTGTTAGGACAATTGTATGGACTAATCGTAGTAAGATTGTGGAACTGTGCATCTCATTCTCCCACCAACTATCCAGAATCTTTCTAAGATAATTACAATTTTGTTTAAGGTACTTATTACTGAAGCTAGTCCATAAAATTTTTATTTAATGTGATCTATCGAAACATTTTTTAGCGACACAATTTATTGTTAACACCAAAAATTTTCGTGTAGAATATCTTAGCCAGCTCAGACGTAACCTTACACGCGTGAGCGTGTGCGGGATACGATACGACTATCGTAGCTAATTTATTTATTATAGTCACAGAATTCATAATAGTACAATTATAGTACTTAAAGCTAAAATCGTAGTTACGATGCTACGATATTCTGCTACGATTACTACGGCTACGAAATTTTTTTTGATCAGCAAAAATTTTCGTTTAAAATTAACAATTTAACCCTTTCAGACCTGGCGTCCACAATCGAGGACATAAAACTTTAAAAAAATATTTAAGTATTTATTTCGATATGTTTGCATTTGAAAACGGTTGGGTCCACTTGTTCACATAATAAACTTACTAAAACAGTACTAGTAACGCCATCTTTTATCGCGTGGGCTCACTATTTCATCGGTTTATTACCAGTATCTGGCCATAATTTGACCTGTGCAGGGAAGCTGATTATTTTAGTTGTAAATCATAATGAAATAGTGAAAGTTACTGATTGAAAAAATATGAGTTGATAAGTTTGATCTATTGAGATCTTATAAAACATATTTCTGTGTTTTTTTATTGATTAGTTACACCATTTATCATGAATTTTCGATATGTCCTCAATTGTTCCCAATAGGTTTTAATTGATATTTTACGTTATGTTCAGACATTGTAAGGGATCTAAAAAATCTGGCAATTTAGTTATTCAAAAGTAATAATTATGATGTTTTTTAGATGTATCGAAGTAATGTAGGTAACTATAAGATATAATTTACACCTTTTGGTTAAAATCTAATGAACAAAGTTCTCACGAGACGCGTTGAAGGCTATCTAGGAAGGATATCATTCAGACATTGATTTTGCTTCCTATGATGATGACCAGTATAGGGGAAGTCTTGATCTAGCCTAGAGCCACGATCTGTTCGAGTGGGTGCAGACGCAATATACGTCAAAACCAAAGGGAAACCTTCCCACCGGAATCCGATGATGATGTTATACCCACAATCTCGCTCTCTCAAGGTAGGTACCAGGTGTATATCAAATGAAGTTATTTTTGAAATGCCAATCGACTCACAAGAACTTGATTCCTCAAATGGACTCTTCGGGTGATTTATCAGTCATCAAATCTATCAGTTGTCCGCAGTTTCCGAGAGTACAAGTAGATAGCGAATGTTTTGGCGTTCCTAAAACTTGCTTCACTTCCACTCCACCGCCGACTAGCTGGAAGTTTAGGTATTTCTTCGAAATAAAATTTCAATAAGGTACTAAAAGAGGTCGTCCAAATAGTACCCCGACTCCGCAAATCATAGAAAACTAGGAGAAGTTCGCCCTGGAAGTGGAATAGCATCACGAGCTATTCCACTTCCAGTAGTAGTAGTAGTGTAGGACACTTTCCAGCACACGATGAAAGGGCTGGAACATGTTGTAAATAAAAGGTTGCAAAAGGAAAACAGGTCTAAACTGCATTAAGAGCAAAGTCTATTTGTGCCTAATAAAAGATAAAAAATGTTTCTTAGCTTTCTCATGCATAAGTAGACCCAATAAAAATTTCCAGTTTTTTTTTCATTGATTTACTGATTGGTCCTACTTTGTTGTGATTACTATTTTTGATTATGCCAAAAGAGAAGTTAATTACTTATATTATTCTTATTATTTACAAAATAAAAATATTGATTAATTATAGAATTTTTGTTTCTACCAATATCACCACATACATTATTCTAACTATCATTTAGGACGGATGGCCTCATTTGTGCACATAAAGAAAAACACAATTTTCTCAGAAAGGCGATAAAAAATTTTTTTTGTGTATTTTTCCCATAGTATCTGTAGCCTATTTAAGCTAAAAAAAATTTACCAAACCGATCTGAGAAATAAAAATAATTCAGGTCTGAAAGGGTTAATTGTGTCGCCGTTACACATTTAAATAGGTGCATGCAAGACTTCCTTAAATTAAAACCCACCCAACCTCACGATATTGAGAAACATGTCGTCTCACCGAGTAGACTCCGTAAGATCCCCAGAAAGTCCCCGGCGAGTGAGCCGCTGCCCATCACGAGCTCGATGTCGGGGCGAGTGGGCGAGTGGTCGTCCGCTGCGAACTTGGAGCGGGCGAAGGCCAACCCCGCCGCGCCGCCAGGGAGGGTGAGCGGTCCGCGCCCTGCTAGGTACGCGATGGCAGACGTCGGTGATGCCGCTAACATCTGCAAAGATAGCTATTTTAACATCTCTGGAAAATCCAAATGACAGTTTTTTATGATAAGATAGGCAGGTGCTTGCCCGCTATCACGTCTGATGGTAATAAGCGACGATGAAACGCGCTTGCCTAAAAGATTTCTATAATTCACTCGCGATTTGAAGGCCCCCAGAAAAGATTATCGTTGTTGCCGATGAGCTTCCTGGCCCTCCGCTCATGGTAATAAAGCCTAGATGTAAATCGCTCTTGTTATTGTAAAGTTAGATGCATGCAAATTAAATTAACCTTTACTAAAAAGGCAAGTTGGTATGTAGTGACCGCACGAAACTGATTATGTAGGTAGCTACTTTTTTCATCCAATAACATAATAGGCAAGATCCATCATGAACCTATCAATTAACTTTTTCTTCTATAGAGGAGAGGCCAGGCCTTCAAAATTGAAATCCCGTCGGACAAGCGAGTGCTCTACCGACAACTGGTATCATTGTCTTCAGCATGATCTCCTGAACAATAATATAGCGGTTGTCGCATTATAAAGTAGTGGAGGGGGGAGGGGGGGGAGGGAAAAGGTGCAAAATTCGGTTATCAGAGTTTGGCTAATTTCTCAATAACCACTTGTTCGATTTAAACAAATAAACTGTCATATGGTAGGTAATATTCTTAACAACAGATTTTATCATACTATGGTTTTTGTAGATACTATAGTTTATGAAATAATTAGATATAATATGAATTTCAAATAAAGATTTTTTTTGTTTTGTAGAATTGAAGCAGTAAATTGAAATAAACTACTATGTAATTAAAACTATGAAGATTTGCTCCAGAAAAAAAATATCGGTGAATAGCCCAGTCATTCCCCTATATAGAATAATAAACTTGTTAAACATTTTTGTCTAGTAACTAGCTAAAAAAATTTTTTTTGTGTCGCGTGGCGAAATTTTTTCTTCCATTTTTTTTTTCTTAAATCCTCTACAGAATTCAAAGTATGAAGATTTGCCTCAGGAAAAAAATAACGGTAAATAGCCCAGTTATTCCATTATATAGAATGATAAACTTATCAATCATCTTTGTCTAGTAATTATGTTAAAAAAAATATTTTTATTGCGTGGCGAATTTTTTTATCTTTTTTTTTTCGAAAATCCTCTACAGAATTAAGACTATCAAAATTTGCCCCATAAAAAAATAATAGTGAATAGTCTAGTTATTTTTCAATATAGAATAATAAATTTTTAAAACATTTTTGTCTAATAACTGTGTTACAAAATGTTTTGTGGTGCGTGGCGAAATTTTCTTTACAATTTTTTTTTCGAAAATCCTCTACAGAATTAAAACAATAATGATTTTCCTCAGAAAAAAATGCTGGTGAATAGCTTAGTTATTGCACTATATAGAAAAATAAACTTATTAAACATTTTTGACTATAAAATAATTAAAAAAAAAAAGATTTCTGTCACGCAGCGAAATTTTCTCTAACATATCATTTTTCCAAAAATCTTCTACAGAATTAAAACTATGAGGATTTTCTCCAGAAAAAAATAATAGTAAATAGATCAATTATCCCACTATATAGATTAATAAACTTATCAAACATCTTGGTCTAGTAACTGTGTTAAAAATAGTTTTGTGTCACATAACACGGTGGACCTGCAAAGTTATGTTTAAATGAGTTTGCACGGCACAAAATATTTTTTAACACAGTTACAAGACAAAAATATTTGACAAGTTTATTATTCTATATAGTGAAATAACTGGGCTATTCACTATTATTTTTTTTCTGGGGCAAATCGTCATAGTTTTAATTCTGTAGAGGATTTTCGAACAAATGGTAGAAAAAATTTCACCTCGTGAAAAAATAAACATTTTATTAACATAGTTACTAGACAAAAATGTTAAACATGTTTATTATTTTATATATAGTGAAATAACTGGGCTATTCACCAGTATTTTTTTTCCGAGGATAATCTTTATAGTTTTAATTCTGTAGAGGATTTTCGAAAAAAATGGTAGAGAACATTTCGCCACGCGACCCAAAAATTCTTTTAAGCATAGTTGCTAGATAAAAATGTTTAACAAGTTTATTACTCCATATAGTGGAACAACTGTGCTATGTACAAATATTTTTTTCTGGGGCAAATCCTCATAGTTTAAATTTCATAGTAGTTTCTTTCAATTTACTGCTTCAATTCTACAAAACTAAAAAAGCCTTTGTTTGTAATTCATCTTTTTTCTATTTTTGTAATAAACTTTAGTATTTACAAAAACCATTGTTAGGTAAAATTTGTTGTTACGGGTATTATCTACCATATGACACCTTATTTGTTTTAATCGGACAAGCGGTTACTGAGAAATTTTCCAAACCCTGATACCCGATTTCCGCATCTTTTCCCTCCCCTCCCTCCCCCCTCAACCATTTTATAATGCGACAACCGCTATATTCTTGTTCAAGAGATCATGTTGAAGACAATGATACCAGTTGTCGGTAGAGAACTCTCCGGTTCGACGGGAATCGTCATTAGACGACTTTCGTTAAAGCGGTTTCCATATTATTCGGACAGTGACCTCCCGCACTATATCGATGATAATTTTGTTGTCTTCCAGCTGAATTTCAAAACTAAAAAACAAACAGCAAGCCAATGACTGTGGCAATTTCACGTAGTACTTTATACTATATGTACTTCTGTACTTTATTTTAATTTACTGCTTCAAATCTACAAAACTAAAAATTATTTTGTTTGAAATTTGACTTTTTTCTAATTATTTAATAAACTATAGTATTTACAAAAACCATTTCAAAATAAAATATGTTGTCAAGGATATTACCTACCCTAAGACACCTTATTTGTTTAAATCGGACAAGTGGTTGTTGAGAAAATTAACCAATTTCCGATACTCGACTTCAGCATCTTTTCCCTCCCCCCCTCCTCCCTCCACCACTTTATAATGCGACAACCGCTGTATTCTTGTTCAGGAGATCATGCTGAAGACAATGATACCGGTTGTCGGTGGAGCACTCTCTTGTCCAGCCGGAATCGTAATTAGACGACTTTCGTAAATGTGGCATCTCCTCTACTAAATTCAAGTGGACAAAACTGATGGATGGCCGAATATATTTTAGTATTAGAGAAATTCATTACTTAGGTGTTTTTATGACGTTGTAACTTGAAAAATCATTGAGGAAACTAATAGCGAAATGAAGAAGCTGTTAATTGAAAGATAATAAAATAATCTCAATATCGTTATGGCTTTCTTAAATCACGCTCGCACCATAATCATTCATCATAGGTACATACTGTTACCTATTAATATTATTGATGAGTTAATATAATACGTGTTATTTTTCAATACAGTTGCTCGAAAATGTGAGCTTACGCTGACAGGCGAGCGTGCGGTAAGTTGATTTTACCGCACGCCGTGCGTTTTTGTTTACGGCTTAGTACAGCGTGCGGAAAGTTGATTTTACCGCACGCCGGCGCCGTGCGTTTTTGTTTACGTAAGTTTTTTTTTTAATTTCTACTAGCTTTCGTCTGCGGCTTCATCCGCGTGGACAGTAGAAAAATACAGCGACCAGTTTAAAATGACCTCTTTAATATTTGAAAGCTAGTACTACGGAGAGTTCAAGCTGTTTTCCTGGTTCCACCCATCTGAATTTGATGAAACATAGCTTTGATTTTAAGTTGAACCCCAATATATTAAATGTGATAAGTCCATCAAAATTCGTTTAGCGGTTTTTGCGTAATTCGCGCACAAATATTTAGAATTTACAGTTTTATTATATGTATAGATTACAATTTAAGTAGTACCTACCTATAATGTTTTCTCGCAAATGTATTGAAAAACGTAGTATGGCACACGGTTGTTAAGGTTTTTTAAAACTCGTGACGATTATAAACCCTCGCCTGCGGCTCGGGCTTATAAAACGTCAACTCGTTTTAAAAACCTCCTTACCAACCTTGTATCACAAACTACTATAATTGCATTGATTTTTGAGCATAAAATATGAATTGAAAATAAACGTTTTGTCTGATGCTAGTCGTGAAATTGGTCCACTGACCACAGATTTACCATACATCATAGGAGTAGTCAAGCCAGTATTTCGAAGGAGGGGAGGGGAATCCCAAATCCCCTTGGCTACGTTCACAAATGGTACCACCACAATAATTAGTATTAAAACAACACTTACATCGTTTACGGTGAGACTAGAGTCGTTGACTATGAAGGCGTTTCCTGAGAAGGTGACATGGTCTTGTAAATTGTAACCGACTGGAAGGTTCATTATAGGTTTGATTCCTATCTCCCTTAAGTGTTCTTCTGGGCCCACTCCCGACACCATCAGCAGTTGGGCAGATCCTATCGATCCAGCGGACAAAACCACTTCTTTGGCAGCACGCACCCGTAGTCTGTCGATAATACAAAAGATCTAAAACGTGCGATTGATAACCATCACTTTGATTACAAAGAAAAATCATAAACTAATCAAAAGCGACCCTTAAGACCGGCCACACACAGACGGAATACCGTTACGGAATTCCGTACATACATGATTCCGAACGCAGCAACTGCATAAAAAATCTATGGGCCTGCCACACACATGCGGGATTTTCCGTACGGAATCTTCATTCATTGTCGAAATTCCGTTCGAGATTCCGTTACGTGATTCCGTCTGTGTGTGGCCGGCCTAAATCTAGAAATATGTAGACATCCTCACATTTTCCCTCCTTTTGTAAGTTCAACTCCATATGCCGTTTTGGTAGCTGGATCAATTAATATTTTATTGACTACAGTATGTTTCGAAAGTCTTAAATTTCTTCTATATCGTATGGGTTCCAAGAAAGCCTTGGAGGTGCTGCATCTTCTGCCCTTTCTCATAGTTGCCTGAGGTTTCGAAAAACCAATGACTTGTTCTCCGTTTGGGTCTCGCCACTTATACCCTATTTCTTCTCCAGCTCTCCTAAAAATATGCTCCAATGGTGACTTGTATGGAGCATGTTCAATATCTAAGTATCCACCTTTACCGTGAAATGAAGAATTCCTTAAGTTAGCTATCCTAATATTTTCAGACTTCTTGAAATATGGCAGTACCTCCGAGTAACTCCAGCCACGGTTTCCCATTTTGGCCCAGTCATCGTAGTCGTCCGGGTGACCTCTTTGGTATATTAAGAAATTTAAAACACTACTACCACCCAATACTTTACCACGTGGTAAAAAGCAAACGTTACCTCTAAGATCTTTGCATGCTTTTTGTTCAGGTTCTGAGTTGTACATCCAGTTCATCGGTGTCGAAGACAGGAAGGCGGCAAATATTGGTATGTCGGAGAAGAAATTTTCATTGCCTCCAGCTTCTATGAGTAACACTTTCCATTCCGCTACTTCACTTAGTCTATTAGCCAAGACACAACCGGCCGAACCTGCTCCGACTATCACAAAATCAAACTCTTCTTGATCTTGGGGAGTGTAATCTATCATAAACCCTTCTCTCGGTTCCCGTGGTAGAGGACGAAATAGGTCTGTCCAGAAATCAAACATGTTAGGTAAGGTATCCATGGCTTTAGCCATGGTGATATAAATATATAATAGCACCCATCGCATGATGTCATTCCTGAAACAAACATTGAAGGTATTAACCGTTGATTTGTGCGGTGATTTGATGCTTGGTATTAACGGCACGTCATTGGTGACGCATGTAATCGAAGGAATGTGAAGGTCATCCTTTGTCACTATTTTGCTAAGAGTTGAGGCCTACTTCTTTGGGATTATGCCATAATACTCGTAGAATACAAATGTCCCTATAATGACAGCATTCGCGTCGGCAGTCAATCGTATCACATACTTGTTGCGTGGGCGTCTGTCGTGCATAAATATGGTATTATTAAGAGATTTCAATAAATAATTTACGTAACATCTTTGCTGCTCATGGCAATCAAATTCCGAGCAACATTATACATAGTTAGTAGTAAAGACATCTAAACTCTACAATAAACAACTAGGGTGACGAGAAGGAAGATGGTAAATGCACTTGGGCCCGGATTTCATAAAGTTTGTTATAATATAATTTTATAAGTAGGTAAGTACTAGAGGAAACATCTTGTTATGGTTCAAAGTATTGAAAACTTTTAACGTAATGCTTTATGTGAAGTGCCTACTTCGTATCAGACTCCGTTTTTGTAATAATTTTGTATTTTTGATTGTTTCTAGTAGCCTTGATTGAAACAATAATTTACTCTCACGTGTGGTAATAAAATATTATATTATAGGTAACTACTAGACGTGTGCGCCGATCGGCGTGGCGCACGCCGCCGGTCATTTTAACCACGCCGCCGTCGCCGAAGTTTTCGTCGGCGTCATCGGCGTTAAAATCCAAGTGTAACATGTGTAAGAAACAAGTACAAAAAGCTGAAATAACTTGCATCTAGGTACATAATTATCTCATATTTTTTTATTCTTTTCCTCTCTTTTTTGGATTAGTTTGATTGTTGCCATTGAGGTTTTTTTATGGTGATTTTATAATTTAATCTTTATCATATCATCCGCACGACACCCACTGCTGGGTATAGGCCTCCCTCAAGGATCTCTACAACGATTTGTCCTGCGCTGCCCGCATCCAGCGGCTTCCTGCGACCTTCACCAGATCGTCGGTTCACCTTGTGGGGGGCCTACCCAAGTAGCGTCGTCCAGTGTGCAGTCGTCATTCCTACCTTTTCGCCCCAACAGCCAGTGTTTCTTCTCGCTAATATGACCCGCCCACTGCCACTTCAGCTGAACAATCCTCCGAGCGATGTCGGTTACTTTAGTTCTCCTACGCATCCCCTCATTTCTGGTTCGATCACGCAGGGAATGCCGACCATGGCTCCCTCCATTGCAAACTGGTTGACCTTGCCTTCTTATGAGACCCGTAGTTAGCAACCACGTTTTATCGCGGTAAGTCAACACTGACAACACACACTGGTCATAGACTTTTGTCTTGAGACACTGAGGTAAGTTGGACGCGAAGATTTGTCGAAGCTTCCCGAATGCTGCCCATCCTAGCTGGATTCGATGAGAGATATCTTTTTCGAAGTCGAACTTACCTAACTGCACTGTTTGTCCTAGGTATACGTAATGGTCAACAATTTCGAGTGTAGTGTTCCCAACATGAGCTGGAGTGGATACAACATGAGCACTCGACATGATTTTCGTCTTATCCATCTTCATTCTAAGACCCACTTTTTGGGAGGCACTACGGATATCTTCGAGCATTGTGTTCAAGCCTTCCATGGTCTCAGCCATAAGAACTATATCATCGGCAAAACGAAAATGTGTTAGGTACTGGCCATTAATGTTGATATCGAGTCCTTTCCAGTCCAAGAGCTTAAAGATGCCCTCCATCGCAGCTGTGAACAGTTTCAGAGAAATAACGTCTCCCTGTCTCACACTTCGCTGTAGTTGGATGGGATCTGTGCTATAATTCTGTACTCGGGCCGACACGACATGGTGGCATTTTCTTATAAGTTCCTCAACACCTCGATATACCTAGTCTACTTGGTGTACCTCTGGAGACTGCAGCACTGCCCAGGTCTCAATCGAATCAAAGACTTCAACATAGACCACGAACGCTAAGCAAAGTGGCAGATTATACTCCCCGGTCTTCTGTATAACCTGCCGCAGCGTATGGATGTGGTCTATGGTGCAAAAGCCTTTTCAGAACGCGGCTTGTTCGGGAGGTTGGAATTCGTCGAACTTGAGAGCGCGACGATTCGTAAGATTCGTATTCTTTAAGAGGGTCTTGTCACCCTTTTTAAAGAACAGAACCACCTCACATTCACTTCACTTATGTTTCATGTCTTCGGCATTCTGCCCTCGACGATGACGAAATTGAAAAGCTTCTGGAAGTCTTCTATTCTACTTATTTTGACCATCCTCGCCGATTACGCCGATGACGCCGCCGCCGCCGACAATTTAGACGCCAGACGCCGCCGCCGGTCAAATGATCATCGGCGCACATGTCTAGTAACTACTTAGTTATCTGATTTATTTTTATCTTTTGATAATCATTATCAATGCAATTAGAGCACTCAGTAGGTAAGAAGGTACCTTACTTAAAATTTATAACATTTTGTCTTTACGTTACGAGTGCAATTATTATTACAGTCATCCGCGGCATCTTCAGAGCGCTCGCTGTGTTGGGTGCTGTGCGATATTTTATTTTCACGTAAAATTAAGCGATCGATGAAAAATAAAATGTAGCTATATTCATCCTGTATCAAAAAACCCTGTCAGATCCTGAAACAGGTGTTAGTGTTGCTGAAACTGAACAACAATCTCCAAGGAACATAGGTCAAAAAGCAATTTTTTTTTTCGCCTTTCCATAGTAAGTCGGTCAGTTGACCAATACATTTTGTATGGGAGTATGATTTTTTTTTCGTTTTTCGACCTATGTTCCATGGAGAATGTTGTTCAGTTTCAGCAACACTATCACCTGTTTCAGGATCTGACAGGGTATTTTGATACATGATGTTCAAAAATAACTCTCGCATAAAATGCGCTAAATAAAAATAAACCTCCGTTTCGTTTCACCAGTTCATAAACGTTATCATCATTATCACATTTTGGGAGTCTGTCATGGCCTTATTTTGGACGAGTGTCATTAATGCTCTTGTTATTTCGCAGTAGCATTGTTACCCTTTACCTACTTTTCAGGTAAAGCGAAAGTGATCACACCAGTTCATAACTGTAGGCCGTGACTCCAAAATTACTGGTTTTTATTTAGACGAAGGATATCAACAACTCTATACGCATAAGTTGTAGGAGAGATGGAAAAAATTACAATTGGAAACGTGGGCTTAGCCCGAGTTTAACCAATATTCTGAGGCTTAGCAGTGACAATATTAATGGTATCGTAGGAATATTTTTTATGAAGTGACAGGTTAAGAAGATTGATGATAATGAAGAAAATCTGCTAAGTAGAGGAAAAAGAGAATATTGAACTTTACGTGAGCTTAAAAGTTATACTTTGGTAAATAAAGGTACAATTTATACTTTACTGTGAAAATTTGTAGATGCAAAAACATTAACTGTTTTTTTTAAATTTATTCCATAAAGGTCTCTGCCCACCATTATTGGGAGGGTGCAAAGGTATAATAATCGATCGCAGCGCTCATGGTGGCAAAAAGTAGAAATCTGCTTGAAAACGATATTTAATTTATTACTAGCGATACAGGAATAATTGTATATGTTTTTTATCACTTAGTAAAATTATTAAAGTAACTTTATCCTCTTGTTTTACAAAATCTACAACTAAAAAAAAGTAAACAAACCCTGATATAACCAAAATAAAACACTCTTTTTGAGTAGATCTTACTTGCCATATTTAATTTAAATGACCAAAAATGATTTCACAACACTTTGTCCAACCAAATCATAGTAATTTTGAAATTTACATTAATAACACAACATGTATAGTATTTTTTAACATTTTGTCACAATGCCGCCATTACATATCAAAACGTCAAAACGGTCAGGTCAGAGCCAACAAAGTTGCAACACGCTAGGTGGCGCTAAAAGCGTGCACGGAGCCAATACCGTACCATACTATGACCGAGGAACGTATCAGACAAAAAATATTCTTTATATTGAAAAGTATGACACTAGACCGTTCCGTCACCGGCCATGCACTCATGTCATATTTTTTAATAAAATATTTTTTTTTCCAGACATGTTTCTAGCACGGCCATGTTATGGTACGGTTTAGTGGGCAGAGACCTTAAACTTGAAAATTCAGTAAAGTCGCATTACTAATTTCCCAGCAAAAATGTAAACAAAGGTGTTGGCAGGACAAAACAACACAAAAAAAAATAGTATATTGCTAAGTCAAGAAATAAACACACTTACATGTTTTTTCATCACAAACCTAATAAAAATAGATTAGATAAATATTCTGAATCATGAATTTTGCGGCAAAAACAGTAATATAATTTAATATTTCATAATAACAGTTTTATAGTAGAAAACATTTTTATGATGCTGTGCACACATCAACTGCAAACCCTACACATCAACCGTTGGTAATTTTATAAAATTCATAAAAAAATATATTACAAGTAGTAGCTGTAGTAGTAACATTTTTGTCTTTTGGTATTGGGGGGGAACAGGCGAAGATGCTACATATTTTTGATAGTTTACATACAGTCAATATCTAAGTAAAGTTTTCTTATCAGTTCGTTTCAAGAACTTTTAACATCAAAAATTATGATAGGTTATAAAGATAAAATTTCTAATTACCATCCTACTTTAAAATTACCCTGGATGGCATTATATTTATTATGACTCAAAATATAATAAACAAATTAAAACGTTATAAAAGTGACCAAAGGTTTTCAATATCTGAAAATGTCACTATCAGGGTCAGTTTGTCAATTTGACAGTGACGTTTCTTTGTTTACATTTTTGCTGGGAAATGAGTAATGCGACTTTAGGTAGGTTAGACTAGCCAATTATTTACCAAAAAGCTCCTCAATATTAAAGATTTCCTACATTTATTATTGATTTATCAGATAAATAAATATATTGTAATTATCACATACAATATGATTTTTCCAGTATTTTCGGTTGTTTTAAGCCATTAAACTCGTTTTTACAAAAATAGACCCAAAAAAAATAGTCCAATTATTGGTCCCCTTTGCGCCAATTATTGGCCATGCCTAATATCAATAGATAGGCATCAATAAATTATCAGTAGATACATAAATAGGCCGATCCACGATGGAGCAGCAAAAAACATTTTCCAATTGAGAATGAAGGTCTTTTAGCTGTCTTCTTTATTTATCTTTGGCTTCATCTTCAGTAGGTACCTTAAAGCAAAATACAAGGTCATTTTGTATCTACCATCCAAATTTCGAAGATGTGTTCAGTCCATGAAATTGAACAACTTTCTCTAAGGAACACATGGTCAAATATGTAAAATAAAAATCGACTTTCCATACAAATAAAAGAGATCACGTGATCAATTTAGTATGGGATGACCAAAAGTTGTTTAGTTTCATGGTTTGGACACATCCTTAAAATTTGGATGGTAAGTTCAAAATGACCCGATATTAGTACGTATGTTTTCAGCAGTTACAGGCATTACTTACTAAAATTTGGTTTTAGATTATTACCATGAGCCTAATATTTGGAGGAATATCTTCATTAATTGATGAAAAAAACATTAAATAAGTTCCAAGTGCACAAAATATAAAATATCGATAGTAGGCCAATAATTAGGTATAGTCCTCCAGCCCCACCCGACTTCAATAGGCGTGTTTTATTATAATGATAATGCGTATCTAGTGATTTGAATATTATTTCTTGCTTTTTAGAGGTAGAGTAGGCTTTTGAAGTAGGTTTTTTGTTTTTTTTTTTAAACATTTTTTGCTTTTTAGAGTAAGTACCTTCTGTATTAGATATATTATCTAGGTGGAAAAATCGGTTTGGCCAAACGTGAGGTAATCGCGGACAAATACTTACATACATACATACGAGTTAAACTCAGAACCTTCTTTTTTTGAAGTCGGCTAAAATACTAAAGCCTTCTCCTAAGTGTAACAAATAGTTTTCTGAAAACCGCATCAAAATCGGCTTAGCCAAACGCGAGATAATCGCGAACAAATATACATACATACAGGTCAAACTGAGAACCTCCTTTTTTTGTTTGTTTTTTGAAGTCGGTTAAGAACCACCTTTTTTGTTTTTTTTGAAGTCGGTTAAAAATAACTGTTGCCTGTTGTCAATTTATTAAGATAATATTATACTAATGATTTAGTTTTACTTTAAAGCAACACAGTTTATTGATTAATCTTCTTATTTTTTTCGATGTTCAGTTTAGGGGGCGAATTTGGCAAGATTGGAGTGATATTTATGTCCCTATTTGCTGTGCAATAAGTGCTGGCACTCACTAGCAACTTTTGTCTCCGCAACTAATTTGTCTCTCACATCAAGTCCACCGGTTTGTATGAAAGTGCGCACACGTAGCGACGCGACAGCCGGCGACTTTTCATACAAACTATATTGTGGGCTAGGTATTACCAATTAAGTAGTACTTATTGATTATTGAAAGCAAGTTTCCATTTATGTTCGATGACTTTTTAAATAAGGTATTGTCTCATGAAATACGCCTTTAAATGGAAAGAAAACATAAATTGTTATTAATCACAGTGATGTGTGATGATGATGATGTCCTCTTGTCCCTTACTGAGGACATAGGGCTATTAATCACATTACGAACCGAAAACTACTGTGACACTGGACGGTACTTACCACTTCTACATTACACAAAATAATTTTTCATCTATTCGAAAAACGCTGATTGATGCCCCTATAAATGCGAGCAAAGTAAGTCTTTTCTCAATAAAAAAATTTTTTTCATGTCAGTGCTTTTCTCCAAGATACTTTATCACGGGGCATTAATGAGATTTGAATTTCGAACATTAACATCGTTCCTTAGATGCTCCGTGACCAAAGAGATAGAACGAAAATATTGTATGAAAAAGTCTCTGGCCGATTAAAAGTGACTGAGACCGGGCGCGTGCCGTGCCGCGAAAAAATAAATAAAAAAAAAACAAACGAAAAAGTCACGTTTTAATCACCCTTGGAGTAAACAGCACATGAGTAAATAAACGTAAAGTAAACAATGTTTTGTGATATTTGTAGTTTGCGAAGAATGAGTTCTACAAGCAGCGACTGTATTAGGTACTTTAACACCAGAAAGTTAATACTTTCTATCTGTTTTAATAAACAGATGCAACAACTGGTATACAAAATCTAATTACCCACTAAATCCCGGGAAAAATATTTGAAAGCCTACAACAATTTCGTCGTTTGGAAAACTGCAAAAGGCCCGAAATCTTTTTCGAAAATTGTATTTTTGGCGAGTTTTTTTCAAGAATTATACATTCATTAGTTGTATCTAGAAGCGCATCTTATTTCTTTTTCTCATAGATGGGGATGAACACACACTCAGCCGCAAAATTATTTTCACCTCGGGCGACGTATACTTATTGAATCCCTCGCTGCGTTCAAGATTCTACTTTAGAATCCTTCACTGCGCTCTGGATTCAAAATAGCGCCCTCGCCGTAAAAATATTATTTTGCTCCCTTGTATGTAATACAATCTACTAAGTATAGTCCGTGCGTTAGTTTTAAATTATTTTGATTTTCAGTTGACACTTATTTTTAAACGTCTCTGGGTGAAATCAAAATTATGTCGAAAGAAATAGTTGAAATTTTACTTAGGTTTATGGCAGTTATAGAAACTATACCTACATAATAGGTATTATACAGTATGTTCACCCATCTTTCTTTTCGCCCGTTAGGGGCTAGACGAACGCTCAACATAGTTTATATGTCTATACATCTTGTACGTACATCATACCTATGTGCAATTTCCTTGTTTTGGTGGAATTTGGGGGTCCCCAATTTTATTAGTAGCCCGCTATGACTTGCTCCAGAGTCCAATGTATTGTAAAAGTAACAATACCGAAATTTATCAAAAAACGTAACAAAGAAAAAACAGACGGGCAGACTTTTACATAAGTAATAGAAGATTTATTTTTTTACATTGACCGCAACATTTACACTAAACATGAAATGTGAACTTGCGTGTTTGTTTGTGATTACATGTTAAAAGTATTATGAATACTTAATTAGTGGATAATATATCAAGAGAGATATCAGGGTATATACATACATACCTACTACAAAATGGTAAATTAACATAGCTAATGATCTTGAGTCTTTTAAAAATCATTAGTATCATTGGAGTATTCTCTCTAAAATGCATTTTTTATTTTAATAGTCTTGCAGTCCGTTTTGATGAGTAGTGTTATTGGATGTAATTAGCGTTTTATGTAATTCAATGCTATGCAAGTTAGGGGTCAGGGAGTTTTGAATGAAGTATTAATTTATTTCTAATTCTTTACTTCTATTGTTTTGTTGATATTCTAAAGAGTAAGGTCAAAAAAATATTATACAAGTTTTGTCGCCGGCGGCGGCGGTGGCGGGTAGAGCTCTCAATGTTGCGTGCGAGCCTCAATATTTTTATCTGCCTACTAGCTTCTGCCCACGACTTCGTCCGCGTTGATATTAGAGAAAATCACTACGGAACCTGTAACCAGGATCCGACCACCCATTTTTACGCGATAAGCGGGTCCCCACCAAGCGCGCTGCCTCGCGAGGCAAGACGTTTGCCCCGTGTGGCGGGCAATCACAACCTCCCTCTCCCTCTTCCTCGCTCTCGCTCTCCCTCTCCCTCTCCATCTCCCTCTTCCTCTTCCTCTCCCAAAATTAATGTCATTTTCGCAATCACCATCCCATAAAACCTCAAGAAAACGACATCCACATCGATTTTCATGTTTATTTACCCCCTAAGGGATGATTTTCAAAATAACAAAATATTATGTGTTTACTTATTTATTTTTAGACGTGCTCCGACAAATTTTAAAGTGGAAAAATATCTATTTTATATTATTTTTCTATACAAAATTTTAACGCCATTTTCACCCCTTAGTGGTTAAATCATGTTCACCGTGTTGGACTTCAAAATAAATGTCATTTTTGCAATCACCATCCTATAAAACCTCAAGAACGACATCCATATCGATTTTTATGTTTATTTGCCCCATTTACCCCCAAAACGGTTGATTTTCAAAATCACAAAATATATGTTTCCCTATTTATTTTTAGACGTGCTCCTACGAAGTTTAAAGTTGTAATGTCTAATTTTAACTTTTTAGATTTTTTGCATTCACAATGCTATTTTTATATTAAGATGATTAATATAATGAAAATATTAGAAAAAATTGGCTCACCCGTAGCAACTCAGACGGGACTCGAACCCGCACCCTTAGGATTCCGGTCCAATGCACTACCAGTTATGCTACCGAGCCACTAATGGACTTGGCGAATTTTTCTAATACTTTCTACATTTCCGCTGAAGATCAGCATAACTGGGGCCGTACCGGCTAACGAATCGATTATCGAAAAATCTGAATCGGTTTCAACTTAGAACTGAAAAATCAAAGTAAGGAATTTCGTCTTGTACTTTCTGTTGACGTAATTTGGAAGATAACGATGATCGTGTGACATCATGAAATGGGGTTCGCCATTTTGGCCCGATTGGGGCTCGATTTATTCGCCATGTCCATTAATGGCTCGGTAGCAAAACTGGTAGTGCATTGGGCCGGAATCCTAAGGGTGCGGGTTCGAGTCCCGTCTGAGTAGCTACGGGTGAGCCGATTTTTTCTAATATTTTCATTATATTAATCATCTTAATATAAAAATAGCATTGTGAATGCAAAAAATCTAAAAAGTTAAAATTATATGACTGTTTCAACTTAATTGATTGTCTAGCATCTGCAAAGAAGCTGCTTTCGAATGTCGAAGTGATTCTCTTCACATTGGTGAGATGGCGCTTATCTTCAGCGAAAATGTAGAAAGTATTAGAAAAATTCGCCAAGTCCATTAGTGGCTCGGTAGCATAACTGGTAGTGCATTGGGCCGGAATCCTAAGGATGCGGGTTCGAGTCCCGTCTGAGTTGCTACGGGTGAGCCGATTTTTTCTAATATTTTCATTATATTAATCATCTTAATTGTAATGTCTATTTTATATTATTTTTCCATACAAAATTTTTACCCTTTTTGGGATTTTACCTTTAGGGGATAAATCATGTCCACCATGTTGGACTTCAAAATAAATGTCATTTTCGCAATCGTCATCCCAGAAAACCCCAATAACGACATCCATATCTATTTTTAGGTTTATTTACCCCATTTCGCACCATTTTATTCCCACAGGGGTTGAAATACTAACAATACCAATATACGTTACGTTAGATTTTCATCCATAAGCCTAGATCATAAATTTTGTGGTTTCTTACTTCGAAAATTAAGGATTGTCTTCTACACACAACATCATCCCCTTTTCACTCCTTCGGGGGTAGAATTTTGAAAAAAAAACGCTGAGACACAAATTTATTAATTTTTAATTGTCAGCCAAAATTATATAAAATTTAAAGATCCTAGTTTCAAAACTAAGGGACTTTCATACAAATTTTCATCCCTTATTTCATCCTCTTAGGGATGGAATTTTTAAAATTCCTTTCTTATTGCATGCCTACACTATATAAGGTATCTGTGTGCAAAATTTCAAGTCTCTAGGTCCAGTGGTTTGGGCTGTGCGTTGATTTGTCAGTCATTTTGGGTTTTTTTTGGCCCATTTACCACCTAAAAGATTGATTTTCGGAAAACCACGAAACACGTGTTTGCTTATTTCTTTTTAGAAGTACTCCTACGAAGTTTCAAGTCGAAATATCTATTTAATATTTTTTTTCCATACAAATTTTGAACCCCCATTTCAACCCTCTAGGGGTGGAATTTCCAAAAATCCCTTCTTAGTGGGTACACTGTTTAAAGTATCTATGTACAAAATTTGAAGTCTCTAGGTTCAGTGGTTTGGGCTGGGCAATAGTCTGTCAGTCACCCCTTCACTTTTATATAATAGATGAGTACGAGAAAATAAAGATCAATGATTGATGCCGATATAAGGTCTCTATCGATACTACAATATCGGTTTTTTCTTAATTAAGGTAGTAAAAGTTTTCACGGAGAGGGGGGTTCAAAAGTTGCTAAAACATCATCACGTGATAAATGGACGTTCAATGAATATTAGTCGAACCGTTCAACAAGTCCGACAAGAGCGGTTCTCGGTGAAAACACGCGTCTCTTAACGTAGTGTGACCACATACTTAACTCGATTTCGCAAAAATGTGGACTGGTGCCCTTCCCAAAATAAACGATTCATTTGAGTTTCGCCATCAATTTACGATAAGAAAAGCAACAAAAAAATTTGTCCCTTAGTTTATGTAAGTAGACCAAAAAATCGAGCAAAATAAGTTAGTTTAATGTGACAACATCTAAGCAAAACATTGTTCAAGGCAGGTTGCTTGGCACTTCGTGTAGTGTGCATCGAACACTTAAGGCAAGGTCCTTCCTATAGAGTAGTATTAAGACTGTGCCTATAAGGTACCTACCTAATATACAATGCGATTAAATTGACGATAGACAAGTGATCTGCGGCAACTCAGATAGTTTGCGGTACAAAACGACGTAATTATTTTAATCTGTCATAAGTCGGATAAATTCCTAAAACTGCCAATTTTGTAATTTTTTGCCATAATTTGCCATAATAATTATCGCCATAATGAGTTATCGTCACATTAACACTACCTAGTTTATTATTATATCTGTGCCTTAACGTAGTCCTAACACTTATTATAGGTCGGTAGGTAATGGGTTACGTAACGCGGCATCTCAGCTGCGCATGCGCTGCCGCACCGGTCCTATTTAGGAATTTGCTACCTAAGTACCTTACAAACATTTCAACTTGATAACTGATCAATATACAATTATTTAACTTAATTTGGAACCAATATTTTTGTTTTAGATAGAGATAATAAGTAGTTTTATCGAGAATGTTTGAGTATCTTTCAGTGTTAATGTCCATGTTGTGGAACGTTTATCTAAATATAAAAGATTTCCTAACAACAGATTATTTTGAAAACCGATATATTTATTTACAATAGGTTAGGTACCTACCTAGTTACATACTTATAAGATTTGCACTCAGAATGAATTTTCTTTCCCTCTTTTAGGAAAAAAAAATTAAAGGAAAATAGCTGGATTAGGATTAAATTAAAATTTATATTACTAGTTTTATTAAGTTTAATTAGTTTTTAGGAAACATAAATCAATATGTAATGATTGAAAATTATTAATTAATTTTAATTATTAAAATTTTCGATTGTAGGTAAGTCAATGAGTAGATATCTGACCCGAATAAGTATAAGTGTCAACAGAATATTGGACAACATCGGACAAGATTTGTATTATAAAACCACCACAAACACACAGATCTATTAAATTTTGTAAAGATAGTTATCAAAAATTTTCCGGCCAGATATCGAATCTACATAGGATCACAGAAATGGCAATACCATGAAAACAAGTGGTACAAGCCCCTTAGGGTGTGATATTATTAGAAATCGATTTAACTTAAGATGTTGCAACTATTTATCCGCGATCGCCATTAGATGGATCCTCATGTGTAACTTCTAGTATTACCACTATCAGTTGAATACAAAATACTATCACGATATTAAATTTGAGTACCCGTACTTACGTCTCCGTCGATAAAATTGATTAATTAGGGAATCATCCACATATCAAATAAACATATCCTCCGAACATTAGGTGTCGTTCACAATATCACTGAAGGTTCACACCAAACACTTGTAAAAACAGACAATCCATCCACTCTGATTGGCTACAAGGGTTGTATTAATTTTTTTTTTCGCATGGACACACTGCACGCGGCGCTGTTTTCGTTAAATGGTCGCGAGCGCGGGCCGGAGCACGCAATTTAAGGTCGGTGGGCATCTATCGGCCTTCGTCGCAGGAAGGCCTTTGAATCATTTTTGTATAAATCGATCTATTTAGTACGTGCCTAATGATATGTGGTGCCATGGTCTGACACAAGGTTAAGTTCAATTGGAATAAAATTACAAAATTACATTTTGAATTTTAATTCGCACTAGTAGTTTATACACAAACAAGTATCGTACTACAGTGTATAATAAGCAAAACTTTTTTTTAACTCTTAAACCATGTTTTTTAGTTATGTAAACTTTTTCTTGTCCGATGAGGTAACTCTATAGCCGACTACATAACCAAATAAATCTATATTTTTTAATTATTTTCCACCCTAGGCTGGAATGCTGTGTTTTCCACTCGGTACTCGGTTTTAACATCACTTTCGGAGTATGAGATATGAATAAAATATTTTTTTACTGACTGAGTCTAGATTAGATTCTAGACTCAGGCAGCCAGTCACTGGAATACCAAAAATCCACCCACAGTACGAAAATGATAAGCGTTCGAGGCGAGCGACCGTGCGTGCTGTAACAAGCATTAAATTACTGAATGATTTTGATAGTTTTTTTTCATTTTTTTCTATATAGTAGACTCCACTTTTAGTCATCTTGATTGTAGGTATTTCATTTTTATTTTCAGAAGTTTTTTTATATTATGTACCTAGGGATGACGAAGTTGTTAACCGTAGAACACAAAAGGAAATAAAAAACTGTTCTAAAATGCTTGTTGCAGATTTTGTTTCCGCATAACACCTCCTTGAGCTCATGTTTCACCTTATCTGGATTCTGCGTCAATGAGTGGGCGAATGCACTTGCTGAAATACCAACAATACATCTTATACCTGAATTTTATGTTAAAAAAATTCTACAAAAACATACATATATCACAGAGGCTGTACACGCGCATCACGTTCTATTTTTAAATTTTGAAAATTCCTATTAAATTATTAAATAGACAGAAGTATACAGTGTGTCCCTGGATAAAGTGCAATCCCGAAAGGGGGCGAAACTAGACTATAAATGAGTAATAAAAAAAAATACAAAAAAAATTAACATCATTTCATTTTTAGGGTTCCGTACCAACATGGTAAAAAGGAACCCTTTATGGTGTGACTCAGTCTGTCTGTCTGTCTGTCTGTCACAGCTGGATATCTCGAGAACTACTAATGATATCAACTTGAAATTTAGAATAATTTAAGATGACATTTGCCCAACTATTTTGCAAATAAGAAATAAATAAAAAATAAATACCTTTTTTACCACAGGGACTTAAAAAATTGAAGTGGAGCTACTAGGGCATGTGGGGTATCATATGAAAGAACGCCGTTTGCACGTTGTCAATCATTTTTTCTTTTTCTTTTAAGCCACATAACTTTCGATTTATAATGAAAAATGTAAAAAAATACCGTTCCCCCCCTTATCTCCGAAGTTTGGAAAGAGAAAAAATTAAAATAAATCTATGTGATAGCAGTTTATATAAAGATTACAGGAAAAATAAAACGATGTCACAATATAGTACACTTTTTTAGAAATTATCAAATTTATAAAAAAGTTAACATTAGTTCCACTATCGGTCAAGAGATGGCGCTGACCTAAAACTGCAATACTAATTTTATTATTCTACTCTGCGTTTAATGGTGCAATTATGATGGTACGGAACCCTCGGTGCGCGAGTCCGACTCGCTCTTGACCAGTTTTTATTGCTGGTTATACCACGCTGGTTAGGAGCTTTCAAAATTGACCACTGAATCAAAATTTCAAAGTTAACCAACTTTGAATGCTCTTAGCCAGCGTGTTATTTTTAGTGAGTGCATATTTTTTTGTTGTTTGGAAGCCAACAACAAACAAAATATGCATTTTTTTACTCATTTATAGTCTAGTTTCGCCCCCTTTCGGGATTGCACTTTATCAAGGGACACACTGTATACAAAACACGCAATAGGTACCTACATTAGACAAATTCATACCTCATTATTCCTAAGAAACATAAAAAAATACTTTAGATTCTGTAAATACCAGTAAAAAAACATGTCTAAGTGAACCAATTTGAGCATTTTTTAAATATTTTATATCTCTGTGATTAAAATAATTTTTTAAAATTTTCTCTCTATAGGGAACTCATTGACAATACAAACAATAAGTGAAAAAATAAATATGAGTCGTATTCGTATTTGTTGCAGCTGAAACGTTTCTGAAAAATACCTCTGACAAGCAAATTTGAAATTCCATTTGAACAGATTGTCTTCGTTTTAAAATACCTGATAATTTATTGTTTTTATCTATATACGGCACTAATTTAAGAATTTTGCTTCCTAAAACTAAAGTTTACATCAATATTCATGTTTTCATTCTTTAGATAACTTCATTGGAAAAACGCAAATTTCTTTGAAATGCGGATATACAGCCTTAACTTATTACGTTTATTACATTAATGAATTTGTCAATATTTACTTAAAAGTCTTAAGATAGATCTTACTTTCACATTACCTATTTTTCTAGAAAACATAGCAGGCTGTGGACACAAATTATAATTTATGAGTCATAAATTATAATTTATGTAAGTTTCATAAAATTGCCCAGTACCACAAATGTTTATTACACGCACTGGATGTGCCTTGGTAACCACTAACTGATTTCCTATAGACAGTTATTGAAATTCCTAAGCACAGTGGCACCTTAAAATGTTTGTACAGCCAACGTCAAATATTTGAGATGGTAAAATGTTTACATATTTGAAAACAATCAAAGAGAATCATTTATATTGTTCCAAACAAAAGGTGTTGGAATTTTTAACAAACGATAATGGGAACCGTCAAGACATAAAATGAAGAAGAATTTTGAAGGATGTAAAAGAAGTTTCTATAGAATGTTTGGTAATAAATACCATACATGTATACCCGAGAAATTGTAACAAACCCGGAAAGAGAGTTGACACGTTTTTCATACAAATAAAAATACAGGTGGTTTCCAGGCTCCTGTCTACCACTACTTTTTAGGGGACCACTACGATTATAGGAGTATTACTAAACACTCTGTTTATGATGACCGTCCACCTTTGTGGAGGAGTGGCTTGCACACACCGATTATCATGGTCTTGGCATCTTTGAGGTACCGAGTTCGATTCCCAGCCGGTTAAATGTATTTAGGAAATTTAATTTTCTACGGTCTCCGGTTCTAGGTGCTGATTGTGGTACCATCGTTGTTTCCAATTTCCAACACAAGAGCTTTGAATAGCTACTTACTTTGAGTTATACCAGTATTAGCGGCCGCCCGCGACTTCGTCTGCGTGAAAAGGTTGTTTGCTATCCTTCGGGAATAATACTTATTTCGAGATGAAAGGTACCCTATGTCCTTCTCTGTACCCCTGACAATGTGTGTGCAAAATTTTATGATAATCGGTTCAGTAGTTTAAGACGTGAAGGTGTAAAGCCCGCCGGTAACGATCAATTGCGATTGTCAATTTTTACGTCATTGACGCTCATTGATGCGAAAATTGATCGTTTACGCGTGCAATTGAAGCGATTGTCAATTGCTCCAACAATGGCATTGACGAAAAAATTGACAATCGCAATTGATCGTTACCGGCGGGCTTAACAAACAAACAAACAACCGAACTTTCGCATTTATAATATTAGTAATGATACTAATGATTAATGTGCTTTGGGATCAAAGCAATGAATTTCAAATTACTTATTACTAAACTTCTTTTAACTTTTATTAGAACTATGTAGGTATGTGTTTACCCCGTAGTCGAAATTCACCTATAATGACGAAAACATAATAAATTTGTATAGGTAATTGAATTGGACTAAACTTAATTTTAGCATCCAGTGCATCATGTTCTTATCTTTTCGATACATAAAGGAAAAGATGGAAAACTAAGTTTGGTCATGTCAATTTAGTTAAGTTGTTAGCAACCGAATCGACACAAATAGCTACTTAAACAAGAAAAAGAAAATCTCCCTCCAAATATTTGAAGTTAACTGTACTGGAATGCTTTTCCGCGGCATTTTATGCATGCAACTCGGAGAATGGGCCTTTGTTCACGTCCTACATGTAACACAGTTAGTTGCCTTACCAACTGCACCCCACACGAAGGAACGATTTGGTTATTGCTTGTTGTTGTACAAAGATGTTTCGTAGGAGATTGCAACAAATATTCGACAATGTTTCTGAAGAATTTTCTTCGAGAAAATAATTTTATTCCAAAGTGTTTTCCTTTGATTGTGTTTAATCAATAGATATGAAAACCTAAGTAATTAATATACTCATTGAAATAGTTACTACGTGTACCTCTTTCTTGTTTTTATTTTTGCCCTGAAATGGCTATCGCTTTGGTGCATGGTATGGGTTTAATTAGGCAACCAAAGTCTAGGTCTAGGCATTGATTGATTACAATATGAAATCAAATAAGTAGTTCAAAAACTTTCATTGATACCTAATTATTCCCACTACACATACAACGAAGTCTTTTGCCGAGTAGATTTTCTATTCCAAAACTTTTCGCTTCATTTCGTTATACCTTGTAATTATTCGCTACGCAAAAAGAAATGACTAAAAGTTTGAGTTGGGTTTTTGTTTGTCTGTCTGTGGCATCGTAGCTAGAAATGAATGGACCGATTTTGATGTGATTTTTTTTCGAAAGCTGGCGTATGAGATGGTTTGTTTATGTCTTGCATTAATCTCCTTTGCAAAACTACTGAAAAACGATCGACTATTTTCTTAAAAATAATGTTCTCGGTTTAAAGGTTATTGCACTAATAACGTGGGAATAAAAATAGCATTGTTCGTATGACACTATTGATGTTAACTATTCAATGCCACATACAAATTACTGCAAAATATGTTCCATCTTCATATAGCAGATTGGCTGGCGTGTATGTGGAACGAGGACATATTTTTCAATTTATTTGAATTTTAAGGTCAAAGACTTTATTACCTGTTTGTATAAATTACTAATCTCGTATTAAGTAAAGGATAAAATATTATGTATTACAAAATATTTTAATCAGAGGTCAATAGCAACATTAACTTTTTAATTTCAGCTTTTTACATTAAATTGGAGTGTTTGCTGTGGTTGGTAATTTACATGAATAATATAATTAAAGTTTTTGCTGCATAAGTTTAATTATAATAAACGGTCAAGATAAATAATTCATGAAATTTTTCAGTTTATAAAAATGGCAAAATTACATTATTGCAAGCGTGGACAAGTGTTTTTACCTTTTTTTTAACACGTTTTTGTAATTTTAATTTGCTAACACTAATTCATAAATTCCAGTTAGGTATTTCAGTTATTCGTTAGTGACGATGTCAGTGAAGGATTTGAATCTGACTTGATTTGGTAATTCCAAAGTTCCTCTGCCATTACAACCTGTGAATTGCATATACAATTTGTTAATTCACCTTCACAGGACGACAATTCTGGCAATGACCCCGCTTCACTTGATGGCAAGTAAGGAGTGGATTACATACTGAATACACCTAGTGCTCAAAGTTAAAATAAAGGAGAATATTTTTCAAGTATATTTTTAAAGTAAGTAGCCTTTTCCTAAGAAGTAGGAAATAATGTAATGATCTAGCCAGGAGATTTTTTTAGTTGTTTGAGGACGCGAGAAAAGTTTTATTGTGTCTAATTAAATTGCACTAATTTCCTAATTAGCAAACAAAGAGAACATCATGCTATGTTGGAAACGAGGACGAAAAAGTTCCTTTTCAACATTGCCTCGATCGGGTATCGAACCCGGAATCTCAGAACGGCAATCTCTGCCATTCAACTATATACGATCGTAATCAACATTCTGTGCACTCAAGTTTATAATAACAAAAACCCATAGACTTATTATATTACTAAAATCATTGCAAAAACCAGAATAACGTCCGTAGCCACGCACAGCGTTACTTTTCTTTCTCAACTGAATGCCGTGCCTTGATAAAATTCCTATAACTACTTACCTATTTTTTCGTAATTATTGATGTTACAACTTATTTTAATTTTATTTATAACGCAGCGTAACGCGTTCGTTCGGTTATGTTGCAAGTGGCCTGATTCGTCTACGTTGAAATACTGTTGACAAAGCGGTCTGCGTATTCAACAACAAAACAATAAAAATATTTAGTTTTAAGAATATCATAATCTAAAACATTGAGTGAATATAACATCCGTATATTTACTTTGAAAAGAGTTTAAAAACAATGTGGTCGAATAAAAAATATGAACTTGTTGATTTACGGCAGGAAATACCTAACTAAAATACCGATTTAGTTCTCAAAAACTCTTGAATTAGACAAAAAAAAAGTTTAATTTTGTTCCCCAGTGTTAATCAGAGTGGGTAAGTAGGTACGTTTACCTGGTAACGATATATTTAAGTTTGTAAATATCGTTACTTATTGCTATTAAAGCTGATAAGTTTCTTGCGCCCGTTCTTCTTGTCAGTTAAAAAAGTCTTGAACGGGTGGTAGGAAAATATAGACGATTAAAAAGGACTTAATAATTAAGTTTATTTGAATAAAGCTATTTTTGACTTTTGACTTGACTTTTGACTTTAAGCGTGCCCACAGACTACAGATCAAACTGTCTGCCAGTTAGTTTTGTATGAAGAATCGGGCGAAAGCGAATCGTTCTAGTGTGCGCACTTGCATACACCTTCATACTGATTGAGAGTCTCTAGTCTGCGGGAATGCTAAAGGCTGGCGTCCAGTAGGCGCGCCGAGTCGAGCCGAATCGAATCGCAATAATTTGCCTCCATACATTTAATATGAAACTGCGTCCATTGACTGGTGTCGATGCGGCGCGCCTCGGCTCTTCGTCGATGGACGCAGTTTCATAGTAAATGTATGGAGGCGAATTATTGCAATTCAATTCAGCTCGACTCGGCGCGCCTAGTGGACGCCAGCCTTAAAAGCTCCTCTTTTAAGTTTTATTTGTTTCACCGAACGAAGCGGAGATTTTAATTGAAATGACCGTCAATTTACGGCCAGAATCAATGGGATAGGCGGATGATCCGGATTAGTTGCTATGCAACGTTTGACATTAATATAGAACACAAGAGAGAACACAGAGACAACCGGGAATCTAACTCAGAACCTCAGACAGACAAGACAATAGCTCCACTCACTAGGTCTCAGGGGTTTGATTTTCGATTTCATTCTTCGATTATTTTGACACGATCACACTGACACAATCAGTTATTAAAGATTCGTTAACTTTATCATAGTAGAAATGACTTTATTCTACAAGATCTAGCTAGACGGATAATTGCAACATTGCAACATTTTTAGTACCAGTTTTTAATACCTAAATGTCGTGTTGAGTAAGTTAACACACGCAAACACTACATAAGACTTTTAGTACTTTTATGGAGATTACGATTAGATATTTTTTTTACTGCATTCTTTGTAATTTAATTTAGCATTAAATTTAATAACTTTCATGGTTTTACTCTGCGGTAATCGATGACTATTGACGCATGACTTTGACAGTAATTTGTTCATTTCGAAACTTTTAAGATTTAAGTAATCCTATGTATGTAGGGCTCAACCTTTGCTACTTAAACAGTTTTTTTTACGTTTATTTTCTCATGTGGTTTTATTATTGCAACCATCTTTGAAGGTCACTTTACATATTGTAAACTGTTTTTTTTTTTATCAAAATTAGTGCAAGTAGATAGAATTTCTCGTTTATGAATACCAGTACTTTATAATTATAATGAATAAAAATAATTCTTCTAAGAAACATATAACATTTATGCTACCACCGGTGCGAAGGTATAATAATCGATCGCAGCGCTCATGGTGGCAAAAAGTAGAAATAATGAAGGCTCTGTAATCTGTTTGAAAACGATATTTAATTTATTATTAGCGATACAGGAATAATTATATATGTTTATTATCACTTAGTAAAATTATTAAAGTAGCTTTATTCTCTTGTTTTTCAAAATCAACAACTAAAAAAGAAGTAAACAAACCCTGATATAACCAAAATAAAACACTCTTTTTGAATAGATCTTACTTGCCATATTTAATTTAAATGTCCGAAAATGATTTCACAACACTTTGTCCACTCAAATCACAGTAATTTTGAAATTTACATTAATAACACAATGTGTATAGTATTTTTTAACATTTTGTCACAATGCCGCCATTACATATCAAAACTTCAAAGCGGTCAGGTCAGAGCCAACAAAGTTGCAACACGCTAGGTGGCGCTAAAAGCGTGCACCTATTTCTATGGCACGGAGCCACTATGACATTTCGAGATTCGTCGCTGTCTGAAAACTATGTAGGTAACCGATTTCAAAGTTTGATATATCATTAAATATGTATTTATAAGAACTTTTAGGTAAACTTATTTTTAAAGCTTGATGTAGAGCTATATTTAATTGTGATTTAAAAGGAAACTTGACTACAAAACAGCTAAAATATGTAAATCGTTAAAATAGTTTGGTAGAAATAGCTAACGGAAATTATGTTATAATTTAATTGTAAATGACGGGGAAGGTCTGGTGTACATTTGTTATAAAATGTTAGCCGCGTTATAGCTATGGAATCGTAATTAACGGCATTAAAGCATTGTATTCTCCTAAAAGTTGATCAAATAATGGCATTTTTCGTGTGGCTATCTCAGGTAATTTAAAAGATGGAAAAAACGGGTCAGATAGTTCGATGGCGCATGTTTTCCTGTGTCAAATGGTATTAAAAGGTCAAATTCGGCTTCATGTCGGTTAACGGCATTATAGCTTATGCACGGCAGAAAGGTTTAGTAGAGTAATACGTATAATAATTTTAAGTCAGTGTGCCTGTAGAACAATTTATGCCCGGAAACTTATCTTGATCCACATTAATTGATTAACTTAGGCTGTTAATTTAGTTTTCTGGGTCGGTCAGACTGAATTTGCGTGAATCCCTGTAGACCACTGCCTTGAAAGCTGGCATAGATTGAAGCATGTCCTATTCATTTCGACATCGAGCCTCGAGGGGGCTAAACTAACTAAACCGAGTTCCAATAGGGTAAACAATTATGAAATGTACCTTGATAATTTTGGTACAACTCTTTAATCTGAAATGGGGCATGTCTGAAAAAATCAAATTGGCTGAATATTTGTTATAGGTAGGAATAAACTCCTTTAATTTCAGAATTTTCCGTTGCATGTAAAATAAAAAAAAAGTCTCTTCGTCTTCACAAATTACAAAGTACGGCAGTAACAGCAAAATGTACTTCCTTACATTTATTTATTTTATTTTATCACATTTGTTAAGACGAAGTGATTTAAAATTTTGCTGATGAAATTTTGATGCTGATTCCTGTTGGCATTCCACAATTGCGAAGGACGATTACTTGGACTAATTAACAACAACTGGTTCCTGAATTATTCACGTTTATTTAGTTTTAAAGGCTTACATTTTTCTTACAACATTTTCCAATGCAAAATCAAATCAAAGACAAGTAGAGTAACCACGCCATAGTGATGGTCTCCAAAACAGCATATATTATAATAGTGATGTCCAACAATTCCTACCTATAAAAAAGTATTCCGCCAATTTAATTTTTTTCAGACATTTCCCATTGAATTAAATATGATTATTATGAGTTTAAAACTGTTAATTAGGACGTAAAAATATGTCATCATATCTAACAATGATGATTTAAAAAAATGAGCCGCTATTTGAAACAACTTTTATATTTATTGTGTAGTGCTACCATACGATGCATTTTATGATGTCTAATTGGTATTTTTAATACTCTACATTGTAGAGTATTCTAGGTAATTAGTAGGTATTCTATTCTTTAGGGCTTACATTTTATACTTACCATATTACCACTGATGATTACTTCCACCTATCATCTGTCAACTATTCTTTTAAAAAATCTAGTTTCAAGAAAAAAATCAAAGAAATATTATTAATTACTAAAGCAATAATTATGTTGTTTTAGTATTAGACAACATCACAAACATTGCTCAAAGTAGCGATTAATAGGATGGGCAAGCTTCTTTGTTGGCGTGTACTCACATCAATTAAGTGAACCCTTTGGGGACTGGTAGGTACCTTACTTTGAGATACATTGATCGGTTTGTTCTAAAAATTTTAAACCAAATTTCGCCTCTATTAATTTCCAACAACACTTTCAAGGTTCATATGAATGAATCACTTTTATATCCACTCTCGAAGGAAAACGGTTGTAGTTTTTTTTATTTATAAATACTTACATGTTACGTTGTAACTTACATGTATGTATGTATAATAGTACATTATGAGACAAGTTAGCTTAGGTTGGTCATTGCACACAAGGCTGTGGGTTGCAGCCCGAGCCGCAGGCGAGGGCGTAACTCAGCCGAGTGTGCAATGAGTAAAAGCTCACGAGTTTCATACGACGTTTTTCAACACATTTGCGAGGAAAATACAAAGTAATTTACCACACAGCAACAAATACAAAATACAAAAACAAAAACAAAATATATGACAATTATGGGAGAAGGCGCGTAAGTTTTTTTTTGTTATTTTCACACGCCCAATGCCAGAATATTTTGCGAACAAAGGGATGAGTGAGCGTACAGCCTTCTTCAAAACTATAATTTTAAGTGATAAAATGCAAATATTTTAATATTTTATAACAAAATATTATGAATTGTAAATAATTTTATAATAATAAATATTTGTTTGACTTAATTAAAGACTTACACATTTATTTATTTCAAAAATGAATATGAAGTTTCAGCGGCATAAAACCCCTTTGTTGTTACTAAAAAAAATAACTGTATAACCCAGTTAAATTGGGAATGCTCTGTTTACTCGCATAGAACTTGCAGTAAGGTACTAATTTAACTTTGTAGGGATAATTCTATAATAACCTAGTGTTTTATATATTATTGCACGCGTTTGTTATAGCTCGGTTTATGGCCCTAAAAGCGATGTATTAGGGCTCACTTTACGAGCAAGTGTGTTGAAAAAATCATTTAAGTTCACTTAAGTAAGTAGATAGTGAATACCTAAATAATTATATTAAGTTTGCTTAATTTGGTAAACGGTTTTCTCACACATTAGTGTTTAATATTGTTTGGCTAAAAGATATCACTCACAACTTTTTAGTTTTTTTAATTTTATATTACCTACTTTGCCATTTAATAAAGTTAAGGAAAATGTGCTTCGCATTTGTCTTCGGCAGAGGCCATAGTGATTTTTGATTGCGCAAAAGTTCCAAAAGTGCATAAAACAAGATAAATTAACCCAAGTTGACATTATAAACAAATAAGGGATTTAAACGACCCAGTGAGATAACAAAAACCTGATTACCCATATTTGGGCGTGCTTCATACCAGAGTAACGAGATTTCATTGATCAGCTTTAAATAACCTCTGGCAAAGTTGCATAACATCCTTGAGAACTATGAATCAAATGAACTGGATACACCTACCTGTTACCCAATATATTGGTAAAATATTTATCTTATGATACAGCGGGGGTCAAGGTGAAAGTCATTATAAAAACACTCCAAAGCGAAGCATGGCAATGTCATTCGTTTATTGATACTTCTCTGAAGCATGTAGAGGCGTTTACAAATAAAAATACATCGCTTTCTTGATCAAATTATGCTAATGTCATGGTCTTTATGTAAATTGTCTAAATATGAATGATAGAGCATTGCTTTTTTACAAGACTGCCCAAAAAAAAAGTGTAAAGACAATGCCACTCTTCCATAGCAATCAGGCCTAAAAAAACATGTGCTGTATAGAATAGTGAGTGATATCAGTGAATAGATATTATTAATACTTACTAATAGTAACTTTTACCAAGGTACCAAACAAAATATTCCAGGAGGTATTAAGATATAGTCACGCAAAATATTAAATTACTAGACCATTTTTATGTATTAGTCCGATATTTAAACTTTTTTATTTCGTTTTAAAAAAAAGTGTATTAGTAAAAGTTTTGCAAGTGGTTATACACTTATTTATTATCATCATAAAACCAGTGTTCAGCTAGCTTTTTCTGTCCTTTTCTTTTCTACGCTTGAAAAGATTATCTGTATGAAGCTATAGCTTTGTATTATAGTAGACAGATTTATTTAAAAATAAAAACCTTGTACTGTTCAAAATATATACATAGTTTTTAATATTTTGGATAACTATAACTTTTTATCTCCAGGACAGATTTTATTGGTCCCACAGTAAGTCACTGGTTACAATAATACCTATTAATTGATATAGGTTTCATTTTTATACAACATATTTTTTTTTTGGGTCAGTTAGTTGCATTGTCCTTTGTTGTTCATTGTGTATTACATACAAGTAAAGTGACAATCTTTTGTAGCATTGAATTTCTAGGCCGTATCTATCAAAACACTTTACAGTTATTAGAAAACCTTTACAAAAGTTGAGTCAGTACAATCTTGATTGTCTTGAATAGTGGGATATATTAATGGGTATAAAGAAACTGTGCGCAATGAGACCAGCATGTCGATTCTGTAACCAAACTCGAACCTCACTTCGAATCTCACTGCACTGCGCGGGAATTTGAAATTATAAATGAGATAATGATAGGCTGTTTTTTTAATCACAATCGAAGCTACGGTAGCTATCTAAAAACTTTTGCATTCGGTGAAGTAGCTTATAATCAGCTAATTTCTAATAACAAGTTCATGCGAAGTAAAGTGATGTGCTGAGTGAGATGCGAGTTTGGTAACATCATCTACAGGCTTAATTAAGAACTTTGTAAGAAGTTCTTGTGAAAATCGTTAAGAGTAGTTAAATTTTTTTACTACTTCTAATACATAATTTAGGGTTACCCCGTTTCTTATACAAAGATCTTTTGTTGGTCGTTTGATATTTATTTACAAGTAGGTAACTACCTAACTCTATACAATATCTCTACGGTATAATAGCTTTTATAAATTCTTTCATTCCCATTTCTAGTTATCTATTCTAAAAGCTTGTGCTTTTATAACTTGGTGCCAAAATTACAACATTCGTTACTCTACCTAATATATTATAGTGATACGACTCTCGGTTGCCAGGAATCGTACTAGAAAGCCAAAAAAAATTAAAGCTCACAAGTAGATATGTTCGGAAGAAAAGCATCGCTACATCTTAATACAGAAAAATTATTCCGTGTAATTATTTTTTTATTAGATATCTATTATCTGATTCCTTTTGCATCAATTATGTGGTTGTTTTATCTTTATACAAAATTACAGTGTTAAATACGGATAAAATTTATTTTGCAACCTCAATTATTGAAAATTTTAATTAACACATTTGGCAGATTCGTTGATTAGTCATTGTCTTATTAACCAAAATTTCAGCTTCGAGAAACAGCTCTGTCGAGATGTTTGTCACATCTCGGGTTTCGCTCAGCAGGAGTAGATGTTAACGATGCCAGTTGAACTAGTTAAAAATGTCTTGTAGTAACGAGCATGCACCTGCGATTTTGGCTTTGGCTCACTTCACACATTCGTTTTAAACTCCTTGATCTTCAGTTTAGAAGACCTACTCTACGAAAAAAGGAATCGTGATGTTCGTCGTTCGATTTACTTAAGGATCTTAACCTTAGGATCGGTAAAAACGTCGTCCGATTTCGGAGTAGGCCTCCATCTTTAAAAACTACAGTAGATATTCGTTGTACAAAATTCGTCGATACTAGAATCTAAGCGGAATGTCCAAGAACAACTTCATGCGCTCGCCGATGTCCGCGACAGTGTCGGAGCGCTCGTCGAGCTCTTGCTAGCTGTCGTCATCGGCGGCGTCGTCGGGCTCGTCGTCGAGCTCGTCGTCGAGCGGCTGGCTGGTGAGCGCGGCCCACAGCGGCGAGCGGGCGCCGAGCTGCGCCGAGCCCCGCCGCTAGCTGTCGCGGGCGTACCCCACCGCGGCGGCCGTGCCCATCGCGCCTACTGCTCCGAACAGGATCGCACCCACTTCCCGATCTGGCGTTATCTCCACCTGTGGACATTGTTTTACTTGGAGTTTTCCTTAAAATTTCGAAATGTAACACATTATAAGTAATAATGTAGCAGTATATATGCGTTAACTTATAAAATACAGTGTGAGTCTTTATAAAGTATACAAATGAATCTGAGTGAAACTATGCTTGATTTTATTGACGGGAAAATAAAAGAAAACTAATCCTACTAATATTATAAATGTGAAAGTTTGTGGGTTTGGATGTTTGGATGTTTGTTCCTCAATCACGCAAAAACTACTGAACGGATTTGGTTGAAATTTGGCACACAGATAGAAGATAGCCTAGATTAAAACATAGAATACTTTTTATCCCGATTTTCCCACGGGAACGGGAACCATGCGGGTGAAACCGCGGGCGGCCGCTAGTTTTTTTATATATTTATGGGATTTTTAAAGTTCTTATTTGTTACTGTGAACAAAACGTTGTACCTAACTTTTGAACTAAACGATCTATCACTATGAAACAAACTGAATAATTATTGGAAATGTTAGGTTGTCTTAATAAAAAAAATATGATGAAAACCCACAATATTTTTTATCAAAAAATAAGATTTTTCTTAAATTGATTTTTCCAAAAAAAAGAAAAAGAAAACCACATTGAAGTAAGATTTTTTAAAATATTTTTCCCGTCATTAAAATTAAGCTTAGTTTCACTGATTTTCATTTGTGCACATTTTATAAAGACTCACAGTGTATATTGATTTATCGGTGACTTTCACCATAAAGATTCTAATTATATTTTCTAAGGGTGAAGTTCAGAATAGATCCATTATCCGCCTTAAAATAGCTAGCACACCTAGCACATCAAATTGGATTAGATTCGCTTCTATAGCAAGCAGCCAAGCAGCCCATCTTGATAAGTCGTAAGGCTCTTCTCCATTATAATGAAATTGTATTACAGCAGATTAACCCGGTTTAGAAGCTGTTAAGCTTTCGATCATATTTTTCAAAAAACGTTACATCTTGGGTGAACATCAATTTACTTTTACGCTATCCTCATTCCCGAGTGGCTATGCAGTTATTGCTTCATCGCCCGTAGGCCGCCATGGGGCATCCATCGTGAGCTTATCTGCACCTACCAAGCGTGCCGTAATTTTTTTGTTGACTGGTTGTAATAGTGCTTGGAGTATACTGATAACTTAGCCAACTATACATTATATAGAATAACCTTGTTAAATTCTTCACATATTGGAAATGCTATTTATTCCATTTGTTTAACTAAACATTTTATACGAATTTTATTATTATTACTTATAATCATCATTATCATTAGTTGGTATTATGATTTTTCTATGAAAAGTAAAATTTCAGATCGTCAATCGAAGTTTTCCTAAGATTCTTTGTTAGTTGATAGGTTTCAAGGTAGCTTAAAAATGGAGACGAGTCTAGCATATTTCAATTGGTTAATTAACAACATAGAAATTGTTTTCGAAGGACTTATTTAATAATGTTCGCTGTTGTAACGTGATTGATTAGGTAAGAAATATTAAACTAACCAGTAATTCAATGACTAAGATTGGTAGTTAACAAATTACTATACCTATGAGTAATGTTATCTGTCGAAACTTATAAAACGAATCTAGAATCTAATATAATACTTTGTTAAATACTTCTTCCTCGCGTTATCGTCACTGGGATCTCTCAATCCGAGAGAATATTTTTAGACGAGAAACTTTGTAATTGTGTTATTGAGGCTTGTGAAGGATTTCTTCTCAAATAGCCAGTGAGTGAGCGAGCGATGGAGATCGGACAATAAGTTAAGACGCGAACACGTGATAGTAAATAGACCATTAGATATAGGTATTTGCCGAGTCATTGTTGCTAAAGACTAAATCTATCGAATTGAGTCAAGGTAATATTTTATGATCGCGATATTTTATTTTAGAAAAAGTAATTTTAGTTTCAGGGATTTTGTTTGTAATCGAATGAAACAATTATTACTTGTAAATAATTGCAATTGCAACCTTGAGGTCACAAAAAGATACTGCACAAATGTTATCAGACGTCGCATTTTTAGAACTGATATGTTACTGCAAAAGAAAATAAAAAGAAAAAAAGCAAAAAAGCTATATTTTCAAAAACACAATCAAGCACTTACGCATATTTTTAATTTTTTTTATGAAAGGTATACCATAATATGGTATTATCAAAGATTGGAAAGTTCTGACAAAAGTCCTGAAAATACATTTCAATAAATGTTCCGTATTTTTTTTTCAAAAACAACTGACTGTCAGTGACAGTGACATACGTTTAGCATCAAAATGACATCTTCTGCCATGACATGATGTATTTTAATTGTGTGCTAACATTTTAATGCATAATATAAAATTTTCCTTAAAAAAAATCAAAGCGGTTTTAGAGAAATTGGATGATTAGAAACTGCTTATCGTGTCTTTGTGTATTTTTTGGTACAGTATGTACATGAACGTGGCCAAGACTCCATACATTTTGGATCATCTATTTCGGACACTACTGCTATGTACGTTTTATAACTTACACCGCCCAATTTTCAAAATCCGGACGGATGGTAACCCTATGATAGGTATATTGTCACAATAATCATGTATTGGTCGACAATTCCGTGGTTATGATGGTCTGCATCTCTAACAATTGACATACACGACACGACTGAGTCGTTATCTACCGTACCTGTGACAGGGTCGTCTGTTCAGGATCGGATCTTTCTTCGAGCACCGTGTCCAGCTCGACGGCTGGCGGGGCCCTCGGGGACCGGATCAGGCTGACGGGGCGCGGCTTGGCCTTCACTGGTGACAGCCGGACCACTGAAAGTTCTCCTCGGTCCAGTTCGCAATTGCGTCTTCTGGCCCGTTCTCTGGATGGAAAAAAAGAAAATTAAAAATATAAATTAAAAATAAGTATGAAAAAAACACTTTTTAACTGATACTAGCGCGGTTTTATTGAAAGTACTTTGGTAATTAGTTAAAAGACGGAGGTCGGCTTTCCTCTCCAAGATTTCATTCGGCATTTCTTTCTTGGAGGGGCCTCCCAATTTTGTGAAATGGTGGTAGTTTCAGTAGATTCTCTCTTTTTAGTATTAATTAATTCACAAAATTAAATTATAAATTAACTTAAACCAATTAAAAATGTTTGTTAAATATTAATTTTTGAACGTCTTTAAAAATTCATCGCTTGAGGTAGGCTCACGAGCAGCTTTAGTCGGGAAAATAAAAAAATCAAACCAAATACCAACTAATTACCAAAGTAGGTACTTTCAATTAAACCGCGCTAGTATCCGTTAAAATGTTTTTTCACCTCTCCAGCACGAAAAGGGTGCTTTTGGCGCGTAAAAACTCGCAGCAAAATCGACTTTTGCTGCGAGCGTGAGGCAAAGTGCTTTTTACCAAAAACTCGTAGCAAAATCGACTTTTGCTGCGAGCGTGAGGCAAAGTGCTTTTTTAATTTCTAACACCTTTTCTCGCTGGTAGAGGTGAAAAGTTGTATGTTTAACACGAGAGCAAATTTTTTGATGTCTCGTGCCTTTAAATCACTCACTGTGCTCAGTAGTCTATATTAGAATCACTCGCTACGCTCGTGATTCAATTCTAGACTACTTCGCTAGTTCGTGATTTAAAAGTCAGCACTCGCAGCAAAAAATGACTTTGCTCTCTTGTATAACAAATAACTATTTTTTCATGTATGTAAGCTTGACAAGTGAATAAAAATAAGTACCGAATTACAAACTATTTTAACATTAGTAGTAAGTATTTATTGTTATGGATAAAAGAGAAAGACGAAAATAGGAGAATTCTACTAGGGAAATCTTAGTAGCAATAGTGGCAATTCATTATCATCATATCAGCAGCACGACACCCACTCCTGGGTCCTGGGTATTGACCTCTCCCAAGAATATCTAAAACGATAGGTCCTGCCCGCATCCAGCGGCTTCCCACGACCTTCACCAGATAGTCGTTTCGCCTTGGGGCCCTGCCCACGGACCGTTCGTCCGGTGCACGGTTGCCACTCTAGAACCTTTCCGCCCTAACGGCCATCAGTTCTTCTCGCTATGTGTCCCGCGGATAATAATGTACTCTATGGTCCCGCCCTACTGCCACTTCAGAGCAATCCTTCAATAATGGCAATTACCCAAACGGTTAAGTTATGTTATGGCAGAACAATGGAGATAAGTTGTTTATTTATTTATTCTAATTTATTCTAGTTTAATCTTTTAATGTCTAATTAAGTACTGTTGTTAAATTGCGTTGTTTTATACAAGGTGCTTGGGTTTATACAATTGTTTTTTATACAATTCGCTTTATAAAACCGAATATAGTAAATAGGGACCATCAAACTGAACAACTTTTACTATGGGACCAACTCTGAAATCTTGAAAAAAATAATCAGCTGTTTCATACATTTTTATATTTTCGTTATTAATTTTTGTATAAAACAGCAGTTTTTTTTCCGGGAATTCAGAGTTGGTCCCATAGTAAAAGTTATTCAGTTTGATAGTCCCTATCTACCATATTCGTCTTTATAAGGCTATTACTTTGTATTCAGTGAACATTTTGCTTAGATATTGTATCTATTATGTCCATCGATAGAACCACAGGAATTCACTGAAGATTTTTGTTACTCTGTGGTAGAATCAAAAAGTTAATATACCTAGCGGAAACTGTATTAACTTTATGGATATAATCTTATAGCAACGCGAATGGAAGCCGTGTTGCTCTAAGGGTAGATTTGAACTGAAGTAGAAAATATAATGGTGGGTTGTGTTTTTTTCACCGTTTAAAAGTTTCAGTTCACAGACAAGAACGATAAAGCTTTAATAATTATGGTCACGACTCACGACCACGTAATAAAGGTAAGTTTGTATTCGAAACCTCTACAATCTACTTGTGTTTGACATTGTATTGTGTCGTTAAGGAAAAGTGTTAATTTACTGTTTGAACATTCAGTTTACTTGTGCTATGTAGCGTGTTGTTAATTGAGTATGCATGGACACTATAAATAACTGTGATTGTCAGAATGACTTAGTAAAAATAACATGTATATCTATGGAAATACCATCGTTTTACTGCTGTTAAGTAAGTTTAAATGTTTACTAATATATGATCCTGGACCCTTTTCAAATATAGGTTGATCAATTTGTCAATAAGATTATCGTACAAATTAATAAATAACCGAATTATCTTAAGGTAATACTCATGCAATCGGCAACTATAGTTATGCGCCATCATGTTCAACTATAAGCCAACTATAGTATACCTACGTCAACTATGCGGGCAAGGTATAAAGAGGAATGAAATGCCAGACATGAAATCGTATGAATTCAGGTTTTTCAACAAAAACTTTTATTAGGTTTAATCAAGCTGTTAGTAAAATAAAACAAAACTAAAGAATACAAACAAACAATACAATAAGTTCGTTAATTCATAATAAACAAAAATTGCAAAACTGTATATGACCTTGGTGACCTTACTACGTACGTGTGTAACATAACTAAGGAACTAACTAACTTTCTTAGCGTACATACGGGCTTTGTGGGTGTATTCGCCTGATTTCGCCCGGATGAGTTCTATGCACTCTTAACTCTTTCTAGCACGAAAGCCCGGGTGGCCCGGTCCAGACTTCACTTATGCATCAAATCTATGTCAAAACTATACGAAAATTACTGAATTTTGATGTGAATTACTTAAAGGACTTTAGTTTAAAAGACTAACAGGGATGGAGGTGAATAATTCAGTTTGTTAGGGGAAACAAAAATCTGACAGTGAAAAATATTTAGGTTTGATTTTGGATAGTGGCTTGACATGGAAAAAGCACATTTCAAAGATAAAATCAAAATTAACGTCGTTGTCTGGAGCGTTGCGTAGCATAGTTCGATGTCTGCCTCTCAATGTACGATATAATATTTATAACTCCCTAGTACATTGAGTATTTGATAGAATTGTGGGGATCAGCAGCTAAAACTAATCTTAAAATACTACAAACATCACAAAATAAATTAATAAAAACACTCTTCAATTATGATTATCTAACACCAAGTATTCAATTGTACAAAAATACTAAATTGATGAACATTGAAAAAACATTTAAGTATGTCACATGCATATTAATTCGCAAAATTCTGTCAAAGGGCATACATACAGATATTACATTTAAGATTAAAAAACAACATATGCAACTACGTAGTGCTAACAATATAGCACTGCGATCACCGCGGACCAACTATGGCAAAAATAATATTACCTATCAAAGTGCGAAAATATACAACGAATTGCCAAAAAATATAAAAAACACTAAAAATATAAAAGCTTTTAAAAAACTACTAAAGTCCCATTTCCTATTTCAAAACAAATAATAAAAACGAAATAAAATAATTTTAAATCTTTGGTACTTTTCTCTCTGTTTGTCCGCTTGCCACATCTAGTCACTGCCGATCTATGTATTGTTTATGCATTGACGAGAACTTAGTCTTGTTTGCCCTGTCATGATGGTACGTGCGTACGATAAATTGACTACCCCCGATGTTGAATAATTATTGTGATCAATTATTTGTATTAATGAATTACTGTGTTTTAAACTGTTCGTGCGACAAAATAATGTTACTTTCTTTTGTAAGTATTACCTAATTTTTAGTTTCTCATTTAAGTGAATGTATAATTCTTTTGGGAAATAAATCTTTAACCACAAACAAGGAAAACACATTTGTCCACCGTAAGCATCTATTGTTAATAACAAAGAATAAAGAACCTGTTCAACAATTACAGGTTCTATAACGCAGTCAGCAGTTCCCTTCGCAAATACATATCACTACTTTAATTTTATTTAAGTATAACATTTTCCGAAACAGGACAGTTTCTTATAGAAATTTTTGCAGGACTGACGTGCCAAGAGCAAGGAACATTTATACTCACAGGGGAGTAAACCACGTCTGATGACAACAAATCCATTACATTTGATTTGAATTATTAATTTTCCAGAACAGAATGAAAATATGATATAGTTTCGAATTTCACAAAATAAGTTTTTACTCTCTGAGAAGGAGATCGCACGGCCACGTTACAAGTTTGAATGTAGATCAGCGATGTGTTTTATAAGGTTTCAGTTTAGTGGATATTTCTACAATTTTGGACGAGACGACGGACGGACAGCATCAGTAACAGCAAATAACAATTGCAATTTTGTAGATAATAATATTGTTTGATTTCTTTACATCCATTCATCCTAAAGAATATATAATACAAGAACATCAAAAAAACCTTGTTGTTTTATGTTATTACATTGCAATAATTTGTCAATTAAGTTACCAAACAGCTTTTTCCCCATCCTTTTCTTCCTTAGGTACCTACCTGAATTTATCTTTGGGTTGTCATCACTCATTCCATCTTTCAATTTGATGGGAGAACCAGTTAGTGGGCGAAAGGGTCATTTCAGAAAATAGGTTTAATAATGTAACATAATTTATCAGCTGGGGTCTTCGCAAGTTTCGCAACACGGTTTTATTATCGTTATAGGGATATAGGTTCTCAATTTTAAGCACTAACTAAAGTAGTGTTTATTCTTTTACTAAACTGTATAAGTTTTTAGGGTTCCTTACCCGAAGGGACCAAACAGAGCCCTATTTGCTGTCACTCATGTGTCTGTCTGTCCGTTCGTTGTCTGTCACAAAGCTCTAGCAGCTAAACCGTGGTAGTTAAAGTCCATTCGTTTAGATAGCGTCGGTACACCCGCAAGCACTTGTGTTCAGAGACAGGAATACCGGTAAGTTTTTGGTAAAGTTATACAAATAACGTTACTGATAACGGTAAAAAATAGCGATGATTCACGCAATAGCTTTTGCTTATTAAGTGTTTTATACTTAAATCCAAGTTTTAGAAATGTATTGTCATTTCGCAGAGTCGTACGTTTATACGGAAAGTCTGTATTATTAGCTTGTAAATTTTCCAGAATCGTGTCTAGTGACGTCAGACGTACTACATCACATTCAAAGTCGTCCGTTTTCGATAGTGAGATCCTTCCGTTTTTATGTTTTTTTGGTGTTAATGGGCCTATTTTTAATATTATTCCGACGCTAGTTCTTGGTATCCCCACTATTTTTGAAGTATCTGTGATAGGTGCAGCTGCAGTCATACTGATTTCAACGCAATGCCGATGGACATTGATTATAAGTTGTTTACATGTTTTACAAAACACCCGTATTTTTTTGTTGGTTCACTTAAAGTTTCATCTTGAGGTACTTAACTGTCCTTCCAAGGATGAAAAAATATTTTCAGTATACGTAGCAGAGTCAACAATCAAAAGCTTTCACTACGGCTGTGCTTCGATGTAAACTGCCAAAATCCAAATTGACTTGCGGGTGTACGCCGCACGCGGTATACTTTGTTTATGCGGCGGCATCCTTTGACATAAAGCGGCACGTGCAAAGGCGGCGCGATAAAAGGGCGACACTATCTAAGCGAATGCGCTTTACAGTCTTCATATTTGCACCAAAGATGTGTCTTGCCGACCCAAAGCCAGGTAAAGCATAAAAAAATATTTTAGAAGGGGGCTCCAAAACAAGCGAAAGGGAGAGTGAAAAAAAATTTTTTAGGCAAACGTGTGGGCTAACATTATTATTAAGAGCTTGTTATGTGTATATGTGTTAGAGCTTACAAAGATTATATATGTGTGAGAGCTTATAAAGATTTATTTCAATTTTATTTATTTCAAAAAATATTGGAAAACGAAGGCATGAAAAGCTGCCAAAACTCTTTTTCCTTTAGAAGTATTTTTTAACTTCTTATTGAAATATGAACTCGAGGTGATAATGAGAAAATGACAGATTTATCAATATATAAAAAAAAATAAAAAAGGCTTTATTTATCTCATACTAATAGGTACCTAATTACATAATGTCCGTAATGCTTTATCTTAAGTTTAGTATGAGATCTGGCGCACCGAAGAAAGTTTGAAAAAACCTGTGGTACGGGTCACCAGACCCCGAAATAATATAATATAAATAATATATATTAATAATTAATACCAATATACTGATAAATCTGACATTTTCTTTTAAATTCTCTCATTTTCCTGTTACAAAACAACTTCGGCCTTACGAGATTGCTAATATTTTATTTAAGTTTGCACAGACGGACGGGTTTACGGAACCATGTGCGAAGTTCGAGACGCACTTGGCCGGTTTTATAAATTGTCAATATCATTATCATTGAAATGACGTTAAAAATATTTCAATCTTATACAGTTTCATGAAGGTGAAAGAAGTACCAGGTCCTTGAGTCATCTTTACCTGGCAAGTTTTGCTCTTCTTCGGAGGCAGCAAATAACTGTCAGGGCTAGAAGTGGAAACCCGAAGATACAGGACACTATTGGCACCACTATAGACTCCGGGGTCACTGGAACAACAAAAAAAAACTGTAGTAAGTAAGTACTGTTTATTTTTGGGTCTATTTCCGGTGTCCTGTCCCCCACTGTTTGTTTACCACTGGTGGATATCAGGAAATAAAGTATGGACGGTCTATTCCCGTTGTCCACCACTGGGGCATATCGGGGAGAAATGTATAGAAAAAGAACTTCTATCCCGATATCCCCCAGTGGTGCACAAAGGTGGGAACAACGTGAATAGGTATAATTTTGTACTCTGTTAAAAGTCTACAAAACTCAGAGCGAAGCTTAAAGTACCCGTAATTCTCATATCTGATCTCTTATTAAACAAAATATTTTATGCCTTTAGATGTCTTTTTTACCCTTTTGACCCCTTAATCAAATACTATAAAAGAACTCATGGTAAATATGGCATATAATGGCAAGGTTATATTCCTGATTGAATTAAAGCTGCTGTTAAACATTCCATTTGCTAAATAAAGATTTTCTTTTTACTTTTAGGGTTCCGTACCAAAATGGTAAAAAAGGAACCCTTATGGTGTGACTCAGTCTGTTTGGCTGTCTGTCACAGCTGGATATCTCGAGAACTACTAATGATATCAACTTGAAATTTGAAATAGTTTAAGATGCCCAACTATTACGCAAATAAGAAAGAAATAATAAAATAAATATCTTTTTTACAACAGGGACTGAAAAGGGGTCTTAAAATTTTGAAGTGGCTACTAGGGCAAGTGGGGTATCATTTGAAAGAACGCCGTTTGCACGTTTTCAATAATTTTTTTTTAGGCTCAATGTTTTCGACTTATGATGAAAAATGTAAAAAAAAATACCGTTCCCCCCTTAGCTTCGGAGAAGTTTGCAAAGAGAAAACTCTGAAATAATTCAATGTGCTAGCAGTTTATATAGAGATTACAGGAAAAATAAAACGGTGTCTCAATACACACATTTTTAGAAATTAACAAATTTCTAAAAAAAGCTAACATTAGTTCCACTGTCGGTCAAGAGACGGCGCTGACCTAAAACTGCAATATTTTTTTATTATTCTACTCTGCAGTGTATTTATTATGATGGTACGAAACCCTCGGTGCGCGAGTCCTACTCGCTCTTGAACGGTTTTGTTTCTATTTACAAAAGATTATAATCGGAATCAACTATATATAATAATAATAATAATAACTTTATTGACATAAAACATATTACACAGACATAATGAAGTCTCTGATTCCTGAACTAGGCAAAATGCCTGTATCTCAGTAATCAGCGCCCTCTTTCAGATACATTATTCTAGTTCAGTCAACTAAGTTTTTAAAACTACAACTCTTTAGAAGCCCACTTTCGTTAAATTATTATTTCCATTAAAACTTTGTACATTTTCTGAGACTGTTTTTTTATTTTAATTTTGTAAATGACGTCACCGTCATCGACAATAATATACATAATTACATATATTTTAAACAAGGGAAATATGCTTATAAAATATTCGAAATGTAACACAAAGCATTCTGCCGTATGATAACTCTGTGAATTTATAATAAAACAACAAATGTTACCCCCATTGTTTCGAGATATGAAAAGGTCGAAAAAACATTGAGTTAATAAGACTAACAAATCATTTGTAGAAAAAGTCTGATATTGAATAAAGGCTTTCATTGTACCGATCGCTTTAAAATTAATTCAAAAATGGGAACAAAAGGGTACTACCGATGCTAGAACGTATAACTGGGATATCAAAACATACCAGTAAATGTGCCCCCGGGGCAATACATTTTACGGTCAATCGAAGAAAAGGAGTTATGGCGAAAAAGAAAACAAGTTATAGCGAATGGCAAAGAAACGAAATATCTATCTACAGTACAGGGTGATCTCGAAGTGAAGACGTCTTAATCATAAGAAAAAGATTACTGATGCTAATAAAACACGAAAGTAACGGTTTTTTTTGGTATTGGTATTTAATCGGGTAACTATAAATTCCCATTTCTGGTATCAAAAATACTGAATATAGCGTACTGAAATACTAAGTGGGCGACGGACTGAGGGCGACTACAAATGTAGAAAATGGGTGACTTTAAAATACGAATAGAGTAACTTGTTATTCAGAACGGGCGACCAAATTACTATTTGGGCGACAACCTTAGGGTACACAAAACATTTGGAATTTGGCATACATTTTATTTAAACAAGGTGACTATTATCTTAATCGAGATGACAAAAACAAGTTGCACTAGTGCAACGGTTGAACAAGCCGGTTGTACTAGTGGGAACGAAGGAAAATACTATGTTGGGCAGCTTAAATCAGCAGTGGGTCGACACTTTGAAAACTACAAAAAAATTTATATGGAATTATGAACGTACTTTGTACCAACATTAAAATATGAAACAATCCTACCAATGAAAAAAGTAGTTAATCGTTTTGTCTTATTGTACTACCCATGGCACGGTAATTTAGCCGCATTATACGTGACGTCATTTTGTGGTCATGTTGGCCAGCATGTGACCCGCCGCCGCCAAAAATTAAATTTTGACAGAAGTTTTCAAGTTTTCGTAAAATTATTTTACGCATTTAAATACTATAAAATTTTATTATAAACGTCTTTAAGAGACATAATGGGAGGCAAATCATTGCGAAAGTGCGAAATTTGTGGTGTCCGGAGAGTCAGAAGATTAAGCAAGGACATATTTTTGGCAAGATTCCTGCTTGATCCAAACAGGTAACTTTATTAATTGTTTTCTAAGTTTTAAGTTAAGTTGAGTAAAAACATTGTTAAGAATAGTAGTAATATCAGTAAATATATAGGTTTAAGTAAAATTTAAACGAAATTTGCTTTATCATTACTGAGCAAGTAATTTTACGTTGCCATTTCATAGTGCTGTACTAAAGTTATCGATATTATTTTATTTTAGATGTCGATTATGGGTTAACTTTCAGTACTGTATTTATGACTATCTAGTAGGTAATTTATGTTATATTATTTTTGTTACAGCCTCCAAAGGACTGGAATTCAGCCCAAAATAAAAAAAAATCTAGTTGGCGAACTCTCGTCTTCTATTCCACCGACCTGCTTAAATAAATGACTTGCTTCTTACCTTTTTTTTATTTAAGAAAGTAAGCGATAATCAATTCACGGCATGTTATCAAGACAGAAATTCTAAATTATTTTTAGACAAATATATGTAAGTATATCATTTATTGTTGACAATTATTTCGAGTAGGTATAATATTAGGATTTATCGCCTGCTTTTATTTCCAAAATATTAAATATAATGAGGTCTATGAGTAAAGATGCTACAAAGCATTATTTTTTATCGATATCGATAAAATCATTTCAAGTTGGTGAGGTACTTCACTATTCTTTTGACATTTCCTGTTTATGTTGGTAGTAGGATTTTATTTCTTAGGTTGGTAGAAAGTACGTTCATAATTGTAGAGTGCCAACTCTTAAAACGTAGTGATTATTTCCTCTATGATCAGTTATATAGTTACCTACTTGGTATAATAGTTGCCCACCCAGTATTTTTGTTAGTCATTTAGATTTTTCACTGCTAACTTAAATTATTTATCTCTCACATGTAATCGCCTATTTTACGTATTTTAGTAACTCACAGTTTGTCGCCCGTTTAGTTATTTTGACGCGCAAAAAATAAACCGCTGCCCGGTTTAGAATTTAAGTATCCCGTTAACAGTCACCTTTAATCATTTACAGTTACCCAATTAATTAATTCCCTTTTTTATTTTACAAATTATTTCATATTTTTAGCATCAGTACCTAATCTTTTACATATGACTTCTTGTGATTTTTTTATATTTCTCACTTTCATTTCAGAAATTGCCCTAAAATTATCGATGGTGCGGCTAGATTCTTAGTTTAAAAGATTGCCAAATACTTCGATTTCACCCTATATAGGAAAATATAGACTGGTACTTACCAATCTATATTTTCCTGTGCCACACAACAGCTGTGCCAGTTCGCTAAGCGCGTAACATAAATATTTTGATCATTAAGTGACGACATTTTTAATACAAGTCGAAAACATAATGGGTAACCAAAATACTCCATGGTTTATAGTTTTTTTTTATAATGGTTTCAAGTGTTTGCCACTTGAGAGGTTAAAAAACATGAGGAATATCTTCAAATTAATTTTGGGGATCGCTGGGTATTTGCTTGTATTTTTAATAAGATCTGTGTTGGATTCATTAAAATTTTAAAAATAGTTAAGGCACAATAGATTAATTACCACATTAAGAGTCGTATAAACACTTTCGTTATTACCATTATGTTATGATTTACGATAAATGTAATAATTCAGTACTTTTGACATAAAATCATTCTAACATGGCGGCTTATCCTTACTATAATAATTATAAATGCGAAAGTCCGTTTGTTTGTTTGTTACGCCTTCACGTCCTAACTACTGAACCGATCATCATGAAATTTTGCATACACGTTGTCAGGGGTGCAGAAAAGGACATAGGGTATCTTTTATCCAGGAAAAACGTATAGTTCCCGAGGGATTGCGAAAAAACTGCCCACGCAGACGAAGTCGCGGGCGGCCGCTAGTTAGACCATAAGTATTGCATATTAAATTTTTTAAGTATTGCATATCATAACATGGTAGCTACATTCAAAGCTTGAATATTTAATGAAAGCAATACTCTTTGCGCGATTTTCACCTCACCAATAAACAGGTTTATTTTGAAACACACAAACAATTTAAGGTGTTTCAAAATAATCCTTGTGTCTAACAGTCTAACTACGTTTTATGATTCAAGAATCGTCTAACACTTATCATTCGACTTACCTGCCACCGTACTATTGAAAAGGCATTGAGATGAATAGTTGCATATAAATTGCAGTATTTAGCCACATGAGTATTTATTTACTCATGTGATTTAGCTGTGGCTATGATCTATACATAGTTTAACTAGTGGTTCCCGTGAGCTGTAGACCTCGCGTAAAAAGTGAAAATGTTTCAAATTTTGTGTTTTTTAAAAACAAATAACACAGAATAGATATCAGTCTTTTCAACTAGTAAGCATCTATACTGTGCAAATAATATACGCAGTCCTAGTTTCTGTCACAGCCACAACATTATTTATTTTCAAATTTCGAATATTGGCCAGAAATGTTTCGATTAATGAACTTTTGAGTCTTTTAAAAATAAATAAAACCGGTCAAGAGCGAGTACCATCATAATAAATACACTGCAGAGTAGAATAATAAAATTATTATTGCAGTTTTAGGTCAGCGCCATCTCTTGACCGATACTGGAACTAATGTTAACTTTTTTAGAAATTTGATAATTTCTAAAAAAACGTTACATATTAAGACATCGTTTTATTTTTCCTGTAATATTTATATAAACTGCTATCACATAGAATTATTTCAGATTTTTCTCTTCGCAAACTTCGGAGATAAGGGGAGGGGGGAACGGTATTTTTTTTACAATTTTCATCATAAGTCGAAAACTATGCGGCCTACAAAAAAAATGATTAAAAACTTGCAAACGTCGTTCTTTCATATGATACCCCACATGCTCTAGTGGATCCACTTCAAATTTTTAAGATCCCTTTTCAGTCCCTGTTGTAAAAAGATATTAATTTTTTTATTTGTTTCTCATTTGCAAAATAGTTGGGCAAATGTCATCTTAAACTGTTCCAAATTTGAAGTTGATATCATTAGTAGTTCTCGAGATATCCAGCTGTGACAGACAGACTGAGTCACACCATAAGGGTTCCTTTTTTACCAATTTGGTACGGAACCCTAAAAACAAATATTACTTAGCACCGCTAACAAAAAGTTTTGTTACATTTTGGATAATTTTTGGAAACTGTTGAAGTCAAAGATTTCTATGTGATGGTTGAAGTAAGTCTTTTTTACATATCTCCGCTATTTCAAAAAACCGGACAAGTGAGAGTCGAGCTCGCCCACCGAGGGTTCCGTACAGACCTAAATCTATACATAAAATAAAGCTATAGAAAATTGCTTAGATTATAAGTTGGACTCCAAGCTACCAAACTGTAAAAAAAAACCATCAAAATCCGTTCAGCAGTTTTTGAGTGATTCGCACAAAAACATTTAGAATTGACTGGTATATATATGTATAGATAACCATTTGAAATCCTTTGTCGCCACGTAGAAAATAACCTCCGTGGTCCCTTCCAGGGATTACGACAAAGAATTGACCACGGGCGAAGGATTGAAATGGAATAGTACATTAACTGCAGCGGTACTCAAGACTAGGGCATCGAGAATCGGCCATTATTTTATGGAACCGGGTTTTCGGTTCCATACGCTATCAAGAACCGGGTATCCGGTTCTTTCGATTCTTTCGGTTCTTTTCAATTTTTTTTTTATGAAAATGGATAAAAATGAAAGAACTTAGAAAAAATCATAAAAAGAATATGACGGGATCATAAAATCAAATATTTCGTTCAAATCATAATCACTTCTATGTAATTGATATACTTTAAAAGGTAATGAGAGCCCTTATTTACGTCCGAAACTTTCCGTATCCGATACTAGGTTTTCCATATTAGCATCGGATACGGAAAGTTTCGGACGTTTGTGACTAAGGGCCTAGTTTTTTGTGGTAACAACTAATAAACTACTATGTTTGCTTGCTTGTTGTGACTCGCGACAAACTAAAACAAAATGGCGACAGTATCCACGCATTGCACCACGCAAAGCACCACGCATTGCCGTCGGCCGTTGCAGTACGAATCTTTAATCTTCACTCTACACTATACAATGCAACTCACGAGTCTTGTAACTGCGTCACTCACTTCGTGCCACTTTACTTCTGTCTATAACCTAAAATGATACAAATACAACGTACCTATAGGGTCTAACAAAAAAGAGTTTTATCATTTGAATATATTTTAAAGAGAACCAAAAAAACCGAAAAAAACCGGGTTTTGAAATTTTAGAACCGGTTCTTTTTGTAACCATCAGAACCGGGAATTCCCGGTTCTTTTGGAACCGGGAATTCCCGGTTCTTTTGGAACCGGGAAAAACCGGTTCCGATGCCCTACTCAAGACAGGCATTGAAGAACATACGTGAGTCCATCAATGCCTAGTTGCGGCCAAGCTTGTATAGTACTTTTCTCAAATAATGCGCGGAAATTCAAACCAAGTAGCTTTTAAACTTTTAACCTTTTAGTTTTAAAAGTTTTAAGCTTTTTATTTTTATTTTAAATTACAGTAATTGAAAAAAGAAAAGAGAAAGATTTTTTTTTTGGAATGTGCACATAAAGGCCTTTTATTTGATACCCATATTGAAAAAAAACCGGTTTTTTCATTTATTTCCAGTTTTTCATTTTTTTTTCAGTTTTTTGGAAAGTGCTCATCAAGGCCTTTCATTTGATACCCATATTGCAAAAAAAATTTTTCCGTTTTTTTTTTTTTTTTTTCAGGATTTTTGAAATGTGCTCATCAAGGCCTTTCACGTGATACCAGTGTAACGAATATTAAAAAAAATTTTTTGGAATTTGCTCGCTCATCAAGGCGACATTTGATACACCTATATTTGTGTTTCATTGAAAAGTTCGCTCTATTTCTGAATTACACGTGTGTAATGACATGCGCGGAAATATTGTCATTACTTTTGAATAAAGAACACGCGAAGTAGGTATCATATTTACGTAGACTGAAAAACCAAATCACTTCCCGGCGCGTTCTTTGAATTTGGAACGAAGAGCGCGCCGGCAATGTTGTATGAAACGGTGTGCTGTTTGAATTTAGAACTCTTTCATCTATCGTACACATTGCGTTCTCGTGGCTGTATAGCCACAGATGCGTTTACCTTTCGGCACAAACTGTAAAATAAAATAAAAAATTGGCGGTAAAGCGGAGTTCGTTGTTATTTTGTAAGTGAAAATAAAATGAACATTGACTGCACTTCACCAGATTGAAGATCGGAAGCTAAATTAGCGATGAAAAACTTGCTTCCACCAAAATCAAAAGAAAAATATATGAAAGGATATGAAAATTTCATGTTCTGGAAAATATATAATAATGGATACAAAATTGTTCTCCGAAACAGTGTTTTTAGCGTATTTCAATAAAATTGCTAAAACTAAAAAGCCGTCTACATTATGGGCGATTTATTCTATGCTGAAATGTACAGTTCATATTAAAAACGGCATTGACTTGAAGAACTACGGAAATTTATCAACTTTTCTAAAACGACAATCGTCTGGGTTTAAGAGCAAAAAATCTAAGATTTTGACTGGAAACATAAAGCAGTTTCTACTCGAAGCCCCAGATGATATATATTTAGACATATTTAGACAAAGGCGAAGCGAAAATCGATAACATTTTCGTTTAATAATTGTCCTAACATGAGCAATATAATCTTTTAATATTAATTAAATTTATTATGTAAAAGGCCCTTTTTACTTCCTTGCATTTTTTTAAGAAAAGCACTATATATGCCTCGGCCGAAATGGCAATTGCCTGTCTCGTATCATTGAAGTCCTCGCCTGCGGCTCGGCCTTCAAACTCACACTCGACCTGCAATTGCCTATTTCGCTGCCTTTGCAATAATGTACTATTAATGGAAACATTGCCGGCAATTTTTGTATGAAAATCCATTATTACACGTTAGTAATGGATTCTCATACAAATATTGCCGGCGTGGTTTAGGTCTGTCCGTAAACTCCGATTTAGCACGAAGAAGGTTGTCAAAATAATGTTCGAATTTCCAAGCATGTTTGAGAAAAAATAAAATAATTACAAACTCACCGCACCTGTATAAAATACAAGTACTGCTAATTGTCAACAGATGGCGCTGTATATCAATAGTACACTATATAATGTTCTGTGAAATGGTGTTATCTATCGCAATGTTATTAGAGATTGTATTCCAACAGGACCCTTGCTCCGAAAGTCTGTTTCCATCCCGTTCGAGTCACGTCATATCGGTGTGAAAAACGCGCTGATTGTTATATACCTACTCTGTAGTGATAGCTATTGGTCTGCTGGAATGCACTCCGTTGATTGTTTTATTCTTTGACCCCCTGTCATGCAGCGTGACATACCGCGAAACTATGTTGCGAAAATATTTAGAGCCAAATTTATTACTTTTTAATTTTATTTTTAAAAGTAATTAACTATAACAATATTTGAAAGGATCTGACTAATTAATAATAATAAATATTGATATTTTAAAAAGAATTAGTGTGGCGATTATCACAAAAGTAATTAGAAGTTAAACTATAACCGCGCATACCGTTTCACCAAGATGATAAATAATTACGTATTTTAAAGACTATAATTTTTATGATTTAATTACAAATATACAGTTTTCAGATTTATTCCTGTAAGTGGAGTATAAGAGGCTATTACCTGCCAAATTTCATAGTTCTAGGTCAACGGGAAGTACCCTATGAATTTTAATTCCTTTGAGAGTATCGAAAATGCGTTTTTAGCGCCCTAAACGGCAGTATGTTTTTTTTTACGCTAACTTAGAAGTTTGATTTTTTTACAGCTTCAAGGGACCGTAGACTTAAGTATATGGTTTAAATTTCAACTCGATACCTCCACGCGTTCCTGAGATAAAGGGTCTTGACAGACAGACGGACGGACGGACGGACTGACAGACAGACGGACAACAAAGTGATCGTATAAGGGTTCCGTTTTTTTCCTTTTGAGGTACGGAACCCTAAAAATTACGAAAAACTGGCTTGATCAAAAAACCGGCTCACAAAATTTCACGAGAATCGGTTGAGAAATGCGACCTGTAGAGGAGAACAGACAGCGCCGGACAACAGGACTGAAATATGGTTATTTACATATCTCCGCCATTTTCAAAGGGCAGACAAAGAAAATCCTAGATTATAAAGAGATCACATCCCGTATTGTTGGATTTCACAAGCCAGCCTTCAAGCCTGTTAGTTTCTTAGGTCTTGTAAGAATCGTTGCAAGCTCGTCAGAATTAAAGTTTACCAGCAGCGAACGACCGCTCTTCTAAGGGGGGACAGCTGTCCCTCCCTGCCCGTACCTCGCTACGCCCTTGGCCCACCCAATCGTGTTAATTTTCAACAATAAAACCAAAACTAAATCGTTACAGTTTTAGTATCGTTTACAGAAAAATACTCGCTTTAGTTTTGTTAAAATTGTTAAAAACTATATCCAAGCTGCCTATGATGCCAACCTTGGACAATTCAAATGAGAATTAAAGCTTAACCAACGATTTTTAAGTAAATATATTGGTTTTATCGTTCGGAATTAGCGCGATTGGACCCCTGTCCAGGGGTTCTTCGTACCAGTAGGATAGATGATGATAGGCGTGGGCCGCTTGCTGCCGTTGGAGTTGGGCTTGGGCCCGTTGCCCACGGGGGTGGCCGGCGTGGGCGCGGGCGGGGTGCTCGTGAACCGCTCCGCCATCTGCAGCGGGTCGGCCGTACTTGACCGCGTCATCTTTCCTGCGGACAAACGCAGAGAAAATTTTAAAAACCCTTCCTGTAACCCTGGAGAGGAACCAAAATGCTAGGAAATAACCAGTGATCGGAGTAGTTCTTAATATAGATTTAAAAGGATTCGAATATTATTGAGATCAAATATTACTAATATTAAAATAGGTACATATATAATATTATTAAAATCTTTTGTTATTACATATAAGTAATTTAATATTCAAATCCCAAATTCCGCAAGTCTTTATTAGGTATCCATATTAAGAGAACGTCACTAAATCCCGCAAAATTGCATTAGTTATTCTGATCACTGGAAATAACCAAGAAACAAATGCGATACATACCTAATTCATAATTATTTGATGGTAAATTAAAGGTTTTAATGATTCAGAAACAAGACTTTCTACTTTGTCTTGAGTTTGGCATCCAGATATGCCTTATATATTAAACTAAATTATAAATATATTATAAATTTAATTAAATTTACGTATAAATTAAATTGCAGGTCACCAATCTCTAGCAAACGATGTTTCTGAGCGGCGGAAAGAGAACTAGGTATGGATATTGCAGAGCACTGATCGAAATTGTGTGACTTACTTTTGTTTATATGTTTAAGTTTATATATACTTATATTGTTTTAATTTTTATTGTTTTTAGACAAGTTCAAAAAATGTAGTTAATGTTTAAGATAACAATGTAGATTATCACCTAAACACCACCATATAACAATAAATAGAATTGCTCGGGTCGCCCAAATATTTATTTATTTATGTACCTATGATAATTTTCAGTTACTGCCTGGTCCGAAGTAGGAATTGCTTAAAACTTTACTCTTGACACAAAAGCCTGAATACTATTACCAACTCTCAAACCGACACAAGAGTCGGCAGTTTCATCTCATGCCTTTGAACCTTTGAAACTAATAATTTGCACATCGAACTAGGTACTCGATAGAATATGTTGGATTAGTTTAATCATAAGATCGCATTGTAACCATAATCTAGCAAATAAATGATTTTATTATTTATTTATCACTAGCGGCCGCCCGCGGTTTCACCCGCGTGGTTCCCGTTCCCGTGGGAAAATCGGGATAAAAAGAATTCTATGTTTTAATCTAGGCTATCTTCTATCTGTGTGCCGAATTTCAACCAAATCCGTTCAGTAGTTTTTGCGTGATTGAGGAACAAACATCCAAACATCCAAACCCACAAACTTTCACATTTATAATATTAGTAGGATTTATGAAAAATCAATTTTGAATTATAATGGGAAATAATGGGAAACTTTTGTTGTATTCATGACACGTATTATTGTGCCTTTGATTTGTATGTATGCCTAAATATACAAAGTTGTTTCAAGAAAAGCCTGCTATTAAATATAGAAAGAAACCAAAGCATAGAAAAGATGAAAGACACGAAAATGCTGTATTCAATTTGGGATCTACCTACTCGTTTTATCAGAAATGTAATCATAAATGTAACAACACGTGTAGGTAGTCATCGCTCGCTCAAATGGATCTTTATGTACCTAATATCATATGCCTATATACCTATATGGTATGCCTATGTCATATGAATTTTTAATTGATCTTTCCTTTACAAGAAAGAGAAAATCGTATTACTTTGTTATCCTAAAAGCCCGACTTTACGGAGAAGCAGAGAGGACAAATAAGACTAACATTTAAAATAATATAGTACAGGCATATTATGATGCTAAAATAATAATATAATAATAATAAAACTGTTCTACGACAGCATGCTTCTTATCGTTGAGAAAGATTAATAGCCTTGACTTCAGGCCTGAATAGAAATTCTGGGTGACGACGTGTAACCTGTCACCATAATCAGAATTGACCGAATAGGCATTACTGTTTCAAAAGTAAGTAAGAAGTATGAGTATTTTGAGAGAGACGATAGAGCTGGGTCATTCTTCAGATTTCAGATACATCGGCGCTTAGAGCAATGCTTGTACTATTAGTTATTTTGTGGCAATGCGGGCTTCGAACGGAAGCCGCGTTGCTCTAAGCATCGGCGGGTTATAGGTACTAAAAGGCTCATTTACATTATACCATTTTCTTGTACAATGCAAGAATAATCGTTTAATGCAATATTTCTTGCAGAAGAGTAGCAACGATCAACACATCCTCACTCACTGCTCTCATTTTGCAAAATGATGAAAGAATACAATAAGAATTGTTTAAGAAAGTATTGTAAATGTTGTAGTCCTACTATTACATTATTACATAAAAAACAATCGCGATAAGCGGAACCAAGTAAATAGAACGACGAATTGCGTCGTATTATCGTGATTTAGGACACCAAGAAAACTTTTTCAATAGGTCAAGCATGTTACGCTTTGTTTAGACCATGCAATGCAAGTAATTTATTACTTTAATTTAATTGTGTGCAACAGGCAAGAAACATTTTTTTCTTCAGATGTGTAAGACCCTGGGACTCCTATTGATCTCAATGACCTATAACGCAACCTTACTAAAAAGAGTTTTGCAAAGAGAGTCATGCTTTTTTTTTACAGTAGTGAATATGAAAGGAAATGTCGCACTGCAACAGAAAAAAAGCCAATAGAATCAGCGCCTACTTGTGTGAAAGTATCTAGCGAGTGTACAGTGTATTCGTAATACAGTCGATCTGACTTTCCGGTAGGAAGGTTGAACTAACTGCGGGTCGGTTCCTGCGGAAGCCGTGTCCCGGTGATTTTACGTATTGTGTCTTGATACTAGTACAAACTATGAGTGGTTAGGCATTTGTTTAATCCCCTTCTCCCCACGACACTTCCAAGGCGCACTACTGGTATGGGGCGCTTTATGGAAAACTCAGAAATGAAACTGTCAACAAATAAGTATTTTATCATTCATACAAATTCAAATAAAGGATAAGTGGTTTGGATACAGAGGTTTAATTTTTAATAACTAGTATTATGGCGGGGATCACTTGGGTCTTATAATGTGCTCGTAAACCTAAATAAATCGGTAAATTGAAAATTTTGCACGTAAAATGTTATGCGATAACGGGTTAACCCTAAATGGAGCTCCAAATTTAATTAAAGGTTGTTCCAAGAGACCAGGGGCTCCATCAGATTATATTTGATGTTGACTGTCTGTGTCGTCTGTCTAGGGCTGCCATCTCTAAAACCTGCCGCCCCGGACCGGGAGTGTAAAAACCCCGGACTTTGGAGTCTTGACCCCGGACATTTGATTTTTTTATAAATGCTCTTTTAGCTTAGTTAAAAAATACATTTTACCCAATACTTGACTAAAAAAAATTGAATTTTAAGCCTTTTTCGCATAAAATAGTGTGTTTTACTAGTTATGATGTAGAGCTGGGGTCTCCAACACAATTTTGTGGAGGGCCAGGGTCCAATTTTAATAGTTTTGTAACCGTAGTGTTCCAAAATAAATGCCCAAATAGCCAGGGGTGGCCCGTAATTAAAAAAATGGCCGCGCAGCGCGATTTTTAGTCAGTTTCATCCACTAATATTGTAATCTTGCTTGTTTATAGAAAAAAAATGGGCCGCGCAGCGCGATTTTTTTAGTCAATTTCATCCACTAACCTTGTGCTGTGATTTAAGACCTTGCCTGTTTATAGAAAAAATGGGCCGCGCAGCGCGATTTCTAGTCAGTTTCATCCACGAACCTTGTGTTGTGTTCTTGCCTGTTTATAGAAAAAACGGCTGCGCAGTGCGAATTTTAGTCAGAGTCATCCACTAATCTTGTAATCTTGCTTGTTTTAGTAAAAAAGAGTGGGCCGAGCAGCGCGATTTTTTGCGGGTTGCGCGGTGCGCCATGCTTAGTGAAGTGAGGCGCCCGGTAACGCGTGTGCTGAATATACTACTTTTTTGAACGGAGTTCCGAAAACTCGGATTTTAATTAAAGTCCGGGTTTTACCCGGACTACAATCAGAACCCCGCCCGGACGCTCCCCGGACGCCCTCGAAACTAGGACAAATCCGGGGAAACCCGGACGGATGGCAGCCTGTCTGTACGTCTGTCTGAAAGCGGTATATTGCTAAAATTATTTATTCAAATGGAAATTAAGTAAAATAAACCTAAATATCCAATATTTTCCCAGGTATACTAAATGCATGCCGTAGAACTTAAGTATTTTACAAATCGTTTAAAAACCACTCAAGGCGGAGCTTGACGGACTGATCGTACTCGATCACGTTTGTTAAGCAATGCTCAGGCCGGCCAGGTATCGGATGGGTGACCGTTAAGTGGCATTACCTACATCTAAGCGCTTCCTTGCTTCGGAGGGCACGTTAAACCGCCGGTCGGTCCCGGCTGTTGTCATCTGATAACAATCGTTAAGCCAAGAGGCCTTACAGACGGCTTGATAAGAGGTAGCCACTAATCTTCATACAATAAGAAGAAGAAGAAATATTTAAAAAATTATATTAATTTTCACGGTCCCCCGCCGTGACCACGGCAGCTGCAAAGGTGCCGAAACGTCGGGAAATACCAAATACCAACTAATTACCAAAGTACTTTCAATAAAACCGCGCTAGTATCCGTTAAAAATTGTTTTATTTTAAATGTATAATATTCAAAAGAACTGATACAGAGATAGATATACAACAAACATTACATTAGACTACCTACTACACTACTTTCACGCAAAGTAATAAAACATCGAGAAAGCAGTATATTCTAAGTCTGACCCTGTTGTTTGGAGGATTTATTTATATTGTAGTATCTGAAAGAAATGTGAAAGTGTTATCCTTTCTCACCTTTGAGCAAATCTGTGTGGAATTCCATGATCGTTTATCGGGGAAGCTTTATTGGATTGTGGTGTTATCTTGGAGAAAAAAACCGGTCAAGAGCGAGTCGGACTCGCGCACCGAGGGTTCCGTACAATCATAAATATATTTGGATATATTACTTTAGTACAGTCTTTAAAAAAGTAGGATAAACGGCAGACAGGTGGAAGGGCGAACAGGCGGACAGTTCATTTACAAATCTTAACCACAGCTGCTTATGGTGACTGAAAAACGTTTCAGCCACTCCACATTGCAAACTGTTTATATTACTAAGTAGGAACTTATTCTTCGTTTATTCGTACGGCAAATAGTAGGTAATTATATTAGAACCAGCCACCAAGTTATTATTGTAGTATTAGGTTGCACCATCTCTTGACCGATAGTGGAACTATTTTTTTTTCTTAGGTTAGCATTCTTAGGACAGCGCAATCTGTTGACTGGTAGTGAAACTAAAGAATTTTTGTTTGTTTTTGAATTTCTAAAAAAGTGTGTTATATTGAGACATCGTTTTATTTTTCCTGTAATCTTTACATAAACTACTATCACATAGAATTATTTCAGATTTTTCTCTTTGCAAACTTCGGCGGAGATAAGGGGGGGAACGGATTTTTTTTTTAAATTTTTCATAATAAGTCGAAAACTATGCGGCCTAAGAAAAAAGAAAAAAATGTTTTAAAATGTGCAAACAGCGCTCTTTCATATGATACCCCACAAGCCCTGGTCACCTCACTTCAAATTTTTAAGACCCCTTTTCAGTCCCTGTTGTAATTTTTTTTTATTTCTTTCTTATTTGCAAAATTTGCAAAATAATTGGGCAAATGTCATCTTAAACTATTCCAAATTTCAAGTTGATACCATTAGTAGTTCTCGAGATATCTAGCTGTGACAGACGGTTGGTCGCGTAGCAGAAACGACACGGTTGGTCGCGTAGCGAAGAATAATAGCAACAAAACAAAAAGCATCTTCTATGCGAGCTTGAACAAAGTTTGTTTGAAAAGGAGCTTGCGTGGTTTTCCAAGTTTCTAAATTTTTGATTAATTACTGTTCCGTGTAAACAGTCTTCAAACTTTGTTTGAATAAGAAAAACTGACATACATAGAAACTAGACACTACTTTCATTATTTGTTAAAAAATTGACTGTGAAGCAGTAATTTTTTTTTAATACGGCAAAATTTTAAAAGCTTTTTTTAAATGTTATCCTGTATTATTTATAGGTACTTCATTTTTAATTTTCATTTAAATAGTTATTAGATTAGTGAATATGCTGGGGCACTGAATACTAAATAATTATGGTTTATACATATTTAACTATTTTTTGAGGTACTCACAAATCCTAATTATATGTACACAGATTAGTTTTTATGTATTAACTAAGCCAAACTAAGTATATAAAGGACATGTCCCATCGCGCCTATGTCATTTGCCCCACCATTCTCAAAAAATGAAAGTCTATCGCGTCTTAATCAAAGTAGTATATCAGAGTAGGTATTTCACTCATATAAAACAATTCTTGACTGATACTATACCTAAATAAAATGTAATTAGCATTTTTTAATTATGAAAGAAATTAAATAAAATGAACCTGGAGCAACGCTGGGACATCTGGGACGCTGGGACAGCTGGGACATCTCCTTTTATTCTAATTCAAAGTAATAAATTGATTAGTATCAGCATTCATTTGGCTTAATTCCTTTTCATAAAAAGAGGTTACCTAATGTACCTATCTTCCAGATGACCGGTTCTAACTGATATAAATGTTGAGATTAAGTATTATCTAAAGAAAAATCCTTAAAAAAATAGGAAATTAACACAGAAAACACTTTTATTGTATCTACCATGTTGAATGAGGTTACCGTAAAACATTGATAACGACGCGCTAACATTTTCGATGCAGCTTAGAACATTTGGCATGCATGTACACCCATAACACAATCCAGCTTACCTCTGCCAAGATGCTAAGTTTTAATTTCTCATGTTGGAGGTCAGCACAAGTGAAAACTTTTTGTATTGAACTTTACGTGTTTCCAAGGATGTAAGTATTTCAGTTTTTGGTGCGTATTTTCGCGGCGGGCGGGCGAGCTTTTCGCGCGCGGGTACTCCGCGACCCGTTCGTTTGCCGACTAACTCGTGTAGGGGCCTCTGAAACTGAAACCACCCCTAGGTAGCTGCATTCCGTGCCCGCTCGCTGACACCCGTACATTTACATAAAAACTATGCCCGACGCAGAAATAAAACGGTTTTATTTGATTGTTTTTCAAACACCTATACTAACATGTGCAAATGTTGGTATCAGCAAAACTGGGTAGGTATATTTAACTCGTAAAGTACTGAAACTTGAACCTACTGATTTCAATAGGTAGTAAGTATATCTAATAAGATTTGTACACGAAAGTTTGTTTGAAATGATTGAGTAGGTGTACTGATAAAATCTGATATGAATATGTTTTCTTCACAATTTCAGTACACATTTTCCCATAAACATATTTTTGTAAAAAATCTTCTTAGTTTTAGCAACGAACCCAAAGTTAATTTCTGTAAAAGCTTATTCTGTGTTCTCTTTTTTTTTCGTTCGACAGCCTGTCTACGTGCGGCATGATCGCGTAATATTAATGGATACCACGCCAATTAGTCAGTTATTTGTGGCAAATATTTTTCTTTCTTTCAATATATTTCATATAAAACTATGGTTTGTTCATATTCTTATTTGGTTCAATCTGTAAATTGTAACTGTTTAGCTATTTAACTGCAACGTATTTATTTAACTACACAAAAAAAACTTATACTCTCTCCAAAAAATAGTATTTTTTTTAATAATGTAGGTAAAATAAGTGACAAATTATGATTCTTCAAAAGAGGCCTTAATAACTGATACCTAAATAATATGACTACTATTAAATTAATAAAGCAAATGCACTGATAAAAAACCGGCCAAGTGCGAGTCGGACTCGCGCACGAAGGGTTCCGTACCAAAAAATCACGTTTGTTGTATGGGAGCCCCCCTTAAAAAATATTTTATTCTGTTTTTAGTATTTGTTATTATAGCGGCAATAGAAATACATCATCTGTAAAAATTTCAACTGTCTACCTGTTGTCGTTATTGATATCAAGCAAAATCGGCAAAAAAATCACGTTTGTTGTATGGGAGCCCCCCTTAAATATTTATTTTATTCTGTTTTTAGTATTTGTTGTTATAGCGGCAACAGAAATACATCATTTGTGAAAATTTAAACTTTCTAGCTACCACGGTTTATGAGATACAGCTTGGTGACAGACAGACAGACAGACATTCAGATGGACAGCGGAGTCTTAGTAATAGGGTCTCGTTTTTAACCTTTGGGTACGGAACCCTAAAAAATCATAAAACTTGGAGGGTTTATTGTTTGATTTAGTATTTTCAGTGCTCGCAAACATTTTAGCACCGACAGATTTCGGAAACGAATGAAAAGCTGCTAATGGATGAAAAGCTGCTAATCCAGGTTAGCTATAAAACTGAGTTGTTTGTTAGGAATCGTAATAAAATTAACGAATAACTCTTCGTGCCTCGTGTAGCCTCGAAGCTAATCGAAATAGTTATTTAAAGATTCTTGTTTAAAGTTCTGACTATATATATCGCGATTTGTTTACATATTGAAAGAAATAAATTGCTTGGAATAAACTAAACAACAATTTTGTTAGATATTTATATAGATACTAGAAGAAATAAGATGATATCACTAGTGACTCGGTAGCTCAGCGATCAGAGCATTGGACCGGATATCCAAAGGTCGCGGGTTCGATCCCCGTCCGAGAATTGATCTGGTGCGAGTCGTATTTTTTCTAGTATATTACTTAGTATAAGATATTTATATAGTTATAATGGCAGTGAGCGGTCACTGTTGAATCCAAGATTAGCATAACATTTTCTATGAAAATTAGAAGGATTAATGACCTCACAGATGCAAAAAACTCTTTCAACCACTCGGAAGCAGCACAAGTCAATTCATTGCCTTTTCTTTTTCTGTATTTATAAATACACGTTTTACCTACTTGGTCTATGAAATTCGCATCATGATAATATTTACGTTTTAATCATAATATATAGAATTTTTTAATAAACAACCAATCGTATTACAAGTACAAAACTAATCGTGAAAAAAGTCTGCCAGTCAAACACTGGGTGGCACTACACGAACTCAAAACGATCTTATTACGAACTAAGCGAGCTCAGTTAGAAACTATTCAACTTTCCCTCTTTTCTGGACGATCAAACGAACTTTTTTATTATTTTACAATAGTTTATTGAAAGTAATTTAATCTCAGATGGTGGAATAAAAAAACTTTGAAAATACTTTCTCCACACTAGAGAATTCAAGAAAATCAATCACGAGCAGAGAGTATCGGTAACTTTGTGATCTTGTGCCAGTTTTTAAAGTCACTAGGAAAATTGGGTTTGGTTATAACAAAAACCATAAACTCATTTTGGGTTACCTACAGTCTATTTACTATTGGCCGATTTAAATAACCAAAGAGACTTACTATATATTTTTGCCTAGGAAATAACAACAGTTGCCTAGTAACAGATCCATAGTAGGCCACTAACCGATTTTCTTATTTTATTTTATATGGAGGTCAGTGATAGTAGGCCCAGAGGGTAGGCCACCATTAGGTCACTGACCTGAAAAAAAAATGTTTAGTGGGGTAGAGTAATATAATAAGTCTATGGGGGTAGGCCTATCTCCACTGACAAGAAAATGTTTTTTTCTTATTAACTGGACTGGCTGTCTGTATGATTTGACAGCAAAGTTCTTGTGCCTATTTGAAAACCACTAGCGTGAGTCTAAAGAACTAATTTTGTCGTGTACAATGAAAATGGTTGCCGTGATGGTCTCTCCAGACTTCAGACTTTAGTACCATGTCCCTCACGCTATGCTCACGCTACGTCCTACAGCGCCAAAATGGCGGAAATCAAATAGGCACAAGAGCAGTTTGACAGCAGCCAGTCCAGTCTAATAATATAGAGGTCAATCTCTTACTGAAGATAGATTATTGAAATCGGCCGTTTTTGATTTGATATTTGACATATGTCAAAATTCAGAGTTTAGTGACGTGAACGCAATGATCGATATCAAAAATTTCCGATTTTACATCATACCGATGTTGATTCTGTGAAATCGATTATCATATTAGAAATACAAATGGAAAACAATAAATAATTTTCTAAATCTATACTAATAAAAAAAAACACTTGTAATATTTGGGTGCAGGAAATTAAAAAGCAATTATTACTTATCGAGATATTCAAACAGTAGTCTGTTTGATGAAATGAAACTATTCATTGATACTTTTGGTTCTCAACGTGCCACAAGCACAACATTACGGCAAGTCACGTGGAGGTATAACATTAAGATTCTTGCCCTCCTAAGTAACGTTAAGATTGCTGCCTGTTTCAAGGAAAGAGTGCTTGTTCATTTTATTATGTGAAAGCTCTTTCAGTGCGCTACAATAACGCCGGGCTAGGATTAAACTGTTTAAGATTTTTATTTTAAAGTGAAATTAAGTTATTTCAAACTTCTTTACAGTTTTCTTGGCGTGTATAAAGGCTTTTTCTTTATTATATTTTCATGACTTTAAAAATATGAGAATAAGCTTTTAAGTTTTTACTTAAAAAGGAATAATTAACGCAGCTTTATTTCATAAATAACATAAAACTAAATGCACAGCACAACACCAACCACTTTAGATGTTTTTACGACTAGCATCTAAACACAAGTAAATATCTAAATGACGGATGACGGGACGAACAGGAGGGAAACAGACTTTTGGAGCGATGGAGGTGACGACTGTAAGGTATTCATTTTCTTTTCGGGTGTTGTTGGAAGGTCACATTTGGCAAAAAAAAGAAGGAACCGAAGACAAGCGAGGGCGGGTCGGTCGCTTGTATTAAATTAAATTCATCGCGGCGCCACTTTCGGTCAGGAAAGCGCCTTAAGTTATTGGATTTAATTAAATTTATCTGCGTTAATAATTCGTCTTTAAGTAGGTATAAACTTATAAAGTTTTGTAAATTTTTTAGCCAGACCGCACGCAACTACGTGCGTGTATCAAAATAAAACATTCACCATTAGCAATACAACTGTGAAATTACATCCAGCTTCATGCAGTAGCGTTTGCGTGTTTCGCGTGGAAACATACAGACAGACAAACAAACAAAAATTCTAAAAATAATTATTTTGGCTTCTAAGACCTCTTATTTTATTTTGAATATTTCCTAAGACTTCGAAAATTTACAATTTAAGTAAATATGGATATGTTGTGGTGAAGTTAGCAAAGTTGGCATGTACAGACGCGAACGAAACTCTTCTATATTGTCAGCGGCACTCCCAGGGACACGAAGAGGGTGTGGCTCATGACTCATGACTCCGACTCCATTTCATTAATTCTACTGAAAATCCTTTTTCGTATCTTTCGTTACATGCACCCGGGTCTTTTATAAACTGTTGTGTGTGTCTTCATAATCTTTCATAAAATTCAAAATCTTCTCATACAAAGCTGCAACTATTAAATAAATAATATAAATATTTTTTCTTTTATTTCTAAGAATAAAGGCTACAGACGATGTACGAATTAATTTTAATTGTTTATTTATTCATTTTATGAAAGATTTATTACATACACGTTATCGGGGGTACAGAGAAGGACACAAGGTACCTTTTATCTCAAAAAAAGTATTGTTCCCGAAGGATAGCAAAAAACTTTCCACGCAGACGAAGTTACGGGCGGCCGCTAGTACAAATATAATTTGCAAATATAATCCCAAGTTCATATTTCACAACCCTTGGATATAATTGAGCAGGCGTTCCGTGTTACACGGACTAATAAGTCAAAGATACCAAACTAATATATTGTACGAGTATTTAGACGTGTTGCGTGTGCGATGCTGAATGACGCAAGCTGTTTCTATCAATATTATTAATAACTTCGCTTCTTTCGAAGATAAAAAGAACTCGTAAGTGCACGATGATTGTTCGTATATTCAGAGAGTAAATAGTACATAGGTATACTGTACGGTAAGGTACTTTTAATGTTGTTTATGCCAGTATCTAAATTTAAAGTGTTTTCGAATCTAAATGTGGATCTTAGCTATTGTTGAGCTACCGGTTTGAAAAATAACATAGTTGCAAATGTTGCAAGAATGTTTATAAGCCTGGTACTTACTTTCGAGAAAATTGAGAGATACTTATAAAGTTACATTCTAGACTGTAAAGTACCTATTAGTTATGTTAAAAATGTCCAAGTAATTATTTAAAAATAAAATACAATGAGTAATTTTTGAAAATATGGAATGTTCCCTTTCAGTAAAAACTGAAGTTGGAGGGAAAGAAGGGTACCTACCTTCCAACTTCAAGTACCGTTTTTTTCGACCCTGCCTGTATAACTTGAATATGGAAAAAGCCCAATTGAATAGAACTCAATTCAATATATTTATTGCAACCATAATGTTTAACATGGTAGCCTGGCAAAGCATTCTACATAATATAACGTAGCCTTTGCTCAGTTATTAAATATAATACTAAGCTTCTGTCGGTTTTCATTAAGTCACTGTGGTTTTATTGTCCCCGCGGTGAACAGAACAATCCTATTATTCACAGAACCGTGTAATATTTGACTTCGGCTTATTTATAAGACCTTATTGTTTTCATTGCTAAAACCGTATTCGCTTACACGTGTTTCAAACGGTTTTCAGAAAAGAAAACCGGTCAAGAGCGAGTCGGACTCGCGCACCGAGGGTTCCGTACAATCATAAATTATATTTGGATATGTTACTTTGGTACAGTCTTTCAAAAAGTAGGATAACCGGCGGACAGGTGGAAGGGCGAACAGGCGGCCAGTTAATTTACAAATCTTAACCACAGCTGCTTATAGTGACTGAGAAACGTTTCAGCCACTCCACATTGCAAACTGTTTATATTACTAAGTAGGAACTTATTCTTCGTTTATTCGTACGGCAAATAGTAGGTATAGGTAATTATATTAGAACCAGCCAACAATTATTATTGTAGTATTAGGTCAATAATACCGCCATCACTTGACCGATAGTGGAACTATTTTTTTTCTTAGGTCATTACCATCTCTTGGCCGATAGTGGAACTAATTTAATCAGCGCCATCTGTTGACTGGTAGTGGAACTAATGATTTTTTGTTTGTTTTATGAATTTCTAAAAAAGTGTGCTATATTGAGACATCGTTTTATTTTTCCTGTAATCTTTGTATAAACAACTATCACACAAAATTATTGCAGATTTTTCGCTTTGCAAACTTCGGAGATAAGGGGGGGGAACGGTATTTTTTTTTAATTTTTCATCATAAGTCGAAAACTATGCGGCCTAAAACAAAAAGAAAAAATGATTGAAAACGTGCAAACGGCGTTCTTTCATATGATACCCCACATGCCCTAGTAGCCCCACTTCGAATTTTTAAGACCCTTTATCAGTCCCTGTTGTAAAAAATATATTTATTTTTTTATTTATTTCTTATTTGCAAAATAGTTGGGCAAATGTCATCTTAAACTGTTCCAAATTTCAAGTTGATACCATTAGTAGTTCTCAGATATCTAGCTGTTACAGACAGACAGACAGACAGACAGACTGAGTGACACCATAAGGGTTCTTTTTTTACCATTTTGGTACGGAACCCTAAAAAGTGATGATTTGACACCAAACGAATCGTGTACAAACAGATTTTTAGATTATCGAATATTCCATTCTGCATTGCTGCTATTGCAATTGCAAAAGTCATTTAATTATAGCTTAGGTCAGCTTTTAGGTTTATAAGGAAAATGAATTTTTTATAGGACCAAGAACCTAACTCTTTGATTTATAGGTGATTTATACACATTTCGTATCGATAAAAAATTTTGTGTCTTTGTATGTAGTAGGTACTAGGTACTTAATATTAAATTATCTAATAAGGAATATAATCTATCTACTATTACAAACTTCAGTTGAAATTATACTTATGTAGTCGTTGACTAATGCACTTCGACTCTTGATTGTTACAGAAACGAGATTTTCGTGAATAGCTCCCGTGAGACGACGAGTGAATGGCCTGAAAGAAAACTTTTTTCATTTCGTTTACATTTGAAGATTCGTTTCGTATCGAACTGTTTGAAGTGACCTGGTTAGGAAAGTTGAACTTTAGTTTTTGATGTTTGTTTTGTTTTCAAATATTCGTAACCAAAGATATTAGAATTTTCTTATAATCATTGTTCGTAACAGTCTTATTTCGACATTTGTTAAAATGTTGCTATTTATTACAAAAATGCAATAACGGTAATTAAAATTTGTGTCATAGTCTACGAAAAAATTATACAAAAGAGACAACAGTAGTTTAGACTTTTAGAGCCTTAAAAGACCTTAAAAAGCTGTAACAGCTGTTACATGTTCAAACCAGGGATTGAAATACCGTTAAAAAAAAACGTTATAAAAAATTACGTTAAAAATACCGTTAAAACATTTTATCGGTAAATTTACAGGTAAAAATAACGTTAAAAATATTTTACCCGTAAAATTAACGTTAAATATAGCGTTAAATTTAGTACCGGTAAAATTATCGGTAAAAAATTAACGTTATTAATTGGTATAACGTTAATTTTAAAGTAACGGTAAAAAAAGGAAGAAATAACGTTAAAATTAACGTTATTTCAGTAAACAACGTTAAATTTTACATTATTTCTCAAATTAACGTTAAATTAACGTTATTTATTGACATAACGTTAAGGACCTGCAAAACGTAGCGTCAATGAAAACATATAAAGTTTTGTCGCATAGTTAGAAGAATCCACTCATTTTGAAAGGTAGAAAAAAATATTGTTGTATTTGACATATCCTGAATTAAAGACTTAGCTATAAATAATTTCAAGTAAAAGCTTAGTTAGTGAAAAAAACATGTTTTTCTAAAAAGTTTTGAAATTTTCAGCGGCAACTAGCATATTTTTTTCAAAATACAATTCGAACATAAGATGAATTAAAGACTTATCAAAAAAAAAGAATGCAAATGTTATGGATCACTATTAAAATCAAAATAAACAGGTTTTTTAGCGCCTGAAAAATGTAAAGAGCAATACACTTAGAAAAATATTTGCTAGTATTCGGCATTCACAGAGATATGGAGCGGGCGGGCGCGGGCGCGCGGGGTGAACGCCCGGGGCTTGCATCGGGTGGTATCGAGAATGGATGGGGCCGTACTTTTCATTTCATATTTCATATCGAAACTTGTTGGTCAAGTCGGTCTCGTCTTTTTCTTTTGGATTTTGGAAAGTTTTGTAAACTTTGTTTGTTTTAAGTAAATAAAAGAAAATTGGGTTGCACTCCGGGAGTGCTGGCAGAAGTGAAAACTTGAATATTAACGTTGTGCATTTTTGATATTTTGGAATGGTTATAGAATAATTTTCACGAATTGCCGTCTTACGAATTTACTCTGCATTTGAATTTACAAATACAGAACAGTATTGTACGAAAGGCTTATCCATAGCTTGACAGAATATCTAGAGTTTTGACCAAAGAGAATGTAAAAAACCGGCCAAGTGCGAGTCGGACTCACGCACGAAGGGTTCTGTACCAAAAAACGGCAAAAAAAAATACGTTTGTTTTATGGGAGCCCCCTTTAAATATTTATTTGATTCTGTTTTTAGTATTTGTTGTTATAGCGGCAACAGAAATACATCATCTGTGAAAATTTCAACTTTCTAGCTATCACGGTTCATGAGATACAGCCTGATGACAGACAGACAGACAGACAGACGGACAGCGGAGTCTCAGTAATAGGGTCCCGGTTTTACCCTTTGGGTACGGAACCCTAAAAACTAGCGTTTTAATTTGGCATTGAATTAAAAAAAAAAACCGGTCAAGTGCGAGTCGGACTCGCACACGAAGGGTTCCGTACCAAAAAACAGCAAAAAAAATTACGTTTGTTGTATGGGAGCTCCCCTTAAATGTTAATTTTATTCTGTGTTTAGTATTTGTTGTTATAGCGGCAACAAAAATACATCATCTGTGCAAAATTTCAACTGTCTACCTATTGTCGTTATTAATATCGAGCAAAAAACGGCAAAAAAATCACGTTTGTTTTATGGGAGCCCCCCTTAAATATTAATTTAATTCTGTTTTTAGTATTTTTTGTTATAGCGGCAACAGATATACATCATCTGTGAAAATTTCAACTTTCTAGCTATCACGGTTCATGAGATACAGCCTGGTGACAGACAAACAGACAGACAGACAGACGGACAGCGGAGTCTTAGTAATAGGGTCCCGTTTTCACCCTTTGGGTACGCTACCCTAAAAAGCGCGTTGCTATGGTGATACAAGTGTTTACGTCTTGAAATGACGCGCCGCTATTTTCGCCGCGCCCCGTAGAAAGAGAGGGGGATACTTCCGACGCCGGCTGTCTACTCTCCATCCGTCACATCCGTCTTACGAATTTTCGATCAGGGTCACGTGATCCTGACTGACTGACGCGAGTTCAACAAAAAAGCGTACAACGCCGATAAAGAAGGTTTCACTTCAATAATTTTATTTAGTGTTAATTAAGTAATAGTTTTAGCTGTTTGTTTTGTAGTTTTAGGTTTTAGTAATAAATAAAATAGTGTTAGTATGAGAAGCGATGTAGTAGGTAAACGCCCGCCTCGTCGCGCTGCGTCTAGCAAGACTTGATGCCGATGACGCGTCGTCGTCGACATCATAGTCTTAGAGGTCACGGAATTTTTGGTAACGGTCGAGGAAAAGGTTAGATTCGTTTTTATAGGTTGTAAAGTTGTCCCCTAATGTGAATGATGTCGGTCTGCCTGATCTCAGTGGTTGCCACTTCCAGTAATAGCGCTTATAAAGAGGCTTCATTGTTACGAGAAAGTAACGATCAGAGAAATTGTCAGTATTAATACCTATTTAAAGTTTGGCTTCTCCGTAGCTAAAACGATGAGGTCTGCCGGCTCTCAGTGGTTTCGTTTTAGAGCTATGACGCGCGCAAGTTACGACTATTTTTTTTGAATAGTATTTTTTTTAAATATTAATCGATAGAACTCTATATTATATAAAAAATTTCTTAAGATATTTGTGTCTAAAACGAAAAGTTTGGCTGAATAAAAATATTTTATGGTTTTTTTGTATGGAGTGAGACATTCAATGTGCTCTTACGGCTAATTCCTAATATTTTCCGCCTCAAAACTACTTCTGCGTCAATATTTCACATGTTTACAATAATCCTACACTATTAACGCGCGCCTAAAATTGTCCAATCCAATCAATACATATTGGATTTTGAAACAGTTTAAAATCGTAATTTTTAAGTAAGAACTAATTGTTTTGTGATTCTTTTTTACTTTCTTATCAATTTTAACACAAGGAAAGCCAACAAAACTTTTAGTCACTATATTACTATGGATAAGTTTTTTTACCTAATGAATATAATGCAACCAAAATAACAAAATGTAGCGGGACAAGGCCTATGGCTAAAGGCTAATGCTCCTGTGTATCGATTTTATACTAGTTTTTTAAGCAGAAAAAAATTTTTTTTAGGTAAAGTTATGTTTCCTTCTGCTTCACGAATGCTGTGACAGTTCTGCTTTGTCAGGGTCTCTTACAAAGTTCACTCTTGGTATTATGCTAAATATAGAGATGCAGTAGCGTCGAAATATGAGTTATATCTTGCTTGGGTTGATGCTCGATCCTGTAAAGCTAGAAATACACGTGAAAAGAGGAAAGCCTTTAACAAAGCCGCCAAGTCCTGCATAGGGAAAACTTGCTTCTTGAAAAATTCTGGTATAATCTGTGGAAGTCAACTTCTGCCGTCCCTCAATGCCTCCTCTGCGGGAACCAGGAGGATCTTTGGCACATACCGTTTTGCCAATTTATTTTCCGAGTGTTCTCGTTTAGATTCTTTAGATCCTGGCAATGTTGTACCATCAGTCTTACCAAGTTGTGGGATTTTAATGTCGGAAATCCACATCAGAGAGACCGAATTTAAAAAAAGCATTGCTTGATCTGGGGCTGTATTATGACCTCTTATTTCCAGTCAGTTTTCTGACTGGCTATCAATCTATCTCTTTTATTTGCTATACACCGAGAAAGAGATGTCACTACAGCAATTTATAAACCTGGCAGGATTTAAGAGCTTGTAATACGGCCTCTGGACGTGAATAAAGCCAGTAGTCTGGATAGTATACCAGCCATAGTTCTCAGGACTTGCGCCTCTGAGTTAGCCCTAGTATTAACACGCCTGTACCGATTGTCTCAAGCAGTGTTTCCCAATCAGTGGTACGCGTACCCTAAAGGGTACGCGAGGTTGCATCAAAGGGCTACGCGGAGCAATCTCTTACTGCTCACTAGTTCCAGTGGATATAGTTCCATGGAACTACTGATACTGATTATTCTCACTAGTTCCATTGCCAATGGAACTAGTAAGCATGAATATATGGAACTACAGAACAAAAAGTATTAGTAGTACCATGGAACTGTATCCAATGGAACTAGTGAGAATGATTGGAACTAGAATATTATATCAGTAACCTTTTTTATTTTTATTTTTTTAGATAATAATTTAATTAAAGAGTTGTTTTTTCATTGTTCTTTTGCTTTAAATATATTTTATTTATATTTTATATCATGTTACTTTTGTTAAGTAACATGATATAAAATATATATTTTCTTTCATTTAGAGTCGATATACTACAAGTCCACAACGACTTTACAGTGGAGGAGTGAGTTAAAACAATATTTATTACGAATTTTTTCCTATTTTACAAACTGATGATGACAAGATTAGTATACATACATACATGTCACGCCTGTTTCCCATGGGGGTATGCAGAGACTATGGATCGCCACCTGCTACGATCATTGCACACTTCTTTCGCTTCATTCACATCCATCAGTCTTTTCATACATGCCCTGCGGTTTTTGTCACTGCGTACACCAAGCTTTTTTATAATAACCTCTAATTAGTCCACGTAGGTTTTTCTGGAACGCCCTTGCGCAATCGTTCCTTCTAAATTCGCACAATATATCTCTTTCGTGATTCGCCTTTCATTCATCCTCTCTAAGTGACCAAACCACCGAAGCATTCCTTTCTCAATTCTTGTCACTATATCATCTTTCAGACCACACCTTTTGCGAATCACATCATTGCTCACTCTATCACTCAATTTTACTCTACATATTTTCCTCAACGATCGCATCTCTACCGCATTTATTCTGCTTTCATTCTTCTTCTGCCATAACCAAGATTCACTTCCATACATCAGTGTCGGTACCAGCACTCCGTTATGAATAGCCATTCGCGCCTTTGCCGAAACGATCTGACCTCATAACCGAGTGTATAGCACCATTCACCGAATTTCCTTTTTTCACTCGCCTTTCTATATATTTCTCTCTCTTTCCGTCCCTTGTGAACAAACTCCCCAAGTATACAAACTCACGGACTTGTTCCACTTTTTCGCCACCTAACATTACCGTACAGTCAGTCATTTCTTCATCTCTCTCAAACACCATCACTTTCGTCTTAGTTACATTCACTTTCATCCCTTTTCTCACAAAATCATCATTAATAACAGACATCATTTCCTGCAACTCTTGCGCAGAAGACGCAAGTATAACTTGGTCGTCAGCGTAGAGGAGGCACTTGATTTGAGTCCCATTCATCATAACTCTACAGTCACGTTCTTTCAGACCTTTCATACAACTGTCCGAAAACAGATTAAAGAGCCATGGTGACGCAACACATCCCTGTCTGACACCCCTAGAGATGCCAAACCAGTCAGTGTATACGCCGTCAATCCTGACGCATGCACGGGAATCCTCATAGAGAGATTTCAGTGCAAATATATAGCTATTTCTTAATAAATTATCATAGAATATTATCGAATCTGCCACTTTCGATACAATTCCAGATTTCAAAAGCATTGAATACTATTGAATCAGCCATATTCGATAAAATTCCTGATTTTAAAAGCATGGAATATTATCGAATGCGAAATATCTTGGAAAATATTTTTATAACTTTATAATAAAATTGTTATTAGGCACAAAAAAAGCTATTATTTAGTAAAGAAACTTTAATGATACAATTCAAAATTACGATTTTATGTTTTTTGTGTAAAAAAAACTTTAAACTGCTCTACTGTAAAGTACGTGATTTGCAGTTTCAACACTATTAGTTGTGGCAGTCGATATTTTTGTTTTTTCGTTGGGAATATTAAAGCTTTATATATTAAAACAATTATTAATAGACTTTAACTGTGTGACTGGATGTTTTTTTGGCTTTTCTAGTGTTAAAATTGATGAGAAAGTGAAAAAAAAATGACTAAACAAACAGGTAAGACCTGTTAAATAAATGTCATTTCCGCAATCACCATCCCATACCTATACCATACCCATACCATAACCTCAAGAACGACATCCATATCGATTTTTGTTTTTTTCCCCATTTACCCCCTAAGGGGTTGATTTTCAAAATCACAAAATATAATATGTATGCCTATTTATTTTTAGACGTGCTCCTACGAAGCTTAAAGTTGTAATGTCTTTTTTATTCTTTTTCCATATAAAATTTGAACCCCATTTTCACCCTTTTTGGGGTTAAATCATGTCCACCGTGTTGGACTCCAAAATAAATGTCATTTTCCCAATCGTCAGAAAACCACAATAACGACATCCATATCTATTTTTAGGTTTATTTACCCCATTTCATCCCCATTATCATTCCCATAGGGATCAAAATACTAACAATAATAATGTACGTTACGTTAAATTTGCATCCATAAGCTTAAATAATAAATTTAGCGATTTTCACTTCGAAAATGAAGGATATTTATTTATACACTTATTTATACACAACTTCATCCCCCTTTTCACCCTTTAGAGAGTGGAATTTAAAAAAAAATACAATCATCAGTCTAAATACAAAATTTGAAGATCCTCGCTTTCAAACTGAGGGAATTTCATACAAACTTTGGACACCCGTTTCAGTTTGGAAAAAATCTTTTCTTATTGCACCCTTAGACCTTAAAAGGAACCTATGTACCAAATTTGGAGTCTCTAGACCTAGCGGTTTGGGCTGTGCGTTGATATGTCAGTCACCAATCAGTTTCTTATTTTATACACGGTTAATTTTTAAGTATATCTAAAAATGAAATGGGGATTTCAGACCACGTAAATGAACAGCTTTTACTATGGGACCAACCACCAAATCGCGAAAAAAAATCAGCTGTTCCATACATTATAGTGGAGTCGATGTTGTACTTTTCTATGGAACGGCTGATTTTTTTTTCGCGATTTCGTGGTTGGTCCCATAGTAAAAGTTGTTCATTTACGTGGTCTGAAATCCCTATTTCATTGTTAGATATACTTAAAAATTAACCGTGTATATTTAGATCACTCGAAGTTGCAACCACTGAGATCAGGCGTACCGACATCATTCACATTAGGGGACCACTCTACAACCCATAAAAACGAGTCTAACCTTTTCCTCGATCGTTACCAAAAATCCCGTGACCTCTTAGTCTATCAAGTCTCACCTAGGAGTCGCGCAACTCATATTTTTAGAGTTTCGTCAACGAAACAGCCTAAGATACACCAAAAATGCAAAATACCAAAATTATTATGTGCCAATAATGAGCTTAGCAAAAAGGCAACACAGTGCACAAATTGGAAATAATAATCATGTAAATAATTTCTTACAAGAACCAAGGGATAGTAAAAGGATAGTAGGTACCCCAAAGACAATTTCTGTGGGAAAAATTTTCAAAGAAACTTTCTTGGAAATCGAGTTTTTTTTTATAACACTTTAAGCTCGTTTACGTGATTAAAAGTATACTTTTTTTGTAATATCTTAAAATGTAATTCAAAGTTTTGTTCACCCTGATTAGAGAACATGACATTTTTTCACAACAGCAAATAATTTAAAATTAATCAAAAATTTTCTAAATGCGGCCCAGTCTACACCGCTACACTCGCAGCGCAGGGGAGGTGCGGCGCGGGAGGGGCGCCGCTGCACGTGCACACCGCGCTTCGTCTGCCGCACCCCCTCAAAAACCTAAAAATTCGATTAAGCAGCGCCTTAATGTTAAAATTAACGGTAAAAAAAGGAGGAAATAACGTTATATCCAAAAATAACGTTAACATTCCCTGGTTCAAACTAACAGCGCAGTGACGAGTATCTGATTTGATAGTCGGGTACGAATTCAGACAGGTACCGATATCCATCAAAAAGTAGGTAGTCATAAAAAGTAACAGCACGACCGTCCAGTTGGCATCGATTTTAACAATCGGAAAAGTCATCGTTGGTCAAAATTGAGTTGCGTTGCGATATCAAAACCGAAACAAGAGTACGGTGTAATATCACTCTTTTTGGGAAATGTAGAGTTTTCGCCCGGGTTTATTGCGATTCCGCGCCGATGAATACGGAGCTACCCTCTATTCAATGTAATATAACGATACAGCGACCTTCAGGAAGCTTATTTTGATTCATCAAATACCCACCTCGAATATCGAACTGATATCCTAAAAGAGGGAAAAAGGTCCTTTAATTGATTACATGAAAATCTTGGACTTTTTATAGGTAACCATATCATTATCTTTTCCAATAATGTACTAAGTACCGGTAAATTAACTAAAAGAATATATCAAAACGACCTTATTCATTAGTTTTATAGAAAAATGGTATACCAGGCTCAAGCGGTATTTTTGTTTTTTTTTTTTAACTTTTTATATCGAAAAATGTCGCTGTAGTTATTCACCACACAAGTTGCTAATCATCTCAGTTTACGGAGCCTATTAATGTTCGTAATGTTGGTTTGTTTTTATAAGAAAAGTATGTAACCAAAAAAAGAGAAGGTAAGTACCTACCTAGTATTTTAAAACTCTTAAATTAGTTGTGTTGTTACGCTTTTAAATTGTGGTTTTAAATTATGTTGCAATGAATTGCAACAAATTAAACTCGAGAAGCTTTGTTCTTAAGTGAAGCGACTTTTAAAGCTTTACTTGTTTTCAGAATATGGTTTTCACTCTTACAGCAAAAGCATGACTAGCATTTATTGTTCTTGCAGTAACTTTTTAAAAATAAATTTCCAAGAAAACAATGTAGCGAAGATTTTTGAAAGAGCACTGAAAATATGTAAGTAGGTATAATGTTTTCGTTAAAGTTTAACGGTTTGCCATTTCATTTGCTTTCGTTTAAGAAACAGAAAATGATTGTGGTTGATAACACAAATGGATTTAATTTACGGTTGTAATTCGAACTCCTTAGTATAGTTAGTAACTTTTAAATGTTTTGCTGAAATAGATACTTACCTATTTTTTATATTAATACAAAATATGAAAAGCAACGTTTTAATTAATGAACCAAAAATGGGAAAATCGTTTCTTCGGACTGAACAATTTTTATAATTTTATTCTGTTTTTAGTATTTGTTGTTATAGCGGCAACAAATATACATCATCTGTGAAAATTTCAACTTTATAGCTGTCATCACGGTTTATGAGATACAGCCTGATGACAGACAGACGGACAGCGGAGTCTTAGTAATGGGATCCCGTTTTTACCCTTTGGGTACGGAACCCTAAAAACAGCTGTTTCATACAAAAATATCAAAATGTATGAAACAGCACATTTTTTTTCAGAGTTTGTCCCATAGATTATTTATTCTGTGCCCATAGTACCTTAAGAGTTATTCAGTTTGATGGTCCAAAAAAACGGTTTTCACAGTTTTAACACATGCACATTAACAACCTGTATAAAACAAAAAACTGAGTTTTTTTTTACTTACGACAACGTGAACTAAGTTTTTTTAAAATTTCGTATTAAAAGAAAGTAGTTAAGATAATTAATTTAATAGAAATGCCTAAAATCTAGAATTTCAATAAGTAGTTACTGAATCATTTTCAATATAAATGTTAGAACCATTTCTAAACAAAACCTTATAATCAGTACCTAAATAATGTAAATCGTTTGACATTCGCCTTCCTACCTTTAGGACGGAACTCACCTCCACACAAAGGTGAAATGCCTTCCAATTTATTGTTCGGTGAACGTGCGAGGAATTCAATCATTTTCTGATTTTACGAGCAACTGCATTCAGGGGCCTTGTGTAGATTGTTTTATATGTGTATAAAACGTGATTTAAAGAAAGAATAAAATAATGTTCGATGGTTCTTATTGTTTGTTTTTCCATTCCATTTATTTAAATCCGAACTATACAGAATTTGTAGGTACTATCGCGACATAATATCAACATCCATCACTTGGGTTGGGAACTCTACCAGAATTTCAACCCAATCAGAATTTCATTCTCAGTTGTCACAATTTAAAGCTTAAATGTGTGCTCTTAGGAATGGTGGACATGAGTGGATAATAAATGGCATCCATTATTATTAAGTGATCAATAAGTGATCACCAGGCTGAGCAAAGGAGGTCTACAGATCCATTCGCCCTACGGAATATTATCCATTTGTTCCTAAATATGTAGATAGCACGCGCCGCAATATCTAAATAATGTCCCATAAGCCTGTTTCAGAGCGGAATTCGCAATATTCGCAACGGAACAATATTTTGGTAGGTTTCGTATAACAATAATGTCACGGGTATTTTTCTGGTCTACTTCTGAAAATAAAAATAGATATAAATAACTTTTCGATCAATAAAGTATCAGCTAATTTGGTACATAGAAACTGAAAATATATATTTTATGTATTAATGGGTCAATAAGTCCGTGACTTTTTGAATGAAACGCAGGTTTTTGGACGCAGCGAAAATTTTTCTATGTCTATGGATAAAACAATATTTTATTTTTCGACGTAGTCTCCTTTGAGCTCTATACACTTTGTTCAAAAGTTTCTCAATTTTTTGTATCCCTTCCTAAAAAAAAGATTTGTCAAAGTAGGTATTTTTTGTGAGATAACTTTATCGTTGGAGTCAAATCTCTTTCCGCCGAGCTATTTCTTCAGGTTTGGAAACAAGAAATAGTCACTCGAGGCTGAATCCGGAGAATAGGGTGGATGAGGGAACAACTCGTAGCCTAATTCATGGATTTTTGCCATGGAAACTGCACATGTTTGCATTGTCCTGGTGGAAAAAAAAATTTTTCTTGGCCAAATGCGGTGGTTTTTTTTCAAATTCTCATTGAATCGATCCATTAAGTTAGCATTATACTCGCCATTGATTGTTTTACCCTTTTGAAGGTAGTCGATGTGGATTTTACCGCGTGAATCCCAAAAAACGGTCGCCATGACTTTATTGGCTTACAAACCCAATTGGCTTTGATAACTTTTTGAACATGACTGGAAATCTCATGCCACTAATGACGTCATTCCGGTTGACCATATCCGCTCGACAAATATATTTATAAAAAAATAAATACGGGACCAAATGTTAAAATATTCAAATTAGTTTCTTAAATTGGCCTAATCTGTAGTAAAAAAATATAAAAAAAATACCTTTTATTTTTTAACCAAAGCCAATTCACCCTGAGAAACTCACTGCCTTGACTAATTTTTGGTCTCTAGTGTTTTGTTGTGAATCCACGTTTCATCCACGGTTACGAAATGGTGCAAAAACTCGTCCATAAGTTGAACAACGCCAAACACTCCGCAAAGTTTGCACAAGAAATTCACTTTTTTCCATTTTTTCCACAAATCACGATTTAGTCTGCTATTAATGGCTATCAAATACAAACTAAATGACGCAGCTTGTTTAAATTTTGATAGGAGTCCACTGAAAGATGCTTGTTGACAGGAGCAGTGTTATCCTTTCAGTAAAGTCACCGGAAATATAGAAAGTCACGGACTTATTTACCCGCCCTAGAATAGAAAAAAAAGACCAATATACCAAATAAATTGTATAACTATAATCTAAATCATCTATTTGACGAGATCGATAAATCACGTAAGAAACTAGGTAACTAAACTGTAAAAATAGATTAAGTATGATAGATGATTTTCTATCTCAAATGCAATAAATTGGTAGGTGTGGGCAATAGCGTCGCTTAAGCAGTTAGCAACAAAATTCGTGTGCGCGCGTATCGCCCCTGCACGAACTAAACGTATGTTGTGACGGCGCGGCGTGCAAGCGATATTAACCTTAGGACGGTAGTACTTTATATCTATTCTGTGCCTTAGGAGTGGTTAAGCGACGCTGTTGCCCATGGTAGCAACTAACAATCAAGTAGAAGTCTAACCAAGCTGAATATCTCTTCTATTCATTCCGAAGACAACTATTCCGAAGAGCTGTGACTAAATTAATATTAAGACCTTAGATTTAGACAGATGACATCATAATTAAGATCGAACTCCTTATTTCTCGTCGTGCCACCAAATAGTTCCCCTGGTGGCACGAACAGGATTTTTCATTCCCTGCAGTACCACTGAATGTGGTACATACAGTGAAGATTACATCTAGTGTAGGAAATGAAGCGATCTTTTATATGGAGACCCCAACATTAAATCCTCAGTCGATGAAACTTTGCAGGGATGTAAATTATAGTATGAACTGAAAACTATTTAAAAATATCCAAAAACAAAAAATGATTTAGATAATTTAAATACTATGTTTCATATTTGATTGAATCACGCGTCACTTGGCGGAAGTCCCAAACTATTTTGAAAAATAGTAGATTATACAACAAGTGAAAAAATAGGGAATTTAGTTCGAGGGACTAAGTTGGATCCCGAGAGTAGCGAAGGATTCTAGAGTTGAATCCTGAGCGTAGCGAGGGATTCAAGAGTAGAATCCTGAGCGAAGCGAGGGATACAAAGGACCGAGATGAAATTTTTTTCACCAGTTGTGTACTCTACTTTTTACCATCGACTGCGAGAAAACAAATAGCAGTACTTATACCTATATAACTATAAGGCTCATAAGGAGGCTCAAGATCAGCCAGCGTGCAATGGAGAGAGCTATGCTCAGCGTTCCCCTGCGTGATTGCATCAGAAATAAATAGTACGTATTTATAGGTTATCAGATTTTGATATTTAGGTAGGAAATCGATAATATTTAAAACATTAGAAAAATTAAATAGTGAAATTAGAAATTTTGAAATTTTCTAATGAACTGTACGCGCGCAAGCTTTAGAAGTGTATTTGAAATTAGAAGTTTTCCATTACATAAAACAACCACGATAAGAGGGAGATTACATGATCAGTCAGTCTGGCATCAGTCCATGCCATCAATCTGTAGACTTTGAATATTTTCCAGACCTGATGATCGTACCCTGAAAAAAAGGACTGATGCCACAGACTGAACATCTAATCTCCCTATAATAGATAGACAAGAACCCAAAGCTAAGACACTAAAAAGAACCTATAGATAGAAAAGAACCCAAAGCTAAGACACTAAAAGAACCTAACTAAAATAGGCGGGATATTTTTTTTTGATTTAATTGTATAACTATGGCTTTATCTATGGAATAGCTCCATACTTTCAGGACGTTTTTTTGTACATAATTCATATGATGCGCGCTTGTTCCAAATTCAAAACAATTTTATTCACTCGGTGAATAAAAACGCGTTTTATTCACTGTTATCAATAAATAAGACGCATCTTTTTGAGTGGCGATGGTAAAAAGAAATATATGTAGCTTACTTCCGCAAACAATACATGTTGCAGGCGGTGCATGCGTTTGCGAAAGTAAGCTACATTATATTTCTTTTTAAAAAATATGTTTAATTTTTATGATACTTTATTTATCCACTTTATTTATCCAGCCAGTGGGAATGGGTCTGCTTCTGTCTGCTTGTATTAAGGGCGTCGTATATTAAAAATCTGTTTTATATTATCTGTATGTATGGCACTTCTTACTCAAAACAATATCATAATAACTTACCTTGTTTTGATTTATTTAATTGCAATATTTTTACTTTCTATAGTCAGTAGTTTTGTGAAAGGCCTATGAAATGCTTTTGGATATTAATTTTCAATTTGATGCCTTAACATGGGTAGTCTTAGTATGTCATGCTCTCTTTAATCATTTCTGCGGTGTTGTCGTGTGGGGCGGGTCGTTACGTTTCCTTAAAGATGGTTGAGCGAAGCGATGGCTGGTTTATGCGTCATGCTCGTGAATGGGTGCTGCCAGTGGGAATGGGTCTGCTTCTGACTACCTATCTTAACGCATATTGAATTGTATGTTTTTTTTCTTGTAACAGCCTAGACTGAATAATAACTTCCAACTTTGAATTTAGCTTGAACCCTGTAAATTGATTAAGAAATTTAAAATTCATTAAGTAATGATCTAATTAAATAATGTTGTTTATTTGTCCATCTTTGTTAATATAAAATCTGGAAACGATATACATATTTGTAAATATCGTTCCATTTGATAAAGCTGATAAGTTTTTTGCGCCCATTTTTTAACCGACTTCACAAAAAGGAGGAGGTTCTCAATTCGATTGTATACTTTTTTTTTTTTATAGTTGTTCGCGCATATCTTCGACATTTATGGACCGATTTTGATGATTCTTTTTTTGTTCGATTGAGTTTTCTTGCAAGATGGTCCCATTTAATTTTTATTTCAATCGGTTTAGTAGTTTTCAAAAAATCCTGAAAATAGTATGATTTTGCATCAACTACCTTGACGACTTTATTATTAATAAATCGAATTAGATGTTTCTTTTTGTTGGGAACGGGTACTTTTAGTGTAGTCTTTTTAACCGACTTCAAAAAAAAGAGGGTTCTCTCTCATGTAGTGTGGTACACAACGTCATCATCAGTGACGTATGAAGCTAACATTGTTTTTATTATAAATTAATATTCTATTTTCTTAGTTAAAGTAAACATGTAACATGTAATCGGATACTTTTATAAATAAGCTAAATGTCATTGTAAAACATTAACGTATTGACCTTTTGGGAATTACTATAAAAACCCTGTTTTTCTCTAAATAAATGTACAGTTAAGAATCGACTTTTCTTGTGTTATTACGTCTCCCGACGCCGCACATTGCATGGCGACCCTGCCAGTCCACTGCTTCTAGGCAGTGCTGGTGCCGTATGGGTTCCGAGCCTCAGAAATAGTCGCGGTACGCATTAACGGCGTGATATTTTTTTCTCTCTCAAAGACCGCGAGTAAAACTACATCTAATCATATTATGGGAGGACAGTCATCAAAGAACGAAGACAAAAAAGAAGAAATCATCATAGCACAGAATGGTGCAGGAAATAGTGCAGCACAAAATTAAGCAGAGAAGCACGTGCCATCCCTGGTATAAATAGTTGCTGTTTTGGTGGCAATAATGTCCGTCATATTCATTTACCTGGCCTGGAAGAAGACCAACAAGTGCCTTACAAAGAAGATTGAGCGCCAGGCGGTTGCAGTAGTGATGCGAAAACAGGATATGGTATAGAGCCAAGCGAAAAAAAAGAAGATGCGACGGAAATAGAAATTAAGAGGTAAAACTGGAATTATTTCATTGTTTATTAAGTTATTTAAAAAAAATTAATTGCAGGGATATTATGAATAATAATTGTCGAAGTATTTTTTTTTTCTCGAAAATTATGACAGGGATTAAAAACTATTTTGAGAAAATTACGAAGTTAATACCTATAAGACGATGTAAGAAAATTTGGTTATGTAAAAAAAAAAAAGTTGTACTTAATATAAAAATAACAGATACTTATAACAAAATATTAGCTTATTACGAAGAAGAAAAAGAGTAAAAATAATTTTAAATTAATTAATCAATGAGCTATGGATGGCTCAGAGGCCATCATAAACAAATTAATTGACGCGGCAGAATTATATTCAACAATGATTAAAACACGGATGCATAATTATTAATTTATTTTGTGTTAAAAAGAAGATTATCTCAAAATGCTAAGTTAAGATTATCAGGTACTTATAATAACGTGAAACAAATAGTTGATGAAATGAAAACGCATATCCTCTCTGAAAAGTCGAAAACCACATTAAAAAGAAATTACGATTAAACCGGGAAATAAGTCAATAGCTCAATTTGGTCAAGAAGTTGTAGGTCTTTTCGAAAACCATTTAACGCGAAAATCTATCTATAGTATTTTAAAACCTAAAAAAAAATCCTAATAAATAGTAGTTTCGCTCAAGGATTACGAAACAAAAGCTGAACACAAATTATGTCAGCACATGCTTATTCATCTTGTCACCTTTATTATTTTAAACCTTTTAAAAAAGAACGTATTGCAGAAAAGTAGGCAGGAATCCACAATTACAAACGTAAGTTTTTTTTTCTCTTTGTCTAAAACGAAAAAACTTTCTAGCAAAATAGGAGAAAATAGGCCGCGGTGTTTAATAATGTAAAAAAAAAATTCAGACGAAGTAGTAAAAAAAAATTAGACAACGTCAAATAAATGCCGCAATATAAAATGGAATTGCAGTACAATTTGCAATGAACGAGATATACGTATGGTAGATGCGTCACTTGTGACGTTTCATGACTATCAACAGGCGAGACCTTTCTATATTTTTCTATACGTAGTAGGTACTTACTTATCATTCTGTGGCCGAACGTCACATACCTACTATAGGAGATAAGAGATACATCTTACGGTACGATTTGTTTAAATCTAGAGAGCAAAACATAACAATCATAGCTGTGCACAATCGCTGGCTGTGCAGATAGATAATATAATCTATAACTAACTAAATAAGTAAAAAAAAAATGAAAGGAATTAAAATTAATCCTATAAAAATATCCTATTTATATTAATACCATGCATATTTGTTGAGTGAAACTAAGTTAATAAATAAGTCGAACAGACTATTTCAAGTTGGCTATTAGCAATCAAAATATTATTTCGAAACTACAGTTTAAAAAAAAAACGTGTAGGTAGTATAATCCTACTAAGTAATTTTGAAATAAAAACAATTGCTAGTTGGAAAATTACTGTTAATATTTAGCATACCTTTTTGAAGTTACAGTTATGTACTAAAAACGAGAAATTAAATTTATTACTTGTAGCATTGTTGGACAAAAAAAACTATTTAAGTGTAGTTAGTTGATGATAGAATAGGTACCAAATTGTTGGAGTCAATAACATCGTGTCGAGTATCGTAACATTTAAAATGACTTACAGAATTACGCAGTATTCATTATTATACTATGCTGAAGTAAAAAAAATAATTAGACTTTTTAAGAAAATAATTAGAAATGCTAATTTAGACATGGAAAAACTTAATGAATAAACATAAAAACATCGAAGTACATAGAAAACTATATGATTGGAAATGACGTACTATTTATGGAATTTTAAAAGTTAATAGGAATAATTAACAATTAATGATGAAATTTTATACGAAAATAAGCTTTGTGTAGCTGTATTAAAAATCTTTTTGTAACTTTAGGTTTGCAATTAGGAACAGCATGTTAAGACGAAAGTATAACTGGAAGTATGTGCTTATGTGTGGTTTTCGAATGAAGTTTTGAGTAAGAATATCACAGAAGTATGGGAATCATATGGTTTATAAGGTTTCACATGCGATTGGACTGATCACCCAAGAACAATGAAATACTTATTTACCCTATATTCATATCAGGAATGATAGTTGTTAATAAAGTTTGGATGTGAAACGTGTGGAATGTATACAAAGCTAAAATAAAGGATTAAATAAATAAAATCGGTACACATAAAGTAAGAGTACTTGGCAGGTCCTACAGATTTATCAAGTGTGGACGAGTTTCCCCTTCGAAACTGTTGGGACCAGTAGATGCCAATTCATGACACTATATAAATAAATATGGTACACGGAGGGTCGATCCTTTATTTCGATCATGGTGCGGACGAGTTTTCCACAGTGTGAAATTTTGAAGTCCAAAGGGCACTTAAAAGATGGCCTCCGATATAAGGTTGTGCGCGCAGCCCAAATGGCACGAGGTGTCCATTTATTATTATGTTAGTCGACTATAAAAAAAAAAATTATTTTTTGTACCATTAATAATTAAATAAAATGAAAGTACGCCGGCGCCGGGCGAATAATGTGTTATATGAATCATGTGTTATATGAAGTACCTATACTTGTGTGATGTGTGTACCGATACTACCGATTCTACCAATGGTAATTATGATAAATATACGACGCGACGCGTCTTAGTGCAAGAACTTATTACAAAGTGAGAAGAATTGAATTATAAGAAAAGGTGGAAACGAAAGTATATTTGAAATAAATGGACAAAATAATGTACCGGTCCATCAAAATGCGATCCATCAAAATGCGATCCGTCAAAATATGGTCCAGTAAAATGCGGTCCGTCGAAATGAAATCCGTCGAAATCTGTCGAATCCGTCGACAAATATGTCTAATGAATTATTGACAAGGACGAGTAAAAAAAAAATTAAAGTAATATCAAACGACATTCTTATATCACTTACGAATGGCCACGTAAGGAAATAAAAATATTTTGTTTAGGACTAAAAAACATATTTAAATGTTTAATAACTATTTTAACAAGGTATCCAGTGTATACCTACTAAGCGAAGGAACCAATGACTATGCCAACAACAGCTGAAACAGCTTATAAAAATATATAATTGTATTTATGAAAGAAGTAGAACCAGTAGAGAGGCATGTTTGTAATCATGTTAATGATAATGAGAATTTAGGACAAGCAAAGGCATTTTTATAAAATGATATGAAATATAATGGAATAATGTTAAAATATTGAGAAATATGAAAGAATTAAAGTTTGTAGATGATGATCGTATTGAAAAATTGTTACATAGAAGTATATAATAAAGCTAGTTTTAAAAAGTTTTTTTTTTATATAAACGTTGGATAGTTAATATGAGATAGAAAATAAAGTACTTATTTTTTAAATTATATCCAAAAGTAGCATACTTTTTATATATGTAAGAAAAAAAAATGAAAAAAAATATATTTATCTATCATTTATTAAGTCAGTTAATAAGTGACTATAGCTTACTTATATGATTGTACTCATTTTTCTTAGTGTTATAAAGAAGGAATGTGCAAAGTTGAATTATTTATTTAGTTTTAGAAATGTGTGTTTAAAATATATTATTTCTAACAGCTCTTCACATAATGTTATGTTTGTGACAAATATAAACTTATTTTTATAATATTTCAGATAAAATGTATTAATTACGTTAGTGTTAAGAAAAATATACCTATATATTCAGGTAAAGAATTAGTAGTAATAGTACACAAAAGTAATAGGACAAAAAAAAATTGTCAATTACACACACATCTCACATATTGGTCATGATGATTTGACGTTATCAAATGGTTCGAATTTGTAAGAAAAAAAAATCACTATGGTGAAGTGAGAATAGAGAACGAATTTCTAACAAGATTTCTTTCTTCCGATATGATGATTACTAAGCGGACAATTCGCAAGTGCTAATATGTAAGAAATTAATTAAACAGAAAGACAGAAAATTGTAATAAGATCCCAATAATAACAGCAAATACCTATGCCCAAAAAAGGGTTGACTGTATCTGATGAACTGGATTATGTTATAAACTTATAAGTAATAGGCAAGATGACCATACATTAATTTATATGTAACAGTACATTCTTAGAATATAAACAATTGTTTGTTATTTTAAGTAAGGATGATTTGTATTACGTGTAACAATGTATAGTTTAATATTGATATTTAACTAAGTAGTTATGATATGTTTAACAAAAAATTACAGATTCTTAATTTTTGTCAAAAAAAAAAGGGGAAAGGTGTAGTGTGGTACACAACGTCATCATCAGTGACGTATGAAGCTAACATTGTTTTTATTATAAATTAATATTCTATTTTCTTAGTTAAAGTAAACATGTAACATGTAATCGGATACTTTTATAAATAAGCTAAATGTCATTGTAAAACATTAACGTATTGACCTTTTGGGAATTACTATAAAAACCCTGTTTTTCTCTAAATAAATGTACAGTTAAGAATCGACTTTTCTTGTGTTATTACGTCTCCCGACGCCGCACATTGCACTCAGTTTGACCTGTATGAATGTATGTTTCGCCGCGAATATCTCACGTTTGACTGAGCGAATTTTTCTACGAAATAATATACCTACACTACCTAATAGAGAAGGTACTTACACTAAAAATGAAAAAATAAAAAATTGTTTCAAAAAACAAAAAACCGACTTCAAAAAACCTGCCTCGAAAAAGCAAGAAATAATATTCAAATCATTAGATCAAATCAAAAAAAATCAAATCATATAATGCGTATTATCATTGTTATAATAACAAGACGTCTATTGAAGTCGGGTAGGGCTTTTAGAATAAAAAAAGGAAGTGGTACTCCAGCCCCACCCGACTTCAATAGACGTCTTGTTATTATAACAATGATAATACGCATTATATGATTTGATTTTTTTTGATTTGATCTAATGATTTGAATATTATTTCTTGCTTTTTCGAGGCAGGTTTTTTGAAGTCGGTTTTTTGTTTTTTGAAACAATTTTCTTGTCAGCTAAAAGACGTCATAATGGGTGGTAGGGTAAAAGAATTGACGATTTAAAAACGCTTATTATGTGACCTTATTTAAATAAAGAATATTTCACTTTCACTTTCACTTTCATCATATTGTAAAGTTTCGTCTACTGAGGATTTTGGGGTCCACTACCTTCCTTACCTACACTAATCTCTTAGAACAAGAATTAGTCACTGAAGATTTTTACTAAACCTGTGCTTTTGTATCAATGAAACACTAAACCTCTTGATATTTTGTTTTTGAAGTAGAAAGGTATAAGAAAATATTTCCGCTATAAGATAAAATATTTATATTGAATCTATATCGTAACGATACATTTCGATGCGTAACGTATCCTTATTTCCATATCAAAGAATAAACAACAGACGTTGTTAAAATAACTCAAGGCAATTTTTCTCTTGCGAGAGCTGAAAAACAAAGAAATATAATTTAATTTTCTCTCTTTATTAAGAACAAAAGGACAATATGTACTAAGAGATATTTTATTTGGGATAATCACATAATATCCGAATTCATAAGAAAATTTTAAGTCCTAACTAAAACAAACTAATACTAGTGGCTCCGTGAGCTGTAGACCTCGCGATAAAATAAAATAAAATGTCGCCATGAAGTTTTCAAAACACACAGTAGGTACGTGAGTATTCGCAGCTAGATGGTGCTTCTAATTTTGATCATTTTTCAAAATGGTTGAATATTTTTTATAAATTTGGAAAAATTGCCTGCTTGCCTATGCTTGACTAAACAGTTATATATAATTATCGAACTTACTCACAGAATTTCACCAGAATCGGTTGAGAAATGCGACCTGTAGAGGAGATCAAACTGCCGGAAAGCTGGACTGAAATATGTTTTTTTACATATCTCCGTCATTTTAATAAATTTCGAAAAATTGCCTCGACAAAAAATTTCTATATATTTATCAAATCTGCTAACAAATTTCACCGGGATCGGTTGAGAAATGCGACCTGTAGAGGAGAACAGACAGCACTGGAAAGCCGGACTGTGTATTTTTAACATTTCTCCGTCATTTAGAAAAATTTCAAAAAACTGGCGTGACAAAAAATTTTATATTATTTTCAAATCTGGTCATAAAATTTCACCGGGATCGGTTGAAAAATGCGACCTGTAAAGGAGAACAGACAGCGCCGGAAATCCGGACTGAAATATGATTTTTTTACATTATCTCCGCCATTTAAAAATAATAAAAACTGGCTTGACAAAAAAATATATACAATTTTCAAATCTGCTTACAAAATTTCACGAGAATCGGTTGAGAAATGCGACTTGTAGAGGAAAACAGACAGTACTGGAAAGCCGACTGAAATATGTATTTTTAACATTTCTCTGTCATTTTGAAAAATTTCAAAAAACTAGCGCGATTAAAAAAAAATATATTATTTTCGAACCTGCTCACAAAATTTCACGAGAATCGGTTGAGAAATGCGACCTGTAGAGGAGAACATACAGCGCTGGAAAACCGGACTGAAATAGGTTTTTTTAACATATCTCCGCTATTATGAAAAATTTCAAAAAAAAATAGTTTGGTGAAAAAATTCTACATTATTTTTAAACCTGCTTACAAAATTTTACTAGAATCGGTTGAAAAATGCGACCTGTAGAGGAAAACAGGCAGAGCTGGAAAATGGACTGAAATCTGTTTTTTTAACATATCTCCGCCATTTTAAAAAAATTCAAAAAACTGGCTCAACAAAAAAATTATATATAATTTTCAAACCTGCTCACAAAATTTCACAAGAATCGGTTGAGAAATGCGACCTATAGGCTAGAACAGACAGCCGGAAATACGAAAGAATTTTTGCCCAAGTTGAAGCAGAGACGCTTCGCTCGCACTTCGTGCTCGCTCGGTCAATAAATCGGAAACAATTACGAACTTTCTAGTATTAAATTAAACATAATATTTTACATTTTATGACAATTTTATTATACTAGTAGCTCCGTGAGCTGTAAACCTCGCGTTAAAAAATAACTCAAATTGTAAGTTGTTTAAAAATAATTTGGTATATTAAGTAGAAGCGCCATCTAGCTGCAAATATACCAAATATATTTGCAGCTAGATGGCGCTTCTAATTTTGAAATCTTTTCGAAATGTTGGAATTATTTATTTTTTGGATAAATTTCGAAAAACTGGCTCGTTTAAACCATATAATTATCAAACCTGCTCACAAAATTTCACGAGAATCGGTTGAGAAATGCGACCTGTAGAAGAGAACATACGGAAAGCCGGAAGAGCATAAATACGAATTTTTGCTCAAGCTAAAGCAGAGACGCTTCGCTTGCGTTTCGCGCTCGCTTGGTCAAACCGACATAATACAACATAATACAACGCTTTTAATACAATCTCAGAACTTTCGAACGGAAATCAACATTAATGGAAACCAGGCTATCCGAAATAAATGCCTCATACTGCAATCCCAGATTCACCCTGGGGGTGTCACAAAATATAAAGTAGACAGAGCAGTTTAACAAATTCTTGTTTGGCCCAGCTCAACATTAGTTAGGAACAGCCTACAGATCAGTTTCCATCATGTGGCCAAACTTCATCACGACTTGTAACTCCCAATTTTTTTTGTATAGAGGTTCATACCTACTGGAGGAATTGCTCGGAACAGATATTAGGAACAAGCAATTTCTCTAGTTAGTGCTACAGTACATATATCTTGAAATCGGGTGGGGATTGCGCGGAACGCGTATTTTGGGCATGTGTAGCGGTGAGGGGCGCGGGCGGCGGGAGAGGGGCGCGCGCTATTGGTCGCTCACAAGAGCACATGCGCGAACTTATCCCCACTACGTCGAAAAAATTTCAAGATACATGCCTCGTACTGTACCTACACTAACTACTACAGACAAGCAGTTCCCAGGAATTCCAGGCAACAAAACAAATGACGAAATGACAATTTGGTTTACTAAAATCAACGAAATAAGAACTATGGAAATGTAATTCTGCTCAAAAAATAGGAGTCACCACGCAAACTACAACCGAGTGGGCGGGGCTAAAAAGTACAACCGAAGCACTATTTAGTCATGTCTGCCAAGCGCTCGGTGACAGTCATTAGCGTTCTTACAAAAAAATTTGCATAAAAGTGGTAAAAAATGACGTCATGTGTGGTCAAGTGGTGTAAAAGACCAACAGAAGGCAGCAAAAAAAATACGGACATATCATATCATTGGTAAGTTAAATATTTTTCGTTATTTAGAAATATCTATGAGCGTATAAATACAAACTATGGTCGCTATTATGCAACAAGTGTTCACTCGCTTTGTGGGGCAGTCAAATCTTCACACTCACTGCTATCACACATTTTTAAACAAGAATAAAACTCTCCCATTAAAAATCGCCATATCATATCGTGTTTTGGTGGTCATGCTAGGGGGCTGAGACACAGGCCGCGTTCCGATTCACGCCAATAGTGCTCTCGATAGGTACTAGGCATTGATTCGGACCGCTTGTGAGAGCACTAACGCCGCTAACGTTGGATGATTTTTGACAACGTTATTACGTTACCTCAAAAGGGGGTAATCTCGGTAAAGTAAATTTTTATGAATCAAGTTCCTACACTCTGACCAATTATTTACCTACCTACCAATTTATAAACCATCAAAGCTTAAAAATAGGTAGGTACTTAACTAAATAGGTTGGTTCAAAATTTGTATTGCTTTTATAAGTGAAAAATAAAAATAAAACGACGTATTAATACGTTGTTCTTTATCAGTCACACCACACCTCTAGAAGACATATTAAGACGTACAATTATGTTAATTATCTACATAATATATCTCTCGGCTGTGATAATATATGATGATAGGTAGGTACTTACATGTTTGAAACAATATCTATCTAGAATACATTGTCTTTTATTAAGCTTACCTATTTTAAATCCTTCTTGAAATGAAGTATCTTACCTATTTGTGATAAAATATATGATCATCATTCATCAATATCATCATTTTATATTTTTTATAAAATAATATAGGTACCTAACAATAAAATCATCACAGCCGAAAGACGTCTACTGCTGACATAGGTCCCCTTTAGTTTTCTTGACTTGCAGCCAGCGTATTCGATCGGTCTTTACCAAGTTGTCTGTCTACCTAATAAAACAAACATTATACCTAACTAATAATAATGTACTAGCCATCAAATTTCATAAAATAATTAAATGATGCCACCCGCCGCCGGCCGTAGTGCCCGTTGTAGGTTCGGTGTACTGACTGGATTCTACATTACACCGTCCTTGCTTTAATGACAAAGGCACGACAACGGCCCAATGAGTGACATGACGCGAGCCAAATATCCAATCATGTTTGATCTGCGTACAAACTCCAGCCAATAGAAAACAGTATATGCGTCCGAATACAACCTAATACCGATTATGCGTACATTGCAATAAGGTTTGTTTTTGCTTGTTTATTTTTGAGTTTGCGGCCTTTTGTGTTACAGAGTATGGTGAAGGTGCCATTTTTTAAGCAATATTTGTTAGGAGTTAGGCTTCCTTAGTTCTTATTTCGTTGACTAAAATTCTTGGTTTGATCAGTAGGTATATTTTCTATTTTCAAATTGGTTGACGCAATGGATACAAAATTGCCCTCAGTGTCACGTGGTCATCTTCCTAATGTGTCTTCTTCCCAAAGTCTTCACTTTCCTAAGTGGTCAGTTTCCTAAGTAGCCTCTTCTTAGTATCTTTCCTAAGTAGTCTCTTTCCTAAGTGGTCACATTCCTAACTAGTCATTTTCCTAACTGGTCACTTTCCTTTCTGTATGTACGTAATCTACATTTTGCGATTAGCAGTAGCAGGCTTTGCAAGTGGAGAAAAAAAGAACAAGAAGAAGAAAAAATGGTGACCACTTAGGAAAGTGACGACTTTGGGAAGAAGACAACATTAGGATCATGACCACGAAACGCTGAGGGCAAAATTGTCATGGTAAATTGAAAATTGACACGTTTTGTGCCGGGGCTTGATATGTAGCTGCGACAGTTGTCTGGCGATTAAAAATTAAGCAGAGAGCACTTCGTCAAAATTACTAGGACCGCCTCGTCATATTGATACTTCTCAGACAACACCAAAGATAAAACGAAAATTACTTCTCAAATCGTTCAAGTGCCGGAACAAAGATTTCATCTGAAAACTTTTTAAAAGATAAAAGAACGAAAATGTTTCTAACTTTCAACTTTCCATACCATTCGCGCTGATGAAAAGTTAAGAATTTTCGGCTTGAGTTATTGTAGGTATTAGAATACTTACCTACTTATTTCAAACCGCCTTGTCTTTTTTTATATTGCCCTTGCTGGGATCACACATATTCTGGATCTCAATATCGAATTTAACATCATATTCTAGGGGGTATGCCTTAAACTTTTGTCATTATTTTGTTCACTTGCAAAATTTTCTCAACTTAAAACAAACTGAAAAGTTTTAAAAAGTTTGCTGGCACATTAGCGCTTGATAGTTTTGAAGAAACATTAAATTAGTCTTATAAATGAAAAGTTGGTTCATTAGTTGCTCGGTTTTACGAGACAATTAATTTCAAATATACTTAGATACACCGAGGGTTCCGTAAAAAAATCTGTTTTTAGTATTTGTTGTTATAGCGGCAACAGAAATACATCATTTGTGAAAATTTCAACTGTCTAGCTATCACGGTTCATGAGATACAGCCTGGTGACAGACAGACGGACAGTGTGGTGTAGTCTTAGTAATATGGTCCCGTTTTTAACTTTTGGCTACGGAACCTTAAAAATGATTAAATAGGTAATGTATAACAACATCCTAATTAAAAGTTTCTGGACGGCACAGAAAAAATAAGAAATAACTTGCAAAATGGGTCTCTCGGGCCTCGGGACGACAAGTACCGTGAATAAGTGGGCATGCTCTTGAATTAACTAATGATTTTAACTTGCTTGTAGGATTGGCAAATGCTGAAGGTATTAGCAAAGAACAGAATACTATAGCAGTGTATTATCATGAATTAGCGGTTGTTTACTAGCACTCGCACGCTCCTACCTACATCGCATCGTAGGCGAACGAATGTTGTAAGGCGTGATGCAATCCACATATTATTATAAATAATGTCAATGTTAATAGTTTTTATGGGTAATAGAATTAATTACCCATTAAAGTAATTAATTCATTTATACAGTATTGAGTTATTTGCAGAATTTATTTTTAGTCCAGTGTTATGCCATCCGTTTGAGTTGGTCAAAAAAAGTGATTAAAATGATCTATGTGAAATACAAGGTCCCTTAGCTGTTGTAAGATATGTCTAATTTTTGAGTTCTGTGAAAATGATATTGTGAACTGTTATTTTATTAAATTTTTCAATATCATTTTATGTCTTTTGGTATGTGTCTCGTTAGTCCGACAGATGCTCTTGTAGATGTTATAACTAAAGGCCGGATTTGCGATGGCAGGAATACAAACTTGCTAGTGATTACCAAATTATCGTAAATGTTTTTATATATCGATGTTTTGAAAATATTTTTGAAGTGGAACTTCTTTGATCGCGTCTGTATTTATTTTTTGTATTTTACCAAGGAGGATGTATTTCTTAAAATTTTACATTCTACTTCACTCACTTTGACTTTGCTATCTTTGCATCAAGAAAAACTGCAGTGAATTTTATTATTTATACATTTCACGATTTTCACTTTTCTTAATGTAGGTAGGTAATTTCTACTATTTCCGACAGTAAGTCTATATATCACGTTACATAGTTATAATTTTTTTATCGATAAATTACACAAGTAGATAATCAAGTTATCCACGCACTATTAAACGTCATTTTATTCGTGCTACCGCAAATCCGGGGTCTGGTTATAACACTTTTTTCACATAAAGGCAATTTACAAGCCTAATTACCTAATTATAATACAATGTGTGAAAAGTTACAGACATTTTGATATCAAGATCGTGTCAAGAACACAGGAAAAAACCACTTTCCTCTATAGTAATGAAACAAAAAGTTATTCTACGATAATTATTATTTCAAGACTCATTAGTGTAGGAAATGAAGCGATCTTTTGTGTTGAGAATCCAACATTAAATCCTCAGTCGATGAAATTTTGCAGGGATGTAATAGTATGAACCATAACCTATGTACAAAAAAGCCAAAAAAAAAAACGATTTGGATAATTTAAAAAATATGTTTAATTTATGATAATTTATCATACTGTAAAGTTTCGTCTACTAGGGATTTACTGTGGGAGTCTACTATCTTCCTTTCCTACACTACAAGAAGAAGAATAAAAAAATACTGCATCGTTAATGATTAAAAAAAAATCAGTGGATTATTTAAAATATTTTAAGTATTATTGTACACCATGAATTTTACTTTTAAATTATATCAACAATTTGAATTTCATATAATATGGATGAAGCATCTCCTTTTCGCTGTAAATTGAATGTACTCGCAGGAAATTAAAGTGCCTCTGTGGCGACAACCCGTGTCGTCTCGGTCGGTATCTAGGTAGGCCCAGAGCTGACTTGGCGTTTGCACGCTTTAGGCCAAAAAAATTAATGTAAAATCAATTCTCGTGACCGAAAAGTTAGATATTTATTGTGTCACCTATGTAATTTCACGACTCCTAAATATGAATGAATTACTATGAAAGCAGTGAGAGGTAGTACTATGAAAAATATACAGGTTATTAGGTACCTATATAAGGTGTTAGTTAGGTACCTATATAAGGTGGAATGTGATGATACTTCATACTTTCTCCAAGGAACATAGGTCGAAAAACTAATATTTTTTCGCCTTTCTATAAGTCGGTCAGCTGACCAATACATTAAGTATATTTTTTTTCGTTTTTCGGCCTATGTTCCTTGGAGAAATTTGTTTAGTTTAAGTAACACTATCCCTGTTTGAGTATCATCAGCACACATAATTTGGTTCCACCTTATATAGTTAATATCTGTCTCATGTTACGGGATCATTTTCCAATCTATCTAGATATCGCTACACAGTTCCGATCAAAGTGAAGATCATTGTTTTTCAACTTGGCAGGATCGTGACTCGCAAACAGTAGAGAAGCAATATGCCTTTTTCTTTAAGTTTAGAGGATCAATGTTTTATAAACTTCCGTAGACTACTTTCGTTTCCTCGGTGTTCGTACTTTGAACACAATTTAAATATTGTAATGAGTGTGCTTCATTAATGGAAATTTTCTTAGTAAACAGTTTATTCTTTTCTTCTAAGTCAAATTAAAAAAAATCGGGTTGCACTCCGGGAGTGCCGGCAGAAGTGAAAACTTGAATATTAACGTTGTGCATATTTGATATTTTGAAATGGTTAGGGAATAATTTTGCACGAATTGGCTTTGGTTAAAAAATAAAAGGTATTTTTTTTATATTTTTTTACTACAGATTAGGCCAATTTAAGAAACTAATTTGAATATTTTAACATTTGGTCCCGTATTTATTTTTTTATAAATATATTTGTCGAGCGGATATGGTCAACCGGAATGACGTCATTAGTGGCATGAAAGTTTAAGAAGAAAACCTTTGCCATCTACTTATAGAAAAAGAAAGGCCAAGTGTTATTAACTGTCATAATGACTTTATGGTTGTTTGTAAACAAATAAGTTATAGTTAATATTTCTTCTATTTTATTCATTTAATCCAGTTGTGACGGTTCTAGCCTACCTTCTTAATTTGCCGCAATAATTTTTGAGGTGGTAAAATTATAATAAAAATGCTTACCAGTGGAAACTCTGCTGAAAAACTTTGTAAAAACTGACACGCCCAATCTACCCAAATTGCGAAATGTATTGTATGTATTGTGTCTATTTTGGATGTAGGCTACATGGATGAAATTGTAACGATTGCTTGTGGGCTGATAAATTTGCAGGATAACATAATAAACATTGTGAAAATATGTGCATACTTTATTTCTATTTACAAACATTTAATAGTAGGGATGTGGAAAAAATTACGAGATAAGTTCATCGATATTTTTCGGGCGATATTAAATACTCTGATATATCGTTAGATGTTTTTACAATAATTTTTCCAAAACAGTTTTTTGGTAATTACGTATGGATTCTAATAGTCGACACTATTTTGTCACTGGAGCATTTTGATTTTTTCCAACTTTGAGTCTTAAAAATCATCGTAAAATTCGTCAAATCGAGCCAAAATTTCGCGTAGGGGTTTATTTTGCTATTTTTTATGTTTTACAATGCCTTAAAATTAGAATCCATTACTAAGTCATCGTCCCATTTCATCCCATTTTTTTCTGAGAAATATTACCTATATCGATATTTTTTCACTTCCACCTTCCACCATCCCTAATGCCAAGTTCATTGTCAAAATTGTCTTTGCACTTTTTTCTTTTTTTTATTATGGCTGGGAGATCTGTATGTGATGACGTCATATGAAGGTCATTTGAAGGTTAAAGCTTTTTATTGAATATTATAAATATCTTTAAAAATATAGACTTATTTTTAAATTTAATTACACTGAGAAAAACGGGCTACTTAAAATTGGCAAATTTGTAATGCACTGGCAGCCAGATACGTATAATGTGCTTTTCACATGAAATAAATAAGAGCCATACTTATAATGAAACGACACCATGTTCAGTAAGTATGCGGCATAATGCCCTGTAAAGACAATGTAAACGAGTTACTTGTAATGAGGCCGAATCCTTAATACGTAAGCCGCATCATGAAATTACTGTGCCCGCACTGTTAACGTTTACGTATGCGGTTTAATGATGCCGCATATGTATTAACAGAGCAGCATACGTAATTTACTTAACCCGCAACAGGAAATATGTATGCGCTATACGTACGAAGGTATACAGCCGCATTATTTCAGTATCCAGGCTCTTTACAACAGTAACTGGTTGCCAAATCATTGTACTGACTCCGTCTCATTAAGTAATGGTCCGGGTTACGTACATAATGTACGAGCAGGGTCGGAGATATGCCGATACATTTTACGTACACGGGATAATTAATAATGTCTCCGCCTACATAATCATTTACGTATCCTGGCTCATTTTACGAACTCCGTTTACTTACTGGCAGTGTTTGGTACATAGAATCTTTATGACGTCAGCCGCATCATGAAATTACTGTGGCGCACTCTTTACATTTACGTATGCGGTTTAATGATTCCGCACAGAGCAGCATACATAATTTACTTAACCCGTTACATAAAATATGTATCCGCTATACGTACGAAATTATACAGTCGCATTATTTCAGTATCCAGGCTCTTTATAACAGTAACTGGTTGCCAAATCATTGTACTGTCTCTGTTTCATTAAGTAATGGTCCCGGTTACGTCCATAATGTACAAGCAGGGTCGGAGATATGCCGATACATTTTACGTACACGGGATAATTAATAATGTCTCCGTCTACATTATCAGGTATTACGTATCCTGGCTCATTTTACCAACGCCGTTTACTTACTGACTGTGTTTGGTACGTAGAATCTTTATGACGTCAGCCGCATCATTAAATTACTGTGGCGCATTATTTACAGTTACGTATGCGGCTTAATGATTCTGCACGGAGCAGCATACGTAATTTACTTAACCCGTAACATAAAATATGTATGCGCTATACGTACGAATAATTAAACAGCTGCATTATTTCAGTATCCAGGCTCTTTATAATAGTAACTGGTTGCTAAATCATTGTACTGTCTCTGTCTCATTAAGTAATGGTTCCGGTTACGTACATAATGTACGAGCAGGGTCGGAGATATGCCGATACATTTTACGTACACGGGATAATTAATAATGTCTCCGTCTACATCATCAGTTTTTACGTATCCTGGCTCATTTTACGAACTCCGTTTACTTACTGACTGTGTTTGGTACGTAGAATCTTTATGACGTCAGCCGCATCATTAAATTACTGTGGCGCATTATTTACAGTTACGTATGCGGCTTAATGATTCTGCACGGAGCAGCATACGTAATTTACTTAACCCGTAACATAAAATATGTATCCGCTATACGTACGAATAGTTATACAGCTGCATTATTTCAGTATCCAGGCTCTTTATAACAGTAACTGGTTGCCAAATCATTGTACTGTCCCTGTCTCATTAAGTAATGGTCCCGGTTACGTACATAATGTAAGAGCAGGGTCGGAGATATGCCGATACATTTTACGTACACGGGATAATTAATAATGTCTCCGTCTACATCATCAGTTATTACGTATCCTGGCTCATTTTACGAACTCCGTTTACTTACTGACTGTGTTTGGTACGTAGAATCTTTATGACGTCAGCCGCATCATTAAATTACTGTGGCGCATTATTTACAGTTACGTATGCGGCTTAATGATTCTGCACGGAGCAGCATACGTAATTTACTTAACCCGTAACATAAAATATGTATGCGCTATACGTACGAATAGTAATACAGCTGCATTATTTCAGTATCCAGGCTCTTTATAACAGTAACTGGTTGCTAAATCATTGTACTGTCTCTGTCTCATTAAGTAATGGTTCCGGTTACGTACATAATGTACGAGCAGGGTCGGAGATATGCCGTTACATTTTACGTACACGGGATAATAAATAATGTCTCCGTCTACATCATCAGTTATTACGTATCCTGGCTCATTTTACGAACTCCGTTCACTTACTTACTGTGTTTGGTACGTAGAATCTTTATGACGTCAGCCGCATCATTAAATTACTGTGGCGCACTCTTTACATTTACGTATGCGGCTTAATGATTCTGCACGGAGCAGCATACGTAATTTACTTAACCCGTAACATAAAATATGTATGCGCTATACGTACGAATAGTTATACAGCTGCATTATTTCAGTATCCAGGCTCTTTATAACAGTTACTGGTTACCAAATCATTGTACTGTCTCTGTCTCATTAAGTAATGGTTCCGGTTACATTTTTGTTTTTAGGCCGATTTTGATGAAACTCGGTTTTCTGGTACTATTATACAAGAAAGCTTGGGAAAAAAATGTGAACAAAATGAAGTTGTGAATAAATGATTTATTTATTTATTATTATTATTATTATTATTATTATCTATTTTTTATATCTTATTATTGCGTTGCTGTTTTCTGTCAAAATAGTACCAAAAATCGGCTCACGAACAAAAAAGTTAACAGCCATATTGGACTTTTCAATATTTTCAACATTGCGTTGCTGTTTTCTCTTTATAATAGTTCTGAAAACCATGTTTCATGGAAATCAGCCCACAAACAAAAGAATTGGCCGCCATCTTGGATTTTTCAATATTTCGAAATTTGCGTTGTTATTTCTTTGTCAAAATTGTACTATAAACTGAGTTTCATCGAAATCAGCCCAAAAACAAAAAAGCTGGCCGCCGTCTTGGATATTTCTATTATTTTTAACATTGCGTTGTTATTTCCTTGTTAAAATCATACAAAAAACCAAGTTTAATCGAAATCGACCTAAAAACAAAAAAATGGCCGCTATCTTGGATTTTTATATATTTAATATTGTGATGCTGTTTACTTGCCAATATAGTACCAAAGACCGAGTTTCATCGAAATCGGCCCAAAAACAAAAATGTTGGCCGCTGTCTTTGCTTTTTTTTCAATTTTAAACATTGCGTTGCTGTTTTCTTGTCAAAATAGTACCAAAATGCGAGTTTCATCGAAATCGGCCGACAAACAAAAAGTTGACCGCCATCTTGAATTTTTAAATTTTTAACATTGCGTTGTTATTTGCCTTGTTAAAATACCACCATTAACGGGAGTTTCATCGAAATCGGCCGAAAAACAAAGAAGTTGGCCGCCATCTTGGATTTTTTTATATTTTTAACATTGCTTTGTTATTGCCTTGTTAAAATAACACCATTAACGAAGTTTCATCGAAATCGGCCTAAAAACAAAAAAGTTGGCCGCCATCTTGGATTTTTATATGTTTAACATTGCGTTGCTGTTTTCTTGTCGAAATAGTATCAAAAATCGAGTTAAATCAAAATCGGCCCACAAACAAAAAAGTTGGCCACCATCTTGGATTTTTTATATTTTTAACATTGCGTTGTTATTGCCTTGTTAAAATAACACCATTAACGAAGTTTCATCGAAATCGGCCGAAAAACAAAAAAGTTGGCCGCCATCTTGGATTTTTATAGGTTTAACATTGCGTTGCTGTTTTCTTGTCGAAATAGTATCAAAAATCGAGTTTCATCAAAATCGGCCCACAAACAAAAAAGTTGGCCACCATCTTGGATTTTTTATATTTTTAACATTGCGTTGTTATTGCCGTGTTAAATTAACACCATTAACAAAGTTTCATCGAAATCGGCCCAAAAACAAAAAAGTTGGCCGCCATTTTGGATTTTTTTACATTTTTAACATTGCCTTGTTATTGCCTTGTTAAAATAACACCATGAAACAAGTTTCATCGAAATCGGCCCAAAAACAAAAAAGTTGGCCGCCATCTTGGATTTTCATATTTTTTACCTTGCGTTGCTGTTTTCTTGTCTATATAGTATCAAAAATCGAGTTTCATCGAAATCGGCCCAAAACCAAAAAAGTTGGCCGCCATCTTGGATTTTTTTACGTTTTAACATTGCTTTGTTATTGCCTTGTTAAAATAACACCATTAACAAGTTTCATCGAAATCGGCCGAAAAACAAAGAAGTTGGCCGCCATCTTGGATTTTTTTATATTTTTAACATTGCGTTGTTATTGCCTTGTTAAAATAACACCATAAACTAAGTTTCATCTTAATCGGCCAAAAGACAAAAAAGTTGGCCGCATCTTGGATTTTTATATTTTTAGCATTGCTTTGCTGTTTTTTTGTCAAAATGGTAACAAAAACCGAGTTTCATCGAAATCGGCCCAAAAACAAAAAAGTTGGCCGCCATCTTGGTTTTTTTTACATTTTTAACATTGCCTTGTTATTGCCTTGTTAAAATAACACCATGAAACAAGTTTCATCAAAATCGGCCTAAAAACAAAAAAAGTTGGCCGCCATCTTGGATTTTCATATTTTTTACCTTGCGTTGCTGTTTTCTTGTCTAAATAGAATCAAAAATCGAGTTTCATCGAAATCGGCCGAAAAACAAAGAAGTTGGCCGCCATCTTGGATTTTTTTACATTTTTAACATTGCTTTGTTATTGCCTTGTTAAAATAACACCATAAACTAAGTTTCATCTTAATCGGCCAAAAGACACAAAAGTTAGCCGCCAACTTGGATTTTCATATTTTTTACCTTGCGTTGCTGTTTTGTTGTCTATATAGTATCAAAAATCGAGTTTCATCGAAATCTGCCCAAAAACAAAAAAGTTGGCCGCCATCTTGGATTTTTTGTACATTTTTAACATTGCCTTGTTATTGCCTTGTTAAAATAACACCATGAAACAAGTTTCATCGAAATCGGCCCGAAAACAAAAAAGTTGGCCGCCATCTCGGATTTTCATATTTTTTACCTTGCGTTGCTGTTTTCTTGTCTATATAGTATCAAAAATCGAGTTTCATCGAAATCGGGCCAAAAACAAAAAAGTTGGCCGCCATCTTGGATTTTTTACATTTTTAACATTGCTTTGTTATTGCCTTGTTAAAATAACACCATTAACGAGTTTCATCGAAATCGGCCCACAAACAAAAAAGTTGGCCGTCATCTTGGATTTTTATATTTTTAACATTGCGTTGTTATTGCCTTGTTAAATTAACACCAGAAACCAAGTTTTATCGAAATCAGCCGAAAGACAAAAAAGTTGGCCGCCATCTTGGATTTTCATATTTTTAACATTGCGTTGCTGTTTTGTTGTCTGTATAGTATCAAAAATCGAACTTCATCGAAATCGGCCCAAAATCAAAAAAGTTGGCTGCCTTCTTGGATTTTTTTACATTTTTAACATTGCCTTGATATTGCCTTGTTAAAATAACACCATGAAACAAGTTTCATCGAAATCGGCCCAAAAACAAAAAAGTTGGCCGCCATCTTGGATTTTTATATTTTTAACATTGCGTTGCTGTTTTCTTGTCAAAATAGTTTCAAAAATCGAGTTTCATCGAAATCGGCCCACAAACAAAAAGTTGACCGATATCTTGAATTTTTAAATTTTTAACATTGCGTTGTTATTTGCCTTGTTAAAATAACACCATTAACGGGAGTTTTTTCGAAATCGGCCGATAAACAAAGAAGTTGGCCGCCATCTTGGATTTTTTTATATTTTTAACATTGCGTTGTTATTGCCTTGTTAAAATAACACCATTAACGAAGTTTCATCGAAATCGGCCAAAAAACAAAAAAGTTGGCCGCCATCTTGGATTTTTATATGTTTAACATTGCGTTGCTGTTTTCTTGTCGAAATAGTATCAAAAATCGAGTTTCATCGAAATCGGCCCACAAACAAAAAAGTTGGCCACCATCTTGGATTTTTTATATTTTTAACATTGCGTTGTTATTGCCGTGTTAAGTTAACACCATTAACAAAGTTTCATCGAAATCGGCCCAAAAACTAAAAAGTTGGCCGCCATTTTGGATTTTTTTACATTTTTAACATTGCCTTGTTATTGCCTTGTTAAAATAACACCATGAAACAAGTTTCATCGAAATCGGCCCAAAAACAAAAAAGTTGGCCGCCATCTTGGATTTTCATATTTTTTACCTAGCGTTGCTGTTTTCTTGTCTATATAGTATCAAAAATCGAGTTTCATCGAAATCGGCCCAAAACCAAAAAAGTTGGCCGCCATCTTGGATTTTTTTACGTTTTAACATTGCTTTGTTATTGCCTTGTTAAAATAACACCATTAACAAGTTTCATCGAAATCGGCCGAAAGACAAAAAAGTTGGCCGCCATCTTGGATTTTTTTATATTTTTAACATTGCGTTGTTATTGCCTTGTTAAAATAACACCATAAACTAAGTTTCATCTTAATCGGCCAAAAGACAAGAAAGTTGGCCGCATCTTGGATTTTTATATTTTTAGCATTGCTTTGCTGTTTTTTTGTCAAAATAGTAACAAAAACCGAGTTTCATCGAAATCGGCCCAAAAACAAAAAAGTTGGCCGCCATCTTGGATTTTTTTACATTTTTAACATTGCCTTGTTAAAATAACACCATGAAACAAGTTTCATCAAAATCGGCCTAAAAACAAAAAAGTTGGCCGCCATCTTGGATTTTCATATTTTTTACCTTGCGTTGCTGTTTTCTTGTCTATATAGTATCAAAAATCGAGTTTTATCGAAATCGGCCCACAAACAAAAAAGTTGGCCGCCATCTTGGATTTTTTATATTTTTAACATTGCGTTGTTATAGCCTTGTTAAAATAACACCATTAACGAGTTTTATCGAAATCGGCCCACAAACAAAAAAGTTGGCCGCCATCTTGGATTTTTTATATTTTTAACATTGCGTTGTTATAGCCTTGTTAAAATAACACCATTAACGAGTTTCATCGAAATCGGCCGAAAAACAAAGAAGTTGGCCGTCATCTTGGATTTTTTGTATTTTTAACATTGCGTTGTTATTGTCTTGTTAAAATAACACCATTAACGAAGTTTCATCGAAATCGGCCGAAAAACAAAAAAGTTGGCCGCCATCTTGGATTTTTTTATATTTTTATTATTCGTTGCTGTTTTATTGTCGAATTAGTACCAAAAGCCGAGTTTCATCGAAATCGGCCCAAAAACAAAAAAGTTTTCCGCCATCTTGGATTTTTAATGTTTCGTTGTTATTTTCGTGTTAAAATAATACAAAAAATATAAAAAACCGGGCAAGTGCGAGTCGGACTCGCGCTCGAAGGGTTCCGTACCAAAAAACGGCAAAAAAATCACGTTTGTTGTATGGGAGCCCCCCTTAAATATTTATTTTATTCTGATTTTAGTATTTATTGTTATAGCGGCATCAGAAATACATCATCTGTGAAAATTTCAACTGTCTACCTGTTGTTGCTATTAATATAGAGCAAAAAACGGCAAAAAAAAAACACGTTTGTTGTATAGGAGCCCCCCTAAATACTTATTTTATTATGTTTTTAGTATTTGTTGTTGTAGCGGCAACAGAAATACATCATCTGTGAAAATTTCAGCTGTCTAGCTATCACGGTTCATGAGATACAGCCTGGTGACAGACAGACAGACAGACGGACAGCGGAGGCTTAGTAATAGAGTCCTGTTTTTACCCTTTAGGTACGGAACCCTAAAAACCGAGTTTTATCTAAATCGGCCCTCAAATGAAATAGTTTGCCGCCATCTTGAATTTTTTAATGTTTTCAATGTTGCGCTGTTATTTTTGTGTCGAAATAGTACCAAAAAACCGAATTTCATTAAAAACGGCCCACAAACAAAAAAGTCGGCGGCCATCTTTGGTATTTTTTATATTTTTAAGATTGCATTGCTGTTTTCTTGCCAAAATAGTTCCAAAAACCGAGTTTCATTTTAATCGGCCCATAAACAAAAAGTTGGCCGCCATCTTGGATTACCTATATGTTCTTAGTAGGTAACTCGACGAACCTATAGATATCCCGAAACATTTTAAGTAGTCGCATTAGTTAAAAGATACCCTGGAACCGGAAAAAAACAGCCGCTATGCGTAACATAAGTAACCGCATACATTATACTGCAGGCGGTTACGTAACATAAGTAAGCGGGTTCATTATAATGAAACGCGCTATTTACAAATAGCGCGGTTAATTACGTCGTCGTACTGCGCATTTAACGTGTTTGGGGTTGCCATCACATTAAATTTATGTTGTTTGGTGGTCATTAAGCTACTTCATAAGTTTATTTAGCGTGTTTGTGTTTGCTCTTTTTTTACAAACAAGTGGGCAACCACTTTAGTTGACTAAAAATATAAGCGAAACAAAATAAGTCTTTTAGATGCAAATTGCTACCATCTGGCTACTTTCTAACGTTACAATTTTGTATTTTAGTAGCCGACTGCTGTATTTTATTGTAATGTAAGAATCGAACAAACATACAGGGGACGGGCGAATCCACGCAGAAAATATCTCCAGAAACAAATTTTCAAAATTTTATTGGCAACTGTACTTTTTTGTTCAGTCATCTTTTAACTCTTCATTTTCCACTTGAAATAGGATTAATTTAAACTTTCCTTTATTCAAAATCAAATGAAAACTGTTTTTTTTTGCGAAGCTACCATGATTTATTTGAAAATTAGATACAAAAACATCAAAATACAAAATAATGTCAAATGACATTGACAGTTTTTCTATAGACAAACGTCAGAGCGTTTTACAACCATCAATTTTGATGGTTGTTTGGTTGCAACGCTCTGACGTTTGGAACGGGAAAGTTGTTACAACCGAATATCACGCTCTAATGTTTGTAACGGCATTAGAGCGTTCGGTTGCACTCGGAGCGTAGGTTCGGAACGACCCCCAGCGACATCTACAATTAGCTTTGCGTTGCCAACCCCATTCTTTATGGTCAAGCTGTAGGTACATTAAACTGCAGTACTATACTTATAAGTAACCGGGTACATTATAATTAACGCGGTTACCTTGGAGTTGCCATCATATTAAAGTTATGTTGTTTGGTTGGTGGTCTAGCTACTCTACTTCATAAGTTTATTTCATAATTTTATTAATGCATCTCTTTGCAAGGTTTTATTACAGAGTTTCAGTGGCCTTCTTTCGGCTCCATCATCAGATCCTGAACACTAATTCCCAACACAGTACTCGTCAAGACGATTCAAACGAGCCCAAACTCGATGGGGTGGCGTGGTTTTATTAAAGAGTTCCTGTGTCCTTCTTCCGGCTTAATCATCAGACCCTGGAAACTTTTTCCCAACAAAGTACTTGGAAAGATGATGCATGCAAACGAGCCCAAACTTGATGGGGTTGCACGGTTTCAATATTGAAAGCAACCTAATAAAACGTGTTAATTATAATCGATGATATTGAAAGAAAGCTGTAAGTTTATACAATAATCAAAATGAAAAAGGGAGTTGCTTCCTTTTACACCAACGCAACGTACCGTAGTATTGCCGTGGCGTTAGTATCAAATCAATGAAATTATTAGTAATATATGTTAATGGTCATTCGAATTATTCGAATGATTTAGATAATCGAATGATCATTCATAATCGCGCATCGCTAGCATCTGGCAACACCGGATTTCACTTGCCAAAAGGTCGCGTCGTCGTAACAGCGTTAGCCATGAATTTTATGGAAGAAATTAGTAATGCAGGATTAGAAGAACTATTACCAATCCTACAGGGTAAGTTATTGTCACGGTTTTATTTAATCAAGATTTTTGTTTTATTTAGATTATAAATTTTCTTAGATCTGTCGCACTCGCACCGCAATGAAATATGTATGTTGCGTCATACATAAATTAACCCTTCGTTTTCACCAAGAAACATAGGTAGGTAGTGTAGGTACTAGGTAGGTCTTAGATTATCTAAGCTAGTTTTATACAAAACTTGTAGAATTCTCGTTTGTAAACTAAAGATTTAAATCGTCCGTAAACATAAGAACGCATCACGCATGCGTGCGCCATTTTGAAAGATTTGAAATAATACTGATAGGTAGGATCATGTAAATGCTTAGATGAAATAAATTCATCTAAGTGTAAATGAGCTAGCAAAGCGTACTTGCTTCATCCAAGTCTGCTAGGACTAAGTAGTTTTGATGACTATTTGGATCATGTAAACGAGCAAACCAAGTAAACTTTGACGTCGCCGTATACAATACAAAAAGCTACTTTGTCCAAGTTACTTGGTCCAAGTATACTTGGATCGTGTCAACGGGTATCCAAGTATATTTTGATCAAAGTTTTTTCACCCACAAACAACAGACATTCGTATTTGACAAGTAGGTATTTGTTTGTTTTATTGAAAAAATCTGTTTAATACTAATTACAAACAAGTTTAAAACCTTATCCATTGCTTGTTGGATAAAGTTGTAAGCTTTACTAAACGGACAGCATTTTTCTTATTGAAAACCAGGAGACCGCCCCGAACCTGACTCCGACTGAACGCATGTAGGCAATTACAAAATTAGGTACCTACATAACTAGTTTTGTACATGTTTGTTTTATTATTTGTATTTTTCAGACAATCTTATAACAACACTTGAAACTGCAATTCTTTTAAATGATGAGAATTTGAAAGAATTGGTTCCCAAGATTGGCCCCAGAATCAAATTCAAAAATTTGCTACTACAACATCAAAAGGTGGCCGGTTTCAATGTATGTACCAACTTGTTTATATTGTACATCTTGTATTTAGTTAATAAAAATGTTTTCTTTTTTTTCTCTTGGACCGATGCTGTATACTTTGTAATAAAGCTTTTTAATTATTTTTCTAGAACCTTGAAATTAAGAATGGTGAGCTAAACAACTCTACTCAAAACGCTGAACAGGACACTGATGATAATGACGATGATGCAAAAATCTCTGCAAATTGTACTTCTACTGCAGCTAATAACACTGTGAGTTACTCATAATCATAACATTAGGTACTCAGTTTGATAACAAAACGTACTTAAAAATTTGACAAATTGTAACGACCATTTAACATGTTTCTCTTCGAAAGATGTTTCTGTTCCAATAGAGATTTTCTCTTGACAAGTTTACAATATTGTAGAATTGTAATACAATTCTGACAAGCGGCCTCACCCTTTTTTGGTGCTCACTAAAATTTTTATTTTGTAGCTGAGTTTGGTAGGTACTTTATGTTTGTGATATGGACCAAAAGGACTGGCTTGAAAAATAGACGGGCGCTCTATCCTCGCTAGCGTTGCTGGCTTGGCTTGAAAAATTGTTTAGACAAGGCCAATACCAAGCCATTGCTGTGACTGGCAGCCAGCGATGGCCTTGTGCAAACCTTTCTTAAGATAAAATTGCCCGTCATTAAGATAGGACTGTTTTTGTCCTCCGTAGACCGATTCTAAGATTTCATTTTTTTTGTTTCAGGTATTGAAACTATTAAATGTAATGTTATTTTCTTTATCAGTAATAGCTTGTATCAGTAATTAGAAGGCACTAGTTAAAGTTAGTGTGCTAGTAGAGTTTAGGTATATTGTTTAACCAGCAAAATGTAAGTACATCCGTATGTATAGTTTTATTTAGTACATTATTAAAACCAGTATTATTACAACCCGTATAGTTATACAGGTCATACACCATCAATTCGATCGTCCATTTGGCATGATACTGCCGATTGGATCCAATCGAATTGATCGTGTGTCGGCAGTGGATTGGCTGGACAGATCGAATTGACGGAACAATCAAAATTCAATTCTTTTGTCTGGATCATGCCGATTGGATCATGCTGATTGGACCGTGTATGGCAGTGAGCGATCGATCGTATGATTTTCTTAACCAACTTCAAAATAGAAGGAGGTTCTTAATTAGATTGAATATATTTGTTTTATCATTGTTTGCGCGTATCTTCGACATTTGTAGACCGATTTTGATGTTTCTTTTTCTTTATTTTTTCTTTTTAACCGATTTTAAAAAAAGTAGGTTCTCAGTTTGACCAGTATCCGCGATTATCTCACGATTGGCTGAACTGATTTTAATGCGGTTTCCATAAAAGTATTTGTTGCATTAAGGAGGTTTTAGTATTTTAACCGACTTCAAAAAAGGTGGTTCTCAGTTTGACCTGTATAATATGCATGTTTGTCCGCGATTACCTCGTGTATGGCCTGGATTACTAAGTAGTATACAGGGTGGTCCAAATAGTGACGTCCAAGAATTTTTTTTAGATTATTCACACCTGGGTGCATCTGAAAATACACTATGTATGTTCCGCGATTTTTCGTAGTTTAGGTAGTTATGATTTTTAAATGAGTTATTACGAATTTTCTACCGAACGGACCAAAAAAATTCATAACTCCTTTCATATAAAAAAAAATAATAGTTTTATTTTTGCAACATAATTGTCTTAAAACACTCTTCCATACATAAAATAATCAACTACATTACATCCAGATAAGTTCCTGAAAAAAGGGTCGAAAGTGAAAATTTTAGGTTTTACTTCGTCGAAGTAACATTTTAACAATTCTTTTAAAAATACAAAATGGATATTTCATCAATTCAAACTGATTTTTAAAACTTAAGTGGCTTCTTAGCTTAGCAGATAAAACACAAAACCGGCCAAGTGCGAGTCGGACTCGCGCACGAAGGGTTCCGTATCAAAAAACAGGGGCCGTACCGGCTAACGCATCGATTATCGAAAAGTCTGCCGAGTTTCAAATTAAAAGAAATAAATGGAGCCCCAAGTGGGCCAAAATGGCAAACCCCAATTCATGATGTCACACGAACATCGATATCTTCCAAATTACGTCAACAGAAAGTACAAAACGAAATTCCTTACTTTGATTTTTCTGTTTTAAGTTGAAAGCCGGCAGACTTTTCGATAATCGATTCCTTAGCCGGTACGGCCCCTGCAAAGAAAATTAGGTTTGTTGTATGGGAGCCCCCTTAAATATTTATTTTTATTCTGTTTTTAGCATTTGTTGTTATAGCAGCAATAGAAATACCTACACGATCTGTGAAAATTTCAACTGTCTACCTGTAGTCGTTATCAATATCGAGAAAAAACAGCAAAAAAAATGACGTTTGTTGTATCGGAGCCCCCCTTTATTATTTATTTTATTCTTTTTTTTAATATTTGTTGTTATAGCGGCAACAGAAATACATCATCTGTGAAAATTTCAACTGTCTAGCTATTACGGTTCATGAGATACAACTTGGTGACAGACAGACAGACGGACAGCGGAGGCTTAGTAATAGGGTCCCGTTTTTACCCTTTGGTTTGATAGGGCATTTTATCCTGAAATTGGCTTTCAAAGTTTGTAGGGTGAAAAATCTCCTACTGTTTAAAAACACCCAATATTTAACTTTTTTCTATTCCTAGCTCTAAAAATTGTAAGATATCGTCGACTGCATTAAATAAAACTAAAATTCACACACACAGTAAGAAAATAATGTAAGCTATTTATTGGTATACACAAGAATTTATGTACACCCATTTTTAACCTACTTCAAAAAAAGGAGGAGGTTATCAAGTCGACAGTATTTTTTTATATTTTTTTTATGTATGTTTTACCATATCTTTGTCAGTTGTTATCCGATTTATACAATTCTTTTTTATCTCAAAGAACAAAGTTTGTGTGTGGTCCCATAAAAAAATTACAGAGATCTGGCAGGTAGTTTTTTCATAATCCTGAAAAATATCAATTATTTAGCTTGCCATCACACGTGTTTATACGGATTTTCGGACATAACATCTTTGTTTATGAACCGATTTAGATGATTCTTTTTTTGTTTGAAAGGGCATACTTCAAGAGTGGTCACATTTTAATTTCATTGGTATTGGATTTTGAACTTAGAAGATACACAAGGGAACTCCTCAAAGTCAAATAGTATATGTAAAGTGATTTAGATGTTGGTAGGTTTATGACAATCCGAAACAAACCAAACCATGGCCTCCGATGCAACGTTCTGGACTAGACTTGGACTACGAGGACACAAAGGAACTCCTCAAAAACAAACAGCATAAATTTGGAAATAGAGTTGTGGGCATTTTACCATTGAAAATATTTTATAAATTTAAAAAAAATATTTACACGCTTACATACCTACCACTAAAAAGTTGAAAATAAAAAAGCTTTTTTTTTTTAAGAAAACCTTCAAAAAACCTGAAACAAAAACAGCTTCAAAATTAAATACCTCTGAAAAAGCAAGAAATAATATTCAAATCATCATTACTTACGCATAACATTCTTAATAATCACGTCTAATGAAGTCGGGTGGGGCTATAAGAAATATTAAAAAAAGTTGTCTTCCAGCCCCACCCGACTTCAATAGACGTGATTATTAAGAATGTTATGCGTAAATAATGATTTGAATATCATTTCTTGCTTTTTTAGAGGTATTTAATATTGAAGCTGTTTTTGTTTCAGGTTTTTTGAAGGTTTTTCTTTTTTATTTTATTTTTATTTGGAAAAAAATCAATATTTTAATACATATGGATTAAAAACACCAATGATATTTAGCTACACCCATGATTATGTATCCTCTAAGAGGATGTCGCGCTACCCGCGCCCACGCCCGATGAGTTACATTATGAAATTCAGTACAACATTATAACCATCATCGTTCGGATGATATAATGACGAGGAGGGAGAGGAAAGTCAAAATCAAAGTAAAGTAAAAGTCAAATCCAAGCTTAAAGTCGAAACCCTTAGTAAAGGGTTTTAAATAAGTAGAATAGAATAAGTAACAATTTTTTTGTGATATTTTAAAGTTTTTAATTGACCATTTGAGTTAAATTTAATGCTTTCAATGATATCTTACTATTTTTAGCGATAAGAATGAATAAAATTGTTAAAATAAATTTTCAAACAATCTTATTATGTTAACGGATTTTTCACCTTACAAACTTTGAAAGCCGATTTCACCATAAAATGTCCTATCAAGAGTCACTTTTTTTGTTTTATATACTAAGCTAAGAATCCACTTAAGTTTTTAAAATCAGTTTGAATTGATGAAATATCCATTTTGTATTTTTAAAAGAATTGTTAAAATGTTACTTCGTCGAAGTAAAACCTAAAATTGTCACTTTCGACCCTTTTTTCAGGAACTTATCTAGATGTCGTGTAGTTGATTTTACGTATGGAAGAATGTTTCAAGACAATTAAGTTACAAAAGGAAAATTCAAAAAGTTCTTAATATAAAAGGAGTTATGAATTTTTTTGTTTAGTCCGGTAGAAAATTCGCAAAAACACATTAAAAAATCATTACTTCGAAACTACGAAAAATCTCGGAACATACATAGGGTATTTTCGGATGCACCCAGGTGTGAGTAACCTAAAAAAAAATCTTGGACGTCACCGTCTGGACCACCCTGTATATTTAGTATTTAAATAGTATTCAGTATTTATCATTAGCTAGCTTAACTCAATAACTGCGTGGCATTTAACCGATATTAAAAAGGAGGACGTTTTCAATTCGTCGGAATCAGTTGGAGTGTTGCCTTTGGGGCGCTATGGGTAAAAAGACTTAAGGTCAAGCCACACAGCGGGCGTGACGGGGCGCGGCGTGACGGGGCGCGACGGGAGTTCACACTGCGGGCGTGATCTCGCCTACGTTCCGCCCCGCCGCGCTTCCGATTTGTATTCACGCTCGGCGCGACGGCGGCGTGGTGCGACGGGACGCGACCCGTCGCGCCACGCCGGCCTTTGTGACTTCGTCCATAGTATCTAGTACATTACAACTTCTCAGCGTCGCGTCGCCGTCCCGTCCCGTCACGCCACGCCCGCTGTGTGGCTTGGCCTTTAGTTTTTTTTAATCGGTTACCGATGACTGTTTGTGGTCTTATTCGATTTAGGGCACATATAGGAACATGTTTAAACTTATAAACTGTTTTTGTTAAATGCATATTTACTGAGTTGTATCAATTTTCGATCATTGTCCCCATCAATTTATGTCATGGCATAAGAATTAAACTTAAAATTAAATAAAACTTTTTATTCTTAAGGTATGATTCCGATGTCGGCAGCACTGCTGCGCAGTGCAAAAATCTTCAAAGTTAAAATTACTCGAAAAATATACATTTTACGAAAAAGTGTATAAAGCCTAAATTGTTTCTATAGTACGGCTAATTTCAACCTATTTCTACTAGTATAGGTTATGGGGCCCTATTTTTGAATCGCTCGACTCCAGTCGAGCGCTCGTTTCTACTGATTTTCGATCGACTTATGACTCAAAACAATGGGATGTCGAACGAAAATCACTCGAAAAGAGCGCTCGACGCCTGCCGAGCGATTCAAAAATAGGGCCCATGGTCCCATTTGGCAGAAAGCATGAAACTTGGCATGCGTGTAGCTTTTACGGATATAATAAAATATAGAAGTAGCAGCAAGTCGTAAAGTGATTCCCCCCCCCCCCGTTTTGTGTCCCCAATTGCAGTTTTTATTTTTTAAATAAAAAACGGTGAAAGCTTCAACAAAACTATTTAAGAACAATATATTTGTCATTAAATTCTCTATTAACCAATTTTTGAACGAAGGTGATAGCACTTATAGTTTTCATATTATGTTTGAGATTCTTCTGATGTTTTTTGAAAAAATCACCCTGTGGGAATCGTATAGGACGACACCGATATTTTTTTATTAAAGAATGAGACTTAGCACGCTTGTTTCATATGTGGACTAGAGTTTAAATCGCCCGGGAGACAGCGGGGGACACCCTGCTGGGGGGAGGGGGAGGGGGTGAAATTTTCTAACGCCACGCGTACTGTTGGGTATAATAACTGCTAATTTATAGCTACAATGGCAAATCGGGTATCATTTTCGGATAAATAAAGGATGGCCAATCATTTTCAGAAATAAAAAAATACCTTCAGATACAAAAAAATGAATTGCCGTAATTGAAATGCAGAACATCTAAAATTTGTCAAAAAGAAATTATTCCAGTGACGATATTTTTCTAACGAATGCCGATATCGGCTTGAAAAAAATAACCTAGTACAGACTCGTGTAATTTAAATTAAAAAATAAATACAATTTGTGATTAGTCATGAAATAGGTAGTTTTATTAATTGCCTAAATTCCGTTACTTACCCAATGATTGTGAGTTTGTTTTGAAAACTATAAGTCCTATATCAACATACTTCCAAGAAAGTTATTGTAGAAAATTTAATAAAAAATATATTGCTTTTCGACAGTTTTGCTGTAGCTTTCACCGTTTACGGTAACCTTTTTAAATTAGAATAAGAAATGGGGAATTTTTATAGATTTATTTATGCTACTGCCACGCTGTATATAATATTTTTAACACATTTTTTATGAAACTATTCTAATGAAACTTATATTTTTGAAATTCGTATGAATATGGCTTTCTTATCATATTTTTTCAAGCCGATATCGGTATTCGTTAGAAATTTATCGTCACTGGAATATTTATTTATTTTTGGAATATTATACAGGGTGTCTCCCGCTGTCTCCCGGGCGTTTCCATAGTCTGCAAACATAATTTGAAAACTATAGGTGCTATCACCTTCATTCAAAAAATGGTTAATAGAGAATTTAATGACAAATATATTTTTCTTAAACAGTTTTGTTGTAGCTTTCACCGTTTTTATTTAAAAAAGAAAAATTGCAATTGGAGACACAAAACGCCCCCCCAAGGGGAGAAAAACACTTTACGACTTGCTGCCACTTCTATATTTTATTATATACGTAAAAACTACATGCATACCAAGTTTCATGCTTTCTGTCGGATGGGACCGTGTTTGGTTGAAATGAACCGTACTACTACGGGTATCCTTAATTGAATAAGAGCAAAAAAAGAAGGAATCATCGGTCATCGAAAAAAATTTTTTTTTTCAATTCTGATATTATTTTGGGTTATATTTACTGCTCACAGAGCCCCGAAGGCTATACTGGACCATTTACTCTTGTTCAACAACTTTAAAAAGTTGGTATCAATAGTGTTTGTGTTTTACATCATACAGGATAGTTTAGACGGCAGAGCAATACTCAAAGAGGGAAAAGGAGGCTTACTGACGGAGGGTTCCCGACGGAAATTGAGCCAGCTGCTAATACACCACAAATTAGAGAACAATTGTGCAAAGAAAATTTCCAGTGAAGAATTTTATAAACTAGCTACCGAAATTGTGGAAATATTCCACAAGGAACGCGTTGTGGTGTATTATTCTGCATATTTATCAGCTACAAATAAATTAGCTAAAAAAAATGCGTCCGGAAAGCTGTATGAAAGCTATATAGCTCGAAGGAGAAAGTTGCGAGAAGGCGGGCAGTTGCCAGGAACTAGCCGTTCATCGTCAAAGTCGTCCAGATCATCGCTCAGATCCACGCCAACTATCACAGATGATGACATTTATAGCCTGGAATCTCTGGAAAGTGGTAAGCAAATATTCGCTAGTCACCTTTTTCGTGATTTAAATGTGCCACGGGCGACTGTACGTACTATGATGCCCTTCTTCTAGTTAACTCATCCGACCATACACATAAAAATAAATTACAGGTATTGTTTATGAAGAATCATTACTATGGCTGAAAAACAATGTTGATCCATGGAAGTCTGTTGAAGAAAAGTGGGCAGAAACTGCAGATCATCGCCTAAATCGCATTCAATGTGGAAAAGGTGATATAGCGGATTACTTCAAGGATTTCCCAGCCTTAAAACAATCACAAGGCTATACCTTGGTAAGCATATACCGCAGCCTTATCTTTTTACATAATCCTTGTGGTTTTTCTATAAAAACGTACGCAATGATATAATTATAAATGACAAAAGTTTGTTTATTTCTTATAAGACAAGTGTCTGAATTACAAAGGGACTAAAAGAGAAAAACTATTCTAGTGCTCGCTTAACAACCCAAGCTCTGGTAGCGATCCGGATCTTTCTAACCAGTGGAAATAACATAGCGTACATTTATTGTATTCTTTTTTTTAGCTAATGAACGATTTCAGTCATCTGTATCCGGGAAAGGAAAACAAATTATTTTCCTCTATCACCCTCAAAAATGAAGAAATTATAAAATATGCTTCATTAAAATTACGAAAAATTAGGGACCAAGACACGAGAGCAAAAATAGCAAATATAATTGCACTGATTGACGGTAAGAAGTTTTGCTCAAATATTAGTTCTTAATATTAACCTTTAACTAATCTGGGTCTGGTTCATCACATTCTAAATTTGAAATTCAATTCAATACTTACTTCCCGCACTTGTGCGGTATCCATCCTCGACAATGCAATCGCTAGCTACCCGTTCTTGGATGTAATGTACTATTTCTTTAAAAACATCATGAGAACTACAGTCATGAAATACAGGGATCTCAGATCAGAGACTCCACGTCCATATTAGTGTATTGAAAAAATGACGTTCATAGTTGAAGGTTAAAACCTTCATAAAATTAAGTCGCAAAAATTAACCGAAACTTTTTTTTCTTTGAATACAGAAGATGAACCAGAGACATCTAGCAATGTTGCTTTGATGTTGCTGGCTTATGTCATCAACATTTCACCTGCACGGAAAATAAAAGGAAAGCCAGCGTGGAAGCCGTCTAGAGCAGAAGTATGCGACGGCTATATAACGCAAGCTGCTTCTGAAGCCGACGTTACCAACAAGATCATTCAAAAAAAGGAGAACCTGCAGAGGCTAGGCCGCACAGTTCAACCCTACGTTATTTTTGTTGGCCCTACCGTTACTGAGGTAAAAGTAGCATATGTAGTAATAAATGACACATTTTATAGTTTCAACAAATTAGTAACAGCAGTAGACTGTGCATTTAAAATATTTCAATCGATAGGAGCTTGTTACCCGGAAGAAGCTGGAGACATATGGCTTTTTATTCAATTGGGTTTCTACGATATTAAAACTAAATTTGATAGGCCCACGCAGGCTGTGAATACTCTTTTAACTGATCTAGAGTTAATACTTTAAAAATGTTTACCTGTTACTATTGCAAAAAAGCCAGTGCATCTCCGAATTTACTTATTACTCATTTGCGAACTTTCTGTAAATTAACGGTAGGATTTTCCGGATTTCGGTGTGGTGAACAAGGGTGTTATCGTCATTATATTTCCTCTGCATCTTTCAAAAAGCACTTAGTTAGAGACCACCAGTCATCGTTGTCAACCTTGCGTCATCCAAATAGTAACAAAGCGATCGATACAGATACAGAAGCCAATATCTCAAATTTACCTTCAACGTCAAGCAAAGAAACTTACGAAATAGCAAATACGATGGAATTTCTACCAACTCAAAGAGACGAAACCTCTCTTGGTCACCATGCTGCATGTCTTGTCTCCACTCTATATGCTAACCCGATAATACCGCGTAAAGCCGTACAAGTTCTTGTAGAAAATCTTCAATTATTTCATTCTAAATCACAATGCATTATAGAGCGACAGTTTAATGATATGGTTCCACCAGATCAAAATAATGTTCATGTTAAAAATGCTTTTAAAAAAATATTTAGCGCGTTCAGCGATGCTTTTGAGAATTTAGATTCGGAACACAAACGTTTAAAATATTTTAATAAAATAGGAACTTATTCTGAGCCCCTTGAAGTGGTTGTGGGTCAACGTAACGAGGCTAAAAAAACAGCAGCTGGTTCGTTACTAGTACAAGTAAATTGTACAATGCAGGTAATTCCGTTAAAAGAAAATTTAAAACTAATTTTTTCATCAAAAAAATTCATGAAGGATACTCTTGAATATTTGGACACAGTACAAAATGACTCTTTCGGTATTGAGAATATTGTTCAGGGTTCAGTATGGAAAAAAATGACAGAAAGTTCTGTAGAGCATGATGCAATGATTTTACCATTAATAATCTACTTTGACGATTTTGAAATAGGCAATCCCTTAGGAAGCCACGCTGGGATTCATAAACTTGGAGCTATTTATGCCTCAGTACCATGTCTTCCACCTCACTACGTGTCGCTTTTGCAAAATATTTTATTATTGGCTCTTTTTCACTCATCAGACAGAACAAGCTTTGGAAACAACATAATTTTTCAAAAAGTTTTTGATGTTCTTAATGATTTAAAGATCAATGGTATTCATGTTGAAACTGATGTGTACACTGGCAAAATAAAGTTTTATGTTGCAGCTGTGACGGGAGATAATTTAGGATTGAATGCTATGTTAGGTTTTGTTGAAAGTTTTTCTGCAAATCGGCCATGTAGAATTTGTACTGCTAATAAAGAACAAATCAAAACACTGCTTTATGAAGATGACACGTTGTTGAGAAACAATGTCAATTATGAAAATGATTTACATTTAAATGACATTTATATGACTGGTCTTAAAGAAAAATGCTCGTGGCTTGCTTTAGATGGGTTTGACTTATTTCAAAACGTCGCCGTAGATGTATTACATGACTATCTAGAGGGTGCTTGTCGATATGTAATGTCATTTGTGATACAAAATCTAGTATGCACTCAGACTCTAATTTCTTTTGACAATTTGAAATCAAGAATACGGTATTTTAATTATGGACCTGATTCTGCTTCGACACCATGCAATTCTGTAGCAAAAGAAGGCTCAAAATTAAAGTTAAAATGTTCGGCTTCTGAAATGCTTACTCTTGTTCGATATTTTGGGCTAATTGTCGGACATAATGTCCCAGATGAAAACGAAGTTTGGTTCTTATACATCAAATTAAGACAATTGTTGGATAAACTTTTGAGTCATAGAGTCCATGAAAACACTATTGATCAAGTAAAATTTTCAGTAGCTGAATTAAACGAGCTCTATCGTCAATTTGCTGAAACAGACTTAAAGCCAAAGTTTCATTTTCTTACACATTATCCAGAAATGTTAAAAAAATTTGGCCCACTTACCCAAATCTGGACGATGAGATTTGAAGCCAAGCATCGTATATCTAAATTTGTGGCCAGAGCATCGCACAACAGAGTAAATGTTTGTAAAACAATAGCTATTAAGCATCAATTGATTTTAAACGATACTTTCCTTAAAAATGAAACATTTAAGACGATCTCTTATGGCAAAAAGGCAAATATGACAGAAGCGCAAATTGAAAATGTAAGACTAAACTTTCATTTTCGAGGTATAATCGATAATAAGTGTTGGTACTCATTATCATGGGTGAAACTGTATGGTGTCCGATTTGAGCTGTCGTCAATTGTCATTCCAGATATTTCAGAATCTTCAGGCTTACCAAAGTTTGGTGAAATAAAAAATATTTATTTACTTGACAATGATGAAGTTACATTTGAGTGTGTTTCATTAGAGTGTATAGATTTTAATCAGCATTACTATGCGTATCAAGTGCAGAGAACCAACGATTACCAATTACATAATTATAATACCCTTGTTTCGCCTGTACCGGCTACAATTACTATAATGTCAAATTTAAAACTTTATGTCACTGTTCGATGGACTTTAGAATAACAAAGAACCATTACACATCACATACGACATACGTACCCTTGGGTTTCGTACACTTACGTACATTTCCCATCATATTAGCACCAGCAGTCTTCGTTTATTTTTCTCACATCACACACTTACATGCATATGTAGTCTAACCCCGAAGTCCCGGCGCTCCTAGGTTTGCCTAGTCAGACCTCAGGTTTGACAAGAAGCCTTATTAGTCAAAGTCCAAAACTAAAGCGTGTCTCGGCCTTTGAAAAAAAAATTTATGACAAAACCTAGGAGAAAGAGAAGAGAAGAGAAGATCAAATCGGGGTATGACCAGTCAGACTTAAATTAGGGACAGAATGGGTTATATGTAAAAATAACTTCTTCAGAGTGAAAATTTAACTAAATCAACAATCTTCCCGTGAAACAAAATTTCTGTTGTCTGTTAAAAAAAAAACTAAATATGTATTCATTTCCGATGTTAGATTTAGTCAAAACTGCCTTACTCCTGCAGGTCAGGTCACGTGGTCCTACATGCAGGTTGGAAATTTCACAGAGCGGAGCGATCGTCTTAAATTTCGTGGTTATTTTTTTTTAACAGACAACAGAAATCTTTGTTTCACAGGAAGATTGTTAATTTAATTTAATTTTCACTCTAAAGAATGTGTCTTTCATACATTTAAATACAAAAAACAAACTCTGTACCTAATTTAAGTCTGACTGGTCAAACCCCGATTTGGTCAAATTGCGTTTCGGCGTTTGACTTTCTAAGTTAGTCTCTCCTAGGTTTGGACATAAATGCGTTAGGCAAAGGTCGAAACACGCTATTAGTTTTGGACTTTGACTAAGCCTTCTTGTCAAACCTGAGGTTTGACTTGACAAACCTAAGAGCGCCGGGACTTTGGGGCTTGACTATAACACATACAACACGTGCAAAAATTCAGAAACACACCCACCTGTGTGGATCTGTTGCCCGCAGGTGATACAGTATACACATCTTACTTACCCGTAACTTACAGTTTTACAAAGCGTGAATACGGGCCCACCACCAATTTGTTTCTTTAACTTAACTTCAGGTTAAACATCAGTACTGAGTTTCATTTGTTGTTTGTATCCTTTCATCGTATTGTGTCATTTATGCTTTTAAAATCAGTCAAATTTCGTAAAGTAGAAATATCGAAAATCGTTGCTGATGTTTAACCTTCACCTAGGCCCTGGGGTAGGGGAGCACCGCCCCTACTGCCAAAAGGTGGCTCTCGGATCGCTACCGAAACGGGGCGATCCTCACATTTTGTTTTTTTTTTGTAGAATACCGGTTATATCAGTATAAAGTCGGGCCTTGCGACATAGGTTCCGCAACTATTTAGGTTTATGCGTATGTATTAGCGTTCGTATGTGAACGAACTTTAAGTTAAGTTTACCGTAGGCCTAGACGCATTGGTTTCCAGCGACGACCACGCGGACTCCATTGACGCCAAGGTACCCTTACTAGTGATTCTTTGGTCGGGAATCCTAGGTTGCTCTGACTTTCCCGCCTCCGGCTCGTGCAACAAATAACTGAGATCTGAGACATTGTTTATGTTGATAATGGCCTGTCTGTTGTTGTACCTAATTAATCACACACTTACATGCATATGTAGTCAAACCCCGAAGTCCCGGCACTCCTAGGTTTGCCTAGTCAAACCTCAGGTTTGACAAGAAGCCTTATTAGTCAAAGTCCGAAACTAAAGCGTGTTTTGGCCTTTGACAAAAAAAATATGACAAAACCTAAGAGACCAACTTGGATAGTCAAACGCCGAAACTCAATACGATCAAATCGGGGTTTGACCAGTCAGACTTAAATTAGGGACAGAATGGGTTATATGTAAAAATAACTTCTTCAGAGTGAAAATTTAACTAAATCAACAATCTTCCGGTGAAACAAAAATTTCTATTGTCTGTTAAAAAAAAATATGTATGAAAAACATCATTCATTTCCGATGTTAGATTTAGTCAAAACTACCTTACTCCTACAGGTCAGGTCATGTGGTCCTGCATGCAGGTTGGAAATTTCGCAGAGCGGAGCGATCGTCTTAAATTTCGTGGTTATTTTTTTAACAGACAACAGAAATCTTTGTTTCACAGGAAGATTGTTAATTTAATTTAATTTTCACTCTAAAGAATGTGTCTTTCATACATTTAAATACAAAAAACAAACTCTGTACCTAATTTAAGTCTGACTGGTCAAACCCCGATTTGGTCAAATTGCGTTTCGGCGTTTGACTTTCTAAGTTAGTCTCTCCTAGGTTTGGACATAAATGCGTTAGGCAAAGGTCGAAACACGCTATTAGTTTTGGACTTTGACTAAGCCTTCTTGTCAAACCTGAGGTTTGACTTGACAAACCTAAGAGCGCCGGGACTTCGGGGCTTGACTATAACACATACAACACGTGCAAAAATTCAGAAACACACCCACCTGTGTGGATCTGTTGCCCGCAGGTGATACAGTATACACATCTTACTTACCCGTAACTTACAGTTTTACAAAGCGTGAATACGGGCCCACCACCAATTTGTTTCTTTAACTTAACTTCAGGTTAAACATCAGTACTGAGTTTCATTTGTTGTTTGTATCCTTTCATCGTATTGTGTCATTTATGCTTTTAAAATTAGTCAAATTTCGTAAAGTAGAAATATCGAAACTCGTTACTGATGTTTAACCTTCACCTAGGCCCTGGGGTAGGGGAGCACCGCCCCTACTGCCAAAAGGTGGCTCTCGGATCGCTACCGAAACGGGGCGATCCCCTCATTTTTTTTTTGTAGAATACCGGTTATATCAGTATAAAGTCGGGCCTTGCGACATAGGTTCCGCAACTATTTAGGTTTATGCGTATGTATTAGCGTTCGTATGTGAACGAGCTTTAAGTTAGGTTACACTCAGACGAAATCTATATAAGGTAGGATATCTACTGACGCCCTTATTTTTAATAAATATCTAATCGCCAATCCTCTCGTCCTTCCCGTATTACGGATTGTAAAGGCCTGCTCAAACCTGACCGGTATCCTGTACCAGTGGCGGGGCTCCGTCGCAGAATGTCCTTTTCGCAAAATGTCCCCTGGTCACAGATTGTCCCTTGCGCAAAATGATTCTTTCGCAAAATGTCCCTTTCGCAGAATGTCCCCCTTGAAGCATAATATCATATAACACTCTCGCCAAATTGCCATTTTGTTCAAAATTTTCTATGAAAATGAAAAAATGAAAGTCAAATTATGTAGGTCATCCTACTAATATTATAAATGTGAAAGTTTGTGGGTTTGGATGTTTGTTCCTCAATCACGCAAAAACGACTGAATTGATTTAGTTGAAATTTGGCACACAGATAGTAGATAGCCTAGATTAAAACATAGAATACTTTTTATCCCGATATTCCCACGGGAACGGAACCACGCGGGTGAAACCGCGGGAGGCCGCTAGTTATGTATATTATTAATCATAAAAAACTAATAAATATGTTCATTATGTTTAAACAAAACAGGTTTTCTAAGTAAATACGCATATCTTTAATTCAATTTATGTAACAATAAAATTCTTCACACATTAATACATATTTTTACTTTAAACACTGGGTACATGTAATTTGCAACCGTACAAGATTTATTCGCAATATTCGCTGACAGAAACAATAAAAAATACGTATATTTTCATAAGTACCTTCATATCTGATGATTATTACAATTCGACATATTTCGACATTACATAGAACATTTCGAACAAAATGGAAATTTGGCACTAGTGATATTTATTTGATACCAAGGGGACATTCTGCGAAAGGGACGTTTTGCGAAAGGGATGTTTTGCGAAAGGGACATTCTGCGACGGAAGGGGTGGCGGTATTGGTATACCCGACCGATATCCCGACCGGTATTTTGTATGGCATTACTGGCAGCAGTTGCGGAACACCTTTGAACAGCGCGTTACTGCCACCGGTACAGGATACCGGTCAGATTTGAGTAGGCCTTAAAATCTTGCAATGGTGGACGCCTGTCAACAACCGACAGACAGTGAAATTCATCGTTCATAGTTGACGACCATATAATTCTAGAATAGTATGATTAATTAAGCTTGTGGTTTTTTTGTATGTCTCAATTTTACGATTGAAAATAAATAATATGAAGCTTTTATTATGTTTAACGGGTACGCCAAGGTGACGACCATGTAATTCTAGAATAGTATGATTAATTAAGCTTGTTGTGGTTTTTTGTATGTCTCAGTTTTAGGATTGAAAATATGAAGCTTTTATTATGTTTAACGGGTACGCCAAGTTGACGACCATGTAATTCTATAATAGTGTGATAATTAAACTTGTTTTTTTGTATGTCTCAATTTTACGATTGAAAATAAATAATATGAATCTTTTATGTCTATTTCCTTTTATAAAGCTATAAAACGTACAAGGTTTTAGAACAGTTTAGAACATTTCTTCTATTAATAACCTTGTAAAAGTTAAAAAAAATAAAAAATGATGTATCATTGCTGTGTACACTAAATGTATATGTATCGTGAAGCATTATTTTATCTAAATTACCAATTATTGTATGCTTTTCACTTACAGGTCCGGACTTACTTGGTGCTATATCGGTGCAGCTGTTAAGTTTGCTATAAAATTATTTTGCATTAGAATAATAATAATAATAGCCGCACTAATATCGTACAAGTTCAATAACAGTAGGTAAAGCCTGACCAGAGTTTAAAAAAAACCCTGCAATGAGGACGTGACCTTTTGTGATATATTTATACGTAACTATTGCCAGTAAAAGATATTAAATCTTAAAATACCGCACGCGGGTTTTAAAACATCTGGTCAGCTTTATAATGATACATCATTCTTTTTTTTACCGTACCAACACCATTATTTGTAAGTTTAGATATCTATGTAACCAGTGCAGGTTGTACTACTTATACTAAATAGCATAATGTGTATAAAACTTATTAACTGTTATAGTAGAGGTATGAACGGGAAGTCGAAGCGTAGGCAGACCGCCATTCCTAAGATGGCAGGACCCACCTCGACCAGATACGCCGCATCGAGGACGACATAGAAAAACCATGGGAGAGGCATAATGTCCAGCATTGAACAAATATATATGCTGAGAAGAAAAATAGAAGGTCTGATTAGTATCAGATCTTTTATTTTTCTTCTCAGTTCGCACTAGTGTGCGGGACAATAAGGCACCATACCATTCACCATATGTATGTACATAGATAGAGGGCTATTAGACATACTTGATTTTTAGGATTCCGTACATCAAAAAGGAAAAACGGAAACCTAAAAAATCAAGTGTGTCTAATTAGACACACGCCCGAGTACATGCGATACTGCTACGGGTATAAGGCATGTGCACTACTGCACTACGTGTTACGGATTGCACGCCATGCCTTATGATACTTTGTATTTTCCTTATGCTGGCATGGTTACAGTCAGCGTCATTTATACATATATAGCCATTGAGTCAAAATATGTAAACACCAACCTTTTTGTCAGTGACATAGAGGTGTGTAGATATTTTTGATCTTGCTTATATATATGTATTTATGACGCTGGCCGTACATACAAAGGTATTCAGATAATTATTTTGAATGTTAGCCAATTAAAGTCAATTAAATTTTGTAGACATGGTCTAGAACTAATACCCAGGTCTGTGGTTTATTAAATTTTCGTAAAAATGTATAGTTTAAATATTTCAGGTTTTCATATTTTCATTCACAACTCCCTGCAGTTTTTAAACCATACTTTTTTTCGAAAATGTAATAAACCACAGACCCAGATATTAGTTTCTCGATGGTGTCTACAAAATTTCATTGACTTTGATTGGTTAATATTCATAATAATTATCTGACCACCTTTGTATGTATCATGCCAGCATAAGGAAAATACAGGTGCGAGTATCGTAAGGCATGGTGTGCCATACGTAACACGTATAGTGCACCATGCCTTACTGTACCCGCAGCAGTATCGTACGTACGCTGGCGTTGTACATAAGTATGGTTCACCGTGCTTTACTGTTCCCGCACCAGTATCGTACGTACGCTGCCGTAGTACATACGCACGGTACATCATGCGTTACTGTACCGGCAACGGTACCTTACCTCTACTACGACAGTTAATACGTCTGACACATCATGCTTTACTGTGCCTGCTACAGTATCCTACCTATGCCGCCATGGTGCACACGTATGGCGCACCATAATTGACTGTATCCGCCATAGTATCGTAAGTATGCTGCCGTGGTGCAAACGTATGGCTCACCGTGCTTCACTGTGCCCGCTACAGTATCCTACGTATGCAGCCATGGTGCACACGTATGGTGCACCATGATTTGCTGTGCCCGCCACAGTATCGTACGTATGCCGTTGCAATGCACACGTATGTCTTACCATGATTTACTGCGTCTGCCACAGTATTGTACGTATGCCGCCATAGTGCACACGTACGGCTCACCGTGCTTTACTGTGTCCGCCACAGTATCGTACGTATGCCGCCACAGCACTGTGGCGGCATACGTATGGCTCACCATTATTGACTGTGCCCGCTACAGAATCGTAGGTATGCAGCCACGGTGCATACGTATGGCTCACCATTATTTACTGTGCCCGCAACAGTATCGTATGTATGCCGCTACGGTACAAAAGTACGGCTCACCGTGCTTTATTGTGTCCGCCACAGTATCGTACGTATGCCGCCACAGTGCATACGTATGGCTCACCATTATTGACTGTGCCCGCTACAGAATCGTAGGTATGCAGCCACGGTGCATACGTATGGCTCACCATTATTTACTGTGCCCGCAACAGTATCGTATGTATGCTGCCGCGGTGCACACATATGGCTCACCATTATTTACTGTGCCCGCTACAGTATCGTACATATGCCGCTACGGTACAAACGTACGGCTCACCGTGCTTTACTGTGTCCGCCACAGTATCATACGTATGCCGCAGTAGTACACACTTACGGCTCACCGTGCTTTAACGTGTCCGCCACAGTATCGTACGTATGCCGCCGCGGTGCATACGTATGGCTCACCATTATTTACTGTGCCTGCAACAGTATCGTACGTATGCCGCCGTATTACACACGTACGGCTCACCGTGCTTTACTGTGTCCGCCACAGTATCGTACGTATGCCGCCGCGGTGCATACGTATGGCTCACCATTATTTACCGTGCCTGCTACAGTATCGTACGTATGCCGCCGTATTACACACTTATGTCTCACCATTATTGACTGTGCCCGCTACAGAATCGTAGGTATGTAGCCGCGGTGCATACGTATGGCTCACCATTATTTACTGTGCCCGCAACAGTATCGTACGTATGCCGCCGTAGTACACACGTACGGCTCACCGTGCTTTACTGTGTCCGCCACAGTATCGTACATATGCCGCCGCAGTGCATACGTATGGCTCACCATTATTTACTGTGCCTGCTACCGTATCGTAGGTATGCCGCCGTAATACACACGTACGGCTCACCGTGCTTTACTGTGTCCGCCACAGTATCGTACGTATGCCGCCGCGGTGCATACGTATGGCTCACCATTATTTACCGTGCCTGCTACAGTATCGTACGTATGCCGCCGTATTACACACTTATGTCTCACCATTATTGACTGTGCCCGCTACAGAATCGTAGGTATGTAGCCGCGGTGCATACGTATGGCTCACCATTATTTACTGTGCCCGCAACAGTATCGTACGTATGCCGCCGTAGTACACACGTACGGCTCACCGTGCTTTACTGTGTCCGCCACAGTATCGTACATATGCCGCCGCAGTGCATACGTATGGCTCACCATTATTTACTGTGCCTGCTACCGTATCGTAGGTATGCCGCCGTAGTACACACGTACGGCTCACCGTGCTTTACTGTGTCCGCCACAGTATCGTACGTATGCCACCGCAGTGCATACGTATGGCTCACTATTATTTACTGTGCCTGCTACAGTATCGTACGTATGCCGCCGTATTACACACTTATGTCTCACCATTATTGACTGTGCCCGCTACAGAATCGTACATATGCCGCCACAGTACAAACGTACGGCTCACCGTGTTTTAATGTGTTTGCCACAGTATCGTACGTGTGCCGCCGCGGTGCGCACGTATGGCTCACCATTATTTACTGTGCCCGCTACAGTATCGTACTTAAGCCGGCATGGTATACACGTATGGTTCACCGTGTTCTACTGTGCCCGCAACAATAGTATACGGGAGTTGCAGTCGTAGTTTCAGGAGTATTCAGTGCGACTTGCGCACTACGTATACGTAGCCGGATGTCGGGCTACGTACGTACGTACAAAAATCGACCACGAGTAAATTACGTATCCCGCTACATGATGAGCGTCAGTATGCCGACTACGTATGACTGACTACTTACGCGTAATGGAGCGGGTTACGTACGTAATAGTGGTCGATTTTTATCCTTATTTTACGTAGTGCGGCAGAGGAAATTTTTCTCAGTGTAGTAGACACTGTACCGAAAGCTTATTCCTCGAAATGGTTTTGAGATTTCCAGTCATGTTCAAAAAGTTATCAAAGCCAATTGCCGTCTTACGAATTTACTCTGCATTTGAATTTACGAATACAGAACAGTATTGTACGAAAGTCTTATCCATAGCTTGACAGAAAATCTAGAGTTTTGACATTGAAATAAAAAATTAGCGCGATGCTATGGTGACACAAGTGTTTACGTCTTGAAATGACACGCCGCCATTTTCACCGCGCCCCGTAGAAAGAGAGGGGGATACTTCCGCCGCGGGCTGTCTACTCTCCATCCGTCACATCCGTCTTACAAATTTTCGATCAGGGTCACGTGATTCTTACTGACGCGAGTTTAGCATTTTTCCCCATTACAAAAAAGCGTACAACGCCGCTAAAAAAGTCTTCACTTCAAAAATATTTAAGCATTATTCTTAATTATGGCAAACTTATATAATGATCATTTTAATACCTACATTTGATCAAGTCAAGTAAAAGAAAATATGCGTAGGTGAGTGGTAGGTTAGGTATGTACCACTGATCTTAAATAAGTTGCATGCCGCATGTTATGTTATGAGCCTTAAGCCGCTTTGGCCTAAATGTATGGTCAACAATGTAGACATTGTTTACCCTGTCTTGTCTCCGTCACAGCCGACGGAAACGTGGGCGATACAGGACTGACTTCCGTACATTTCGAGGTTCCTGTATTGCTTGCTACTCGTATCTGCGATAGTAGCTTAGCTGTGTGTTTATTACATGAAATTTCGCTGTTTTATGTCTTGAATAATTACAAATTACAATCTGGCAAAAATTCAAGGAAGGATAGCATTTCCGAACCTGTAGGTAACTTGAAGTAACATCATTTTATATTAGGACCGGGTGGCATAAAATGACGTCACAAGTAAGTAAGAAAAAACAAATGAGTGTCATTGAACATTTTGGTACCAAACCATTTGACGAAATCAGTTAAGTGAGAAAAAAGAGAGTGATGGAATATTTTGAATTTCCGCGCATTGTTTGAGAAAAGTAGGTACTGTTGGCCTATAGTTTTTTCATCCCATCTATTCGAAAAGGACGACTTGGTTCGCCTTTAAGTGCACCCAAAGGTGGTGTTTTCTATAAGAAACTTTTAGCGGGCAGTAATGAGTTTTTATAACATATTTGCTCGTAAAGGGTCTCTTATTACACCAATTTTAATATCGTATTGTATCTCATTACGAACTTGTGCGGTAATGTAAAGTAAAACGCACGGTTTCCTTGATAAACCGTGCGTTTTACTTTACATTACCGCACGGTTTGTTAAGATGCTACGTCTAAAACCATGCGAAAAATTTTCTATGTCTATGTCTAAAACGAACAGTACTTTTTTAAATCTTAGCAAAGAGTTTTTATGTCAGAAAAGAGGTCAACATTTTATGAATAAAATTAACTTTGGGAGATAAAATATAACAAATAAACATTTTATTATTTAATTTAATTAATTTTAACAATAAATTACAATTATTTATCTGTAACAAAAACACAAAAATATTAATTTACTTTATTAGTAATACTGGCTGTTTTTAATGCCTTTGCCTTAAAAAAAAGCGCTAATGCGCGCGCGCATAGCTAATTTAAACAAGTAAAAATTATTCCACGCGCTTTTTTTGCTTTATTGTTTTTATTTGAAAATGTCGTCAAGTAGTGATGAATTTATTAATTCGACACCGCCAGAAGTCTCAGAGGCAGCGAAAAAGGCTACTCTAAGCCTCTTGCCCGAAAAATTGTCCGATAGATATACTTACAAGCGTATCAAAATTTCATCATAATATGGAAGACAAGCAAAGGTGCAAAGTCCGAGTTTTATTTATTTCCTCGCAAATATGTTATAAAACGTCGTATGACATACGTGCGCTTTGATAATTACAGCCTCTGCTTTCTTGTAGCCCTCGCCTACGGCTCGGGCTAGCACTATCGCCTCGGCTGTAATTTTCAACTTACCGCACTTATTTCATAATGTACTATTACTGCGCACTTTTTGAATTTGGAACATCTTAGCACAGCGTCAAAATAATCGGACGCAAACATTGTTTGAATAAAGACTGGCTGGTACGAGTACGACGGCCCCATAGTCACATGAGCTGAATAAAAAAAAAGAAATCAAAAACGCGCGTACTGCGGCCCGCATTTTCGTCAATTTTCACGGATTGTAAGAAATTCATGGTTTTGTTTTGAAAAATTAGTTCTTCAAGTGACAGTGAAAGTATAGAATTAACTTCTGCAAGTACCTATTAGAATTAGAACTGATCAACTGAGGCAAAAATGTGATGAATAATCTATTACCTGCAATATCGTGGGAGAAATATGAAAGCCTATGGTAATTTTATTGAATGGAGAAATGCAATGCTTTCATAATTGCGAAAATGTCTCAAATGTATACCTATATAAGTTTTTAGTAGTTTTATTATTAGATACTATTTAATTTCAATTTAGTTGTTACTCTGTGTTATTAAATAATAATATTAAAATAATATATTAGGCGCCTTTTATTTTCTCATAGAGGGTGATGAAAAGTTGAGTGTATCACTCGGGCGCAAATATATTTTTGGCTCGGGCGACGTACTTTGAATCCCTCGCTACGTTCAGGATTCTACTAAAGAATCTACTCTAGAATCCCTCACTTCGCTCTGGATTAAAAAAAAAACGCCCTCGCCGTAAAAATATTATTTTGCTCCCTTATGGTACAATCTACTATTGTCTTTCATTTCTATCTGCCGTCTGTCATTGCTTCTGTTTTTTTCCTGCGACCTAGTTTGCTGCTTTTTTATTTAACAATTTTAGTTTATCTCATTATTATTCCTTCTCCTTTTCCCCCTCCTTAACACTATTACAAAAATAAGACGTATTACTTTAAGTTATTTTAGAGAAATTCGCTATTTCTTCTTTCACTAAGTCAGTTATTTTAGTTTCAAATAAAGAGCGGAAGTATTCATTCTTAGTCCTTTGTTTTTCGTTGTCTGAAAGGTTTAAAATCGAATTAGGCCACCCAAGTGTTTACTCTGAAATGAGAACATTCCGAATCATTCGTTCGTAATGCTGACAAAGCGTTCCAAAACGTGCTCGAGAACAGAGGATATTGCGTAACACCGAACGAGAAATTAAAACGAAAGAAGATAATCCCCTTTAGTTGAGGATTCTACTCAGCTACTAGACAATGAAATATTGAAGCTGTTTTGGTGGCACCAGGCAACCTCATTTAACGGTTCGAGAGGCACGGAGTGGCTGGAGTACTCTGTCCTACGTGTTTATTGGCGTACAAACTTCTGTGCTTCATTTTCCTTCGCCTATTTTTAGCTCGTCAATTTTAACGCGGTCCGAATCCGTTTTGTGACATTTACATGACTTTCTTTTTTTATCGGGACTCTTTACTTTAAGAATTTTGTATTTATGTTATGTCTTGCATTTAATAGTCCATAAATAAGTAATTGAAGTATTTATTGGATAATTTTCTGTAAATACGTAAATTATTAGCTTATATACAAATAACAGGCTGTGTTTCTAGGTATTTATACTAAGATATTGTTGTAAGACTTTATTGAAACTATAAAATAAACATTATAGGCACCAAGGTTTATTATTGTCACCTAAATACAAAAATAAGTGTTTTTTTTAATTAAGTGCCGTTGTTATTATTCTAAACCTTAAATTTTTCTAACTCAGTTTTTCTTAACCTATTTTGAAAATTGGAAACACCGAGATTGGAAAAGTATAAGCCGATATTAAGGGACGTATTATTCAATTTAATTTCCACCACCGTTTTAGTAAGATAATAAAAAGTACCTAATCGCATTGAAAATTTTAGGCATAATTTTTCGATGAGCGCCTGAAACTTTTTCAATTTCACGTGCTAAAAGCTGGCTGGCCGCTCATTACCATGCCATTGGATCAAAATGCTAAGGAGTCTATTCACAGTACCTTCGTTCGGCCTAGGGAGTGTCCTTTGTCTATATTTTTAGAACTGAACCAATCTACAGACCGCATCAAAGCTGTTTTTGTATTAACTCGAGTTGTGTCGGATCCATCCATAAGTGTGAAAATTACCAAGGCAATCATAAGAGTAGGTACATAACTATATTAAGTGAAGATCACTGTTAAAAACTGTAGTTTTTAGTTTTGTTTTTCATTGTTAATCAATCAGAGTACTGTATCGAAGATGTGGGAAATGGTAAGATGTTTGGCAACGGTGAATTGGTATTCGACTCTAGCAATCAAAAACGTCAAATTAACAGATCAACATCGGCGAGCCTTATAGCGGTTTTCCATATTTTTTCATTTATGAAAAAGTTTGTGTTATCTGGGAGAGTTGGACGAAAACTCAAATTGTTGAGTTTTCCTACAACATTCTACATTTTAACTTCAACCATATTCTAATTAAAATGATTGAGGACAATTTTACGCAAGATTTGTTTTGAGATGAGAACTTATAAGTATCGTCCTTGTAAGCGAATTAATTCTTAATATTTTTTAAGAAAAGATTCGGTAGCATTCTTTGTCAAATATTAATAGAGACCTGAAAGAATTTTAATGCTGGCGTTGCTTAGGAATGATCATGGAGTATTATTGAACTTTGAATTTTACTATAAATATCAATTTCAAAACTTTACTTATCAAGAGTAATTTGTTCAAAGTTGTTGAGTGGTCGAAAGTTGTCGAGGGCAGCATTGAAGCGAAACGCCTGGCATCGAAAACACAGAAACTTGTAAGTAAGACTGAAGTTTGTGAGAATTATATTTTAGGAAACGTCCGTCCACCTTGATGTATGTGTCCGGTTCCGAACAACTGAAAGAATGTAACGAGGTTACGCCTCGGGGTTTGGGCACAGTATAGAAATTAGAAAATATAGGTACTGTGGTTTGGGTCTACTGTTCTTCCATTACTTTTGTTAAAAAGTGGTGAAGACAAATGGCTTTCGACTGCTCGGCGTGTCAGCCTGGTTTAACTTTTGCGGTAAAACAATCGATTATAGGTACAGTCTAGTTGAGAGTTACATAAATAAATAAATGCTTGGACAATTTCACACAGCGCCATCTAGCCCCAAACTAAGCAAAGCTTGTAATGTGGGTGCTAGAAAACCTTGTAGAAAACTGATATACTACTTATATACTTTTTAAATATATACTTATTATACATGAAATGAAACAACACAATTGATCCAAAGACATGCCCTCAAATAAATAGCTTTCGTATTTAGGCACAGACTATGGTTTTGGTAATTACGTCATGAAAACGTGAGGGTTGCCCGCGGAAGGCTGCAGGCTTCAGATAAAACGTCCCATTTGGTGGGCATTGACACCACAAACTGTCTTGCCTTTCCGTACCGTGCCCCCTGACTTCAACACTCACTTATATAATCAAAGGAATGGATCCAAGTAATATACTTTTATGTGTTATCGTATTCAGGAATGTAGCTAATGTAGGTTTATTTAAAAATGCTAGGTTGTTGTCTTAACTAAGCAATATTGCGTAAATAGGTAATTCTTTTAATTTCCTTCCTGCAAAGAGTTTGGAAGGTACTTCGTAGTTCTAGCACAGGCACTTCGATGATCGGTCTTTTGTTCGTGGGTATTTTATTATAATATCATGAGCGTGAAAAATAAGTACATACAAGCGTTCGGCGTTATATTGAACACTTGCGACTCGGCAGGTATTTAGAATTAAAAAAATAACAGAATTTCATACTCTTTGAAGTGCACTCAACAAAAATAGTAAGAAACAAGAAAAAGGTATCAGCGAAATTTTGGTAACATTGAGTTATGGTTTCATCCCACTTGTCACGGAAACTAACGTGCTAGTTAGCCTGCGCGCTTCTGATAAAGAGCCCATTTGGGGTGCAGTGACGTGGCAAAACTATCCGACTCCAACGCCCTGATTGCGCTAATGCTCCCCAGATGTGTCCTAATTGCCGACTTCGCTAATTGCTCACAAAATCAACTCCTTTAACAAAGCAATGAAAACTGTTTGTGCTTTAGCAGAAGACAATTTGTAATGACGTCTACACCAGATATCCATTTTTCACAATGTAAATGACTTTCAGAGTAAATTGTACATTTGCCTGGATGAATAATGATGGTAGACTTAAGCGCAAGTGATAATTCAACATAATAAATTATTCTAAATATCTTATGGTATCGTTTTTGACAAGGAGTGGTTTAAAATATTTGGGTAAACAACAGTGCCTTTTAGTCATTCAGTGAATCAGTGTACCGTTATCCATACTTATGAATGAGTAAAGTTCAAAATAATGCATCCTTAATCAAATTGTCGTCCTTCCTTTAAACGTCATAAATTAAACCCAATTAAGTTCTGTACCCTCTATGCAAAGCAATCTCATGATTAAAGTTCATGTTCTGCTTTTAGAAAAAGTAGGATGTTAAAAGCGTCGGGTGCTATTTATTTAGCTATCGTATAACTGTGCGCTTTAGCGTGAAATGTATTAAGTCGGAAAAGCGCAGCATGAGAAGTGCCAAGATAATGCTGCGAGATGCATTTGCTCTATTTTAAAATCACTTAGGACTGTTATGATAGTATAAAACATGTGAAGATTTGTTTTTTTCAAGTGTCCCTTTTGTTTTTAGAAGTAACTGAAATTTCTTTGTCTAAAACTGTTAAAAGTAATGAAACGTGCCCGCACCTGTAAGAAGAAAATTTATTGAAGCAAATCTTATAATATGAAAAACTTTTGATGAAAATTAAATGTATCTGATTATATATTTCCTTTTTGTAAACAGTATCTATATATACTGAATACTTAAAGGGGCTTCTGCTGGACGGAATAAAAATGCAAACAAAATAGGAAGGGCAACAACTTTGCAACAAATGAAATGAAAAAGCTTTTTATTAACCAAAAGTTGTTTAGTTGTTTTTAGATTGTGTAAAACAAACTTAAGTAAAAAAAAAATGCGTCCCGTGTGTGTGTGTGTGTGCATGTGTTTATTACAGTTCTTACTTAATTTGATAAAAACATGGTTTTACAGTTAATATTGGAAACGAACTTTTTATTGTGTCTTCGATATTGGCTCAAAATATAAAGTCTGTGTGGTTTAGATGTTATAATTTTTCTTTCTTATTATGCTTTTGTGTATAAATGTATTAAAATAATTTTACATCATACTTGCTCGGTAACTAGGATTTACTTATATAGTATGAGGCTGTGTAAGTTGGCATGTGCAACACAGTGCATTGTTTAGATAGAACGTTCCATTTTCAAATCACTTTACAATTCAAGGATGGTGAATGCTTTAACTGTAATAGTAGTTTGTTACACAAGGGATGTAAGTGAGCTATTACAGAACAAGATCCAATTTGGCGCCCGTGCGAGCGCAGCTCGCAAAGGGCGCTAATGGATCGAGTGCACCCGAGATATTTAGACGCCCGAGCGAGCGTAGCGAGCGAGGGCGAATATAGTTCGAGGGTGTAATAGCTACTTACAACCGAGGTAAGCATACTATTTTACATCATTCATGCGAGGTAAATTTAATAAAAATAAAAATAAAAATAAAAATAAAAATAAAAATAAAAATAAAAATAAAAATAAAAATAAAAATAAAAATAAAAATAAAAATAAAAATAAAAATAAAAATAAAAATAAAAATAAAAATAAAAATAAAAATAAAAATAAAAATAAAAATAAAAATAAAAATAAAAATAAAAATAAAAATAAAAATAAAAATAAAAATAAAAATAAAAATAAAAATAAAAATAAAAATAAAAATAAAAATAAAAATAAAAATAAAAATAAAAATAAAAATAAAAATAAAAATAAAAATAAAAATAAAAATAAAAATAAAAATAAAAATAAAAATAAAAACAAAAACATTAAACTAAAAATTAAATGTTAAAGGGTTATTTCATTGAAAACTCGTGGGGTTGATCAGACCATTAAACTGAACAACTTTCATTATGGGACCAACCTCGAAATCACGAAAAAAAAATCAGCTGTTTTTGCATTGCAGAATTTTGCATTTTGCAGCTTGAACTGAAATTAAATGCCGCCATTTTCATTGTTTTTTTTTTTCAGCCAAAAGTTTCGTCAGTTTATAATAAAAGAAAAGAGATTGGGTCACTAAGGAGTTTTAAATGCTTGAACTGTAAAGTAACTTTACAGTTAAAGCATTCACCATCCTTGAATTGTAAAGTGATTTGAAAATGGAACGTTCTATTTAAACAATGCACTGTGTTGCACATGCCAACTTACACAGCCTCATACTATATAAGTAAATCCTAGTTACCGAGCAAGTATGATGTAAAGTTACTTTACAATTCAAGCATTTAAAACTCCTTAGTGAACCAATCTCATTTCTTTTATTATAAACTGACGAAACTTTTGGCTGAAAAAAAAAATGAAAATGGCGGCATTTCATTTCAGTTGAAGCTAGGTATGCAAAATTCTGCAATGCAAACGCAGCTGATTTATTTTCGTGATTTCGAGGTTGGTCCCATAATGAAAGTTGTTCAGTTCCCTACGAGTTTTCAATAACCCTTTAACGTTTTATTTTTATTTTTGTTTTTATTTTTATTTTGTTTTTTATTTTGATTTTAATTTTAATTTTTATTAAATTTACCTCGCACGAATGATGTAAAATAGTATGCTTACCTCGGTTGTAAGTAGCTATTACACCCTCGAACTATATTCGCCCTCGCTCGCTTCGCTCGCTCGTGCGTCTAAATATCTCGGGTGCACTCGATCCATTAGCGCCCTTTGCGAGCTGCGCTCGCACGGGCGCCAAATTGGATCTTGTTCTGTAATAGCTCACTTACATCCCTTGTGTAACAAACTACTATTATTGATCCACGACACCATAGGCGGTTGTAAAGATAGTGTTAGGCATCGGTGAAAAGAATAAGTCAGGTCTAAGTAGTTATGTTTGTGAGGTGATTACATGGATGTTGGCATCAAGCCAGGCCAGGAATATTGAACTAGTTCCAACGGTAGTTCGTGAGGTACTAACGTTAACTGCATTTGGCGTCAGTTTTTATCACAAAATCGAGGGATTCTGGCAACGATTTAGGATTTATTTTCTTGTGACTAGGCATAAAAATGTTCATACACCGTTCTCATAACTTAGTCTATAATTTTTAATGATTCATTAATGTATTTATAGTTAACATCGATTAAATAGTTTGCAATAACTGCAATGTTTACTATCGCATGTGGCACAGCATACCATGTAAGTATTCCACTAAAAACAAAATTTGAAAATAATTCCTTCAAAGTTAGTAAACTCGGATTTTATTACATTTAAATTGGTCTATCAGCAAAATAAATATCGTCAACGACCGACATCAATTTATTAAAATATTCTTGTGTAATTGATTTTTTTTTCCTGTCGAGTTCGTCAAGGCGGGTGGCCGGCACGGGCGGGCGGGACATGTCCGCTACATCGTGCGTCATTGCTCTCCAGCCATTGTGATTTACGGTCTTGGAGACTTCGTGTCACGCTGCCTTTGCTTGACAACTAAGCGAGGTAAGGTGATCCGACTTATCTGAAAATAGAAGAAATTATACGTGCTCTTTGGCTAGCTAGCAGCAAGTCTTGAATGCTGTACTCCAAGTACTCCAAGTACTCGATTATTTCACAAATTAGTCTCTATACTGACTGGCTGCTACATCGTACATCATTGCTATCCAATCTTTGTGATTTACAGTGTTAGAGATTTGGTGACACGCTGCTTTTACTAGACAACTGAGGGATCCGGTAACTTATCTAGGTATTCCTATAATTCCTTCTATTGAAGGAATTATATGTGCTCTTTGGCTAGCATGCATATGAGTTCTGACGGTTTTCCGGAGTACCTGCCTATTCGATTATATTTTCGTAAAATAAAATATCTTCAGAGTTTAAACTCCGTTTTCCATTCCGATCAACTGAAATGACCAAACGAAAAATTTTACCTTCATTTTTATCTAGATCTAATTATTTTCTTTAGACTTGGATTTCTGTTCATTATCTTTTTCCCGAGTGCCTGTGGGGAAAAATTGTGAGTGGCATAAACATTAATGGGATCTCAAAGTTTGCTATCAGTAGCACATACTTTTATTACTTTGTATAACTGTAATTATTTGTATCAAAAGTTTATATTGAACATCACGTGTCAGATCTTGGTGTATTTTGTGACTGAGACGAAGAAGTTTATTTTAATGTTTATCACCTATGGGCACTGCCGATGACTGATGATGTCAAGGTAGGTGCAAGTCACTAAGAATAAAAATCAAAGTAAAACATCACAATCAAGACACTGTCGACCACCTTCGACTTTTGTGATCACTCCTTCAACAAATTATTAACCGAGCGAGCACGAAGTGCGAGCGAAGCGTCTATGGGCAAAAATTCTTTCGTATGTCCTTCCGGCGGCTGTCCCTTTGTTCTCCTCTACAGGTCGCATTTCTCAACCGATTCTCGTGAAAATTTGTAAACATGATCGAAATTATATTTTTTTTTTGTCGAGCCAGTTTTTTTAAATTTTTTGAAAATGGCGGAGAATTATGTAAAAAAAAAGTTATATCAGTCCAACTTTCCGGCGCTGTTTTTTTTCCTCTACAGGTCGCATTTCTCAACCGATTCTAGTGAAAATTTGTGAGCAGCTTCAAAAATGATATAGATTTTTTTATCAAGCCAATGTTTCGAAATTTTTCAAAATGGTGGAGATATGTAAAAAAAACTTATTTCAGTCTGGTTTTCCGGCGCTGGCTGTTCTTCTCTACAGGTAGCATTTCTCAGGACTGTGTATATTATTTGCACAGTAAAGATACTTATTACTTGAAATATGTTTTTAAAAAACATACCATTTGAGCTACTTTTTAACGCAAGCTCTACAGCTCACGGAGCCACTAGTTTATTCTCTACCTACATCTCTCCTAAACGGTAACGACACCCGAAGAAACAAAAAAGTTTCTTCGTTTATCTAGCTAATTATCTGTAATAAAAATTAAAAATGTGACAGCAAGTCCATTATACCGATACCTCATAAGAGCAGTTTCATCCTAATACAGGTTTTTCAAACTTAAAAGGAATACTATTTATTTTATAAAGGGAGATTCACACGATTACTGTATTCCATGAATAAACAATTTTTATTTTATTTATTTAAATACCGGCTCTCTGTGTTGTTTTACACAATCGCGTCGTCGCCTGGCTGCCGTCGAACCTCATTAATAATGTGCAAAAGCGATCGACAAAGTGTTTCCGAATAGTGATTAATATTTGCGATGATAATATATATCGCATTTGAATAATCAAACATTCATAAAGTGACTTTTGATTTATTGAATTACTATTTTACGAAAACGTAGTTTTGAAATTCACTAATTAGTAACGTTTAGAGTTAAAAAATAATTCTGTAATTATTTTTTTGGAAATAGTAATAAAAACTCTTTCGGATACTAACATACATCGTAATGTGTGAATGTGATGAATGACACGTGAACACGGCATCCAAGCGAGCAAGAAGCGCGAGCGAAGCGTCTCTGCTTCCGCTGCTTGGGCAAAATACTTTCGTACCTATGTCTGTCCAGCTGTCCGTGGTATCGCGCTGTGCCGCTGTCCGGCTGTCTGTTTTTCTCAACCGGTTCTCGTGAAATCTTGTAAGCAGGTTCGATTATTCGATTCAGTTTTTCGAAAAAAAACCTTATTTCAGCCATTTTAAAAAATGTTCAAAATTAGATCTCCATCTAGCTTCGCATAGATAAAATGAAAGAATACCTACCAAACAGTACTGCACCTGCTTTTAATAAAAACATTTTGGCGACATTTATTAGATTAATTTTTATACAACATAAACATGAGATACTTTTTAACGTACAAATGAGTAAACTCCACATGAGTTTCTGTCTGTCTCAGCTAGACGATTCCGATCCCGACCGTTTTTTACCGACTTCAAAAGGAGGGAGGTACTCAATTCGACCGGTTTTTTTTTTTTTTTTTTTTCGTTTATTGCTCGAAGACGGCTGAACCGATTGAAATGATTCAAACGTTATTAGATTAGGTAAACTTCCAAATTGGTCCCATTTTTTAAAATTTTGAAATCGGTTCAGTAGTTTTCAAGTAATCTTGAAAAAAGCACGAAAATAGTATGATTTTTGTGTGAACTACCTCGATGATCAGTCGTATAACTTCTTTGTTTATGAACTGAATAAGATAATTATTTTTTTGTTTGAAAAGGGATATCTTAAGTGTAGTTCTTTAACCGACTTAAAAAAGGAGGTTCGTAGTTTGACCCGCATGTATGTATGTTTCTCCGCGATTAACTCACGTTTGGCTGAGCCGATTTTTCTACCTAAATAATATATACCTACACTACCTAATACAAAAGGTACCTACACTAAAAATTAAAAAATAAAAAATTGTTTAAAAAAACAAAAAACCGACTTCAAAAAACCTACCTCTAAAAAGCAAGAAATAATATTCGTAATAATAAAAACACGTCTATTGAAGGGGCTTTTAGAATAAAAAAAAAGTATTTGTACTCCAGCCCCACCCGACTTCAATAGACGTGTTTTTATTATTACGAATATTATTTCTTGCTTTTTAGAGGTAGGTTTTTTGAAGTCGGTTTTTTGTTTTTTTAAACAATTTTTTAAACCCGAAATTTCGGGATTAAGTTTACATAATCCCAGGATTTTCGGGATTGTTAATTAATTTTAAAAAAATTGCAAAATATAGTGCGTGAAACTAAACGCTCAGTGCCAGTGCTCTCAATATAATTGCATGCCTATCATTTTATAATATAAAATACAAGGAAATCATCTGTATTTCATTTAAGCAGCATTCCAAGCAAACAACATAAATTAACCCAGCTGGTTTGCGTTGGTTTCTTGGAATAAAACTTCTTTTATTTTGAACTAAAATGATAAACAAGCAACCCTCACTGGGTTATGTAGTGATATACTTCAGTTTAAATATATACATGAACATTCTTCAAGCTTAGTTTTGAAATGAGATGATTTTGAAAATCATTTTGTGATAAAATTAAGAAACTTACTTTACTACCTAAATACTAACTAGGTTTTAACATGAAATCCGTCTATTTGATCAATGTTAAGAGAGGTTTTGTCAATTATCTTTATTTGCATAGTTTATTAGATAAATGTTTTTTAAATTTGTTGAAATTTAAAAAGATCTTATTCATTTTTCAAAAATTTGATTTAGTTTGACTCTAACTTTGATTATGTAGAGTGATTAGATTAGCTAGGTGTGTATTTTAACGTAAAATATGTTAGTTTTTATTTAAATTTTGATTAAGTACGTCGATTTTTGACCAAATCTTAATTACGTTTATTTTTGTTTATTTTCATTTGTTGATTATGGAGCCGATTTTTGAAAGATTAATATATTTTTATTTTTAATCTTCAATCTCGAAATAATCCCGGGATTGACTAAGTGTAATCCCGAAATCCCGGGATCAGAAATAAGGGCCGGGATCGAATTCCCTAGCTCTCAGCTCACTGAGCCACTTTTAGTAAAAGTGTTAACCTTCAAAACAAAATTATAGAAGATTTGTTTTTAAAGCAAACATTTTTATCCACGGGAACGAGCGTGGAACAGGTCTACAAACATAAATGTTAATTAATTTTGCCTCTGAAATATGGAGTTAGAGAGAGGTTGGCAAAAAAGATTTAATAACTGGTCCATTAGTGCTGAGGGCAGTAAGTCAGGCCTTTGTCGATTTGAGGCGCGCCTAACAACATCCGACGTTTCTGACAGAACTTGACGTAATTTCTAACTAGCAATGAAATATGAATCGTTAGTAACTAAGGCCGAAATAATATTTTTTCGTTGTTGTTACTCAGCGGAAACTGAAGAGCGAAAAATATTTTCAGTACATTATTTTACTTGTTGGAGGACTTCGAGGTGGTCCCAATAAGTGGATGAAAAAATGTACATATACGAAAGGTGATACCATTCTTTTATGCATTCTGTCTGTGGTTATACAGGGTCATTCTAAACTTACCATTCAAATTTCCATCCATGAAACTAAACAACTTTCTCCAAGAAACGTGTCGAATTCGTCGTGATTTCTTTGATTTCTATGGATAGTCGATCTTTTTAAATATTTGGCCCTGTGTTCCTTAGAGATAGTTGTTCAGTTTCATGGATTGAATACATCCTCAAAATTTGGATGGTGAATACAAAAATTGTTTAAAAAAAACAAAAAACCGACTTCAAAAAACCTACCTCTAAAAAGCAAGAAATAAATTTCGTAATAATAAAAACACGTCTATTGAAGTCGGGTGGGGCTGGAGTACAATAGTAGATTATACAACAAGTGAAAAAAAAGGGAATTTAGTTCGAGGGACTAAGTTGGATCCCGAGAGTAGCGAAGGATTCTAGAGTTGAATCCCGAGCGTAGCGAGGGATTCAAGAGTAGAATCCTGAGCGAAGCGAGGGTCACAAAGGACCGAGATGTATTTTTTTTCACGAGTTGTGTACTCTACTTTTTACCATCGACTGCGAGAAAACAAATAGTAGTACTTATACCTATAGTAGGTATTTAAAGGTTATCAGATTTTGATATTTAGGTAGGAAATCGATAATATTTAAAACATTAGAAAAATTAAATAGTGAAATTAGAAATTTTGAAATTTTCTAATGAACTGTACGCGCGCAAGCTTTAAGTGTATATGAAATAGGCTATTTTACACCATGTAAGATAAAGTATAAAAATGCATATTTGAGACAGATTTCATAAATAATTAACGAGAAACGTCGATATTTATTCATAAAAATGCAATATAAATTTTATAATTCAATTTTAAAAATCGACTTTTTTAATCTATTCATCAAATGTTAAAAACGCCCTTCGCCATATTGGATTACGATGTGACGTCACTCCGATAGTAAACAAACATGACAGCTCTCTTCTCTCTGTGATTGTGATAATAAACAAATTAGATTTTCATTGATTTATTTTGAAATCTTATAAGTGATTACTACATCTGTGGACTATTATCCTTTATTTTATTAAATAGGATCATGAAATACAGTTTTGTTAAAGCAGAAAGTACAAATCTACCAAGGATAAATACATTCATTCATGGTGGCGAAATTTTTTGCGTCCAATCCAATCCCGATTTCTGTTCTGCAGAGTTGAGAAATGTTAAAACAGCAATGTAAGTACTTAGCATATATCAAGTTTTGTCTAACAATAAGCATAATAACAATACAACACGAGGATACCCTGTGTTATCTATAACAATCTAACATAACCTATACTAAATAATATACTAGAAAAAATACGACTCGCACCAGATCAATACTCAGACGGGAATCGAACCCGCGACCTTTGGATATCCGGTCCAATGCTCTGACCGCTGAGCTAACATAACCTATTTTTTTTTGTTATCAGGTCCTGGGAGGACGGAGAAAGTCAACTTTAGCGCTGTATCACCTAATAATTAAAATAATGATGAAGACTGATGTTTTATAAGTAAGATCTCCCATCTTTTCAATCAAAAAACCATATCATTCCTAGAAATAAAAACTAGAGATCAACAATAAAAGTGGCTTTTGGTTGTGGCATTAACTAAAATTATGGCAGAATCACAGCCTCGAAATGCTAGTGAGCCAGTGCAAAACAGTGGATGGTACCAGATGCGACCAGAGGGTCGCTATGATTTTTGTGCAAAAATTCCAGGAACTTCAGCAATATCAAGAGGTAAGAAACTGGAGGAAGTCAGGAAAACAGTGGAAAAGAAAATGGAATGAAGATAGAAAAATGCAGTCTGAGTATATTATTTCTGAGGCATTAACATTTACAAATTAATAACAACCCTACTTTTGAAATTAAGTGTCCGTCTAGTGAAAAAAAAGCACAGGACTATTTTTCCAACTTTAAAGTTTGTAAACTACTGAAAATACACTTTTCATGTTATAAAAACAACTGTTTTTTTTATAATTTAAGCCAACCTACTCTACTCCTATCCTACCACAGATCAAAGAAATGAGTTTTGCTTCGGAGTATCCTACCGTACCCTACCTTATGTATAGTATAGATAGTGCATATTATGTAGGTACTTTTTCACATATTTTGCACTCATGCACATGAGATAAATACACATCTATTATATTCTTTAAATCAACTTGGCTATGTATTCACCAACATCATCTTTTATACAGTGCGCAATGGAAATAAAAAAAACTGTACATAATATTTGATATATTTATTTGACCGCTATATTAATAATAACTACATTTTATAAAATCAATGTTTTGATATTTTGACTATAATGTGTGTGTGTAGATAGCTGGTCTAGGCCGAGCGAGGCAGGTGAGTAAGTAAGTGCTTTATTGTGCATAGAAACAAGGTACAAAAACGGATCTTGTTAATTACAAATAGAGGTATCACTAGTTTCTAACTTTGCAGGCGTACACACACACACACATTTAAAAATATCAACAAAAAGAAACACAATTTCTACTTAAAATAAGTCACCAGATCACTGAACGCATCTTTAAAACATGGCAAACTCTCTCAATATTCGAATGACCCTCTACAAAACTGGCTATTTGTTTCGTCTGCCGCCTGCCGCACTTCAGATTTGTACTACTTGGACCGCTCTATCATCACACTTCTTAATTTCAGGTGTCAAAAAATCTAGAAATAATAGTACAATATGATTAGTATAATATCTGTCCTAGCCTAGTGATAATGTTAATAATTTATTACAACTGCATAAAATACTAAAAATAAATTACCTTGATTACAAGATGGTACTTTGATTTACCATAATTTTCCTTTTGTATGGTCTCTTCAATCTCCTTAATTGTATTGTAGACATTCTTTGCCTTTCAATAAAGGCATGCGGATGTACGGATCATTTTTTTTAGCTAAAATAAAGAATATAATAAGTATTTATGAAATTTTCAAATCACAATATAGCAAAACATAACCTATAAATACATAAGTCACAAAATATGACGATTGTTTTGTAATACTAACATGAAGTTTTATTTTGTTTATTCCATAGTTAATTTACCATTTCTAGCGCATAGGTATTTACATCAAAGTGGTCTTCACAGAAATACATTTTAGTCTAGTTTTTGAGGACAATGATTTTGGATCTATTATCTCTCTTGCCAGTTTAGTGTTTCTCATTTTATTATCACTTGGCACTTGAATCCACAATTTTGTGGCGTTTTTACACTTGTATTATTGGATTCATGCACAAGACACCAAAGATTTACATTTTATAACTCATTAATTCTTGTTACTTTATACTTGGTCTTTCGCACTATTGTTTGTTTACTAACGGAGTGACGTCACGAGCCTAAACAGCATGGCGGCTAGTGTTTCCGCGCGAAAATTCAAAATCATAAATTAAAAACGTGTTTTAGGGCATTTAATGGTTTTATAAAATTAAATTAAAAATTCTGCTGGCTTATTTCGACCTCAGGATTAATTTAAAACAGTTTTCAAAAAATGGTGTAATTCCCTATTAGAAGTTTTCCATTAAAACAACCACGATAAGAGGGAGATTACATGATCAGTCAGTCTGGCATCAGTGAATGCCGTCAATCTGTAGACTTTGAATTTTTTCCAGACCTGATGATCGTACTCTGAAAAAAAGGACTGATGCCACAGACTGAACATCTAATCTCCCTATAATAGATAAAAAAGAACCCAAAGCTAAGACACTAAAAAGAACCTATAGATAGAAAATAACCCAAAGCTAAGACACTAAAAAGAACCTAACTAAAATAGGCGGGATTTTTTTTTATTTAATTGTATAACTATGGCTTTATCTATGGAATAGCTCCATACTTTAAGGACGTTTTATTTTTTTTGTACATAATTCATATGATGCGCGCTTGTTCCAAATTCAAAATACTTTTATTCACTCGGTGAATAAAAACGCGTTTTATTCACTGTTATCAATGAATAAGACGCACTTTTTTGAGTGGCGATGGTAAAAATTCCTTTTTTTTATTCTAAAAGCCACACCCGACTTCAATAGGCGTGTTTTTATTATTACAAATTTTATTTCTTGCTTTTTAGAGGTAGGTTAAGTCGGTTTTTTGTTTTTTTTAATAAATTTTTATTTTTTTAATTTTTAGTGTAGGTACCTTTTGTATTAGGTAGTGTAGGTATATTATTTAGGTAGAAAACTTGGGTCAGCCAAACGTGAGTTAATCGCGGAGAAACATACATACATGCGGGTCAAACTGAGAACCTCCTTTTTTTTAAGTCGGTTAAAGAACTACACATAAAATATCCCTTTTCCAACAAAAAAATAATTATCTTATTCAGTTCATAAACAAAGAAGTTATACGACTGTTCATCGAGGTAGTTCACACAAAATCATACTATTTTCGTGCTTTTTCAAGATTACTTGAAAAGTACTGAAACGATTTCAAAATTTAAAAAAATGGGACCAACTTGAATTTTTACCTAATGTAATAACGTTTGAATCATTTCAATCGGTTCAGCAGTCTTCGAGTAATCGGTGTACATACAAAAAAAAACGGGTCGAATTGAGTACCTCCCTCCTTTTGAAGTCGGTAAAAAAGACCCTTTATTGTACTTAGGATTTAATGTTGTCAGGAATTCGTACACACACTTTTAAAAACAGGTAGGCACTTACACGAGAATGAAGACTTGAAGCGCTTAATAGATATAGTGACCATGAAACTATAGAAAATAATGTCATAGTTACAATGATTGATGTAAAGTTTATTATTTGTTTGTAAGTTTATGGAATACTTAAATCATTATTTGTTACTAAATTTATTAAAATTATTTGATTTGATTACTTGATCCATGTTGATCTGCTACCGATTCCTGTTATTTGATTATTTGTTGTTTAATAGTTATAAAAAGGAATTGATTTGATTACTTGATTCATGTCGGTTTGCTAGTTTCCTTTTATTCAATGGTCATTTTAAAATAAGTATAAAATAGATATCTTTATTATTAATTCAATGATAAATAATGTTAATAATATTATATTTTAATTGTCACAGGTTGTTTATTAAATTAATGGTTATTTGTATAAAAGTATTGATTTAATCGTTTGGCGCCATTGTGGCAGACTTGTTTTCTGTAATGATAAATTCTGATTGTTGTTTAAAAATGACGGGATGGGCTATGCTCTTGCAGAGCATAGCATATTTTTAGACACATTCTGCTGTAGTGAGTCAAGTGAAAAGTTGTGGAACAGAAAGTTAAGTATTATTCTAACATGTTTTATTTTTACTGTTCAGACTATTCTATTCCATTCAATCATCCATTATTTCCTGTGTTAATGCTTATGTTATTTATTTGATCTGGTCGATAGTTGTTGCATAATGAACGTTCCTATTATATAAAATGTGTTACTTATTTGATTTAGTTGATAGAATTATTGCTTATTGAACGTTCAGATTATGTTAATTATTTAAGATAATAAATTATTTGTTTAATTGTTGATGGATTTATTACGTTTTATTAATGGTCCCTTACTTTTCCTACCTTCAGTTAGTCTACATTCAGTTAGTCTACATTCAATTATATAAGGTCATTTTGTATCCACCAGTGGCGAAGGGTCCATACAAGCAGATTCCCATCGGCTTACCTTTTGGAAATCCCACCCCACTGACCCACTATGCAGATCACTACATTTTTCATCATTTTTGTAGAGCGGCTTACCTTCGCCATAATTTCACCCCTCGCCACTGGTATCCACCATCCAAATTTTGAGGATGTGTTCAGTCCATGAAACTGAACAACTTTCTCTAAGGAACACATGGTCAAATATGTAAAATAAAAATTTACTTTCCATACAAATCAAAAAGATCACGTGATCAATTTAGTATGGGATGACCAAAATTTTTTGGCGAAATTTGACACGTTTCTTAGAAACAGTTGTTTAGTTTCATGGACTGGACACATCCTTAAAATTTGGATGGTAAGTTCAAAATGACCCGATATACTCTACACTCAGTTCAATAGTTTACATTAATTGCAATTTAAACTTAAGAGATATAATAGACAATAGCTTAGTTTCAGATTATACACTGCTCTATCATACAAACGCTATCACGCTCAAAGAAAGGTCTCTATCGTTTCATGGTAAAGTTACAAAAATTAAAAGATGAATGCTTTTTATTTGGAAGAAATGTCACTTACTCCTTGCGACGAGAACCCTTACCTTCGTCATTTTGACGTAGAAATCCGAAACATGAATTACGAACTTGTTAGATACAGCCTGTTTACAAATTGAACAAAAGATTTTCTTCGTTTGTGTCACGAGTTGAAGATTTTATCTAAGAAACATGTATTGCGTTGGTTTATTATATCAATTTGATTATAACTATTTAGACTTCATTTTATATACCTGGCTCTTTCTGATATTTTAGTTACATTTTCTGCGTCAAGGTTTGAATAATGCCATATTCTATCTATTACTTGCTCAATTCAATATGATAGCTGTATAATTTGATAGTTATTAAAAGTATAAAAAGCAAATACCAAACACTGTTAGTTCATAAGTATCGGCGTTTCGTTTGTTAATATTTCAGCACGGTTTTAATGTTTAAAGGATCTTTCGTGAGTCCGGAGCGAGTAAGAACAGTGGAGCACAATACCTCTGATAAATAATTAAAATCCAACAACATTAACCTGGTGCCCTACCTCAGACAATATTTACTTCACTTGAATTTAAGGCAAGATTATTCAAACTAAATGTTAGCCAAATATCTTTGACAGAAATTAGGAAGTTACTTAAGTATTCTGTTAAGCAATTTCAATCTCCTTTCGTAGATTTGTTTTTAATTTGTTAGGAGATGGCATTGTACTTCGTCATTCAAATCGTAGAGGTTTATTATCTTTGATTTATTTTTTATAGGTAACCAAAGTTTGGTTTGATGGTAACACAGAAAACAAAGAAGGAAAGTTCATCTCCTTTCCTAAAGGTAAAAAAATGAAGCATTCAATTTAGTGAAACAAAAGATCGTAGAGAATGTCGAGTGCCTGGGCACTGAATCTCAACAAAAGCTACGGACCATTAATTTTACTAATTGCCCAAAAATACTGTCAATGGACAAAACAGCTCTCTAAATAATACACACTTGTTTGTTCCAACTTGTTTAAAAGTCAACTTAGATTTTGGATTACGTACCCCATTCAAATACATTCATGAATGATTACGAAGCACATTCGGTTAAAAATATTATGTTGTACTAATTTATGGTCAGACCAATACAGACCCTACTTACAGACAATTACAACAACTTACCTAAGTATACCGGCAGGCAATACACTACTGTTATTTTGGCTACGAAATTCTGCTACGATTACTACGGCTACGAATATTTTTTGCTTGTTATAGTTATTTGCCAATTTCTATAAGGAATATGATTAGATCCCTTTGTAAATACAATAAGGTACAATAAGCGGATCTAAATTGCGCATCCCAGCGTTTGCGTTTAATATCATTACCGGCGATATTGTAATAAGAACATTAGATATTCATACGCATACAAAGAACCCAAATATTAGCAATATCGACGTGGATAGCTTCGTGGTCTCTGTCGATTGGAGGCCGCGTGGGTTACTTGGCTGAACATAAACAATTTAAAACCAGAATGTGAATAGCTTTTTGTAATAATTTTTAGTTTTCTGGAGCACTTCGTACCTATTGATTATTGATTATATTGATTATCCTATAAATCCTATATAATATTATAAATGTGAAAGTTTGTGGGTTTGGATGTTAAGATGTTTGTTCCTCAATCACGCAAAAACTACTGAACGGATTTGGTTGAAATTTGGCACACAGATAGTAGATAGCCTAGATTATAGCAAAAATTATAGTGGTATTAAATAGGAGCGGACATCTCGAAAACTATCCACATTTTACCACTTTGGCGGTGTATATCTTTCAAACTGTAGACTTTGAGAAAAAATTGTCTTAGGGTCCCCACAGACCTACCGGTTTCTTTTCTTTGCTTTGCTGTTAGGCAATGGACCGCCGGCCAAGAGGCTCATTTCAATCTATCGCATATTTTTTTTACATATGTTATGTATGTTCTTGTGAGCTTTGTTCCTTAAACGATCGTTATTAAAACACAAAAAAATAGTTCAGGTAGGTAATGATGCCACCCACGACCGTGTTCACAATTTATATAAATATGCGATCGATTTATTTTTAGCAATCAGAGACCATGTTCAGGGTGGCATATCTCCCAGAAGCTTCCTACTTCGCAACCCAGACGATGATATTTGATAACACCAAGCTAATGGCTATCTTGCCAATTTGATCTGGTCCCAATATGCGATAGATTGAAAATGACCCTGGTTGGCCGGCGGTCTAAATAGCAAGTAGAACAGCATAGCAAAGAAAAGAAACCGGTAGGTCTGGGGGACCCTTAGGAACTTCAATATCATTTTTAAAGACCTATCTATAGACACCCCGCACGTATTGGTTAAAAGAAAAAAAAATTTTTCAGTATCAGTTCCATGTATGGGGAGCCCCCCTTAATCTTTTATTTTTGTGTTAAAATAGCTAAGCGGTTAACAGAATACATCTACCTACCAAGTTTCAACTGTGTAGTCTTAATACTTTCGGAATAAAGTGGCTGTGACGTACGGACGGACAGACACACATGACAAATCTATAAGGGTTCCGTTTTTTGCCATTTAGGCTACGGAACCCTAAAAATGCGCCATTCCATTGTCTAGCTTCACCTTAAGCATGTTGATAGACATTCAGGAGTGGCGGGCTGATTATCTAATTAGAAACCACCTAGCGACCGGTTGCAGTTCATAGATGATAGTGATCCATTGCTACTTCTTTTTGGATTAAAAAAAACATACCAAAGAAAAGTAGCAATGTATGTGGAATGAAACCGGTCGCTAAATAGTTTCTTTTTAGATAATCAGGGTGCGGATATCTCAAAAACTATGAAAGATATCGAAAAACTTGACTGAATAAAACTTGTAGCAAATTTAATCAGCTGTTATTTGTAAAATGTTCCATGTCGCTAGAACGCAAAGTTCCGAGATATATGTGAAAAACCGAAAAATGGAACCTTCAAACTTCCCCGTCCCCCCGGCGGGCGTCGGGGCTACGGACGGGGACTTTTGATATGTTCACCTACTAACTAGTCCAAAGAAAGTTACGAAGTCAAAAATTGTCTTCCAATCATTTCCCTCTACACCTTTTCGTTTACTGGGGTATGATAACAAACTTAATAATAATAATTTTAAGGATAATACAAACTTTTACCTATTAAACTTTGGATGCAAGGAATAACATTGTTTATTGATCACATAAAACAACCTCGGTCCACTGTTTCGAAAATCGATTCTTATTTGTTGAATCGGGTAAAAAAATCGAAACATACACAACACTATTCTCTCAATCGGACGGAGGAATGAGAAAATGCTCCTACCATGACATTCAGTGGACGCAATAGTATCGACAGCTGCGATTTTCATTGCGTGTTTACAAGGGACACAGTAAACATCACGTGATTTATAACCCGCAATGAAAGTGTACGCGTAGCCGTAAAGTGTACGTTCACTATGTAATTATCATGGTACAAGTGATACGAATCTAAATTAATTCGTTTAAATATTAAATCAGGGGTTATTTGTGTTTAAAAATACTTACCCGTGAAAGGAAATATCACCATTTTCTCGGCCAACAGTTTTTGATGAGCTCTCGCATGAAATCACTGCACAATTTACCATTTTCGCTTTTGAGTGACACGTGTTTTCACGGCTATGGTCTCAAGCGGACTAACTTAGGTCGGACAAAAGTTTGACCGTGGATCAAACTTTTTACACGCGAAGTACGTACACTTTTACCATCTATCTCGATATATATCTGTGTACGAAGTGCTCCAGAAAACTAAAATTATTACAAAAAACTATTTTTTAAAACCCGATATTTCCCGTGAAAATATCGGGATATTTTTTTAATGTTTTAATCAAGGCTATCTATTATCTGTGAGCTAAATTTCAACCAAATCCGTTCAGTAGTTCCTGCGTGATTGAGGAACAAACATCCAAATCCACAACCACAACTTTCACATCCTACTAATATTATAACCCCCTTACTAATAAAGATTGAATAGCAGATGTATAGTTACACAATGGTTACTCTCTGTCAAACTATTTGAATATGACATTAAAAAGAAAGTGACAAAACACTGTGTAACTATGCAGCTGCTATACAATCTTTATTAGTAAGGGGGTAAATGTGAAAGTTTGTGGGTTTGGATGTTTAGATGTTTGGATGTTTGTTCCTCAATCACGCAAAAACTACTGAACAGATTTGGTTGGAATTTGGCACACAGATGTTAGATAGCCTAGATTAAAACATAAAATACTTTTTGTTCCGATATTCCCACTGGAACGGGGACCACGTGGGTGAAACCGCGGGCGGCCGCTAGTTTATAATATTAGTAGGATATCGATTATGATTGGGGTATTATTTTGATACCCCTGTAAAATAATTAGATGTCACGAACTTTGAATGAAACTATTATTTCCATTTCCATTGTGTCCTAGTAAGTTTATATATTGTTTCACCCGGAAATGTTTGGAGCGTTTGATGCGAGCGCTTCATTCGAGGTTGGATAATCGATATTCACCGCACGAATAGGGGCATTTGGCCGGACAGCGCGCCCTATCTCGCTGCACAGAGCTTCAATAGAAGTGTTTGATTTATCATTTATTTAGAGGTACTGAACAAATCTCACTGATTCAGCACTATTGTTTTACTGGCGTACAAATTAACGAAGAATAAGTTTATACTTAGTTTAACCAAAAATATTGCTTAGCCATATTACTCCTTACGTTTGACATCTCAAAGCGTCGTACTCCTAAACAATCTTTTTGGTTATCCTTACTAATATTATAAATGCGAAAGTCCGTTTGTTTGTTTGTTTGTTACGCCTTCACGTCGTACCTACTGAACCAATCATCATGAAATTTTGCATACACGTTGTCAGGGGTGCAGAGAAGGACATAGGGTACCTTTCATCCAGAAAAAACGTATAGTTCCCGAGGGATAGCAAAAAACTGTCCACGCAGACGAAGTCGCGGGCGGCCGCTAGTATTATATAAGTATAAACTTATTCTTCATTTATTTGTATGGCAGCTAGAATTTAACTAAAAATTGAAAGGAATACATTCAATATAGAAATGTAGTTTGTATTAGTTGTTATTATTAAAATTAATTATTTTTGCAGTTAGCCTTAAGTATCTAGTTGTCTTTTATTTCATAAGACCAACATGAATAAAACGCGCAAAGGTTTTTTATTTATTAGCTGCTTAAACTTCATGCCTCGACCCGAAACATGCCGTAGGTATGTATAGCTTCCTAAAAGAGGCTTTAACGACCACTGGGACTGGGAGACTCTAAAAAGAGCATTTTGTAGCGTCCAATAGGCAATGCTCCTAATTTATTAATGTGGACAGTAACATCGATGGATGCTACTGCGACTATAGTAGGTATTGGCCGAATGAGCTAAGTTTAAGTATTCCATCCTTAGGCCGTATACAGAAAGAAAGCTGGTAGCCGCCGGCGCCGATCGGCGCTGGTCCGCGCCGGTATTTGTATTTGAACAAGCGCCGATAAGTTGTCGGCGACGTTCGGCGCTTATCGACGATTGTTCATATAAATGCACCGATAAGCGCTGGTAGATCGGCGTTGGCCACCAGCTTTCTTTCTGTATACGGTCTTATGGAAAGAATGTGTAAACGAAACTATGTATAGGCATTGGCGTATCTAGCAAGAGACAATCTCCTTCCTACTACCACTTTGAGTAAGTTGGGTGGAGTAAAGGTAAGTACTATTTTATATATTCCGTGGTAAAGGTGTACACGACATTAAGGCGCTGCTTAATCGAATTTTTAGGTTTTTGAGGGGGTGCGGCAGACGAAGCGCGGTGTGCACGTGCAGCGGCGCCCCTCCCGCGCCGCACCTCCCCTGCGCTGCGAGTGTAGCGGTGTAGACTGGGCCGCATTTAGAAAATTTTTGTTTGTTTTTAAATTATTTGCTGTTGTGAATAAATGTCATGTTCTCTGATCAGGGTGAACAAAAATTTGAATTGAATTTTGAGATATTACAGAAAAAGTATACTTTTAATCACGTAAACGAGCTTAAAGTGTCATAAAAAAAAACTCGATTTCCAAGAAAGTTTCTTTGAAAATTTTTCCCACAGTGATGGTCTATTTTTATAAGAAAAATTGTCTTTGGGGTACCTACTACCCTTTTACTATCCCTTGGTTCTTGTGAAATTATTTACATGATTATTATTTCCAATTTTTGCGCTGTGTTGCCTTTTTGCTAAGCTCATTATTGGCACGTAATAATTTTACTATCTTGCATTTCTGGTGTATCTTAGGCTGTTTCGTTGACGAAACTCTAAAAATGTGAGTTGCGCGACTCCTAGCGAGACTTGATAGACTGAGAGGTCACGGGATTTTTGGTAACGATCGAGAAAAAGGTTAGACTCGTTTTTATGGGTTGTAGAGTGGTCCCCTAATGTGAATGATGTCGGTAGCGGTACGCCTGATCTCAGTGGTTGCAACTTCGAGTGATCTAAATATACACGGTAAATTTTTAAGTATATCTAACAATGAAATAGGGATTTCAGACCACGTAAATGAACAACTTTTACTATGGGATCTACCACGAAATCGCGAAAAAGAAATCAGCTGTTCCATAGAAAAGTACAACATCGACTCGACTATAATGTATGGAACAGCTGATTTTTTTCGCGATGTGGTGGTTGGTCTCATAGTAAAAGCTGTTCATTTGGGTACGTATCAGAATGTCTAAACTCAAAATGGCAAAGTTCATAATGTCAAAAATTTTAATGTCTAACGATTAAAATGTCGAAAGTTCAAAATGTCAAAAACGAAAATGTCAAACGGTCAGATAGTCCTAAATAAAAATGTCTAAGTTCAAATGATCAAAACTTAAAATGTCTAATAGTCCAAATACATAATTATAATGACGCATAGAATTTACTTATACCTTTCTTTCATTTAGGTACCTAATTAATCAGGTTAAATAATTGCGTGTTAACCTCTGTGCCTCCGCCGCACATCACCATAGCCGCGCTGCTCCCTGATTCGGTAGCCGATGCCAGTCACTGATTCAGTAGCCGGCAAACAACAATTGAGTTTGAAATAGATTTTTTCTGGCGCTTCGCCGGCCGCTGCCGCGGCACGCTCGCTTCGCTCGCTCGGCTCGCGCGCTGGATTCATGTCAACCTAACATGCTCGTTGCTACACTCCTCGCACCTATCTCGTGACCTACGGTCTACGGTTTCTAAGTCCCAGTAGACTAGTTTAGACTCATTTCAGGCAGCTAAATTTGCTATGAAGCATTTCAGGCGAAGCCCAAAGATACCTCCACAGACTCAATTAACCTCAAAGAAGGCGATTCGATTTAAGATCCAACCCAATTCAAATAAATCATTGTGAACTTAGACTTAATGACCATTGATATTTTAACTCGTAAAGTATTTGATACATTTGATACTTTGAATTTTGCTATTTTGAAGTTAGACATAATGATTTTTGACATTTTAAACCATTTGAATTTTAATTTTTGACATTTTGAACTTTGCCATTTCAAGTTTAGACATTCTGATACGTACCCGTTCATTTACGTGGTCTGAAATCCCCATTTCATTTTTAGATATACTTCAAAATTAACCGTGTATAAAAGAAGAAACTGATTGGTGACTGACATATCAACGCACAGCCCAAACCGCTAGGTCTAGAGACTCCAAATTTAGTACATAGGTTCCTTATAAGGTCTAAGGGTGCAATAAGAAAGGATTTTTTCAAAACTCACCCCCTAAGGGGGTGAAACGGGTGTCCAAAGTTTGTATGAAATTCCCTCAGTTTGAAAGCGAGGATCTTCAAATTTTGTATTTAGACTGACGATTGTATTTTTTTTGAAAATTCCACTCTCTAAAGGGTGAAAAGGGGGATGAAGTTGTGTATAGAAATAATAAAAATCCTTCATTTTCGAAGTGAAAATCGCTAAATTTATTATTTAAGCTTATGGATGCAAATTTAACGCAACGTACATTATTATTGTTAGTATTTCGATCCCTATGGGAATTATAATGGGGATGAAATGGGGTAAATAAACCTAAAAATAGATATGGATGTCGTTATTGTGGTTTTCCGACGATTGCAAAAATGACATTTATTTTGAAGTCCAACACGGTGGACATGATTTAACCCCAAAAAGGGTGAAAATGGGGTTCAAATTTTATATGGAAAAAGAATAAAAAAGACTAGGAGCACGTCTTAAAATAAATAGGCATACACATTATATTTTGTGATTTGATTGCGGAAATTACATTTATTTAACAGATTATACCTGTTTATTTTGTCATTTTTTTTTACTTTCTCATCAATTTTAACACTAGAAAAGGCAAAAAAACGTCCAGTCACACAGTTAAAGTCTATTACTAATTGTTTTAATTATATAAAGCTTTAATATTCCCAACGAAAAAACAAAAATATCGACCTACACAACGCATAGTATTGAAACTGCAAATCACGTTCTTTACAGTAGAGCAGTTTAAAGTTTTTTTTACACAAAATTTAACAAAATCGTAATTTTGAATTGTATCAGTAAAGTATCTTTACTAAATAATAGCTTATTTTTGTCTCTTTTTTTGTGCCTAATAACAATTTTATTATAATGTTATATTTATATTTTCCAAGATATTTCACATTCGATAATATTCCATGCTTTTAAAATCAGGAATTTCATCGAATGTGGCTGATTCAATAGTATTCAATGCTTTTGAAATCTGGAATTTTATCGAAAGTGGCAGATTCGATAATATTCTATGATAATTTATTAAGAAATAGCTATATATTTAACACTTTCGTTACTTTTTTGTTAATTGAATGAGCTATAATAGTGGAATCGTAAAACAGAAATAGGTCAGAAATAGGTTCCCAAATCAAACATAAGGAAATGCCGAGCACGGGTCTCTCCAAAGGTAAGATGGTCACGATAATTTTCCGAAGCATTCCGTATTCTTGGGTTCCTCCTATCTGTATTCGATGAGGGTCTTCCGTCTCAAAGATAGGAATCTTAAATAGTAAAGGAAGGATCCTTATTTGGACTTCATGTGTCTGTACTAGGTGTACGTTGGTAGTGAGCAAAAACTTCGAGTGTAGTGTTCCTAACAATAACTTTAGGCCTCTGTGGTCTAGTGGTTCACCCACCCGTTTAAGCCACAAGGGTCTCGGTTCAATTCCCAGAAAGGTGTGCATTTATACTCGGTTGGGTTGTTGGTAGGGATTGTTTCAAGGCTGCGTTGAAGGATATTTTTAAGCTCCTAGACTGGAAAGGATTCGGCATAAATATCAATGGCGACTATCATAAGACACCTTCGTGTTACCGATGATGTAGTTCTAGCTGTAAGACCTGAATACAATGATTGATGATCTGATCTCCATGTGCCTCCCAAAGAGTAGAAATCAGGATGAAACTTGATTAGACGAAAATATTGTCAAGCGCCTATGCTTACACCACCAATTACTTTTATTTTTCTCTTTCTTTTTTTTTTAAATTCCACAACGGGTCAGTGCTTGGCCTTTATCTCACCTGATGTTCTCTTGATGATCTCACTTAACATTAGGTCTGCATCCAGAATCCTCAACCACTGAAGTATTGGCTGTGTTAACTCTATGATATCAAATATGTTTCTTCTTTATTTAGAATCGACGACGACAATACTTTTAAGAAGTGGAGGGTTACGACGATATCTATTACACAAACAGAGGATGACCAGATTAGTGTCAATCTGGCCAATAAGTCCCACAACATTGAAACTGTCAGTGAAGAAGGTAAAAGCGGCAAACAGTTTCGTCTCACTCCTCGCTGCAGTTAGATGGGATTTATGCTTTGGTTCTGCAATCGGAATAACATGGTGGCATTTACGAAGTAGCTCAGCATCTTGATATACCTGTAGTTTACATGGCTCCACATGGCACCTCTGGTAGACTACTGCAGCACCACCCAGGTCTCGATCAAAGGCTTTCTCATAGTCAACGAACGCCAAGCAAAGTGCCAATTATATACACTTGGGTCATGGTTAGAGTCTAGATAACTTTTTCACTGTCAGTGCAATGTAGTGGGTTTAATTGGCAAGACTGATACTAATCTTGTCATTATCTGTTTGTAAAGTAGGAAAAAATTCGTAATAAATATTGTTTTAACTCACTCCTCCACGGTATAGTCGTTGTAGTATATCGACTCTAAATGAAGGAAAAAAATTATTTTATATCATGTTACTTTTGTTAAGTAACATGATATAAAATATATTTAAAGCAAAAGAACAATAAAAAACAACGTTTTTATTAAATTATTATCTCAAAAAATAAAAATAAAAAAGGTTACTAATATAATATTTTAGTTCCAATCATTCTCACTAGTTCCATTGGATACAGTTCCATGATACTTTTTGTTCTGTAGTTCCACATATTCATTCTCACTAGTTCCATTGCCAATGGAACTAGTGAGAATAATCAGTATCAGTAGTTCCATGGAACTATATCAACTGGAACTATATCCACTGGAACTAGTGAGCAGTAAGTGATTGCTCCGCGTACCCCTTTGATGCAACCTCGCGTACCCTTTAGAGTACGCGTACCATTGATTGGGAAACACTGCCATAGACAATCGGTACAGGCGTGTTAATACCAGGGCTAACTCAGGGGCGCAAGTCCTGAGAACAATGGCTGGTATACTATCCAGACTACTGGCTTTATTCACGTCCAGATCAAGCAATGCTTTTTTTATATCGGTCTCTCTGATGCGGATTTCCGACATTGAAATCTCACAACTTGGTAAGACCGATGGTACAACATTGCCAGGATCTAAAGAATCTAAACGAGAACACTCGGCAAATAAATTGGCAAAACAGTATGTGCCAAAGATCCGCCTGGTTTCCGCAGAGGAGGCATTGAGGGACGGCAGAAGATGACCTCCACAAATTATACCAGAATTTTTCAAGAAGCAAGTTTTCCCTATGCAGGACTTGGCGGTTTTGTTAAAGGCTTTCCTCTTTTCACGTGTATTTCTAGCTTTATAGGATCGAGCATCAACCCAAGTAAGATATAACTCATGTTTCGACGCTACTGCATCTCTATATTTAGCAAAATACCAAAAGTGAACATTGTTAGAAACCCTGACAAAGCAGAACGGTCACAGTATTCGTGGAGTAGAAGGAAACATGATTATACCTAAAAAAAATATTTTTCTGCTAAAAAAACTAGTATAAATCGATACACAGGAGCACTAGCCTTTAGCCATAGGCCTTGTCCCGCTACATTTTGTTATTTCGGTTGCATTATATTCATTAGGTAAAAAAACTTATCCATAGTAATATAGTGACTGAAAGTTTTGTTGGCTTTCCTTATGTTAAAATTGATAAAATAAAGTAAAAAAGAATCAGAAAACAATTAGTTCTTCTTTAAAAAAATACGATTTTAAACTGTTTCAAAATCCAATATGTACCTATTGATTGGATTGGACAATTTAAGTCGCGCGTTAATAGTATAGGATTATTGTAAACGTGTGAAATATTGACGCAGAATTAGTTTTGAGGCGGGAAATATTAGGAATTAGCCGTAAGAGCACATCTCCATACAAAAAAAAACCATAAAATATTTTTATCCAGCCAAACTATTCATTTTAGACAAAAATATCTTAAGAAATTTCTTCTATAATAAAGAGTTCTATCGATTAGTATTTAAAAAAAATACTATTCAAAAAAAAAGTCGTAACTTGCGCGCGTCATAGCTCTGAAACGAAACCACTGAGCACTACATACTTTAAATAGGTATTAATACTGACAATTTCTCTGATCGTTACTTTCTCGTAACAATGAAGCCTCTTATAAGCGCTATTACTGGAAGTGGCAACCACTGAGATCAAGCAGACCGACATCATTCACATTAGGGGACCACTCTACAATCTATAAAAACGAATCTAACCTTTTCCTCGACCGTTACCAAAAATTCCGTGACCTCTAAGACTATGATGTCGACGACGACGCGTCATCGACATCAAGTCTTGCTAGACGCAGCGCGACGAGGCGTGCGTTTACCTACTACAGTGCTTCTAATACTAACACTATTTAATTTATTACTAAAACCTAAAATTACAAAACAAACAACTAAAACTATTACTTAACACTAAATAAAATTATTGAAGTGAAAGCTTCTTTAGCGGCGTTGTATGCTTTTTTGTAATGGGGAAAAAATGTTGAACTCGCGTCAGTCAGTTAGGATCACGTGACCCTGATCGAAAATTCGTAAGACGGATGTGACGGATGGAGAGTAGACAGCCGGCGGCGGAAGTATCCCCCTTTCTTTCTACGGCGCGCGGCGAAAATAGCGGCGCGTCATTTCAAGACGTAAACACTTGTGTCACCATAGCAAGGCGCTAATTTTTTAATTTAATGCCAAACTAAAAGGCTAGTTTTTAGGGTTCCGTACCCAAAGGGTAAAAACGGGACCCTATTACTAAGCCTCCGCTGTCCGTCTGTCTGTCTGTCTGTCTGTCTGTCTGTCTGTCTGTCTGTCCGTCTGTCTGTCTGTCTGTCTGTCTGTCTGTCTGTCTGTCTGTCTGTCTGTCTGTCTGTCTGTCTGTCTGTCACCTGGCTGTATCTCATGAACCGTGATAGCTAGACAGCTGAAATTTTCACAGATGATGTATTTCTGTTGCCGCTACAACAACAAATACTAAAAACAAAATAAAATAAATATTTAAGGGGGACTCCCATACAACAAACCTGTTTTTTTTGCCGTTTTTTGCTCGATATTAATAACGACAACAGGTAGACAGTTGAAATTTTCACAGATGATGTATTTCTGATGCCGCTATAATAATAAATACTAAAATCAGAATAAAATAAATATTTAAGGGGCGCTCCCATACAACAAACGTGATTTTTTTGCCGTTTTTTGGTACGGAACCCTTCGTGCGTGAGTCCGACTCGCACTTGGCCGGTTTTTTACATTCTCTTTGGTCAAAACTCTAGATTTTCTTTCAAGCTATGGATAAGTATTTCAAGCTTTCTGTATTCGTAAATTCAAATGCAGAGTAAATTCGTAAGACGGCAATTCGTGCATAATTATTCTCTAACCATTCCAAAATATAAAATATGCACAACGTTAATATTCAAGTTTTCACTTCTGCCGGCACTCCTGGAGTGCAACCCGATTTTCTTTTATTTACTTAAAACAAACAAAGTTTACAAAACTTTCAAAAATCCAAAAGAAAAAGACGAGACCGACTTGACCGACACGCTACGATATGAAATGAAAAGTACGGCCACATTCTCGATATCACCCGATGCAAGCCCCCGGGCGTTCACCCCGCCCTCCCGCGCCAAATCTCTCAGTGTATGCCGAAAACTAGCAAATATTTTTCTAAGTGCATTGCTCTTTACATTTTTCAGGCGCTAAAAAACCTGTTTATTTTGATTTTAATAGTGATCCATAACATTTACATTCTTTTTTTTTCGATAAGTCTTTAATTCACCTTATGTTCGATTTGTTATTTGAAAAAAATATACTAGTTGCCGCTGAAAATTTTGAGTATTGTGCGACGAAAAAACTTTTTAGAAAAACATTTTTTTTTCACTAACTAAGCTTTTACTTGAAATTATTTATAGCTAAGTCTTTAATTCAGGATATGTCAAATACAACAATATTTTTTTCTACCTTTCAAAATGAGTGGATTCTTCTAACTATGCGACAAAACTTTATATGTTTTCATTGATGCTACGTTTTGCAGGTCCTTAATAATTATGTAAAGTAAAATTATTTAACTGTAGGTATTATTTGCAAAAAAGTAAGAACATTTAATGACGGTGCGAAATTATACTTAATTTGTCTGCTCTTTGCTAAGTCTACTCACTCAAAGAAATGAGAGTTCGTGGACAAGAGACAGTTTAGTAAGAAAAATGTTGGGAAATTGTAATGTTTTACCAGGCGTTAATACTGTAATTACCTAATTGATATTTCTAGCTATTAACATCTCCTTCGGTTTCTGAGGTACTTTATAGGAGGTTTATCTGTTCGATAAGCGGTCTACATTATCTGGTTTAAACCTAATTTTATTATTTTAAACCAAATAATGAGGACAGAAAAAACCTCCGAACCGGGCTCAAGAATAAATAAGACTGTTTATTCTTATGCCGGGCATTAGAGGTTCCCAGCACTATCCTTTGGTTCAATTAAAAAATAGAACAGAATTTAAATGAAATTATCAGTCAAGTAAGTAATTGTTACCCATAAGATCTAAACTTTATTGTCTTTATTTTATAGTGAATGACCTATACAAAATGTATTGTTAGTAACTTCAATTATTTCACAGAGTAAATTCATATACTGGATTTGTTAAGACACACTAACAAGGAATTATGGGACGAGGTAAAATATGGTTCACTAAATTAAGGCTCTAGACAACGTGTGTAGCTCTTGTAAAACAGAACATAAAATACATGAAGGTAATTCTAAACCTGCCTGTAATGTAACCTGTGTCGTGTTGCTTACTCCAAAAGCTTTTATCAAAATTTAAGGCCCAATACAAGTATATGTATTAAAGATTAAAGTGCGCTGGGTGATAATATCCTGCTACTGTTTTACAAGGTACTTTGAACATTAAAGTATCCATCACGATCTTGGAAGGTATGAATAGTGATCTGAACAATGTAACACCAATACCTAATGAGGCGACAACTATTTGAGTACGAAATTGTTATGCTCGGCGTTTAACCTATTAAATAACAAGGGTTTAAGTGCATAGATTTGAGTGGATTACTAATAACTTTTTGACCATGTTATAAATTATTCTATACCTAGATACATAATTTTTATTTGTAAAAAAATAAGCTTTAAATTATTTTAATTCAGTACTTATCTGTTTTGCTTGACCTGAATTCTGGTTTTCATGTTGTTTTGTTTGATATAAAAAGTTTGATTTGTTCTTAAGGCTCATTATTCTTAGGAGCTATAAGTATCCTAAAATATAATATTTTTTATGACAAGAAAGAAAATGTATGATTGGTTTCCATAAAGTTTAATGTTACATTCCTTCAATAAATCTTGCAAACGAAGAGTGGGCCATTAAAATACAATTATGTTGTTTTACATTTTTCCTATTTCTTGAATCATTAGGGATGCTCGCTTAGTTCAATTGGAAAACTCCAGATTTGATATTTCGTAAAATGTACTCAGATATTTTTTATTTACTTTGAAGTTGATGAATAATGGAGTCGGTTCATTTTGCTGTTTATGTGCCTACTTCAATGAGCTAAAAAGTGCTAAATGTAAGAAAAAATGTGTAACGGAAGAAATTTTAGTCAAACAGCCATATAGAGGTTTGATATTCCAGCTCATTAGAAAAAAATAAATGAACCCTTTGTTTTTATTAAAGTACTAAGTCATATATCAATTCATCATCATCATCATCATGATATCAGCCGCACGACACCCACTGCTGGGTGTCGTGGCCTCCCCTAAGGATCTCCACGACGATCGGTCCTGCGCTGCCTGCATCCAGTAGCTTCCCGCGACCTTCACCAGATCGTCGATCCACCTTGTCGGGGGCCTACCCACGGAGCGTCGTCCGGTGCGTGGTCACCATTCCAGAACCTTTCCGACCCAAAGGCCATCAGTTCTTCTCGCTATGTGTCCTGCCTATTGCCACTTCAGCTGAGCAATCCTTCGAGCGATATCGGTTACTTTAGTTCTCCTGCGGCAGGCTGATTATCTAAATAGAAACTAATTAGCGACCGGTTTCATTTGACATACATTGCTACTTTTCTTTGGTATGTTTTTTTTCACCCCAAAAAGAAGTAGCAATGTATCACATTCATCTGTCAAATGAGACCGGTCGCTAGGTGGTTTCTAATTAGATAATCAGTTTCTGATTCGATCACGCATATCAATTCATCATAACAATATTAGACATAGGTTATATATTAGGAAGACTTTTCTGCCCTCATTAACCTTCCTCAAAATATCCTAAAAAATACAATACACATCTTGCAGGTGAATACACAAATATACAAAGTAAAGCCGAGTGCTGTTTTAATTAAGGGAGACACAGGATGTTTGCTTAATGAAGCATCCCTTTGATATGTGGATGGACCTAATTCCAGGCGAGGTGTGATACGCACGCAGGACGGCGGGGTACGATCAGATAAACGGCTCATCCTAATCTCACGTTTAAGTCTTCATAAATGTTTCATGTTCGCTTAAAATGTACTGTTTCACTTGGACACTTAATTTACTTCACTTACGCAGCCTAATTTCTATGTATTTAAATAAAATTGTAAAAGTATTAATAGAATCGGACGTTATCAGGGCCCTCTTCAATAAAACTTACAATCCGACAAATTTGTCAAAAAGTGACATATTTGTTAAGTTGTATAACAAGTGCTGTTCAATAAACCTTACAATTATGTAAGAATTTTACAGGTAAAAATCTTAAAAATATTACATTAAAAGTGTTGTTTAATAAACATTTACATATGTAGAAATCGCCTGTAGATTTCGATGACAAAATTGTAGCTACAAATTTGTAGTTGTAATTTACAATTTACAGAAAATGTATGTTTTTGTTGAAGATTCTTAATTGACGAGGGTAGATTTCAGAAATCTTTAAAATAGTTATTTATTATTTGATTCGTAACGAAAATCATGGAGCACAATAACAAAATCACAATTCTGTCTCTAGTATTCGAAAATAAAGATGTTTTATTTGGTCGTCCAATTTTACTCAAAAAATATTCGATAGTTGCCTTGCTTACCCTAAACTTTTTATTAAATTTGAAATCAGACACATCGAAAGAATTTCGATTAGCACGTTTTTAAATAAGCCTCTAAAACAAAACAATAATGCCGACGTATAAAACTTTACCGAGGGTAAGGTCACCTGTCAGAAATGTATTACAATTCTACAACTATGTAAACTTGTAAATACAATTATGCGTTCAATAAAGTAGTTTTTCCGACAAATTTGTAAATTGTCACCTGTCACAGGAAAATGTTTATTGAACAGAAATATGTAAAATTGTAAGTATAATTCGACAAATATGTAAATTTTCCACCATTACAAATTTGTAACTTGTATTTTTTATTAAACAGAAACTTGTAAAATTGTAACTTGTCCCATGTAATTGTAAATTGTAAGTTTTATTGAATAGGGCCCAGACGGACGGAGTCCATTATTACAAAAACCACTATTTAGCAATTACTTACACGCAACAGATGATAAAACTTGCAACACGTCTAAGCACCAAAGACTTCTATGTGTATACTACACTAGACATGCTGGTCAAAATACAAATTGTCTCACAACGCAGACGTGCGCGGGCTGAGGTATTGGGGGGCGGGAGAGGGGAAATGTGCAAAGAATAGTTCAGTGTTGACGCAGATGCGACACTAACGTATTCTTTGCCTTTTTCCTGTTGGACTCTGAGAGTACTTAGGTATAAAACTTTTAATAATAAAATTTAATAATTATGTAGGTACTCATTTATTGTATTGTAATAATAGTGTGTCTACCTAAATTCTCAAGATACAAAAATGAAATGAATAACAGATTATCTTCTACTGTTATTTTTTTATAAGAGTATGAGAAAATCATACCAAAAAACCGGCCAAGTGCGAGTTGGACTCGCGCACGAAGGGTTCCGTACCAAAAAACAGCAAAAAAATCACGTTTCTTGTATGGGAGCCCCCCCTTAAATATTAATTTTATTCTGTTTTTAGTATGTGTTGTTATAGCGGCAACAGAAATACATCATCTGTGACAATTTCAACTATCTAGCTATCACGGTTCATAAGATTATATAGCCTGGTGACAGACAGATATACAGACAGACGGACAGCGGAGTCTTAGTAATAGGGTCCCGTTTTTACCCTTTGGGTACGGAACCCTAAAAAGACAAATAATTTTTATTGAATTTTTAGATTTAAGGCATTCACAATGCTATTTTTATATTAGCAGAGCGGTAATATAGGGTTTGAGGTTAGTTTTCGCACAAGTCATCACGAAAATACGAAAATGAGGTATCGATGCATTCAAATAGTGGGGGTAGAAACTGTGACGTCATAAAGTTTTCAGTACAACGAAACCTTTTTTTACATACTGTTGCAGCCTAAAATCAATACCTCATCCTTTTGTCCTCCCACTACCAATTTCCGAATGTACCTCTGACGTCGGCTGTCACGTCACGTGGCTATCATGTGAAGTTTTGTGAGTCGCTAGCAAAAACCGGCAGGCTGATTATCTAATTAGTTACCACCTAGCGACCGGTTTCAGTTCACAGATGAATATGATACATTGCTACTTTTCTTTGGTATGTTTTTTTATACCCCAAAAAAGTAGCAATGTATCACATTCATCTGTCAAACGAGACCGGCGGTGGTTTCTAGTTAGATGATTAGCCTGGCGAGCTGTAACGTGCGCGCACGCCGCTGTGTGTTTATAAAAAAATCTAAATTAAGTAAAAATCAACAGGCAGCTTTGCCAGTGAGTACCTATCCTTTGGTTTTCAAAGTTGTGTCATCGACCTGAAAAAGTGACGTAAGGTGGGCGATACTTGATAAATCTAAACATCCCCTAATACCATCGTGGTTTAGCGTTCAAAGTAATTGCAACCTCTAATGTTGCAAATAGATGTTTAGTGTCTTGTTATCCTGCATAATACCTTTCGAAAATAATTTAAAAATTAGGTGAAATTTTCTGAATTTTCATTTTATGACAGAATGAAACAAAATACAAACACAAAACACGTAGAAATTACTCATTCGTTACTTACATCAAGGTGAATTTGCTCTTCTGAGAAACATGGTATAACATTAAACAGTAGAAACCTCTTTCCACATTTTAAGTGCACATCTGATTCAATAATTTTCTTAATCTTTGACAGCGATTCGGTAGTACTGCTTGCTCTATAATATTTCTAGTTAAGAGTAAAAGAAATGACAATATTAAGATGGCAGTTGTCAGTTACGCCATAATGTGTCATTTATAAATATTGTTTTGTCTGAAATCAAGAAATAATAGAGTTGATTACCTAAAATAACATGAAAAGACGTAGAAAAAAAATCGCAGGTAAATAATATCAATGTTTTATTGTTCACACTAATCGATTTAAGTGTTAGTTTGCTGACTACAACCTTCGCGGCCATCAACTGTATTTCACTGTGGCTCACAATAGACTAAATGAGTTGTTGATCATGCACCGTAACTCTATGAGCAATTTTTCGGTGCTGACCAGCATATCTAGTGTAGTATACACATAGAAATCTTTGCTAAGCACCGAATCTATGTAAAGTGCTTACTTGAATTGACAACATTTAATTTTTTTTGTCCTGTTTTTTTAATTGTTATTTAGAAATTATCGATGAAAACAAGAGACACGTATTTTTTTCTTTTCCAATTTTTTTATTTATTTTATATATTCTAAAAGAGCGTAAGTGCAGTCATTCCTCGGCCCATATGGATAAAAAAATACACTACACTTTGACGTCAACCTGTCAGTACGGTGTCAGAAATTGAAAAACCTCGAAATGGTTTTTAATTTAAGGTAGGTACCTTGTAAAAAATGAAATCATGTCAATTCGAATATAAAAGCTTATAGGGCAGAATTAGACATGCCATTTCATAGATACTTGCCGGATCATATGTAGGGTTTCCAACACATCCGCTAACACCGGTATTGGAAGCCCTAGTGATGTGCCTTACTAATTTGGTTCTAATCACCTAGTCCGAACTTAAATCTAACTTATCAAATGCATTGTCGATATGAGACGGCAAACTGCATCACAGGCAGACGAACCAGACCAGTTTGGAATTCCTGAGTATTTGTAAGGCATTCGGAAAACAGTTCAAGAAAGGTTTTCAGCTTCTTTATACAGAACAAAAGTATTTAAAAAAACCGGTCAAGAGCGAGTCGGACTCGCGCACCGAGGGTTCCGTACCATCGTAATTGCACCATAAAACCACACTGCAGAGTAGAATAATAAAATTAGTATTGCAGTTTTAGGTCAGCGCCATCTCTTGACCGATAGTGGAACTAATGTTTACTTTTTTAGAAATTTGAAAATTTCTTAAAAAGTGTGCTATATTGAGACTTCGTTTTATTTTTCCTGTAATCTTTATATAAACTGCTATCCCAAGAATTATTTCAGATTTTTCTCATTGCAAACTTCGGAGATAAAGGGGGGGAACGGTATTTTTTTTACATTTTTCATTATAAATCGAAAACTATGCGGCCTAAAACAAAAAGAAAAAATGATTGAAAATGTACAAACAGCGCTCTTTTATATGATACCCCACATGCCCACTAGGGCAGGCATAGAGCTACTAAGCTCTACTTAAAATTTTTAAGACTCCTTTTCAGTCCCTTTTGTAAAAAAGATGTTTATTTTTTTATTTATTTCTTATTTGCAAAATAGTTGGGCAAATGTCATCTCAAACTATTCTAAATTTCAAGTTGATACTATTAGTAGTTCTCGAGATATCCAGCTGTGACAGACAGACAGACAGACAGACTGAGTCACACCATAAGGGTTCCTTTTTTACCATTTTGGTACGGAGCGATGAAAATTGTGTTTCAACGATAAAACCAAAACTAAAACGCTGTCATTTCGGCATATTTACCTGAAAATCTTTTGTTCACTACTTCTCAGTTTTGTATATCGGCAAACTATGTCTTTGGTTTAAGTTTAAGTTTCAATTGACAAGTTGAAAACGAATACTTTTGTGTAAACAACCGAGATGGTTACTTTTTATGTTTGGTTTTATCATTGAATATTATGGCCCAATTCGGTTACAATTATGTCTTACACGAACATGACACAATTATACGTATGATTAACTGAAGTCAAAAGAAAAATCAGGTAAACTTACTTATCAGTTAAAGCCCAGACTTAATTAAACAAAGTTATTGAAGCGGAATGATGTACCTGAATTTAAGGCGCTAGAGGGTACCAAACGGGCCATCAGCTATCGCCTCCCGTGCGATATTACTTCCTGTGTGGTTTATGAGGTGCCTCTGTTTGCGCAGGTACCCTACTCCGAACACCGGTTCAGTAGGCTACGGGTCTGATACTCACCTAAATATCTTATAAGTTGCGATAAGATAACGATGAGCTTACTTAGGAAGGAAGGCCTCCTGAAATATTAAATTTTGTAAGTCGGTTTCTTTACGAAAGGGGTAAATATTTTAGACACTACATTCTTGGCAAAACGTGCCGTTGCATTTTAATCAAGCATCCGTGCTACTGAAAACGTAGTTTAGGTCCATAAAAAAGATAAGTTGTTCGATGAAATCAAATTCCCGTTTTCAACCAAACTTAGAATCCATTTGGACGCATAACAAAAGAATGGTACAGCCACAGAAGAAAGATTTTTTCCCTTCAACTGACTCCCCCCTCGCTCTCGATCACAACTGAAGGGACTCTAAATCCGATGAATCTCTTAATAAAACGCGTAACCGCCGAGTTATTTTCTATTCCACAATAAAAACCGACCAATCAAACTTTATGATTCTAATAAGTCCGTGGCAATCATCCAGTTTTTTCAAACTCGACCTACTTTTGTAGAATATTATTATTATGGGGTGTTCGAGAGGTCGTAAAGAGTAAAAGAACGTTCAGTGCTTAGAGTAAGACGGGCTTCTAAAGCCTTTGTTGCTCGAAGGTTCAGTGCCATCGCTACCGTAAAAGAGATACCTATCATAAATATAGAAATTGATTTAAAATCCAAGAACGAGTGCACCCATAAACTTTATGTTCATGTTGTTAAAACAATGAAATATTGAGAGTGGGGAACGTGATAGTTTTACGAATTGGTTTATACGATAAATATAGAATAGAATTGATATTGTGTTTATTATCATCAAATAAAATTGACTGAACACTAATACTTATACTTAGGTACCTAGTCAATAATAACGCGTGAAATTTTTTGATCATTTTAAAACTATTAGATTTATGTATCAAGAATAGTAATAGTTTTGTATTATATTTTAAGGTTCACTCAAGTTCATTAAAATGGTATCATAACAACTAATGATAATATTTTATTTTACGTATCAAATCTGATGGTTATTATAGAAGCTGATAATTAAAATATCTCAATCTAAACATGATAAAGAGTTTCATGGTACTACTACTACTACTACTACTATGGCCTTTGCGTCTATTGCAGACGAGTTATATTCAGTGCCTGAGGCAACTTGTTTGATGTGATAATAAACCGATGCGAGAGCGACACACTCTCCCACAGGCCTGGCAGGGGAAGTTTGCGGCTGATGTATTGGAGCCGCCCTGGTGACGCTTCTCCCTCCTGTCAGCAAGTGTTCTGAACCAGGTCTCATCGCACAAAGTCCGACCCTCCGCAACACGCTTACGCCACTCGGATCGGTTGTCTGCGATCTTCTCCCAACTACAATGATCTATTCCAAAGGCGATCATTTCCCGTTTGGCACAGTCTTTAAAGCGAAGCAACGGCCTTCCAACATCTCTTTTCGCATTCGCAATTTCGCGTAGCAAGACACGTCGGGGTAGTCGAGAAGGTTCCATCCTGTGCACATGCCCTAGCCAACGCAGACGCCTTTGTTTGAGAAGTGCGGTTAAGCTAGACAGCTGTGCTATTTCAAGGACCCTTTCGTTGGTGACTCTGTCCAGCCATGTTATGCCCAAGATCTTCCTTAGACAGCGTATATAGAAGGAGTTAAGTCGGCGCTCCTGTTTTGCATACGACGCGACGTCCTGGTTTCGGCCCCGTACAAAAGTATACTAAGAATGCAAGCCTGAAAGAAGATCATCTTGGTCTTAATGGTCAGATATTTGTTGTGCCATACTCTTGTACTGAGCTTCCCGAACATGGTCGCCGCTTTGCCGATACGAATGTCGATCTCTGCATTAAGCGAGAGATCGACACAGTTGACCCTAGGTAGCAAAACTGGTCTACAACCTCGAGCAGTGCGCCGTCGAGTGAAATCGCAGGTGGAACCGAGCTGCCCTGTGATAGAATGACTGTCTTTCTGACATTTATAGACATGGCGAATAGAGTGCATGCCTGAGAGAATTTATTGATCAAGGAGCCTTCGTCAGGTAGTCTGGTCTCTTGCAGAGCAGAGATTGCGATGTTAAGCCTGCTTAGCTCTGCATCGATAACAGCAGTCTTACGCAGATCTTGTGCGCAGTGTGAGCCTCCACAGGTGTCCGGGAGGCCTGTCCTGGATGGCGCATGGAAAACTGGGGCGTTTTATTTACATGCTGTGTCTTTTTCGTGCCAGGTGTAAACGATAACGGCACCAGTCGTCTAGCCAGTAGCTAGTGCTCCCTACACCCCAAAGAAGCAAACCAGCGCCGAGGCGGAACGGTACCTTACTGGCCGGGGGCTGCCCGGCTTGAAGCGGGCGGTAACCGAACAATGGGCCTGCGATGGACCCTCCCACTGTCGAAAGTGACCTCTAGCGCCCGCACTTACGCCTATCTGTGCGGACTTATAACTGGCAACTGCCACTTTCCGTGTTTTTAGCCACGCAGCATAGCTGTCGTGGGTGGAGTTACCCCTCCACAGACACTAAACCGCCTGGGACGGAGTTAAGGAAACACAGGATTGCCCAGGACCTGTGCTACCCTCTCGGCCTCGCTGGCTGATTCCACAGGAAAGGCAAGCCGATACGTGTGGAGCCAGGTTAGCTGCAGGAGACTGCCACATGTTTAGGTTGAATCCTACTTATGCCTAACGGAGACCCCATACCGGGTTTGATTTCGGAGTATTCCTTCTCCTAGATAGGTTGCAGACCAATGCTAACGAGGCCTATCCCCCCGAAACGTACAAACATTCATGGTACAAACCTTAGTTATTTAAGTATTTCGGTTCAAGTTGAAGATTGCATGGAGCCAAACTATTTCGTCTCAAGTTAGCTAAAATAAGCGGAACACGGTTGAGGAATAAATTCCGGACGAAATTCGAGCTCATTCCCTTCCGCATCGTTCGCTTTATTCCGTTCGTCGACTATCGTTCGCATTCGGATGTTGGATGGAACCCTCGGAATAACCACCAATGTTTACTTCGATCAATTTATCTTTGAAATGTATTTTAAAAAAATTGCCCAAATACCGCGAACGAATAAAATTTCTATTCCAGCATTTTATGCTATTGTAATGTTCTAGTTTCTTCTGAAGATTTAAAACCTCAAGAGTTATGAAAGTCGCTATAGGAGAAAAATATTAACCCTGACAGTATTAAAATAAATATAATAATTAAAATAAACTAGTAAAAATTAATTAAAATCAATACTTTTATGTTTGCTAAACACTGACCGAAATAAAGATAATATTTCCTTTTTTATTCTTTAACGTGCAAGAAAATTCGAAGTGATAATATTCGTAGAATAAATAAATACCGATTATAAAAAAAAAAAAAAGTAAGTCTTGGGCATATCAATAACTAATATTACTTACCTTCATTTTCCGCAGTGCCGAGCCAGAGTCAATTTCTTAATGTAGTGACTTCGGTGATAGTGGCGCCTGGCGCACTCAGAGGTTTTTATTTAAGGCGGTACCCTGACCGAAAGTGGCGCTGCGGTGAATTTTATTTAATATTGTAATTCTAATACATAATTTGAATAAAGCTTTACGTGGAATTTTTAGGGCCCATAGTCTAGTATTTTAGACGGTATCATTATATTCCCTGCCATTATATAGTCACTGCTAGAAGTAGATAGCAAAACTGCTAAAAGTGGCCGTTTTTGACACATTTGCTATCTACTTCTACGAATGACTACGAGGGAATGTAGTGAAACATTCTAAAAATACTAGACCATGGGCCCTAAAAATTCCACCTAAAGTTTTATTAAAATCATTTTTAAACTTTGAGGGCGCCACTTTCGGTGTTATACCTATGTACCTTAATAAGTTAGAATAGTATAGAATAGAACATACATTCCCTCATAGTCAACTGTAGAAGTAGATAGCAAAAGTGTCAAAAACGGCAACTTTCAGCAGTTTTGCTATCTACTTCTATAAATTACTAAGAGGGAACGTAATGTAATAAATACCTTCTAAAATAGGTACTAGATTATAAAGGTCTTAAAAATTCCACGATTATTTTTACTATAACCTCCTCCTTTTCAATTTTTGAAGTTTATTATGTTTTGTTACAACAATATAAAATAAAATTCACCGCGGCGCCACTTTCGGTCTGGGAACCGCCTTAAGTAACCTCATTATTACGCCCGTCGAATTCGAGTGCAACCAGCGAGCTGTCTCTAAAATAAATCGAGAAAAGATACATACATGTAAAACTGTTTTGCATTAAGAATACAGTGGAAGAATATTCCAATGTTTTTGACCACTTTAACTATGCCAGAAAAAGTTAATTGTACAATTTATTTTACTTTTTTAAACTAGGTAGACAGAAAACATGCAGTTTCTTTACTATGAGCAGATACTTTAAAATATATTTGAACAAACCGATTTCAATGTAAAAGTACTATTAAGATATCACGTGTATGTTGATTGGGTATGTAAGTTTTCATCGGTTTGTAAGACCCAACCCTTTCGAAATAGAATGGATCGACTACGTGACTCACAATACCTTTAATTAATATTCAATTAATACAACATAGTTTCAAATGTAATTAATTAATTTTATTTGATTACAGTTTATTAGTGATATTAAATTGGAAATTCATGTCTAATTGGAAATAGTTATGTAAACGAGTACTTATTCGATATTTGAGTTGGTAACAAAATCTTGCAAAGGTATGTTTCATTAGTGCTTCAAAATTATATGCAGTTGATATTTAAAATATATTTTCTCCTTTATTTATTTATTAATTGAGTATAGGACCCTAAGCAGAACAAAGGCTCTCAATATTCCTTTTAGGGTCCTCTAGAGAAAAATCCAATCCAATACAATTTCATGCCGAAAGAACTTTTCGTTCCATGTATCTCCATAATAGAATTGTGTAAGGACAAGTCCCTTTGCTCGAGAGATAAAGACTCCTAGAATCTCATCATGATCTAATTTATTAACGTCATTTGTCCAATTTGATTTACCCTATCTTCAATACTTGACTGACACTCATTGACTGATTTATTCCATTCTGCATTTTCGATGACGTTGATGTATTCTTTCACTTCATGACCTACTTAAGTGTAGTAATACTTACACTTTTAAATATACTACTCTGTGTAAAAAGTATCGGGAATATGTCAATAAAAAGACCCGCGTAAAAGAGGTCGTTCTAATTTTTTTACTGCATGTTGGTAGCACTGCATTTTTTACTGCATGATTAAGCGCGCAAAATTTGAGCGGGATCTGTCATTTAATTTGTTTTAAACTACACTTTTTGTTGGTGATAGTTTTGAGTCCTCGGCGATTTTTACCATCACACACAGCCATTATAGTGAAAGAGTTTTTAGCGAAAAATTCAACAAAAGTTCTCGACCAAGCACCGTATTCACCTGATATGGCTCCGACTGACTTTTTTTTATTTCCCAAGTTAAAATTATCACTTTGAGGAAAACGTTTTGAGCCGATAGAAGCCATAAAAGAAAATTCGCTGAATGAGCTAAAGGCCATACCGCAAATAGCCTATGAAAAATATATGGAATACTGGGTGAAGCGGTGGAGATGTTGTATTGCAAGCGATGGGGCCTACTTTGAAGGCGATAATAGTACATTATGATATAAGTGCGGTACGTTGAAAATTACAGCCGAGGCGATATTGCTAGCCCGAGCCGTAGGCGAGGGCTACAAGAAAGCAGAGGCTGTAATTATCAAAGCGCACGTATGTCATACGACGTTTTATAACATATTTGCGAGGAAATAAATAAAACTCGGACTTTGCACCTTTGCTTGTTTTCCATATGATTAAATTTTGATACGCTTGTAAGTATCTTATCGGTAAATTTTTCGGGCAAGAGGCTTAGAGTAGCCTTTTTCGCTGCCTCTGAGACTTCTGGCGGTGTTGAATCAATAAATTCATCACCACAGAGAAAGCAATAACTACGTAAGAAGAGACGGGACTTCATAGAGCAAAAAAATCTATGAAATGTCAAATCAAACATACCTCATCGTTGCCAACCTAACGACTGTAAAACAATATTTTGCCAACCTACAGGAAAAAAAATAGAGATGGGCGACCTAGTATTATAATTTTTATCGATATCGATATATGCAATGAACTGCGCTTACTTAAGGGATAATTTTAAAATTTCCACTAACATGGCACAATGCTCCGTTTTTTAACTAGTACTGAGTCACATAAGTATGTTAGAATTAATTATGAAGCATTTAACCGTTGGGCAGTACTTTAAAAAACAGAGCATGTGTTCAGTTTAATATTTGAAATAAAGAAATTAAAAATTAAAAGTATTTATTTCTAAAAAAATCTTCATTGCACTTCTTCAATTATTTCCACGGCTAATGCTAATAACCTGTTTTCATAAAAATTATATGAAAACATTTTTATACTTAAATGCAAAGATATTAAGGTTCAAAATGAATTTTGACAGTTTTTTATAACCTCATGTGCCTGCTGACTGTACAACGCAACGGGAAAGTTATAAAGTGTATATGGTACATTTTACCTACATTTCTTACATTACAACTAAAATTAAAAACATCGATATCGAGATTTATAGATGTAGGTACTCTATTTCCCATCAGATTATTTTCTGACTAAAATTATTATTTACATTCAATTACCTACCAAAAAGTTTAAGCGAATGTAAAGTTGTTTAATGTATTACTCACCGTCCTCACCGAAGCTCATCAAAAGGAAATTTGGCCATAAAAACCATTTTGTGTCGTCCTTTCGCGCCGATTTCAAACCACAAATTTCACATAATATGTGAAATGAAAAGCATATATTATAAAAGCATATATTATATGCTTCATTATGATTTGATTAGGAACGCACTTAAAATTCGCAAAAACTTGACCATTAACCACTGACTTATTATATTACTAGCGTACTACTAACACAAATTGATAATTTTATTTGTATTATTTTATTAATACTAAGAACTTCCCAAAGATCTTTAAATGTACCGCCGAATCCGCCGATAGTTGCTCTGACTGACAAATGACGTGACGTATCATCAAAGAACGAGAAAGAATGAGGAAGAGTGAAACAAATATAGTCGCCATCAAAATTCGTGTCTGTTTCATAGAATTATTTTTTGTATGAAAGTTGCGACAGACTGTTCATCACTACTTGACGACATTTTCAAATAAAAACAATACAGCAAAAAAAAATTAAATTAGCAATGCGCGCGCATCAGCGCTTTTTTTAAGGCAAAGGCATAAAAACAGCCAGTATTACTAATAAAGTAAATTAATATTTTTGTGTTTTTGTTACAGATAAATAGTTGTAATTTATTGTCAACATTAATTAAATTAAATAATTAAATGTTTATTTATTATATTTTATCTCCCAAAGTTAATTTTATTCATAAAATGTTGACCTCTTTTCTGACATAAAAACTCTTTGCTAAGATTTAAAAAAGTACCGTTCGTTTTAGATGAAGCATCTTGATAAACCGTGCGGTAATGTAAAGTAAAACGCACGGTTTATCAAGGAAACCGTGCGTTTTACTTTACATTACCGCACAAGTTCGTAATGAGATACAATACGATATTGAAATTGGTGTAATAAGAGACCCTTTACGAGCAAATATGTTATAAAATAAATTTAGATGAATAATTTGTATATTTTTATTTGTACACACAATTACTCCTTTTTTTTATACACAACGGGGTAGTGCTTGGCCTTCTCCTCACCTGATGTTAAGTGATGGTAAGAGCTAAGGTGGAAGCGAACTGCACCCGAAATCCTCATCAATGAGGAACTGGCTATTAGTTACGTACGCGTTTTATATTCCTGTTATTTAACTACTCATGTTGATCCTGGAAGAGATTTCTTCTAACAGTTAGGCCCGCATTTTGTGTGCTGTCTCTGTTTGTTGGTATTCTTTGTAATTTGCCCTGTCAGTGTGCAATGATAAGTTATTTTTTTTCGAAATGGAACATCTTCAGTTAAAGTAAAGAAAAGAAAATGTGCAAAATCTCTCTCAGCGGTTCTCATCAATCTTCGGTTATACACGTTTACAATCTAAATTAGATTTTTAAATTGATAGGTTACAATTCGGGCGGGGACGTCGCACTGTGTAATTCCGTTCCCGAATAAAATTAAGTTAAATTTAATCCGACATCGGGCGCGAAATGGAAAATATCACGATATTTATCTGATCGGGGAATGTTGTGTACGGTGGGGACAATTTCCATCTCATATTCGGTGCCTACCTACATAAGTATTCTTTTTTTTGATGTAATATTTTTTGAAAAAGTTTTTGATGAAGGCAATTTTTTAAGATCTTTCACAAAGTATCGAAGGAATAAAAGTTCTGTTGATACATTAAAGCGTATTGTATATTTCATTAATATTATTATTTAAAACTGCTTTCGAAATATTGTATAGGTATTAAAAATATTAAACAAAAAGTGATATCTTAAAATCCATTATGTTAGGTTCGATAGCCTAGGTCAGGGATGGCGAACCAATATTTTGGGACGTCACCAATCACAAATTGAAAAGCTTACGAACTAAGTAATTAATTTAACTTACGCGTATAGTTAAAACATTGCAAAATGTACCTATTTTTTGTGGTAAATAAAGACGTTTGAGTTCATGGTATTTATTATTATTACACTTATTTTCCCAATTATCACATAGTCAACATAATTTTTTATTGGCACGTCTAGAACCTCATTAAAGATTTCTTTAGAAAAATGGCACGTTGGTACAAAACTGGTCAATAAACACCAGTTATTTGACTTATACAAAAACTATTGTAATAGAATACAATTTGTGAATTTATTATATATTTTTTTACAATTTATATATTTTTATGGGAAATAGTTATTTGTATACGTCGTAAGCTAAGCTGTTTGAATAAGTCGCTTTGTAGCGTTGAGTCCTGGATTTGTAGGTAGGTGTACCTACTAATTGCTGTCCCACTTCCGCTGCAAAAAGCACTTGAGCTGTTAATTAAAGACATTTTTGCTCTCTTAATGGCGGGAAAGCAGTTTTATTACTGAGCCAAGTCTCTTTACAGTTTACACCTACGGGGCGTGCCACTTTAGGGATTTAATATCCCATAAAATTTGTATGGACATGCTCACGCTACATGTCGATGAGCAATCAAGTAACGAACGATGCTCAGAGACAACATAAATGAATTGGATTGTGCTACGGCCAAGGACCAGTCTACGCTCTACGCCTACGCTACGAGTAGTGAAGCCATGTGTTCGAACTTTACGAGGACACAAGTTTTTTACAATTGTACTTATTATTAGAGGTGCATCCGATAGTTCCGATACCGATACCGATATCAATATATCGGCGACACTTCGGGTTTTCCGATATATCGGCAATATTTTTAGTGTCGAAAACTTAGCTTAAACTTAGCTTAGCAAAGGCGCAGGTTTTTTTTGTCAATTTCATTGCAAACGAGATTCGAACCGAATTTCGGTTTGTCGAAAGCTGTTGGACAAAACTAGGTGTAGCCGGTAGCTGTTGGACAAAACTAGTTTTGCCGGTAGCTTTAGGTTAAACTAAGTTTGCCGGAAGCTGGTGGACAAAACTAGTTTTGCCGGTAGCTACCGGCAAAACTAGTTTTGTCCAACAGCTACCGGCTACACCTAGTTTTGTCCAACAGCTTTCGACAAACCGAAATTCGGTTCGAATCTCGTTTGCAATGAAATTGACAAAAAAAACCTGCGCCTTTGCTAAGCTAAGTTTAAGCTAAGTTTTCGACACTAAAAATATTGCCGATATATCGGAAAACCAGAAGTGTCGCCGATATATTGATATCGGTATCGGTATCGGAACTATCGGATGCACCTCTAATAATAAGTACAATTGTGAAAAACTTGTGTCCTCGTAAAGTTCGAACACATGGCTTCACTACTCGTAGCGTAGGCGTAGAGCGTAGACTGGTCCCATGGAAATAGTACTATAAACCGGAATGAGCGCTTCGCCCCAAAACGAGCCGACAGAGAGGTCAAGTAGATGTATGTGTCCTTTTCTTCATTAGGGTGACCAAACCGTATGGTTGGCCGGAGACATACATAATACTTTAAACTGTTTAATATAAACTTAAATACTTAGGTAGTTCTTTATTTATAATTAACACTTTTTACCGCGTTTTTATTAGGTTGCTTGCTCTTTTGTTTGTTTGAGCACAAATTTTGCAAACGATTTTATACTGAATTCCCGATGAGCTAGAGACTTGAAACTTTGAACACAGGTCAGAAATGGAAGGAAATGCAATATTACAATGTCATTGAGCTGATCTGATGATGGAGCCGGAAGAACGCCACAGGAACTCTATGATGAATGAAACTATACAACCCCATCGTGTTTGGGCTTGTTAGAATTGTCTTGACAAGTACTCTGATGGGAGACGAGGTTCAGGGTTGGATGATGAAGTCTTGAGGCCATGCCTTACGAACTCAATATTGAAATCATGCAACCCCATCGAGTTTGTGCTCGTTTGAATCGTCTTGACGAGTGCTCTGTTGGGTAATAGTATCCAAGAGTCTGATGAAGGAAGCCGGAAGAAGGCCACAGGAACTTTGTAATAAAACCTTTCAACCCCATCGAGTTTGGACTCGTTTGAATGGTCTTGACGAGTACTCTGATAGGCGGTGGTATATTTTTAATTTAGCTCGTTAGCTAAAAAACAGAAAATTGTTTAAAAAAACAAAAAACCGACTTCAAAAAACCTACCTCTAAAAAGCAAGAAATAATATTCGTAATAATAAAAACACGTCTATTGAAGTCGGGTGTGGCTGGAGTACAAATTCCTTTTTTTATTCTAAAAGCCCCACCCGACTTCAATAGACGTGTTTTTATTATTACGAATATTATTTCTTGCTTTTTAGAGGTAGGTTTTTTGAAGTCGGTTTTTTGTTTTTTTAAACAATTTTTATTTTTTAATTTTTAGTGTAGGTACCTTTTGTATTAGGTAGTGTAGGTATATTATTTGGGTAGAAAAATCGGCTCAGCCAAACGTGAGTTAATCGCGGAGAAACATACATACATGCGGGTCAAACTACGAACCTCCTTTTTTAAGTCGGTTAAAGAACTACACTTAAGATATCCCTTTTCAAACAAAAAAATAATTATCTTATTCAGTTCATAAACAAAGAAGTTATACGACTGATCATCGAGGTAGTTCACACAAAAATCATACTATTTTCGTGCTTTTTTCAAGATTACTTGAAAAGTACTGAACCGATTTCATAATTTTAAAAAATGGGACCAACTTGGAAGTTTACCTAATCTAATAACGTTTGAATCATTTCAATCGGATCAGCCGTCTTCGAGTAATCGGTGTACATACAAAAAACAAAAAAAAAAAAAAAAAAACGGGTCGAATTGAGTACCTCCCTCCTTTTGAAGTCGGTAAAAATAATTATTGTTTTAAAAAAAATTTGGAACAATTTATTTATCACGTTTTTATTAAATTGCTTTTTTGTTTTTATTTTTTAAATATGGTAATTCAACCAATACAAAATCTAGTTTATTCAATTCAATTTAAGTTCAAGTGTAAATAATTACGCAACTTTAAAGTTTATTCCATTTTTTTTATAAAAATACAATGTGCGTGAACTTCGGAAAAACAAATGAATGTTGGAAAAACAAGTAAAAGTAGGAAAACATTGTCTAGTGATCTGTAGTCAAAAAAAGATGCAAACGATTTTCGACTTTATTGACCTATGAAATTCGGTTGCTTTTTCCCATAATTATACTTGTTCATTTACTTTGCTGTTTCATTAAAAACTGTTATTTTGGTAAATATGTCAATAAGGTCTAAAATTCTTGCACCAATTTCTTTACTTGTGAAGTTAATAAAATGGGTGCATGAGATTTACGACGACACAATGTTAAAAATATAAAAAGAAACCAAGATGGCGGCCAACTATATTGTTCGTGGGCCGATTTTGATGAAACTCGATTTTGCTACTATTTTGATAAAAAATAACAACGAAATGTTAAAAATATAAACAAATATGGCAACCAACTCTTTTATTTGTGATTGGGGCTGATTTTAATGAAACTCGGTTTTAGGACTAATTTGACAAGAAAATAATAACACAATATTGAAAAAAATAAAAATCCAAGATGGCAGCCAACTTTTTTGTTTTTGGGCCGATTTCGATGAAACTCGGTTTTTGGTAATATTTTGACAAAATAATAACAACGCAATTTTTTAAAATACTAAAAATCTTAGGCGGCAGCCAACTTTTTTGTTTTTTGGGCCGATTTCGATGAAGCTCGGTTTTTGGTACTATTTTGACAAGAAAAAACAACTCAATGTAAACTGATGGAAAAATAAAAAAAGATCAAAATGGCTGGTAATTTGTTTTTGAAATCAGCCCAAGAACAAAAAAGTTGGCCACCATCTTGAATTTTGTAAGTTTTCAACATTGCGTTGTTATTTTCTTGTCAAAATCGTACCAAAAACAGAGTTTCATCAAAATCGGCCCTAAAACAAAAAAGTTGGCCGCCATCTTGAATTTTTAGTTTTTTTAAAATTGCGTTGTTATTTTCTTGTCAAAATAGTTCCAAAAACCGAGTTCCATCAAAATCGGCCCAAAAACAAAAAAGTTGGCCGCCATCTTGAATTTTTAGTTTTTTTTAAATTGCGTTGTTATTTTCTTGTCAAAATAGTTCCAAAAACCGAGTTTTATTGAAATCGGCCCAAAAACAAAAAAGTTGGCCGCCATCTTGGATTTTTTAATTTTCAAAATTGCGTTGTTATTTTCTTGTCAAAATAGTACCGAAAACCGAGTTTCATCGAAATCGGCCCATAAACAAAAAAGTTGGCCGCCATCTTGGATTTTTTAATTTTCAAAATTGCGTTGTTATTTTCTTGTCAAAATAGTACCGAAAACCGAGTTTCATCGAAATCGGCCCATAAACAAAAAAGTTGGCCGCCATCTTGGATTTTTAGTTTTTTGTAAATTGCGTTGTTATTTTCTTGTCAAAATAGTTCCAAAAACCGAGTTCCATCAAAATCGGCCCAAAAACAAAAAAGTTGGCCGCCATCTTGGATTTTTAGTTTTTTTTAAATTGCGTTGTTATTTTCTTGTCAAAATAGTTCCAAAAACCGAGTTTTATTGAAATCGGCCCAAAAACAAAAAAGTTGGCCGCCATCTTGGATTTTTTAATTTTCAAAATTGCGTTGTTATTTTCTTGTCAAAATAGTACCGAAAACCGAGTTTCATCGAAATCGGCCCATAAACAAAAAAGTTCGCCGCCATCTTGGATTTTTAGTTTTTTAAAAATTGCGTTGTTATTTTCTTGTCAAAATAGTTCCAAAAACCGAGTTTCATCGAAATCGGCCCAAAAACAAAAAAGTAGGCCGCCATCTTGGATTTTTAAAATTTTCAACATTGCGTTGTTATTTTCATGTTGAAATAGTACCAGAAACCGAGTTTCATCGAAATAGGCGCACAAACATGAATTTGATTATTATTATTAATTTCGGTTTGTCGAAAGCTGTTGGACAAAACTAGGTGTAGCCGGTAGCTGTTGGACAAAACTAGTTTTGCCGGTAGCTTTAGGTTAAACTAAGTTTGCCGGAAGCTGGTGGACAAAACTAGTTATGCCGGTAGCTGCTAGACAAAACTAGTTTTGCCGGTAGCTGTTGGACAAAACTAGTTTTTCCGGTAGCTGCTAGACAAAACTAGTTTTGCCGGTAGCTGTAGGTCAGAACTAGGTTTGCCGGTAGCTGATGGACAAAATTAGTTTTGACGGCAGCGGTTGGACAAAACTAGTATTGCCTGTAGCTTTTGCACAAAACTAGTTTTGCCGGTACCTGTAGGTCAGAACTAGGTTTGCCCGTAGCTGACGGACAAAACTAGTTTTGACGGCAGCGGTTGGACAAAACTAGTTTTGCCTGTAGCTATTGCACAAAACTAGTTTTGCCGGTAGCTGTAGTTGTTGGACAAAACTAGTTTTGACGGCAGCGGTTGGACAAAACTAGTTTTGCCTGTAGCTGTAGGTCAGAACTAGGTTTGCCGGTAGCTGATGGACAAAACTAGTTTTGACGGCAGCGGTTGGACAAACCTAGTTAAGCAAACTTAGTTCTGAAACTAAGTTTGCCCGTAGCTGACGGACAAAACTAGTTTTAACGGCAGCGGTTGGACAAAACTAGTTTTGCCTGTAGCTATTGCACAATACTAGATTTGCCGGTAGCTGTTGGACAAAACTAGTGTTGTCGAAAGCTGTAGGACAAAACTAGGTGTAGCCGGTAGCTGTCGGACAAAACTAGTTTTGCCGGTAGCTGTTGGACAAGACTAGTTTTGCCGTTAGCTGTTGGACAAAACTAGTTTTGCCGGTAGCTGATGGACAAAACTAGTTTTGACGGCAGCGGTTGGACAAAACTAGTTTTGCCTGTAGCTGTTGGACAAAACTAGTTTTGACGGCAGCGGTTGGTCAAAACTAGTTTTGCCGGTAGTTGTTGGACAAAACTAGTTTTGACGGCAGCGGTTGGACAAAACTAGTTTTGCCTGTAGCTGTAGGTCAGAACTAGGTTTGCCGGTAGCTGATGGACAAAACTAGTTTTGACGGCAGCGGTTGGACAAACCTAGTTTTGCCTGTAGCTATTGCACAAAACTAGTTTTGACGGCAGCGGTTGGAAAAAACTAGTTTTGCCTGTAGCTATTGCGCAAAACTAGTTTTGCCGGTAGCTGTTTGTCAAAACTACGTTTGCCTGTAGCTGTTGGACAAAACTAGTTTAGCCGGTAGCTGTAGGTCAGAACTAGGTTTGCCGGTAGCTGATGGACAAAACTAGTTTTGACGGCAGCGGTTGGACAAAACTAGTTTTGCCTGTAGCTATTGCAGAAAACTAGTTTTGCCGGTAGCTGTTGGACAAAACTAGTTTAACCGGTAGCTGTAGGTCAGAACTAGGTTTGCCGGTAGCTGACGGACAAAACTAGTTTTGACGGCATTGTAATATTGCATTTCCTTCCATTTCTGACCTGTGTTCAAAGTTTCAAGTCTCTAGCTCATCGGAAATTCAGTATAAAATCGTTTGCAAAATTTGTGCTCAAACAAACAAAAGAGCAAGCAACCTAATAAAAACGCGGTAAAAAGTGTTAATTATAAATAAAGAACTACCTAGGTATTTAAGTTTATATTAAACAGTTTATAGTATTATGTATGTCTCCGGCCAACCATACGGTTTGGTCACCCTAATGAAGAAAAGGACACATACATCTACTTGACCTCTCTGTCGGCTCGTTTTGGGGCGAAGCGCTCATTCCGGTTTATAGTACTATTTCCATGGCTACGGCCATGTCGGCCATACCAAATTTAAATGTACTAAATTTATGGCTACGGCTGAAACTCGTCTCGGACACGGCTCGATGTCTGGTTGAAGCTCGATTTTCTGCTAGACAGGGCCGTGCCATGTTCGGTGTGTTACGTCGTGGCCCGGCCACGGTGCCAAAAAAGGCTGTAGTTATGTCAGTAGGCTGTACTATACGGCTGTACTCTGTGGTACCCAAAAGGAAAAAACAAGTACCGCTGTATTTCACGAGTTAAAGCACATTTCTTGTGGCCTGGCTACGTATGTGGCCTGGCCCAGCTACGCTTCTATCAACAAAAATAGATGGCTTTATGAAATTATTTATATTGGGGGTGACTGTACGAGTTGCGTACCATAGAAAAAAAAGTCTACTTTATTTAAAAAAGCTTGTTAATTGCAGTATATTATAAAAAAATAACTTTATGAGACTAAAAGTCTAGCATTAATATCAGGGCGATAACGTAAAATATAGCGCCTGCATTTAAACTCATAATCTTTGTTACTTATTGAGAGAGAAGTATAGTTGATTGTATAAGTTAAAAGCCTTGCAATTGTAAGTATCGTAGGACGCAGTATTAATGTTTCCTCATTTAGTGGTCTAGAGTAGAGATCTGTTTCATTGTTTGCTGGAATCACTACCACAGAATAACTAATAGTACAAGTCATTACGGAGAAGAAGAGCAATATGTTCTTACAGCAAAACATACGATTCCAATTTAGTTTACGAAAGGCAATTTATATATTGATCCTAACGTCATTATCCTCTCGACACAACGGGAATGACTACGAAGCAAATCGGTACCATTCTAAGGACGTTTTTTGGCTCACGTCACGTATCTAATCCTGTCCTATTTATGCTTGAATCTCGAGCACATTTTTTCCATTGTCGCAATCTTTTTTTCTACGCGCTCGTTCAGAAAACATACACAATAGCTTTTGAAAAGGTTAAAAGTTGTGCTCTGAAAGCTAATAAGGTGGGGTGGGGATTATTCTTATTTTCAGAATGACTTGGACAAACAATTAGGTAGAGTTACGAGCATACCTACCCGTGAATATTATTTTTAACCAACTTCAAAAAGGGGGAGTTTTCTGTTCGTCTTGATTGTTTTATTTATGTCCGCCGATTACTCAAAGATGGCTGGACCGATTGAAATGATTCAAAGGTTAGTACATCAGGTCATCAGGTTAACCCCCAAATTGGTACTATTTATTTGGTTGTGTGTGTTGAGTTACTTAGATGTGTGTATAGAAATTATTGACAAGCATCTGCTTAGATAGTATTGAAGCAATGAATGTTCAGAATTTCAGATATTATTGGTTACTTGTAGTGTAGTGTAGATATGCGTACAAAACAAACTTTCGAGTTAGTTATTATGCAGATTTGAATATTTTATTTATTGCTTTAGACCCGTTTATTTTTGAAGCTATTTCTGTTAGGTTATTTTTAAGGTCTTTGAAAAAGGTGTTGTTTAAAATTTTTATTTTTATTTTAAATAGTAGTTCCACTTCATCAAAATGGTACTTTCCGAAAGCAAATGCACAAGCTACTTAATAAATTACCAAAATCGTTATAGGTGTGCCAATAATATTTGAAGAGTTCCCTTGATTTCTCCAGGATCCCATCAGATCCTGACTTTATAACAATGGGACCAACTTGGAAGTATATGCTTTCCAAATCGGTCCAGCCGTCTTCGAGTGATGAAGTAACATACATAAAAAAAGATGCCGATGAACTGAGAACCTTCTTTTTTGAAATCGGTTAATAAAATTATCACACAAATATGTCTTTTTAAATATAAACGAAAATCATGTTAATGCACTTTAAGCAGTTAGGTGTCAGGTAAGTACACCTTTTAATTATCTAGGACACTCGTCAGATTCGGTTTTCGTCATTTTGAGTCTTTGATTGACTAACTTAATTATTTTTCTGATATCCTTCAAAGTGATCAGTAAATGAGAGAACTTTGATTAACCAGGGGGCTAATTGTCTAATTCAAAAAATCAATTTTACGCATTATGACACATTTTGATTACGCAAAATGACATGTCATTATGCGTATGTCATTCTGCGTGGTCACAATATGTCCAGTTCAATATATGTCATTATGCGTATGTCATTCTGCGTAGTCATAATATGTCATTTTGCGTCAGAGACATAGATATGTCATTATGCGTGTAATTCCAAAAAATCTATCGCAATCGCTTTCGTTTGACAGATGGATGTGTCACATTGCTGCATTTCTTAGGTATTTTTTTATTTATGCCAAAAAAAAGCTTCAATGTGTTATATCCTGAAAGCGATTGCGATAGATTTTTAAATTAGACAATAGAAAGGCAGCTTTTGCATATTTTATATCAACGAGAACAGCAGTGCCTCTAAAGCAAATTACCATGTCACTTTGTTCCAAAATATAATTTCACCATAAAGTCGTGCTCTTTATTTGGGGAATTTTGCTAAAAGCAGCTATAAAGGCACATGGGAAGCACCAGGGTAACCTGCCTCCTGCTTATTTTATATTCTGTGCAGCTGCCCCTAAAACCATGCATTTTTTATTCTATTAATCAAAGGTAACTGTCTTAAGTAAGGTTTTATATCCATGAAGGATGATAAAGTGTCTTCGACAGCATAGATGTTGTTTTTAAAAGGCCGTAAACATTACAAAAACGTATATAAGTATTACAAATGAATTTGTAATATCAATCTGGGGATGGCAACGCAAAGCTAATTGTAGATGTCGCTGCGTACGCTTGTTCCTAAGACAGTAGACGTTCAGAACAAAATGTATGGGAAAATAGTAGATTGTTATACAAGACGCTAAAATGACCCATTGCATACGAGGTAGTTTTATTCCCGAGCTTTAGCGAGGGAATAAATAGAAACCGAGTTACAATGGGTTTTTAGCGTCGTGTGTTACACTCTACTTTTCACTACGATTGCGAGAAAATAAAATACAATAATAAATACCTAGTTTATACTTTCGTAAACGAATTCACTCGTTTTTCTATTCTCCACTTCATAAACTTTTCATACAATATGATTTGTGCTTGACGGCAAGAGATTAAAACTATTTCTTTCCTATTACAGTCACACAATTCAATCAGTTTGCAATTAGTGAAAAATTCAAAAGATTTCGCGCCATGCTTTTTTAATATCTACTGTAGCCAAGGAGGTTTATAACAGGGAGTGAGTACTCTACAAACATTTTCACCTATCGTTTAAAAGAAATTCAACTTTATTACATTGCTCATAGAGTTGAAATTCTATCGACGACATTGACTGAAGGCACTACTGTGTGAATGAGACAACACCAGGTGGAGGTCGGTGTCTCGTTCGCACAATTGCCATTACTAAACAATAATACCACGATAGTAGGACTAAAAATATGTACGTTACCAATCAAGTAGTGTATCAAAATTAAGGATTCGGAATGGGAAGTCGAATATATACTATTTAAATATTAATTTAGAATGACACATAATAATTGTAATATAAAACAGAACTTACTCTTTTGATTTAATTAAATATCTAAAATAATGCTAATCAGCTATCATCGGTGAGGTGGTAATAAATAGAAGTGTCAATCTTGGCAACTCCGATTTTGATCTTGGCGCCGAATTTCAATTTAAGAATTTCAATCTATAGGAAATGTTACTTTACAAAACTAGTGTGACCATAAATACTGCACCATTTCAGATTTCCAAAAAAACTAAATTGTTCTATTGAAATGACTAGAGGTCGCAGGCGAGACGGTAAAATTAAAAATAATAATCAAATTCATGTTTGTGCGCCTATTTCGATGAAACTCGGTTTTTGGTACTATTTCAACATGAAAATAACAACGCAATTTGAAAATTTTAAAAATCCAAGATGGCGGCCAACTTTTTTGTTTTTGGGCCGATTTCGATGAAACTCGGTTTTTGGAACTATTTTGACAAGAAAATAACAACGCAATTTTTAAAAAACTAAAACTCCAAGATGGCGGCCAACTTTTTTTGATTTTGGGCCGATTTCGATGAAACTTGGTTTTTGGAACTATTTTGACAAGAAAATAACAACGCAATTTTTAAAAAACTAAAAATCCAAGATGGCGGCCAACTTTTTTGTTTTTGGGCCGATTTTGATGAAACTCGGTTTTTGGTACGATTTTGACAAGAAAATAACAATGCAATTTTTGAAAAACTAAAACTCCAAGATGGCGGCCAACTTTTTTTGTTTTTGGGCCGATTTCGATGAAACTTGGTTTTCGGAACTATTTTGACAAGAAAATAATAACGCAATTTTTAAAAAACTAAAAATCCAAGACGGCGGCCAACTTTTTTGTTTTTGGGCCGATTTCGATGAAACTTGGTTTTTGGAACTATTTTGGCAAAAAAATAACAACGCAATTTTTAAAAAACTAAAAATCCAAGATGGCGGCCAACTTTTTTGTTTTTGGGCCGATTTTGATGAAACTCGGTTTTTGGTACGATTTTGACAAGAAAATGACAACGCAATTTTTAAAAAACTAAAAATCCAAGATGGCGGCCAACTTTTTTGTTTTTGGGCCGATTTCGATGAAACTTGGTTTTTGGTACGATTTTGACAAGAAAATAACAACGCAATGTTGAAAATTTAAAAAGTCCAAGATGGCGGTCAACTTTTTTATTTTTGGGCCGATTTCGATGAAACTTGGTTTTCGGAACTATTTTGACAAGAAAATAACCACGCAATTTTTAAAAAACTAAAACTCCAAGATGGCGGCCAACTTTTTTTGATTTTGGGCCGATTTTGATGAAACTCGGTTTTTGGTACGATTTTGACAAGAAAATGACAACGCAATTTTTAAAAAACTAAAAATCCAAGATGGCGGCCAACTTTTTTGTTTTTGGGCCGATTTCGATGAAACTTGGTTTTTGGTACGATTTTGACAAGAAAATAACAACGCAATGTTGAAAATTTAAAAAGTCCAAGATGGCGGTCAACTTTTTTATTTTTGGGCCGATTTCGATGAAACTTGGTTTTCGGAACTATTTTGACAAGAAAATAACAACGCAATTTTTAAAAAACTAAAACTCCAAGATGGCGGCCAACTTTTTTTGATTTTGGGCCGATTTCGATGAAACTTGGTTTTTGGAACTATTTTGACAAGAAAATAACAACGCAATTTTTAAAAAACTAAAACTCCAAGATGGCGGCCAACTTTTTTTGATTTTGGGCCGATTTCGATGAAACTTGGTTTTTGGAACTATTTTGACAAGAAAATAACAACGCAATTTTTAAAAAACTAAAAATCCAAGATGGCGGCCAACTTTTTTGTTTTTGGGCCGATTTTGATAAAACTCGGTTTTTGGTACGATTTTGACAAGAAAATAACAATGCAATTTTTGAAAAACTAAAACTCCAAGATGGCGGCCAACTTTTTTGTTTTTGGGCCGATTTCGATGAAACTTGGTTTTCGGAACTGTTTTGACAAGAAAATAACAACGCAATTTTTAAAAAACTAAAAATCCAAGACGGCGGCCAACTTTTTTGTTTTTGGGCCGATTTCGATGAAACTTGGTTTTTGGAACTATTTTGGCAAAAAAATAACAACGCAATTTTTAAAAAACTAAAAATCCAAGATGGCGGCCAACTTTTTTGTTTTTGGGCCGATTTTGATGAAACTCGGTTTTTGGTACGATTTTGACAAGAAAATGACAACGCAATTTTTAAAAAACTAAAAATCCAAGATGGCGGCCAACTTTTTTGTTTTTGGGCCGATTTCGATGAAACTTGGTTTTTGGTACGATTTTGACAAGAAAATAACAACGCAATGTTGAAAATTTAAAAAGTCCAAGATGGCGGTCAACTTTTTTATTTTTGGGCCGATTTCGATGAAACTTGGTTTTCGGAACTATTTTGACAAGAAAATAACCACGCAATTTTTAAAAAACTAAAAATCCAAGACGGTGGCCAACTTTTTTGTTTTTGGGTCGATTTCGATGAAACTTGGTTTTTGGAACTATTTTGACAAGAAAATAACAACGCAATTTTTAAAAAACTAAAAATCCAAAATGGTGGCCAACTTTTTTTGTTTTTGGGCTAATTTCGATGAAACTTGGTTTTCGGAACTATTTTGACAAGAAAATAACAACGCAATATTTAAAAAACTAAAAATCCAAGATGGCGGCCAACTTTTTTGTTTTTGGGCTGATTTTGATGAAACTCTGTTTTTGGTACGATTTTGACAAGAAAATAACAACGCAATGTTGAAAACTTACTAAATTCAAGATGGTGGCCAACTTTTTTGTTCTTGGGCCGATTTCAAAAACAAATTAGCAGCCATTTTGATCTTTTTTTGATTTTTCCTTCAGTTTACATTGAGTTGTTATTTTCTTGTCTAATTAGTAACTAAAAACCGAGTTTCATCGAAATCGGCCCAAAAAAACAAAAAAGTTGGCCGCCATCTTAGATTTTTAGTATTTTAAAAATTGCGTTGTTATTTTCTTGTCAAAATATTACCAAAAACCGAGTTTCATCGAAATCGGCCCAAAAACAAACAAGTTGGCTGCCATCTTAGATTTTTTAATTTTTTCAATACATATTGTGTTATTATTTTCTTGTCAAATTAGTACTAAAAACCGAGTTTCATTCAAATCAGCCCACAAATAAAAGAGTTGGCTGCCATATTTTTTTTTATTTTTAACATTTCTTTGTTATATTTTGATCAAAATAGTAACAAAATCGAGTTTCATAAAATCGGCCCACGAACAATATAGTTGGCCGCCATTTTGTTTTTTTTTATATTTTTAACATTGTGTCGTCGTAAATCTCTTGCACCCATTTTATTAATTTCACAAGTAAAGAAATTGGTGCAAGTGTTTTAGACCTTATTGACATCTTTACCAAAATAACAGTTTTTAATGAAACAGCAAAGTAAATGTTACAAGTAAAATTATGGGAAAAAACAATCGAATTTCAAACGTCAATAAAGTCGAAAATCGTTACCATCTTTTTTTAACTACAGATCACTAGACAATGTTTTCCTACTTTTACTTGTTTTTCCAACATTTATTTGTTTTTCCGAAGTTCACGCACATTGCATTTTTATTAAAAATTTGAATAAACTTTAAAGTTGCGTTATTATTGACACTTGAAATTAAATTGAATTGAATAAACTAGATTTTAATTGGTTGAATTACCATATTTAAAAAATGAAAACAAAAAAGCAACTTAATAAAAACGTGATAAATAATTTGTTCTTAAAAAATATTTTTTTTAAATAAATATTAATTTTCTTTTTTTTAGTTAACGAGCTAAACTAAAAATATACCACCGCCTATCAGAGTACTCGTCAAGATCATTCAAACGAGTCCAAACTCGATGGGGTTGAAAGGTTTTATTGCAGAGTTCCTGTGGCCTTCTTCCGGCTCCATCATCAGACTCTTGGATACTATTACCCAACAGAGCACTCGTCAAGACGATTCAAATGAGCCCAAACTCGATGGGGTTGCATGATTTCAATATTGAGTTCCTATGGCATGGAATCCAGACTTCATCATCCGACCCTGAACCTCGTCTCCCGTCAGAGTACTTGTCAAGACAATTCTAATAAGCCCAAACACGATGGGGTTGTATAGTTTCATTCATCATAGAGTTCCTGTGGCGTTCTTCCGGCTCCATTATCAGATCACTTCAATGACACTGTAATATTGCATTTCCTTCCATTTCTGACCTGTGTTCAAAGTTTCAAGTCTCTAGCTCATCGGGAATTTGGTATAAAATCGTTTGCAAAATTTGTGCTCAAACAAACAAAAGAGCAAGCAACCTAATAAAAACGCGGTAAAAAGTGTTAATTATAAATAAAGAACTACCTAGGTATTTAAGTTTATATTAAACAGTTTAAAGCATAGACATAGAAAAATTTTCGCTACGCTCAAGAAGACCAACAAAGCGTGGAAAAGAGAAGTTAACATCATACGGACACGGTCTATGTAAAAAAGAGACAAGGGATCAAGTGACATGTGCCAACATTTTTCACAGTAAGAGCCCCTAGCGTCCCGCCTAGCAAATGAGCAATCACAGTTTGTTTAAAATATTTATTAATCCTAATTAGAATTTAAAATAAAGGTATCATGGAGCCATGGTGTATTGTGCTTTAAGTAATTGTGATGTGACAAATAGAAACAATCCAAGTAATCACACTTTTAACAGGTAAATAAGATATTGCCACAAATTTCTCTAAAACCAAATTTCGCTACATTTATTCGTTTATCGACAAAGAAAACAGTATGGAACATAGTCTATTAATTTCCTTTGCCATATATAGTCATATTTTACGAATCTAAGCTATTTTTTACGTATCTCATATAAAATGTATGCATTCGTTTTCGGATCACCTGTTTATTGACATTGTTGTTCTTTGACATTCTATTTCTATGGTTTAAAGTATTATGTATGTCTCCGGCCAACCATACGGTTTGGTCACCCTAATGAAGAAAAGGACACACATCTACTTGACCTCTCTGTCGGCTCGTTTTGGGGCGAAGCGCTCATTCCGGTTTATAGTACTATTTCCATGACTGTAGCAGCTAAGAAACACAATTCTACGATTTAAACTTAAAGTCACAGAGTATAAATAAGTCTATGATTTCACCGAAGAGATTTAGTTCCATTTTCAAAAAGTCGAACGAGTCTTTCTTCGTAATTATTCTATCTATGAATAAAAACTTTTTCGTTTTAGTAGGCTCATTGGTAATAGACAAACATTAAAAAAGAAAAATCTTTATCCCCTAGGGGTAATTATGCTATTTTATCTCGACTTTTGTACGTTACAATGACGGACTTTTTGAGCAAAAGGAGTGAAATAGGTATTTATTTTGTAGTATTTTTTTTTTACAGAAAAAGACCCATTGACCCAAAATGGATATAAAAGACTATTCTACAATTCAAGTGCCGGAACTGAAAGCCAAATTACTTAGAGCATTTAACCAATTAAATGCTCTAAGCCAAATTAAGACGTATTTATTCTTACAGTTTTTTTTTAAATCCAGATTTTTCGACAATTTGTTAGTGCCAACATTTTTACAGCCTATTACCACAGCCGAGAGAAGAATACTCTCTCGGCTGCGCTTATTACACAGAGTTTGATCATTTTAAAGCTTTCAAAACGATTTTTAAAGTAAAAGTCCTTTGTTTAGATAGTTCTCGTGTAACAAGCGTACGCAGCGCCATTTTGTCAGTTGCCTTCCCCATTGCTCGCAGTTCGACTTGGTTTTTATGACAAAAAAAAATCGAAATGAAACATTTAACTCACTTACTTAAATAATTTCTTTATTTTTAATGGTCATATTATTATTTATTTACAATGGTAACATTTCGATAACCTTATTATATCTAACTTAGCTATTTACATAATTTCGTCAAAGTTGCAGTTTATAGAAGACATTAAATCTATGAGTTTGGTTACTGTTTTTTTATTTCTTCAAAAGTTACCTACATATAGTTCACATTTGGAAGTCTGTTCATGTTGCAAAGAGTTGCTAATATTTGAAATTAAGATAATAAAAAATAAAAATTTAAATAGAGCAACTTAATAATACGCCAAAAGTAGATTAGCGCGGTGCCTTGTGCCATTCATTACATCCAAATAGTGAAGCCAATATTTTCTCTTTGGGGAAATACTGCCCTAACAGTTTTTCTATTTTTCTTAAATTACAATCAAGTATTTCAGTTGGATCTCAAATGTACGTTAATATTATTATGTCTGTATTTCGCACATTAGTTGGCAGCTATACATTTTTTATATTAAGAATATCCTAGATAACGCTTCAGGAACTAAAACAGTACCTAACCTACGCAAAAATGGCACCTCAAATAGCGTCACAATTACAAACTTAGCGCTTATTTTATACATAATCACCTCTTATTTTGTAATAAGCGCCCAGTTTGTAGGTGGGACGCTATTTGAGGTGCCATTTTTGAAACTCTGACCGGCCAGACATCTAGGGTATTCTTGATCGAAAGCTTTAACCAAGACGAAAATTAGAAGTCGAATTCGTCGCTGCGGCAGCGTTGTCAGGCAAGTGTCACATATGTACTCATTACTGTGGGCCTACCATGAGTTGAAGCAAACTGTTTACGTTACCGTAAACCATCGGATATACTGCTCACAGCCAGTGCGAGTGAAAGAGACAAAACGATAGTTTACTGTAACGTAAACAGTTTGCATCTACTCATGGTAGGGCCACTGCTTACCAATTAATCTCAGAATCTAAAACCGAACGGGTTTATGTCATCTGTCAGAAACTCGATGAAGTGAATATTGATAGTGAAACTTTATTTTAAGAGAAAAGCACAGCTTATATCTTTTGTTAAAAGTAAAAGTTAATGAGTGGCAGAAACAAAACACTGCCTACTTTTCCACTATTTGTTAAAAGATCGCAGTATTCGTCGTACAGTGTTAAAGTAACATAACAATAGTCTTTTAAACGTCTGAAGAGGGAAATTGTTAGAATGACAGGTCGTATGGACGCCCGGGGTCTTTGAGTGCACATTCGACATTTTGGTCAGCATTCAACCGTGTTCAAACGGTTATCGACTCTATAAATCTTTGGAAAATGCTCTTAAAGAGTTTCAATTGAAGATATCTCTGAGACGCTTGGGTTAAGATGACCTGAAATGCTGGTACTTTATTTTCTACGACACTGGCATTTATATTCTATTCAAGTTGTCCCATTATACATACACTCGCCCGATTTTTAAATGCGACTGGTTATCAATTTAGTAAAGGTTTGAAAATTATTGCTTTCTGCGACACTGAAAAATGTACTGAAATCACCAGATTTATGTACTGAAATTACCAGAGTTGGCAAACGACCCATCAGTATAAAATGTTGGACAATTACTTTACGTTTTACGATAAGTTTATTCTGGATTAGATTCCACAATACTTTATTTTTTTAAACTACAAGGAAGTTTAATATTATGATTTAAAATATTTAGAACTATTTACTTTTTAGACTTTATTTATTACTATGTATATCTATCGATATGTTCTAATGACATTAATCTTCATTAATATTTAGATCTTGGGTCAGTTTTCTAGTAAAGATATTACAAATATTTATTTGCTACAAAATGCCATGTCTGCAATGTCGGCGCATGTAAAGTTCACAAAATGTAGGTTGACTTGCCAAACCTACGCACTGCACCATTACTTATCGTTTCAATGAAGAACTCTTTGGGGTGATTAACTATTAGTCAGCATTATGCTTCGTTGTTCGGCCTTTATGAACTACCCACAACTTTACAGTTAACACTGAGCTATCTTAAAGAAAATTAACCCTTTTGAGGTAATGTAATATGTCACTGAAAGATCCTACGGATCTGAAATTAAGATATCTTTATACAGACACGCATTGAACCAGAAACACGATTTAATGACTTTGGGTCGATCCATTAAAATTTTGAAAATAAGTCTTAAAAAGTCTAAAGTTTGAGATTATTTAGGTATTCGTACAAGTTACAATTTTCAAACAAATAACTGAGCAAACAACTGGATACTGGCGAAATCCAAAAGGGAACCGCCAAAGCCCAAAAAGAAGAAGAAGAAGTTACAATTTTTACTTTTCTGTCAACGGTATGATACATCTTTCAAAAAACAAGAATATGTTCGAAGTGAAAAAAATTACACAACACATTTCAGAAACTCTGAATCTTTGATTTATAACTGATTTCAAATAAGTCATTGAGTAGAGTGCACAAATTACGAAAAAATGTTGGAACCTATATGTGTTATTTACAAATGGGTAAGAATCTACAATAAATACCTATGTCGAGCTCGTGACCCTTCTCTCAAAGTTTCTACAAAACAGACTTGCTTAGTTCCAAAACCCCAAAAAGCAAACAGAGTTGAGGGATAGGGGCTCAATTTGTTCTCAAATCTTGCCCTGAAACAACGGGCCAACAGCAAAGATGTGATTAGGGAGGTTAAACATAACACATACGTATAAGCTTTAAATTGTTTTTGACTTCTGTACCTACTTTGCTGTCTTAAGCGTAGATTGTCTAAGTAAAATATTACCTATAAACAAATGTAAATCATTATTAAAACGTTAAACAACAACAGACTTCCATTTTCAGTGCAATACATTATGATAGTGCTTGTTGCTATCAACATACAACTATCGGAATGAAAAAATCTTGCGATGATGACACAACCAGCGAACTAAAATCTATAGAACAAGCATTGCGCTCAAAAAATGGCACCACACGAAATGTACAACTGAGCTAAAAATGCTGGCATTTAATTATGCAGCACAAAGCGTCTGAGCACTAGTTGCTTATTAGCGATCATAATTTGTATACTCATAGATATTTTCCATACTTAAACGAAAAAATATTATACGTTATTTCTGCATATTTTTACTGCCTTCTTTTCTAATAAACTTTTTATTTCTTTCTTTTCTCTACAATAGAAACTGCAATTATTGTAAAGAACGTTAACGTCAGTCAACGGGTGCGTGGCTGGCCCGACTAAAGCTCAGCCTGTTGTACTTTTTTGGCCCTGTGCTGTGGTGCCATTTTTTAAGCAGTATTTGTTTGCAAATACACTTCCATATATTTTAGTCTAAATTTCGCTGGACACAACCATGACTTTTGTCTAAATTTGGAGCTGGTAATAGTCCATCGTCACTGCACTTTCCGCCTGGTGCCTCCGCTGATGATCTTGATGAGCCGGACGGCTGGCGCCTCGAAGGCTAACGAGATGGCGAACGATGCCAGGAAGGCTAGCACTGCGTATCCCGCGTAGATCGTGATCTGAGGATAGAAAAAAAAGATTATGTTCCATTTTATGTTACTCAGAAGTTAAATCTCATTAAATAAAATCAACAGTTTTTGAAAAATCACTAAAATCTCACTGAATGAAAAGCATTGTCGAAAAGGGATGTTTCAGTTAAAGCGCTCTGCCAGCTCATTATACTGTAAATTGAATTTGAACAAGATCAAATTAGTGGTGGTAGATACTACATATTTGTCTTGTCAGAACCTGAATGTGAACTATATACGCTACGACACGTGTCTGTTATAGTGTTGCAAATTGTATTTCCATTCAAAATTTTAGTTTTCATTGATAATAAATAACTGCCCGTGACAGGTAATTTCGTTTACATTGTACACTCGAGTTATTATCACCAATAGACTATTCATCTCTCCTGATGAATATTTGTATTCTCCATGGGACATCTTATCGGATATTCGGTATTAACACTGTCTATTGTTATTCGCAAACTCATTGTGACCAAAACATTCCTTACTAACATTATAAATGCGAAAGTCCGTTTGTTTCTATGTTTGTTACGTCTTAACTGTTGCACCGATCGTCATAATATTTTACAGACACGTTGTCAGGGGTACAGAAAAGGTTATAAGGTACTTTTCGACCCGAAAAAAAGTATTGTTCCCGAGGAATAGCAAAAAACTTTCCACGCAGCCGAAGTCTCGGGCGGCCGATAGTTTTTAATATACCAGAAGTTCGCATATAAATGCAATAAATAATAGGTTTTAGAATTAAATTGTGAAATAAGAACTTCACTTTTTTAAAACTCAAAAGAAGAAAAGCGTAATAATTATGAATTTTAATTGCTTATTACATCTTTCTCTCATTGAAAGTTGAAATCGCTATGAATTTTCCAGAAATTGAGCAAATTTATTACAGTATTCTTTGTGTAAAGTCGGTTTCCATGTAATTGCAGTGCCGAGGCAGTTCTCGAAAATCGTATTTGAATTGCAATGGACATTTCCTTTCAGTCTTTGACTAACTAGACACTAGTGGAGCAACTTCATTTAGCTAGAATAATTAGAATAATAACTACCATTCGATTTTCATAACCTCAATTTGAATTTGTAATATCCTACTTAAAACTGGTAATCATATAGTCCGTGAGCCCGCGACAGTATTGCCTACGTCATATGACATCACGATGAAATGCATGGCACACGGTCAGAAAAGTTGTGCTGAACGAGGACCAGAAGATTATCGCAAATAAAATTGGCCGGAAGCTTGAGAAAATCTTCCACTTCCGGTCAAAATTTTAAGATTATATTTACGTCATGTGACATCAGTAAGAGACCCGTGTCATCATTTAGTTTTCAATCGTATTTGCGATAATCTTCTGATCCTCGCTCTGCACAACATTTCCGACCGTGTGCCATACATTTCAGAATTTTCGGTTGCGTGAAAAAATACAAAATCTCTTCGACTTTACAAATGTACGAAAGTAACAGCAAAATGGAGATTATACCTTTGCCACCACATGCCACTACGACAACAAGTTGACATTTTGTGTTAAAACTTTTTTTTTATATCATGTCGTGGTTGTGGCAGGTGGTGGCCAAGGGAAAAACTCCATTCTGCTGTTACTTTCCTACATTTGTGAAGTCGAAGAGAATTTTTTAAATTTTTTCATGCAACCGAAAATTCTGAACCTTTTTTCTATTACTAAGGGAGAGGGAGCATATTCCTACCTACAGACCATACAACAAGTACTTGTTCCTACCTATAAAAAATATTCGGCCAATTAGTTTTCTTTCGGACATTCCCCATTATGTATAATATATTCGTAGTTAGGGTAATTTTCCGGCAGCGTTCAAACGAATAGAAAATTGGTAATTTGAACTGGCTGATATGATGTTACATGAAAAAAATTTCGGAATAGAAGGCCATTTCAAATTCAGCTTGCTCTAACTAATGATTTCGAAAGTGGTACAGACCTATGTGTCGACCCTCAGGGGTCAGCTGATTGGAGAGTTTTTGAAGTCGTGCCTATTTAGTAATCTGTGGTCGAGTGGCTATTATTGTTTTAATTAAACTACTAAAGGGGGTCCACGCAAAACAATAACTTTGGAAACCACTGCCTAAAGTTTGTTTACCGTGTCACTGCGTAAAGCCAAACGCTCCACTACCTGAAATTGGTTTGTATATTTCCGTTTGAGGTGAAACGATAAATCCTCAGGCGCTCGTCGTGAATATAAACTTGGATAACGGGAGCGAATCTAAACTTAGCAATAGCTGTTTCGTAGCAATCGAATTCTTTGGAGCTCTGTACAATTTTATTTGCTTTTGGCCTTTATTCCTGCTTATTTGTTTATAGACTTAAAATAATAACACATAGAACGATAGTTCTCTACAAAGCGCACTGTCAAAAGTGAGGCAACTAAAACAGCCAAAATGGCTCCTTTTTCAGATTGGTATACATTATTACCTAATTATTTCAATTTTCCCACATTTATAAGACTAATTACTATATTATTGGGATTCAGTTACGATTAGTTAACGTATGAAGGATATAAATTTGAAAACTAAGCCATTCTGGCTTGGTATAAGTTGCCTCACTTTGTTTATTTTAAGTTATTATTCTAAGTTTATAGATAAACCTAGTCTTTGCTATTTTGTTTTCCGTGGAAGTTCCGGGAACAACAAACACTAGCCAAGCTACAATCTATCTCTATTCCAAAATTCTATGAAATTGGCGCTGCAGCAGTTTAGGGATAGCTTTAAATTACTTTTTCATATATTTATTAAAAGATTAGCCTTAATATTTGTTAAAGAAAAAGAACTTTCATCGATAAAGACTAGCTTAATCTATTTTCCAATTTAGTTAACCGAGCGTATTTTGCATACCTAACTAACGACGTCTTTGCATATTAATGATGGTTTGAAGATATAATATGTTGAAACGTCTGTTCAAAGTTAATTTACGAATATTTTAATATCTAACAAGCATTTGGTCTTTAGGTACATTTTTATAATAACCTTTTATAGTAGAAACGGTGATGTCTATTTTCAACAATATCTGCGCCCGTATAGTAGTAGTTCTCAACTTAAAGGTTAAGCAAACAAAGTTAAAATCTTATACATAATGGAGAATAGAGACCCCTTCGCACTAGTGATATTACACCCGTATCCACTTTAGAAACATTTGTATTCATGAGTAAGGCGACTATGTAATGTGGCCTTTATTTGACCACTGACAGAGGTAGTACCGGGACCCTAATACTGCTATATTTTAGGAGTCAGGTAAAAAGTTCGTTCATGAAGTAATTATTTTGTTACTAATTAAACTATAGTTTAATATTAATGGATTTCGATAAGTTAATGAATACTTTAATTGTTGAAAAAATTTATCAGGAAAAAACTTAGCCTCAAAACTTTATTATTAATCCGTAAACTATGGAGTGTAGAGATTACCCACATTATGAATATACAAGCACGCCTAATTAAAACTTTCGGTGATAGTATAGGGTTAATGGTAAACTGTCGCCTCAACAACAAAGTAACTAAAGAACTCGCGGGCACATAAGACTTAAAGCAGCCATTAGTGCCTAATTGAGTGAGTGGAATTGAAAAGGGTTATGGTTATACCGACAACTTTCCTCCGCTCCATTGATGAAGCTATTACGCCTACCATTCAACTCAGACAATGATTCAAATTCATATTGAGTTGTCTAATGAATTTTATACGAGAAAGTTTTCAATTTCATACAGACGAAATTGGGCTTTATTATTTTTGGAACACTGAAATTTTGTATCTACCATTGTATTCTATTCCTATACCCTAAACCAGTCTTCGATAGGAATAGTAATAATCCTCATTATATCTATTCAAATGAGTAGGTAGGGGCAAGTACATGTATGTAAGTGCAAAATGAAAATACATACATGCCTTGTCTTGTGTGTATTATATCATAGGACCATAGAGGAAAAAAATTTTTGATGAAATTAAATTAAATTTTTAAATGCAGATCAAATTCTTTAAAAAAATATTTTCAGTAAAATTATTTACCTGACTTTCCTTATGTGGCATAGCCGTAAGATGGAATATACAAACAAAATATATAATAAAAAAAATTGGGTTGCACTCCGGGAGTGCCGGCAGAAGTGAAAACTATTTGCACGAATTGCCGTCTTACGAATTTACTCTGCATTTGAATTTACGAATACAGAACAGTATTGTACGAAAGTCTTATCCATGGCTTGACAGAAAATCTAGAGTTTTGACATTGAATTAAAAAAAAACTGGCCAAGTGCGAGTCGGACTCGCGCACGAAGGGTTCCGTACCAAAAAACGGCAAAAAATTACGTTTGTTATATGGGAGCCCCCTTAAATATTAATTTTATTCTGTTTTTAGTATACAGACAGACAGACAGACAGACGGACAGCGGAGTCTTAGTAATAGGGTCCCGTTTTTACCCTTTGGGTACGGAACCCTAAAAATAAGCGCGTTGCTATGGTGACACAAGTGTTTACATATTCTTACGAATTTTCGATCAGGGTCACGTGATCCTGACTGACTGACGCGAGTTCAACATTTTTTCCCCATACAAAAAAGGGTACAACGCCGCTAAAGAAGTTTTCACTTCAAAAATTCTGAGGATATCAATTTCAAAATTTGCATATGTCGTAGGATAATTGTACAAACAGTACAATAAAAATAAACAAAACCCTAGTATGATTGTAAAATACCGGATAATTAGAATCTAAGACAGATTTTTGCAATCATCCGAGTAATGTTTAGGATTTTTACAAAAATCCAGCGTATCTAAGGTAAATCGCGAATCACCATCTTTTTGCGCGCGCTGATTGGCTGAAGTCATCGTTATGGACTGACGGATGCTCTGATTGGCTATTGGTTATTGTTGTAATTATTGTCAAATATTTCTCTAGTGTTTTGTACTAATTTTACGTACTTTATTTTAAAAAAATCTGAATGCTCACATCAGTTAAGAGACATTGAAGTACGATGAGTGAAGTGAGTGAATTGGATGTTATACAAGTGCCGGGATCGATCAGTGCAGACAATTTAGATTCTACACAGAGTTAAGAAAGTTCTACAGCACTTGTCAAAATTGTTTTGCAAAACCGAAATGGACTTCCAAGCTAATTAATGCTCTTAAAACTACAATTGAAGAATTTTTTTTTCTCTTTATTGGGGTCAACTAACAACCACATATTAATAAACTATAATATAAAACATTTTCTTAAGAAATTTAAACAAATATGCAGTCTTACCCGTTAACCTTATTTACTACAAAAAAGAGTTAACAAAAGGCCAAGCAGTAGATAAATTTTTACTCAAAATAACATTAATTAAGTATTTTTAATACATTTCGGATGGAATGCTTGAATTGCACATCAGAGAGTGTAAATAATTGTCAGCGTTCAGAAAGAACGAGTTATAATTTTCAGTTATGCGTCGTAGAGGTGAACGTTTACCTGCATTAGTGCGACAACTTCCAATGGCGAACAACTTACGGGTACGAACTTCTCGCACATGAATGGTTCTAGGAACAACATAACACAGTCTGTTAGTCAGCTCAGTACAGTCGAACTTGTTGTGAATAATACCATGAAGTACCATACATTCTAGAAGCTTACGTCTAGATTGCAAGGTAAGAAGGTCATACTTATCTAAAAGTTGGTCAGACGGTAGGTATGAACCATAACATCTGTAATGCATGGATCTCAAGTATTTGCGTTGCACAACTTCTTCGGCAAAATTACGAAATAACCCCAAAACCCAACAGCAATATGTTCTAACCAATCAGACTGAAGTTGTTGTAAATCGTCGCTTAGATTATCCAATCAGCATTCAAGTTTACGATTTTCCGAAACATACTAGGGTTTTTACAAAGATCCTAAAAACTGCTCGGACGATTGTGAAAATTTATCTTAGATTTCAATTATTCGGTTCTTTACAATCGTCCTAGGATTTTTGTAAAGATCCGGTTTATAAGATTATCCTACGACACATACATTTCAACCCTACGATAGCGATGGTCTATTCGTGTAAAACTACATACATTATTCGAATTCAAAATGTATAACACAATACGTTGTCGAGTTAAGTCGTCTGGCAGTAGTAGAGTGTTGACCGTGCCACTTATCTCGCCCACCACTCTATGTCCACACCCATTAATCCTGGTCGACGTGTTATTCTGGCAACACAGTTGTAACACGTTTGTAAATCACTCTTATTTCTTTAACCTTAAGTCCGAAATCCTGCGAAGAACCTATTTGATTCATTGGATCTTCTGACTTATCATAACTTGTGTAGTGTATATTCTTATAATTTTACATTGTTCGTACCTAATAACATAGGTGGGTCATTGTCAAAACGGGGCTCAAACAATTGAAAAAAATAAAAGTCCAAAATTAAACGAAATTTGTTTATATTTACATATATCCATTGGAACATTAGCAATCAAAATCAACATAAATTAAAGGTCGATACAGCAAAATTTAAAAAAAGTATGGAAAAAAGACCACCGAAAAGAGTACTACCGAATGGATTTTCCTCACTAAAAAAATTATAAAACCAAACTCTTTGAGATTAATCATAAAAGCACTTTGAAATTAGTAAAATGGCTAAATAATCAAGTAGGCCCATGTAACTACATTGTAGTTTAGTAAGTTGTTAACTTTTTACAGCTGTCACCGAAAAGTAAAGTCATCTTTGACAATTTTTTTTTGTTTTGTTTCTTTTCGACATGATTATCTTTGCAGCAGTGCTCTCACTCGCACTACGAATTATTTCAATTTAGATTAGGATGCGTTCTGGAAAATATAATATTTTGATTTTACAGGTAGTAAAATATGGTAACCGAAAAGATCTAAATCTTCGGAACAAAACTGAGACTATGATAATAAAATAATTAATAATGGTATATTGCTTGATAATGTTTATATGGATAAATTACAGTCTTAGATTTTTAAATGGTAACGAAATTTATTAATAGGGGTTTTTTTAATATACCTTAAGATCACAAATTAAAGCCGAGTTGGTTTACGAACAGACAACCGAAGAGGACTTTTTGAGACAAAAATAGGATTTTTGGAAAAAATATGATTTTAGAATTTTATTACCCTCTCAGAACACATTTTTTAGTTCAGTTGCTATTGTTTGGTAAAGTTTTCTCTTCTAAATGTATAACTCATTTAATTTTATAGCTTTCGTAAAAAATTACCACTGAATTTGACAATGACCCAATTATATTCTTTGAACTATACAAATCTATACAAATTTAGCTAAACTACGTCTAGTACCTTTTTATTTATACAGGGTCATTTTGTATTCACCATCGAAATTTTGAGGATGTTTTCAGTCCATGAAACTGAACAACTTTCTCTAAGGAACACAGTGCTAATTATATAAAATATAGACTATCCATACAAATCAAAGAGATCACGTGATCAATTTAGTACGGGATGACCAAAATTGTGTGGCGAAATCCGACACATGCTTCTTTGAGAAAGTTGTTTAGTTTCATGTACTGGACCCATCCTTGATAAGTTCAGAATGACCCGATATAAAACTCATTTTGGCCAAAATGTCTCTTGGTTACGTTAATTGATACTTCTGGTATCTCGATATATTGGATGAATATTATTTAGGTCCTAGATAATTACTACACATAGGTACCCGTTAGTTCTAGGATGTAGAACAAATGCAGAGCAATTTAACCAGGTAGGCTTTAATTATTCACGAACCAAAGCGGGATACGCTTGCGAAACAGGTTGGTTGTGCTGATATTCGTTATTTAATTTAGGGTTGGACATATATAACTAAGTAAGATAATCTGCGGCTGGCCATTAAATGTTAATGTTAAACTATGAGCTTAAATATTTGATTACATTTTAAAATACCCACATCGAGTTTCATCCATGTGGCATCATGTGGATTGGTTTGCAATTTCGTACCAATCCGCTAAAGTTTATAGTGATGATGCTGATTTTATAATGAGAATCGAATTCTCATTGATTGACAGACATTAATGGATTTTTTTATTGCAGAAACATATGAATTTGTTAATGTACCTATTTTCATATTAGCATGCATTCTTTGCGTTGTGAAGAACGCATCGTATTTTTATACCTAATTTTGCTTTCTATAATACAGTCTTCACATTTTGATTTCTCAGCTGTTCTCTTTTTGGCGTAATATTTACTAAGTATTCAGCCACTTTTATGAAATAAATGAAAAGCCATTAACAAATTAATCAGTTATAGCCTACTTCCGTCCCCATCGTCAGGCATCAGAAAAGCGCTATCTTTAATTTGCATATTTTGCGAGAACAAACTCAAGCCTGCCATTTCCAGGGGGCCAGGAGATTTATAACCGTCCGCCCGCCGCCGTCGTTCGTAAAGAGTTTCGCGTAAAAACCATTCTCCAGAACGTTATTCTATTTTTAACGCACTTCTTCGCGTTGCGTAAATTTACGTACCTAATTTAGCTCTGAAGCAGTGAAAAACGCCAGTACAGACTGAAATCGTTGAGCCTACCCAGACGTGTGGCACCAGCATAAGAGATGCGTCGACTTCATGAATTTATGATGTAGGTCAGACAGAGCACCCAGCCACGGTAAACCGTGACCCAGCTTAATTTCTAACCTCGGACGTATTGCCTCAGTGAATTGTTAGCTTATATTCCTATTGAAGCTTATTTATTAAACGATGGGCATGACTAAAATTTATAGTCTTGGTCATTAAAAATAATACCTACGTGACAAACAGGCTTTTATGACTTTTGCTTTCTCCGCAGTACTGCTTTTTGATTTAAACGTTGAAACCAAAGTAGCACGCCATTGGCATTCAAAGGTAAATACGTTACGACTAAGTATATAGAGTTCTGCAGATAGAAGGTTCTGTCGAGCATGAAGCTGGTGAACATCATGAGGGTGGAGTGCACCAGAAAAGCACAGTAGGTGGGCTGACTCAGCAGCAAAAACCCTCAAGATGACAATAGGCTTCAACAGCACACTTGGCTATCAGTAGTGCAAGTAACTTACGACTGTTGCGTTCTGCAGGTGGAAGGGTCCGTCGAGCATGAAGCTGGTGAACACCATGACGGTGGGGTGCACCAGGTAGGCGCAGTAGGTGAGCCGGCTCAGCGGCAGGAACCCTCGGTACGACAGCAGGCTGTTCACAAGCCCGCCGTACCCGCAGCAACACGCGATCGTTATCCACGCTATCGCTACGCCCCACCCTGTACATAAAAATTAAATGTATTAAGCTTAGTTAGACAGTTTGAATCTCTTAATAAGTAATTATTGACCGAGCGAGCACGAAGTGCGGGCGAAGCGTCTCTGCTTCAGCTTGGGCAAAAAATCTTTCGTATGTCCGGCTGTCTGTTCCAGCCTACAGGTCGCATTTCTCAACCGATTCTTGTGAAATTTTGTGAGCAGGTTCGAACATTAAATAGATTTTTTTTGTCGCGCCAGTTTTTGAAATTTTTCAAAATGGCGGAGATATGTTAAAAAACAGATTTCAGTCCTGTTTTCCAGCGCTGTATGTTCTCCTCTACAGGTCGCATTTCTCAAGCGATTCTCTTGAAATTTTATGAGCAGGTTCGGAAATAAAATAAAATATTTTTTTTGTCACGCCAGTTTTTTGAAATTTTCCATAATGACGGAGAAATGTTAAAAATACATATTTCAGTCCGGATTTCCGGCGCTGTCTGTTCTCCTCTACAGGTCGCATTTCTCAACCGATCCCGGTGAAATTTTGTGAGCAGATTTGATAAATATATATTTAATTTTTTTGTCGAGGCAATTTTTCGAAATTTATTAAATGACGGAGATATGTAAAAAAAACATATTTCAGTCCAGCTTTCCGGCTGTATGTTCTCCTCTACAGGTCGCATTTCTCAAGCGATTCTCTTGAAATTTTATGAGCAGGTTCGGAAATAAAATAAAATATTTTTTTTGTCACGCCAGTTTTTTGAAATTTTCCATAATGACGGAGAAATGTTAAAAATACATATTTAAGTCCGGATTTCCGGCGCTGTCTGTTCTCCTCTACAGGTCGCATTTCTCAACCGATCCCGGTGAAATTTTGTGAGCAGATTTGATAAATATATATTTAATTTTTTTGTCGAGGCAATTTTTCGAAATTTATTAAATGACGGAGATATGTAAAAAAAACATATTTCAGTCCAGCTTTCCGGCTGTTTGATCTCCTCTACATGTCGCATTTCTCAACCGATTCTGGTGATATTTTGTGAGTAGGTTAAATAATTATATATAACTGTTTAGTCAAGCCAATTTTTCCAAATTTATAAAAAAAATATTCATCCATTGTGAAAAATGATCAAAATTAGAAGCACCATCTAGCTGCGAATACTCACGTACCTACTGTGTGTTTTGAAAACTTCATGGCGACATTTTATTTTATTTTATCGCGAGGTCTACAGCTCACGGAGCCACTAGGTAATAGATCTTTAAAACAACGCAACGGATTTTAGTGCGGTTTTTTTAATAGATGGATGGGTAGAGGAAGGTTTATATGTAAGTATGATACATGGTGTCAAATTCCACACTTCAATGAAGTGAAGCGAGGGCGAGTCGCTAGTATTTAATATTGCGAAACTTTGTTTTAAGTTTCAATAACAAAAATACCACGAGGTTGGGTTGACGTAATTCATTTAGCAGTAAGAGCGCCATGTGGTCAATATATAGATAATTATGTTAGCTAAGCAACAGACTTAATCATGATGATATCTCAGTTAAAACTTAGCGGTGAGAAAATACTTTGGGAAATCAAATATATCGACGTAGTAGTTTACCTAAAAAGAACACCAACACATGCTGCCCTAGCAGGCCGAAAACTTATAATAGTAGTTTATGAAACTGGCGCATAATGAGGGGTATTTAAACATGAGTGTGTTTTTAATAGCATCACACGAGTGTTTTAATACCTAGTTATGTGCAGTTTCATACACTATTTTATCTACTCTCATACAATTTGTGATTGAACCGATTGAACCTACAAAACTTCTACAAAATAAAATATCAATGATAAAAAGAGTAAGTTTGGAGTTTATCGGTAAGTCGGCACTACTTACCTACTTTTTCCGTCGCCGCATCTAAAATTCGGATGGAGTCAAATTTTCCCCTTATGAGCGCGACGTCTAAAACGCAAAATCTCCAAGTAGCAAAATGCCTAAAATCAATGTCTAATGAGCAATTTGCCTTAATAGCAAAATGCCTAACACTCTAATTTCCTAGGATGCACAACATCTGAAAAGTAGTTGACCTAAATAGCCGAATGCCTAAAACTTAAATTACCTACACAACACAATGCCTAAAATGCAAAATGTCTATCCTTACTAATATTATAAATGCGAAAGTCCGTTTGTTTGTTTGTTTGTTTGTTTGTTACGCCTTCACGTCTTAACTACTGAACCGATCATCATGAAATTTTGCATACACGTTCTCAGGGATACAGAAAAGGACATAGGGTACCTTTCATCCAGAAAAAACATATAGTTCCCGAGGGATGGCAAAAAACATTTCACGCAGACGAAGTCGCGGGCGGCCGCTAGTTCTTAATATTTTAAAGGAATTGAAGGGGGTGATATAGTGTAGTCAAATTAGGTCGAATTTGCAAAAAGATCGGCAGTAATTCGTGTAGTTGTATTTTTTTATGGAATCATTAGAAGACATGAATATCAGTTTCCTCCGAGTTTGCACCATTCCAACTATGTACGGAACATCGTTTAATGTTAGGTATTAAAATTAAAGTCCCAATATTTTTTTAAATATGATACCTACAATAAAGAGGATAACACGAAAGAGGCACACTGGCAAAATTTGAAAATAAAACAAATAATGTTTGAGGTAAAGCGCGATAAAAAAGACATTAAATTTGATACCACTTATGACGAGCAACTGAAGAAATTGATTCAGGAAGAAGTCACTGTGTTAGCTTTTCTTAAGAAAATATCCCAAGTTAAAAAACTCTTAGGTTGGGACAAATAAATATAACTAATAGTTTTTACTCGTTTGTAAGATAAATATTTTGTTAAAGTTAAGAAACTCAACTGTTATTTAATTTTTTTATCACTCATTAAACACATTTTAAACAGCACTGTGTTTTAGACATATGTAACTCGTCGACCCTTTCTATCGCAACATTCGCAACGGACATGTTAGCCATTTTTAGGGTTCCGTACCCAAAGGGTAAAAACGGGGCCCTATTACTAAGACTCCGCTGTCCGTCTGTCTGTCTGTATGTCCCAGGCTGTATCTCATGAACCGTGATAGCTAGAAAGTTGAAGTTTTCACAGATGATGTATTTCTGTTGCCGCTTTAGCAACAAATACTAAAAATAGAATAAAATTAATATTTAAGGAGGGCTACCATACGACAAACGTATTTTTTTTGCAGTTTTTTAGTGTTGTCACGAAAAAAATATTGGTAGTGTCGTGGGGAATCCATATGTGTGGAATATTTTATTTACCTACGACACTACTGGGCCGGTAGTGTAGAAGGGAAAAAAAATTACCCACGACACTACCAGTAGTGCGCCTTGGTAGTGTCGTGGGGAAGAAGGGAACCCTTCGTGCGCGAGTCCGACTCGCACTTGGCCGGTTTTTTAATTTTTAGTTATTATAGACGTTACGAGTTTTAGTCGTTTTGAATCTTAGTCTTTTAGCATTTTAGGCATTTTGTGTTTTAGGCATTGTGCGTTCTAGACATTATACGAATCAGGCATTATGAGCTTTAGGAATTGTGCTACTTAGGCATTTTGCGTTTTAGGCATTCTACTTTCCAGGCATTATGTGTTTTAGGAACTTCGCTACTAAGTCATTTTGCGTTTTAGACGTCGCGCTCATAAGGGGAAAAATAAATAATGAGATGAGTGTATTCCAGAAGACTAATCGCTACAATGAGTCATCGATGACCATAAAGTACATTTTAATCATGGAAAGTATGTAGAAATATCGTTGTTTCTTTTTAATATCACGGCACTGCCTTCTTCTTGGATTTGCCCTGTATCGTAATGAGAAAAAAAGTTATTTTATAACATTGCTTAGTATAGCGAAGGTATGTTATAAAATAACTTTTTAATTTTTTTTCGGTATTGCGTGTATAAAGTATGTCAATATAAATTCGATTTGAAATTCATAATTCGAATTTTACGATATGAGAGTAGATAATAGTACATTATGAGACAAGTTACCTTAGCTTGCTCATTGCACACAAGGCTGTGGGTTGCAGCCCGAGTCAGGCGAGGGCGTAACTCAGCCGAGTGTGCAATGAGCAAAAGCTCACGAGTTTCATACGACGTTTTTCAACACATTTGCGAGGAAAATACAAAATAATTTACCACACAGCAACAAATACGACAAAAACAAAATATGACAATTATAATGAGAAAAGGCGCGTAGGTTTTTTTTTGTTTTATTTTCACACGCCCAATGCACGAATATTTTGCGAACAAAGGGGTGAGTGAGCATACAGCCTACTTCAAAATTATAAATTGAAGTGATAAAATGCAAATATTTTAATATTTTATATCAAAATATTATGAATTATGAATAATTTGATAATAATAAATATTTGTTTGACTTAATTAAGGACTTACACATTTATTTATTTCAAAAATGAATATGAAATTTCAGCGGCATAAAACCTCTTTGTTGTTACTAAAAAAAGTAACTGTATTACCCGGTTAAATTAGAAATGCTTTATTTACTCGCATAGAACTTGCAGTAAGGTACTAATTTAACTTTGTAGGGATAATTCTATTTAACAACCTAGTGTTTTATATATTATTGCACGCGTTTGTTATAGCTCGGTTTATGGCCTTAAAAGCGATGTATTAGGGCTCACTTTATGAGCAAGTGTGTTGAAAAATGTGTTTGTGTGGAACCAGTTATAGTTCGTTCACCTTTTGGAGTTCAGCTGTTTCCTTTGCATTTCTCATGATGTGGGGTTACTTTTCAGCGAAATGGGACTAGGTACGATACGCGTATATGTACAGTACAACCGCTACCTAAGTTCTGTAATATGAGTGTTTCTGGAACCGAGAGCATAAATCTAGTTGTTGGTATGAATTATATAGTTAAGTCGAGTACATCACAATGATAACGTCATTTCCCTGCTTCTACAACTTTGTTTATGCATACGTGATTTCGTTCGATTCAACATAAAATGTTTCAAAATATCGTGAAGGACTACTTTGCGCTTAAATCGATGAATATTGACGATAATTTTGATTGCAACAAAAGTAGAGAATATCATTTTCAGTGTGAACGCTTCTCAATATAAAGATTTCGTAGAAGGTTTATATTTTTGTTACTCAGCTATGTTTCCACCACTACTAAAATCCACTAAAATGGATCCTGCTTACAATTTTAAACGCACTCCTTATTTTATAACAAGTAAACGTTTATGAATTAACATTATGCTTAGTGATCATACAAAATTTCAGCGAGGTAGAAGGAAAGTGGTGACTATACCGGATGACAATCAAAGGGTCAAATATCGGGAGTGTAATATGAGACCGGTCTTCGTTAATTATCGTCAAGAGTATACAGTTAAATATTTATTTTAGCATGTTTTCAGGGACAAGAAAAATCTTCATTTGAATGGTAGACACTCAAAGACCTTAAAGACTACGAACTAAAAAAGGCACAGTCTTTACACTGTTAATTCGTTTTAGATTGTGTATAAACAATAAGAATAAGTAACGATATATTTAAGTTTGTAAATATCGTTACTTATTGCTATTAAAGCTGATAAGTTTTTTGCGCCCGTTCTTCTTGTCAGTTAAAAAAGTCTTGAACGGGTGGTAGGAAAATATAGACGATTCAAAAGTACTTAATAATTAAGTTTATTTGAATAAAACTAATTTTGACTTTGACTTTGACTTTGAATAGATTCTCGTTGGTTATACTGAATGCTAATGTTCATCGGTAATATAATATCTCAGTTATCCAATCCATATTGAAAAAAAAACTTTTTAAGTTCCCTCTCTCAAAAATAACCGCAATTTAACTGTTCTTTACATTTCAAAATAAACGTAACATTTATTCAGTAGCTTAGATTTATCAACAACATTATGATTTATGTTAAACACCTACCTGATAACGAGTTTGAATATTCAGATGTAATAAAATATTAGAACAACCAACTTAAGTTTATTTCCGTCGTAATAAATTGAGTGATAAAATTCACGCTTTGGAATTTGAACTTCTATTAATTTCGCTAAAATGCGTATTTCAATTTATTTTATGGACACGTCCACAGTCTTGAAATGAACAAATATCGTAACAACCTAATGTTTCAGTGAATACCTGCTATTTTTCGATATAAGTAAGTAGTGATTTTCCTTAATACGACTTGCAAAAATGTAAAAGGTTTTCTCTTTCCTACTGTTCTAAATGGTATTACTGATTTTCTAATACCGGCAAAAACGAAGGATTTACTGATCTTTACAAATATTAGTTAAGCACTTCACAAAGGATAATTACAGAATTCATTTATCGGTGTGATTTTTAGGGTTCCGTTCCCAAAGGGTAAAAACGGGACCCTATTACTAAGACTCCGCTGTCTGTCTGTCTGTCACCAGGCTGTATCTCATGAACCGTGATAGCTGGACAGTCGAAATTTTCACAGATGATGTATTTCTGTTGCCGCTTTAACAGTAAATACTAAAAACAGAATAAAATAAATATTTAAGGGGGCTCCCATACAACAAACGTATTTTTTTTTTCGTTTTTTAGTGCGAGTCGGACTCGCGCACGAAGGGACAGAACCCTTCGTGCCCGAGTCCGACTCGCACTTGGCCGGTTTTTTGAAATCGTATTATAAGCTTTAAACCATCATTTACAACCTACACTATTATTTTCTGGGCCTGTCTCACTTCAAAATATTTTTGTATAACTTATTTGGTTTTTCATATAAACAACCTGAATTAAATTACCTTCAAACAAACTTCAGTTCTTATAAAATTAGTATAGAATAGATAAGCACTCTCCTCTCTGGCAAATTTGTACAACCATCGTGTTTCTAAGGGTCACTTAATTTTCGTTCCCAGATTCTGAGTTCAATTCCCACAAATGGTCCATTAGGCACCGCGCTGTACCTTATGAGATACGCAAGCAGAATTTTAAGTCCTATTTTTTATCGCTTTATCTTTCCAAAAGGTATTCAGTGCGTTTCTTACAGCTTTGCCTTGTCCAATATCATGTGCTGTTAAATAATTTATTTTTGTGGATATTCGCTTGTTTATCTCTGCCACAAAACCCACCTTTTACCTTTAAGTGTCATTATTTGTTAATTTTTAATAGAAATAGCAATGTCAAGATAAAAATCCTAATAGCTTAAACCTTACAGTGCAATTAATATAATTGTCGCTTTCTTTTTGACAAAATGTAGGTATGTTTATTTTTTCTTCTTCGCAATTTCTTGTAGAGGTGTATGAGACAATTTTTATAGTTTCTCAAACTTTTTTCCACAGTTTATACAAGCTAGCAAATCACATGGGAAATTAGACAGACTGAGTAATTCAGATTACAGAATACTCGCAATGTTATAAAGATTTATTATTCACAGTTTGATCACGTCAGAACATGACAAGAGCATAATGAAGTGCTTGGCTCAATAGACATGACACGTAGTGATTATTTCCTCTATGGACATGACCTCCCTAGGGATGAAAACCTACTTGCAATTAAAATGAATGCGGTAGTGTAGTCACAAAGGGAGAAAGAACTAGAAATGCAAGGTAATCGTGCTTACATAAACACATTTTTGAATTTTAACAATCCAAACCGAGTGCATGGTTGGTTTAAGGTATGGAATCTCTTTTCTCGCAGATTTAACATTTCATTTTTGATATTCTATCATTAGTTTTTACAAAAGAGTGAATTGTGAAAATGACGGTCAATGGGGATGCAAACTGAGGAACTAATTATGGCGTCACAAGCGTTTGTACTAAAATCGTTTGATTGGTTGTTTCACATATCAATTTATGTAATTTGTGACATATTTTAACCAATTAAAGTATTGATAGCGGTTAGATCACCGATGGCGCCATCTGCGATTAGCTTTGCGTTGCCAACCCCATTACTATAAATTTTAATAAACGTGGATAAACAAAGCAAATATGATAATTTCTTCAATTGTTTTTTAATTACAAAGTTTTGCAATAACTGCCAACTGAACGGGCTCACCTGTATGTCCAACACTGATGTAAAAGGCAGTGGGCCACACTTCGAAGTAGCCGTCCACCATACTGAAGATCAGGCTGCCGATGATGGCCAGCGCGCCGGTCCATCCAACCGCCACCAGCCAGTACGGGATTTGGACCTTGCACTTTGTCTTGTGGAGGTACCAGCCGACCATCATACCTACAAACGAAAGCAAAACCTCATCATCTTCCTTCTATGTAATTATTGTCGGCCGTACGAAGCTCATTGCTTAGCATAGGATTCCCCCAAGTATCTCTACGACAAAAGATTGCAGCCTGCACTATCAACACTACGCATCCAGCCTATTTTCTTGTGACCTTTAAGTACCAGTTCCTTGGTCAGGAAGGGAGGATATTGCACACCTCTTTGCTGTTATTTTTCAGTATTTTAAATCAAAATTATAATTACGCTACAGTTGTTTTGTTTGCTTTGATCTAATTATGCTGTTTAGTTGCTTGTGCACTATGAATAAACAACCACTTATCACAAACTAGTGCCATAGCTCCATGTAATACGAAATCACAATGTTGTTTTTAGGCTTATATACAAGAAAGGAAAAAATATATTTTGACAGGTTTGAAATATTTTTGATTTCACAAGATTATAATATATTTGTAAAATTTATGATTAACATTGCTTGCAAAAATTAAGGGATGTGAGGAATGCAAATACCAATAATAGGTAAATACACAAGCGAAATACGTAAACGTGGGAAAATGCAATCAACATGCACACACAAAGTTAACAACAGCCGATTGTATTTGGTTTTTTGATTGGTGAGTAAACGTGAAGCATTCACATTAAATAAAGTTTATTGAGGGTTTTTGTCAGATAATTTCTTACAATTGGGATGTTGACTAATGAATAAAATAACGGAATACTAATAAAAATCGTAAACATATTAAACTTTTAGAGTAGCTTGTATACCTCTTGGTTTTATATATTGCATATTATTGGTTTTATGACCCTTCAAAGTTGGGTGGACAAGTCCATTAAAAAAGTATAAAATATATTTAAATAAATGATACCTTTAATTAGTTCGTAAAATGTATAGCAAATTTGTCTAAGAAACCATTTTGATAAACACAATATTTAATATAGCTGCCGAACAAATTTCCTACGCGTTGCATACAAACTACTGAGGCGTGACGTCATAACTCAGTAGCCGTTAGTATGGAGCGTTTTTGGGCGAGTCCATTTGTGTGCATTTCACACTGTGATATCTCGGGCAGTTTTCAAGCTAGCGAAATAATTATTTTACCAATGTTTATTTTTTTGAGAGGTAATTTATGTAATATAAAATAAAAAAAGTTGGCAACATCCCAATTCTGATTCATTTTTAAATTCAACTCTAGAAGATAGGTGCTATCCAAAACCTGTGAAACTGGCCCCGAATATAACTGTCGTTATCTTCTTTATTAGGATTCCAATTCAATTCATTTACTTACGAATTCAGCTTATTCCGAAGCTGATTAGCCTCATGAGTCATTTAAGGTTAAAACCATTATGCGACTAAGTGCAGCTGATTATGTGAAGAAAGATAAAAGATGCAACTGTTAAGAAAGAACATACCAAATATGAAAATAGAACCGATCAAAGTCGATTTTATAAAGTTGAAAGCGATTTTATATGTTTAACTTTACACTACTTTTGTTTTCTTAACAAATTACCTACATGAATGACTGGGTGTTGACAGCTCTAGGCCACAGAATAGATATAATCTAGACTTATGCCGAGAAAAGAAAAGGCATTATTTTCAATAGTGCAAGACTTTTACTCAAGGTTCACTGCGTCAACTACCTTCACTAGCTTATTGAGAGTTACTGTAAAACCTTCCGTGAGTTGTTTCATTGAATTTTGTTAGATCAAGTTGCTTTGTTTGCGAACGAACGAACAGAAAAAAGATTATAAATATCAACATAAACTTTTCTCTCTTTCTCTAAACTAAACTTAAGACAATATCGAACAGTGACAAATTATTGTTTGGGAATTGATACCTACCTAAATAACTTTACTCGATTGTAAACAACCATTAATTAGAAAACTTCCTGCTCAAAGTGTTAATCGCCCTTCGAACATTCAAACTGTAATTTTGACAAAATGCAGGGATTGACAATCAATCTCGATAACAATGAAATATCGTGGAATTCATTTAGCTCTGGCCAGGTCGGGGATTAAACAGCTTCTAACTTCAAAATGATTTTGCCAATGGAAATTGTGGGATTACTTGGCTGCCCGTTGGTTTTTGCTTATCGCTTTTGTGGGCTTTAACTCAAGAAGGGACCGGTATAAGAAGTAGGGCTAAAGTTTTTTTGGTCCAATCGATCGATGGATATAATAATAAAACCATGGACGCTAAAGTGTTATGCACGGCTTGGGATCGCTATCAGAAGCTAGAATCTTTATCTGTAAGCGTAGGTAATTTAGTTCCAAATGGGTGCTTCAAACCCTTTTGTTTCAGCTTGACTTATATCATAAATCGTCGAGCGTTTTACTGGCATTAAAGGATATGGCTGGATTTTTACGAATTCCTAGAGATAATTTTATACTATCACGAATATACTATAACTTTTAAGAAATATAATAAAAATACTTTTTTTTTATACATAACTTAGTAAAAGTTTATTTAGGCTAAAGCCTAAATAAAAAGTTACGTATAAAAAAGTGATAAATTGATCTTATATTTTAGATAAATAATAATAAATAGGATTGTTAAAAATTAAGTATTACCGATCAAGTAGGGCCCAATTCTTGACCATGGCTTGTCATATAGTGGGTCAAACATCTCGAAAGGCTCCTGTATTCTCGCCTTATACTGGTGCCATACTGAGATATAGATGGTTGTCGCCCACGAGCTCACCATCACGACCAACAACGATACTGTTGCTAGTTTCAGGTGTCTACGAACGAACAAAACATAAACGTGATATCATAAAATAATTTTCAAATATAATTCTCAAAGTCACAAGCTATCGCCGCATTCACTTAATTTATTTCACATTTTTTAAAATGAATATAGCTATCAAATAAAGAAGCAATGTCAAATCAATGCGTCATAATAAGGAATTCTAGCAATACACAAGAAAAGAAATGGTTCTCGCAACTAACCGGTTACTTACTTCACAGAAATGAGTAAAAGTATAATGCCGACAACATAGAACTGGGTATCGTTGGCCATATACCACGACCAGACCATGCACATCTCCCTTTGAGAGAACAGGTTGTTGATGTAGAGAAGGTTCCTCCACCAGAAATGGTCGCAGGTGATGTGGTCAGGCACACCGGGGTCGAAGACTGCCTGGTTATAAATATACTTGAAGGAGACTTCAGTGATGCCAATGACGAAGCCGTAAGCCGGCGTTAACCTCATAACGCGATAAAAAAACATAACAAAAAACGATTTCACCATTCTAAACAACTCCATTCTAGAGTACATGGTAGATTTGGGCTTGTCTAACAAATCCTCTTTGAAGGATTGCTGGCTGATCACAGATATTGAAAGTGCCGAGTTTGTGTAGCCGTTCACATTTTTGTTTATGTCTTGTTTGTTCATTGATTCTATCTTCTTAGCCTTTCGATCTTCGGATCTCAGAAAGAGGACAGTGACGAGCAAACCCCTGCAAAAAACAATGTTGTTATATATGAGATTGTTTGAACTAGCAACAGATGGTAATTTCATAAGATCGGTGATGATAACGGAGTCAAATCACTTAATTTTAATACAACCTAATACGTTTTATATGTATGTGATTAGCCAAAGACCGTAAGTCATGTCTTCATCAAAGATTAAGATAAGTTAATAATAATTAATTTAAGTACCATTGCTATTTCCCCGGGATTTATAACTGTAGAAAAGATGACGGAAAACTTAAAATGCGAGTTGGTAGGTGAATACAAACCCAATAAAGAAGAACGAATCGACACAGTAGGATGCGTTGCCAACAGACTGATACATGAAGTTTCTCTCAGTGATGACCCTCATGGTCTTGTTGTCTCCAATGTGGAACACGGTCATGTATGTATGGACCATTATCACCCAAAGTACTGACAAAAATCTGAAAAAAATAAAAGAGGTGAAGTTAGCTTTTTCTTTTAATCTGTATCTTAATAACGCATAATTTGATAACGAGTATTTGGAGCCAAGGCATAAACTTATTGAGAGGAGAGCAATATTCCCATTCGCATCGAAATTGTTGCTGAATTTATTTTAAATTCGAGTATGGATCCTTTTCAAATCTTTGCTCCATCTTGTTAGAAAGTCAGTCAGGTGGGTTTTTTTGTGCGATATAGGTATCGTAATGTCATACTCACTTTTCATTGTTACACTTACTGAGAATAAGACTCGGCGTATTATTATTGTACATGATTCCAGAAATAAGTTAACATATTTTTATTGTTGTAGGTGTGTACCTTATTCCGTGTAGGCAGGTCAAGGCGCCATCATTTGGTTTCTGAGTGCTGAGAATGGTTCGGCCGTTGGTGAGTATAGAAAACGCCAGAAGCAGTTCCGCCCACATACCTGGTATGATCAAATAAACTAGATTATACACAGTAGCTTATAATTGTAATAGTTAGCATATTTTAAGAGGTTAAGCTCACTGAACAGAAAAAAATACATACCTATACACAGTAAATGGTTGGTAGCTATAGCTAGTTACTTGATTTTAACATTCATGAAAAAATAAAGTATTCTTAAGTAATAGAAATAAAAGCATTAAATTGTACTGATAAAAGTTAGGTTAGGTTAGGCAAAAGTTAGGTCGTGACGACAGTCGGGGAAACGGCAAAAAGCAAAAACCAATTTTAGAATTGTAATCTGATCTATTTTTAGGAACAAAACCCTATTGTTCTTAATGATAATTCACTTGTTTGATTAGAATATCTAATTATTAACAGTCCAGACTAAAGAGTTGATTGTTATTGCTTTAAAAAACCTACCTCTAAAAAGCAAGAAATAATATTCCTAATAATAAAAACACGTCTATTGAAGTCGGGTGAGGCTGGAGTACAATTTCCTTTTTTTTATTCTAAAAGCCACACCCGACTTCAATAGACGTGTTTTTATTATCACTTATTATTTCTTGCTTTTTAGAGGTAGATTTTTTGAAGTCGGTTTTTTGTTTTTTTAAACAATTTTTTAATTTTTTAATTTTAAGTGTAGGCATACCTTTTGTATTAGGTAAGTAGTGTAGGTATATTATTTAGGTAGAAAAATCGGCTCAGCCAAACGTGAGCTAATCGCGGAGAAACATACATACATGCGGGTCAAACTGAGAACCTCCTTTTTTTAAGTCGGTTAAAGAACTACACTTAAGATATCCCTTTTCCAACAAAAAAATAATTATCTTATTCAGTTCATAAACAAATAAGTTATACGACTGATCATCGAGGTAGTTCACACAAAATCATACTATTTTCGTGCTTTTTTCAAGATTACTTGAAAAGTACTGAACCGATTTCAAAATTTTCAAAAATGGGACCAACTTGAAAGTTCACCTAATGTAAAATAACGTTTGAATCATTTCAATCGGTTCAGCCGTCTTCGAGTAATCAGTGTACATACAAAAAACAAAAAAAAAAAAAACAAAAAAACGGGTCGAATTGAGTACCTCCCTCCTTTTGAAGTCGGTAATAAAATAGACAGCGTAGGTAGTTCCAGTGGTCGGTAATTTTCTCATTACTTAGGTACACTGAACTATCTGAAATCTTGAGGTAGGACCGAGAACTGCTGGAGACAGAAGTCCGATTAGCAAGTTGATGGAGTGCAAATCTATTTCTCAGTGGAAAGTCGAAAATTGAGAATTGCAGCCGTCCCGTTTGGCATGCTCTTATAAATCGTTTAAATATGCGTGTTTTTCTTACAAGACATTCATGTATACCACGACCGCTTCAAGAATGCTTTTCAATTCATAATTTGACACAGTCACTGTTTACTGAAACTTGTATTATTTCAACTGGTGAAGGTCGAAAATGATGTTATTGCAATGTTTCGCTATTGGGAGTGATACAAATCGTTGTCTCATATCATAGCATTGCAAATGCGTCAACTTTCATACCCGTTTGATAGTGAGCATTTCATGAAGATTTCATGCTAATGTAATACCTACAAAGTAAGTTTATTTGCTCTCACAAACACTATGATTGATTATAAAAACATAAGAAACAACACTGCACACTTTGAAGTGTGCAGTATTATTTCTTATGTTTTTATTGAAACCTTAGTTTTATATCTATAAGTAAGGACTAAACTTTGCAACAGAGAAGCCCAGCTCATAAGAATATTTTTTTTTGCTTTTACAACAGTTTTTTTCTAAATCAAAGTAACAATAAATTTAGCCCTGATCTAATTCTACAATTTCTTTACTCAGATGACCAGATGCACGCTTAGATGAAACTTTTAATTTAATCTAAGGATGCACCCCAACTAGCAAAATATGTCGTAAAAAAATCAGCAGCACGTTTCTATTTCAGCTATTAGTAGTGAGATGGATTTACAAAATGTTGAGTAAACGATCTGTGAACGTTCTCTCAACGCGATTTGGGCGCACTTCTCTCTGCTTTAAATGCTGTAAATATCGTAAGATTATCGTCTGAATTGCGTTTTAATTGAAAGAATGTAGAGTAATCGCAACTCAAGTGCTACTGGTGCTATAATAGTCAGTAGAACCTCTTTCATTCGACTTATTAGTTGTAATAATAGGAGTGCGGTTACAATCACTCGACACTTTGATCGTGTGAATGCAACCAAGCAGCACTCATAGACAGTGCGTGTTGTCACTGTTGTGTTCGCATAAACGAAGGAAATAAAAATAAATGAATGTTGCAATATTATGGCCATGCTAAGTATACCTTTACGATTTTACAGCCATAATGACAATAAAGGTAAGCTATTAAAGTTAGCTCATAAGTTCTACTTTCATATGCGGAATTAATTTTTTCGTCTATAATCCTTACATCTGTATTTAATATTTTCATGGGCCACAAGATTTCTAGTAAATAATGGATCGCAAATAATATTAATATAATAGATAAAATAAATTCGCCATTAATAGCATTTCAATTATCATCACAAAGCATTCACTCAGCTCTTAGCCGAAAAATAGACATGAGGTTTCCTTTTTACGACTTCTAAGAGCGCCATTGCAGTTAGTTTAGGGTTCCTTAGCGCAATGTTAAATCGTCAATCGGTTTACAAACAATCTGCAGTAGCGTAATATTTCCTATTGAATCCGCACTAATATTAAGTATTTGTTCTTCATCCGTTGGTTGATGTTGATTGTTTCAATTGTTTCAACATCTTATTAACTTTCCGTCGGAACCCTCACTTCTTTCAAGTTTTTTTACACCGTTTATTGTCCATTTTCCACACTGCTGTAAAAGATTTTATTTAACTTTCATACCACTATTATGCTGCATGATGGCTTCCAAAATTATCTTTGTGCACCTTTGGACCTGTAGTAGATCATTTGATAGCGTTTTCTCAACTTTAATAGTAAAGTCGAATTAAAGCCTTGCCAAAAGCTGTGATATGACATTAGATGCTGTCATAGTAACTGAGAAGCTATTTTGTTGAATGAACAGCTTTTACTCCACAATATTGCTGTAAAAATTAGGTGACGAAAGACGGTGCTATAAAAGCTAGTTTTACGACAAATTAGCAATTTGGTTGCTTTTAAAGACCTGTCATAACACTAAAGGTTGTCTGAATGCGATTGAGAGATATCTTTATACAATTGTTGAGTAAATGCGATATGAATTCGTCGAGTCCACGTTTACTAGACATATTTATAGAGCCAAAAAGCATTAAATGCTGAAAGATCCAGAAAGCTGCTTTTATGCTGCTTTTCGAAATGATAGGATCTTTCATACGAGTGTTTTACGATCCATAGTCGTGAGAGTAATTGCTTAAACGATCTTTTTGCTCGCTATTCACCAGCCGCTTGCAGTCAGCTGTCCCATCCGAACAAAGCTCTTTGCTTTAGCTTTGATAACACAGACAGCGGATTTGAATGGAATTCTTAGCACGATGTCTCCTTAGAAGGTTATAGGTACATCTACAATCTTAGAATAATAAGGAGATGCGGCTGCACTGCTTTTTACTTCTGTTAAGTTTATACGTATAATATAATATGATAATAATGACAAGCTTTCACCACAGAATTCAATATTATATAGTTGCTTTTAGCCCTGATTACGTCCGCGTTTTTAACTTTTCCTGAGAGTTTATGCAATGAAACTAAAATCTAAGTCAGTTAGGGATAGTGAAACTTGCAGATGAGTAGGTAGTTTCAGAGATTACCGCCTACGGCCAAACTTACAGTGATGTTGTCCTATATTTGTTTCGTATCGCAAATACTTTACATAAAATAATGAGATTTAAGTGAATTTTATTTGGCTGTTTATTTAAAGAAGTAAAGTAGGTAGGTAACTACAAACTAGATAATAATCTTTCTTGCTTTAAAATCTAATCTTAAACAACGATACTCAGAGTAGACTGTTCTGTTTACCCCTGCTAGTCTTTAGACTAAGTTGGTTGGTTGCTTTCTACCGCAAAGTTCAACACCGCAACGAAACTTAAATGAACTTACGGGTCCACCAAACTCTGCCTGCAATATGGCACTCGAGTATTATAGATACTATTATAGATAGATACTATATTAATTACCTAATATCATGCTAACAACAAAATACAAGTTCTTAGAAAATTTGTTTATTTGCAGTCAAACTTTCAAAAGGTTCTAATTAAAATGACACCACATAAATACAACTTGTGGGCTGGTCCTGGGGGCTAATTGTCTAATTCAAAAAATCTATCGCAATCGCTTTCGTTTGACAGATGGATGTAACACATTGCTGCATTTCTTTGGTAAGTTTTTATTTGTGCCAAAAAGAAGCTTCAATGCGATACATCCTGAAAGCGATTGCGATAGATTTTTAAATTAGACCAGGGGTCTCCAAACTACGGCCCGCGGGCCAGATCCGGCCCGCGAGCACCAACAATCCGGCCCGCGAAAGCAGGCCAGATCGTACCAACAATACTGTAATTTACAGTATGTTGGTACTGAGTTAGCTAGGTCCTGGCCCTTGGAACTTGGTGGAGGAGTAAGTCTGGCCCTTTTGCTAAAAAGTTTGGAGACCCATGAATTAGACAATAGAAAGGCTGGTTTGAGCATCATACTGGGACAAAATCTCATCGCTCTAAATGGATAAAGAAAAATTGCATTTCGTCACGCCAGCGGGTTCCCGATGAAGAAATTGCGACGTTGATATTTAACGCCCCTCTATCATCGTTTCTGGCGGTCGACGTGTCTGTTACAACCCTCGCGTCAATGCACAGCGATTGACATTTTTATAACCCATTTGCTTTAGCTAATAGTGGCGGAAATGTCGAAAACTGATCTTACAACTTCAATTTGATACTCGTAGGTTAGCACTACTTAGGTAAGTATTATTTTACAAGCAGCTTCACCATTTCTTTGTCGAGTAAACGGTCAGCCTCAAAATTACTTGAATATTGTAGTATTTTAGCTTGCATATAGCAAGGTTGCAATGCAACTTACTGAACAAGCGTCAAAGTTGATGTGACAAAGTACTAATCAGGCCCGATATTTTTGCTCCTGATTATACGTTCAATACTCACCGCAAGTCTCCCTACGAAGATCTTTGTCTCTGTCCTCGATTGCTTTCCCATCGGCGTGTGTAGCGACGTGCTGCAACGAACAAAACACATTGTTTCAAACTAAAATGTAATAAAAATCATCATCATCAGTCATTTTCATGTTACCAGTGTTACTACTGATGAGGCTCGTCCTGCCTTATGGATGGATGGGAAAACTCGGCGTGTGAAATAGGCCTTAATCAGACCGGAAAATATTATTTTTATTTGACGTAGCCAGCGAGCGGGTTCGTTAGCCACAAATAGGGTTATGAAATAACACATACTGGATGTGTTATTTATATTATCTATCTATTAGTTTACTTGAATTATCTAGTTTAGTTATAGGCTCTAACAATGTGAGGGTTAATTTTTATTCAGGGAAATATATGTTAGGGAGTTGTAAAATATTCATTAGTGTAATCTAAATTAAAAAAAACCGGCCAAGTGCGAGTCGGACTCGCGCACGAAGGGTTCCGTACCAAAAAACGGCAAAAAAATACGTTTGTTGTATGGGAGCCCCCCTTAAATGATAATTTTATTCTGTTTTTAGTATTTGTTGTTATAGCGGTAATAAAAATACATCATCTGTGAAAATTTCAACTGTCTACCTGTTGTAGTTATTAATATCGAGCAAAAAATCAGTAAAAATATCACGTTTGTTGCATGAGAGCCCCCTTTAAATATTAATTTTATTCTGTTTTTAGTATTTGTTGTTATAGCGGCAACAGAAATACATCATCTGTGAAACAACTTTCTAGCTATCACGGTTCATGAGATACAGCCTGGTGACAGACAGACAGACAGACAGACGGACAGCGGAATCTTAGTAATAGGGTCCCGTTTTTACCCTTTGGGTACGGAACCCTAAAAAGGAAAAGAGATCACTCAATTCGACAGTACACTAAGCGTAGTATAGTTTTCCCGTATCCTTCTAATAATTGGAAAAGTGTCAGTCGTATTTCTATATAAAGGCCCTTCGGCTAGATACGAACGCTGTCATAGATGTAATACATTATCACATAACCTAAAAGCTATCGATCTTATAAACTTAATTGAAATATCTTCTCTGTAGATAAACATTTATCCTTACTGATGTAGTAACTAGTGTGTTTTAATATAAGTACTACGTTCAATGCATTCCGTTCATGGATTACTAGGAGTATTCTTAAGTTTTTATTAAAAGAAAAAATCCCATTCCTCTATGATTAAACATTGTAACACGTCAAAGCTCTATTTTAACTTTTTAGGGGAGCTGCGGTAACTTTTGCGAGGTCTACAACTCACGGAGCTACTAGTTATTATATTAGAATTTTTTTCTAGTTCCTCTTAGTAAAACGACAAGAAAAAAAGGCCGTTCTTTATCATAAAAGTTTGTATCTCATCTTCCAGGTTAAAGCTGCGTTTCAGCAAGGCTTATGAGCAATAATCTGCTCTCCCAAGAGAGCTCCGAGCGCCTACGGGAGCTTCTGGCTTAGTCGCGTCGCGTACAAGACACAATGCAAGTAGGTCATGCATTCAAACCTGACGATTATGTTACGGATTGTTGTCGGATAAATATAAAGTAGGTATTAATAGTATTATGCAATTAGTGAATAAAGGATGGATTTAAAGCGAGGGCCATAGATGAATCACGAGCAAGTGAAGGACTAAATATTGAATCACGACCGCAGGGAGCGATACAAGTGTGAATACTGAGCGATGCGAGTGATTCATGGACCTCGATATAAATCCATTCTATTAAAGAGTTGCATACTATACTTTATACCATGCATGACCAAGGAGTTTGTATGTCGAGTATTTTTTAATTTTTTTGCACAAGGAGGATAAGACAAGGTTATATCTGTACCCTTAGCACGAACAGCTATCGAGAAATCTTACGCGCGTAAGAAAATACTATTCGATAACGTACTCGATTCGAAAGCTAGCAAAATCGGCAGCACCAACTTTACAGAGCTGGCTAACGTCAACTCGATAGTAGCGATAAATAAAGCTAACGTGACACAATCCAATTATCAATCCAATTGAAGCAAGGTGCGTTCGAAAACCATGTTTATTATCTATGTAAATCATAAATATGTAAATTAAAATTTAATCAAATTGTTTATCATCATAATTTTACGCTTATTATTCTTATTATTAATAATAAATTTGTTTGCAATATTTATTTCATTAAATAACTTTAATTAATTTGCAAATTACTATTATAATTTTCAATTTGCATGATTTTGCCCATGGTTTTGAACGGTCATTGCACCTTGCCCGTGATTGGTTTGAAAAAGAAGAGTGTGTCTATTCTTTCTCTCTTTCTTTCTCATCCTGTGATTTAATGAAAAATATAACCTAAAATAGAAAACCGTAAAGCCATTTCTTTATTTTGTTTTTATCTAAATTGATTTATCTGTGTCGGCTAACAAATAATACAATCGCGAGGAAATAATATAATGACCTATGTAGGAGTAAACTACAATGTGTCATAATTTCATCAAATTGTTCTACCTAATTGAAGATTTTTTATGAACTTGAAGAATAACATTGGATTATCGTCAATGAATAAGAAATTGTTTACACATAAACAATAAAACATTTGAACGTGCTATGAAAATATGTGAATTTCATCGGAATTAGTGCTTAGGTATAGTGTTTGAAGATTCGACAAATTAAAGACTTTATTATGTTTGCATTGTTATATTTAGTGTTTTCGTCACAGTTTTAAGGTCTTATTTTTTTAATACCTACCTAAATGAAACATAATTTACTGTGTGCAAACTGTATGATGTTGTTGCTGAAAACAAATATAGAACGTATAACACCGTATCCTCTGGTTTCATTTGAGTTTTGTAGGTAAGTTCTAAAATATTGTTAAAATATAGGTATGGTGGATGTGGGGGATACCGTGGATAGCATAAAATTACGAGATTTTTATTTTACAAATTTCTTTGTATAATGAGAACAATTTTAGTAATATTGCCTGTGGATAATTCAGCGGACATGTCATAGTTCTCAAATTTAATTTTTGTTACTACATATATGCTTTTAAATTTTAATAATAAATAATACAAAGTCGCTCGAAATGACTCTCACTGAAAAAATGTCAGTGAGTAAGTTGTCGATAGCTAGCTTGCGAGTTTCTCGATACCGTATGTCAAAAGTGGGTTCGTGCTACCGATTTCCATACAAGTTGCAACTTTACTATTCGAACTCGATTCAAAGGCTACTCGATACCTTATGTCAAAATGTTTCGTGCTTTGAAATCATAGTTCCGTTTACGGACGTAGTGGCGCTGTACAAATTTCCATACAAAATTGTAGGATTCGAGTAATTTTACGCGCGTTATTTTTCTCGATAGCTGTTCGTGCTAAGGGTACTGTACCCTTAGCACGAACAGCTATCGAGAAAAATAACGCGCGTAAAATTACTCGAATCTCATAATTTTGTATGGAAATTGGTACAGCGCCACTACGTCCGTAAACGGAACTAAAATTTCGAAGCACGAAACATTTTGACATAAGCTATCGAGCAGCCTTCGAATCGAATTCGAATAGTAAAGTTACAACTTGTATGGAAATCGGTAGCACAAACCCACTTTTGACATACGGTATCGAGAAACTCGCAAGCTGGCTATCGACAACTTACTCACTGACATTTTTTCAGTGAGAGTCATTTCGAGCGACTTTGTATTATTTATTATTAAAATTTAAAAGCATATATGTAGTAACAAATATTAAGTTTGAGAACTATGACATGTCCGCTGAATTATCCACAGGCAATATTACTTAAATTGTCCTCATTATACAAAGAAATTTGTAAAATAAAAATCTCGTAATTTTATGCTATCCACGGTATCCTCCACATCCACCATACCTATATTTTAGCAATATTTTAGAACTTACCTACAAAACTCAAATAAAACCAGAGGATACGGGGTTATACGTTTTATATTTGTTTTCAGCAACAACATCATACAGTTTGCACACAGTAAATTATGTTTCATTTAGGTAGGTATTAAAAAATAAGACCTTAAAACTATGACGAAAACACTAAATATAACAATGCAAACATAATAAAGTCTTTAATTTGTCGAATCTTCAAACACTATACCTAAGCACTAATTCTGATGAAATTAACATATTTTCATAGCACGTTCAAATGTTTTATTGTTTATGTGTAAACAATTTCTTATTCATTGACGATAATCCAATGTTATTCTTCAAGTTCATAAAAAATCTTTAATTAGGTAGAACAATTTGATGAAATTATGACACATTGTAGTTTACTCCTACCTAGGTCATAATATTATTTCCTCGCGATTGTATTATTTGTTAGCAGATACAGATAAATCAATTTAGATAAAAACAAAATAAAGAAATGGCTTTACGGTTTTCTATTTTAGGTTATATTTTTCATTCAATCACAGGATGAGAAAGAAAGAGAGAGAGAATAGTCACACTCTTCTTTTTCAAACCAATCACGGGCAAGGTGCAATGACCGTTCAAAACCATGGGCAAAATCATGCACAAATTGAAAATTATAATAGTAATTTGCAAATTAATTAAAGTTATTAAATGAAATAAATATTGCAAACAAATTTATTATTATTAATAAGAATAATAAATGTAAAATTATGATGATAAACAACTTGATTGAATTTTAATTTACATATTTATGATTTACATAGATATTAAACATGGTTTTTAAACGCACCTTGCTTCAATTGGATTGATAATTGGATTGTGTCACGTTAGCTTTATTTATCGCTACTATCGAGTTGACGTTAGCCAGCTCTGTAAAATTGGTGCTGCCGATTTTGCTAGCTTTCGAATCGAGTACGTTTTCGAGTAGTATTTTCTTACGCGCGTAAGATTTCTCGATAGCTGTTCGTGCTAAGGGTACTGGTTAGGTACCTTCTTAGATAAATCTTTATCCTTACTTACTAATATTATAAGTGCGATAGTCCATTTGTTTGTTACGCCTTCACGTCTAAACTTAACCGATCATCATGAAATTTTGCATGTACACGTTGTCAAGTGTATACCAGAAAAGAACATAGAGTAGGTACCTTTTATCCCGAAAAAAAGTACTGTTCCCGAGGGATAGTCAAATAACTGAGCACGCAGACAATCGCTCGTATTTTAAAGCTGCGTACGTTACTTCGTGACATAGAAAACAATTTGAAACAGTTTGACTTAAACGATCTTTAAGATCCGAAACGAACCTTTTAGAAGTGGTTTGAGTACAGGCCGAGTGGTAGAACGCTGAAGCTTCAAGGGCACTCCAGATTGTGCTTCAACACGCTTCCACAAGTGAGATCTTCCACCTATAGCGTACTCTTAAAGCCTAAAAATATAGCTAAATCGCACTTTATAATATTGATGACTTACCTACCTACATTCCGTTTTTTCTCAGGAAAGTGCAATACTGTCTCGGAAAAGTGCGAGTTTGGCATTACATCCTGATGATGCTCCCTAGAGAGGCAAAACATGGCTAGTGTAACTACACTATTACACCATAAACAACTGTTTATTCGTCCAAGGTGTGCGTGTGCCCCAGTCTACAGTGTGTCCCAAAACTTTGTCACACGGAGGGAGATAGGAAAGTTTACTGACAGAAAACTTCATTTTGTGTTTAAAAATAATTGGAACTTTAATGATTAGAAAAAAAAATCGCATACGATACTATAAAAAAAAAAACCGGACAAGTGCGAGTCGGGCTCGCCCACCGAGGGTTCCGTACAGACCTACATCTATACATAAAATAAAGCTATAGAAAAGTTGTGTCGGTACAAAGGAAATATTTTGAAAAAAAGTGGTTGGTAGTTATTAGTTTTTTATATGAAAACTGTACTACGGAGAGTTCAAGCTTTATCCCAGGTTCTACCTACCGGAATTATGTGAAAAATTGCTTAGTTTATAAGTTGGACTCCAAGCTACCAAACTGTAAAAAAATACCATCAAAATCCGTTCAGCAGACTGCTATATATAGATAACCATTTGAAATCCTTTGTCGCCACGTAGAAAATAACCCTTCCAGGGATTACGACAAAGAATTGACCACGGGCGAAGTTTGAAATGGAATAGTACATTACTGCAGCGGCACTCAAGACAGGCATTGAAGAACATACGTTAGTCCATCAATGCCTAGTTGCGGCCAAGGCTTGTGTAGTACTTTTAAACTTTTAACTTTTTAGTTTTAAAAGTTTTAAGCTTTTTATTTTAATTTTTAAATTACTTACAGTAATTGAAAAAAGAAAATGGAAAGTGGAATGTGCACATAAAGGCCTTTCATTTGATATACATATTGAAAAAAAAAATCCGTTTTTTTTTCATTTATTTCCAGTTTTTCATTTTTTTTTCCAGTTTTTTGGAAAGTGCTCATCAAGGCCTTTCATTTGATACCCATATTGCAAAAAAAAATATTTTTTTGTTTTTTTTTTTTTCAGTTTTTTTGGAATGTGCTCATCAAGGCCTTTCATTTGATACCCATATTGCACCAAAACAGTTTTTTTTCGTTTTTATTTTTTTTCAATTTTTTGGAATGTGCTCATCAAGGCCTTTCACGTGATACCAGTATACCGAATATTAAAAAAAAAATTTTGGAATGTGCTCGCTCATCAAGGCGACATTTGATACCTATATTTGTGTTTCATTGAAAAGTTCGCTCCATTTCTGAATTACACGTGTGTAATGAGTTTTAATAGAAACATTGCTGGACAGACGCCGGCAATTTTGTATGAAAATCCATTATAACACGTTAGTAATGGATTCTCATACAAATATTGACGGCGCGGTTTAGGTCTGTCCATAAACTCTGATTTAGCACGAAGAAGGTTGTCAAAATAATGTTCGAATTTCCAAGCATTTTTGAGAAAAAATAAAATAATTACAAACCCACCGCACCTGTATAAAATACAAGTACTGTTGATTGTCAACAGATGGCGCTGTATATCGATAGTACACTGTATAATGTTCTGTGAAATGGTTTTATCTATCGCAATGTTATTAGAGAAAATGGTTGTATTCCAACAGGACCCTTTGGTTGTGTGAAGCCGAGACTTTTATTGTAGTGGTGGCTACCTCGGCTGACCTTACCGAGTAAACTATCTTGATTATACTTGGTGCCAAATGCTCCAAGCAACATTGGAATGCGATGCACCCGCATTTTAATGTAAACTGAAACAATCTGCCACTGAACTATTCAACACTTGACACTGGCAAAAATTACTTCCAAGAAGAAAGTAGATTGCCAAAACAAAAATAAGAAGAAGAAGACCCCCTGTCATACAGCGTGACACACCGCCATGTTGCGAAAATATTTAGAGCCAAATTTATAACTTTTTAATTTTATTTTTAAAAGTAATTAACTATAACAATATTTGAAAGGATCTGAATAATTAATAATAATAAATATTGATATTTTTAAAAGAATTAGTGGCGCGATTAATCCAAAAGTAATTAGAAGTTAAACTATGACCGCGCAATGCCGCGCATACCGTTGTTTCACCAAGATGATTAATAATTACGTATTTTAATGACCATATTTTATTATGATTTCATTACAAATATACAGTTTTCAGATTTATTCCTGTAAGTGTAGTATAAGACGCTATTACCTGCCAAATTTCATAGTTCTAGGTCAACGGGAAGTACCCTATGAATTTTGATTCCTTTGAGAGTATCGAAAATGCGTTTTTTGCGCCCTAAACGGCAGTATCTTTTTTTTACGTTAATTTAGAAGTTTGATTTTTTTACAGCTTCAAGGGCCCGTAGACCTTAGTATATGGTTTAAATTTCAATTCGATACCTCCACGCGTTTCCGAGATAAAGGGTCTTGACAGACAGACGGACGGACGGACAGACAGACAGACGGACAACAAAGTGATCCTATAAGGGTTCCGTTTTTTCCTTTTGAGGTACGGAACCCTAATGATACAATGTTACATGATCTTTCTTTTATTTAAATGCTGTGTTACTCAAGAAAAATATCCTAAGGACCTACCCTACCTTAACCCCTTCGATCGGCATCGCATAAATAAAAAAATGATATTTTTTATGTTTGGTGGGTTCGATTCATGGATAAGGCACTTGATTTTTCAAAAATCTTAGAATGTAGTTCCAATTATTTTTAAAATCAAAATGTGTTCTTCCAGTAAAATTTCCAAACTTAAATATTTAAGGAATACTTTCACTTCGTATGGTATGAGTTTTGGGACATCATTCATTGATGTATTTGCATGTATATCCCGGTCGAGTTAACTCGGCACCTGAAGCGCGATAGCCCCCTTGTCTATCGTGCTTCAGGTGCTGAGTTAACTCGACCGGGTAGTTTGTGTTTGGGCATCAATAAACGGGCGGGGCGGTTTTTGCTATCTGTTAAGTGGAATTATTAGCTAGATCTTAAAGGTTATGTTTGTTCTAAAGTCCAACTACAAGGCAAGTCAGGCACCAGCCTGATTACACAGTAATACTAACGTTTTTGTTGTGGTTGTCACCGTGGGCCACCTCCAGATCCGGTGCCCCGTTGGCTATCCGAAACCTCCGCTCCAGGTAGCCCTCATACAGGGAAGCAGCCACCATCAATATGAACACCGCCAGCACCACAGACCTAAACAAACAGATTTCAACGTTTATTTCAGTTTTTCTCTTACTAACAAAAACTGTAAATAGAGAAACATCACGGCCTGCACTGGGAGAGGACTCCATTTCACTCGCGGCGCACTATAGTGCGCCGCAAGTGAAATGGGAGTCCATGGGAAAGGACTGAGCGAGTACCTATAGTAAAAATAAACTCCTAACATGCATTGACAAAACTCATTGTTGGTGGATTTTTTTTAAACCTAGGTATTTGGTGAAACGGAATCCTTTTCATTTTTGCTTTAGCTGTGTTTCTATGTTTTAATTTTTTTATAATAATTGATGGCTAAACAATGGTGATTTTTCAAATTTTTTATCTCTTTTTAGGGTTCCGTACCCAAAGGGTAAAAACGGGACCCTATTACTAAGACTCCACTGTCCGTCTGTCTGTCTGTCTGTCCGTCTGTCTGTCTGTCTGTTGCCGCTATAACAACAAATACTAAAAACAGAATAAAATTAATAAAAATAATATTCCCATACAATAAACGTGATTGATTTTTTTGCTGTTTTTTGCTAGATATTAATAACAACAACAGGTAGACAGTTGAAATTTTTACAGATGATGTATTTTTGTTGCCGCTATAACAACAAATACTAAAAATAAAATAAAATAAATATTTAAGGGGGGCTCCCATACAACAAACGTATTTTTTTTTTGCCGTTTTTTGGTACGGAACCCTTCGTGCGCGAGTCCGACTCGCACTTGGCCGGTTTTTTAATAATTAATTTACGGAAAAAAGGAAAACACAGCCAAATCCTTTCTTAAAATTTCAATGATAATAGTGTTTAAATCGGTCTAGTATTGGATTGATTGAGTTTGTACTAGACTAATTCAAGTACCTACTATGCAGATAAAAGCAGGCACAAAGAGAAGAGATTCGACAAAATTGGATATGATTGGTCCGCAAACAATCACTGATGAGTGTCAATATTAGTCGTCCCAAATCGGGACGCAAACACGATTTTATTGGAAGGCCTCCATGCCCTCCATCTCTCCCGTCATATTTATTAATTTATTTAGCCAATAATGTAAGTACCATTTAGATTTCCTTATTTTGCAGTCAGTTTTATTGTGAGGAATCAACTTGATGTCAAAATACAAAAAACATCATTATTAAGTTTGACTTTCATATTTTCTTCATTGCAAAATACCTATTAGAAGAGTTTTATTTCGTCGTTATATTATAATTTCTGTTGTATACTTTGACAAAAAAGCAAAACTAGATCTTTGCGATTCGAGGAAAATATGTTTTATAAAAAATATTTATTGTTAATCTACCGGGTGTAACAGGACCCTCAACGAAGCCGAGGTCTACGTATTCTGCCCATCATCAGGACCATTTCTGTTCAAAATTATTGCTGGGAAACTATTTTAGTTTTTGGTGTTAAAAAGCATTGCATACATACATTACCAAACAATGTAACGCGTACAACATACCACGCCTGCGAGTGTATGCTACACAGCTGCGTGCGGCCGAATTGAACGGCAGCGTTTACGTGCGTGCTCATGAGATACATTGGGTGATGACGATTTGAAGCCATTGTTTGTTACGGAATATTTAAAATTTTGATAATGTTTCTTTGGGCAAAAATTAGGAAATAACGAATAAAGCGAATAATATAAGATTTCATAAAAAAATTGAAAAAGAAAATCACTTTGACCTTCAATAACTTCGTAACTATTGGTTTCCCAGGTATAGTCTAAAAGACAAAAATGATCCTGATGATGGGCGGAATGCGTGGACTTCGGCTTCGTGGAGGGTCTTGTTACACCCGTTATTAGTATGATAGTAGCAGAGAGTAGACCAAAAATAACAATGTTTAAAAATCTGATTGCTAAAGAAATATGTGAAGCCCAAAAGTCGAAATATCCCATGGGATGAACTTAAAGAAAAGGGCACTCAAATGTTAGCTAGTCTTGACATATAGGTACGTGAATAATAGAAATATCTTATTCCTGCAATTTATTTTATTATTTATCTGGTAGCAAATTGCTTTCGTTCATAATAATAAAGATTAACAATAAGAAAGATACAACTCGGGATTATGCAAAAAGGTTGCAACTTTTTCCATTTGTTACCGCTGGATACTGTCCAACATAAAATGAGGACCAAGAAATACGATGATGCGCTTCTTGTCGTGGCATAAATCTTCACTAAGCCGTTTTTTCACAGTAAAAAGTAAAAACCGTGGAAATATTGCGTCATAAAAGTAATTATTACTCCCTTGTGAGAATCTAAACAGTTTGGAGAGATTAATATTTTGTTGAGCGCTGTAAAAGCTTTACTTAGTTGAATATTACGTTGTAAGGGGAGAATTGTAACTGTGTAATGGACATTTAACATCGTGTTAGCATGCAAGACCATCTACGATCCACCTACAAACCGCTTTACAAAGCAAAATTACCGTAACACAAAGCGAACCTCTAGCAGAAGGATGCAGTCAAATTAATCTTTCTATCGGCCAGGAGATTAGAATCACATTTGGCGATGTCTTTGAGATACCGTGCTTCGTTTTTTTAAAAGCAATAACGAACTTCGATGAGTACAATTTTTTTTTGTATTCTAATTCTTACGTCTAATTAAACATAATAGTTTTCAACCAGCTAACTAAATTCTATGGATGTGTAATTGCAAACAATATTACCTAAAAAATGGCACTACGGGGGAGAAAAAGTACAACCCGCTCAGCTTTAGGCGGGCCAGTCACGCACCCGGTGACAATTGCAGTTTGTATTGTAGAGAAAAGACAAAAAGAGAAAGTTTATTAGAAATGACGTCCTGTATAGTCAAATGGTGTAAAAGACGCAAAGAAAGCAGTCAAAATATGCAAAAATAACGTATCATATTTTTTCGTTTAAGTATAGAAAATATCTACGAGTATACAAATTATGGTTAGCGACCAACCAGTGCTCAGACGGTTTGTGCTGCATAAATTAATTGCCAGCATTTTTAACTCCAGTCTCTTAGTTGTACTTTTCGTGTGGTGCCATTTTTTGAGCCCAATGCTTGTTCCATAGATTTTAGTTCGCTGTTTTAAACCATAGCAGTATCCAATCCAGCTCTGGATGATAGCAATATTCCATAAAAAACACCGTAACATAATCGATAACAAAGCAACAATTCAAATATTGTCATAAATTACGACGAGACGAAGGGATTTGGCTGTCATTTGATATGTAGATCCAATTACCAGCGCACACAAAAAGGATAAATGTTTATCACTATGAGCACCGCGCGAAAGCCAGCCCATTGGAGATACGGATCCTATCAGACAGTTTCATGAAAAATGAGAATGAACTCCTCTGTATGTACCTAAAAAGATATTTATCAATTCAAATTACACACTTCGTCTTTCGTCCTACGCTTAGTTAGATACCCGAACTATAAAGCACTATTATGTATTCTGTGATTTATGCTTTAGCATAGAATAGAAATGAATGAGTAAGGTTTTCAAACTAAAAATTTAAAAATCAAAGCCGATTCCGAGCAATAAGCTTTGATTTAAAATATTACGATTAATGGACGTAAACAATGAGCAACAAAATTATCTAAGCAGGCTTTGGTTTAGAATACTGTTAAGCCCTCAAAATTTTATTTTATTTAACCACAACCATCACAACATGGTATTAAAAAAAAGTTTTAACAGCAAATGTCAAAACTTTTTTTAATATATGTTGTGGATAAGTCTAGTGGTGGCTAAGGTATAATCTCCATTGTGCTGTTACTTTCATACATTTGTAAAGTCGAAGTGACTTGATTTTTTATTAAATTTCACGCAACTGAAAATTCTGAAACTTTTTTCTATTACTAAGGGAACTTAGCTTATTCCTATTTTCAGATATTTGCCATTGTGGTTGCAATGGTTGAACCATGGGTTGAACATTAAGCTCTTGCTCGGCTGTCATATAAGATGAACACACTGGTGCAGCACAAAAGAAAGCCCAGGCCTGTTATAAATGCGATAGAAAGGGAAGTAGATCAACTACATACTTGAAAACTATAGCTTATCCTCGTTCACACAGTGATTGCTTACCCAATGATGTGGAACTTGCGGTCAGCATAAAGGTTGTAGTCACCCGGCACCGGGCGGACGCTGACGGTGTGCAGGGAGGCGGCGAGGCCCGAGGCGGCTGCGCGCGCGGCTGCCGCAGATTCCGCTAGCGACACGAATCTTTCCACAGCGGCAACGTCGCACGATGCTGGCAGGCATTCACCCACGAAGATTTGACGACCCTGTTGAATTTCTTTCTTTATTAATTTTAAATTTTGACCACCCTACTTCTTTCGAAGCAAAAAGGTTGGCTGATCAAATCAAGGTTTTAAATCAAGAAAACTACGACCAGTATACGCTGTATATTGCTGGTTTCTAAGCTTGGTGGAACGCTAAAAGAAGTCATTACGTATCTACGTAATATATCTATATTTAGTTCTTAATTTTTAAAACCATTCCTATGTTCAAGGTATTATGCACTAGGTACCTAGAATACTAATTGAGTAATGACTGATTTTCAGATCCAATTACGTTGCAAGAGATAAAATATTTTAATCCAATTTGATTCGAAACCGTTCTTTCCTCTCACGTGCCTTAACTAAGTAGATTAAATGTCACCGAAATCCCAACTGGAATCTACTACTTACCATACCATGAAATAGTTCAATCTGGTCTTCACAGATTCAGCAAAGTCCTTACCTAAATTCAATTTACGTAAACTGTTGAAGCTAGTAGGTAACACACTAGTACTCCGAAAGTTTGGATTTTCTTAACGTTCCAAAGAATGCTCCGTCAAACTAAGTATACAACGATGTCATCATAATGTCGATCGTTTCACAAGAGTAACTCGAGCGTAGTGTATGTTTTGGACAGCGACAAAGATTAAACTTTCAGACAAAGTTCATATTATCGACGGAAAGTCGACCTACGAGCGCGAGCGTGGTAAAACATTTGTTTTACCAAAGTTTGGTGACAGCCAAGTCATGGTCCGGAATTTGTGGTTTGGCTCCTCTTTTCTGCCAAAAGTTTTGTTGCAAACATATACTTAACTTAACTATGCAATTATAAAAAGGCTATTTCCTCTTCATAGAATTGGCGTAATTAATATAAAAATTTACCAAGTTACGGCTTTATCAACTGATCATTTTACGGTGTTTCGAAAACTTATGCTGCTTAATCAAGTCCTATCTATATATTTCAAATGAATCACGGATCTATTTATAGTTTATACTAATGTTATGAATCGCGAAGTTAGTACGGACTGGGTTGAAACCAGTGTCTACACTAGCCCAATAGCAGTTCTATGCTTTACTGGGTCACTGTACTGCCATGAAAATCGGGCATTGCAGGCAGACGTTTGAGAAGAAATGCCAACAATAATAGGTACCTGTGGTATATGTTCCGCGTCGATGGTGAGGTTGATCTTGACGACGTAGAAGCCAACCTTGAAGGGCGGCGTCTGCTCGTAGTACTGCGGCAGCTGCAGGTCGCGGCACTCCATCATGGAGCCCAGCCAGAACTCGTTACCGAACAGCATGTTTGGGTTGTACTGCCCAGACGCATCGTACACTGCAATCAAAACACTGCCGTTTAATGAAAATTATCTAAAAAATATTTTTAGTCCAATATTATGGGTAATAATTTGGTCCGTTTTAAAAACGTGTTTTTAAAAAATATTTTTTTCAGTAAATTATTATTTTCTGCTTTTTAGTTAACGAGCTAAGACTAAAAATATACCATCTCCTATCGAAGCACTCGTCAAGACGATTCAAACAAGCCCAAACTCGATGGGGTAGCGTGGTTTTGTTATAGAGTTCCTATGACCTACTTTCGGCTCCATCATCAAACCCTGGAAACTATTTCCCAACAAAGAACTCATCACCACGATTCAAACGAGCCCAAACTCGATGGGGTTGCATGCTTTTATTACAGAGTCCCAGTGCCCTTCTTCCTGCTCCATCATCAGACCCTGGAAATTATTTCCCAACAAAGTACTCGTCAAGACGATTCAAACGAGCCCAAACTCGATGGGGTTGCATGGTTTTATTATAGAGTTCCTATGGCCTTTTTCCAGCTCCATCATCAGACCCTGGACACTATTTTCCAACAAAGTACTTGTCAAGACGATTCAAAAGAGCCCGAACTCGATGGGGTAGCGTGGTTTTGTTATAGAGTTCCTATGGCCTTCTCCCGGCTCCATCATCAGATCTTCGGACACTATTTCTCAATAAGTTATTCGTCAAGACGATTCAAACAAGCCCAAACTCGATGGGGTTGCATGGTTTTATTAAAGAGTTCCTATGGCCTTCTTCCGGCTCCATCATCAGATCCTCGGACACTATTTCCCAACAAAGTACTCGTCAAGACGAATCAAATGAGCCCAAACTCGATGGGATTGCACGGTTTCAATATTGAGTTCCTTTGGCATGGCCTTCCAGCTTCATCACCAGACCCTGGATTTTATTTCCCCTTAGAGTACTCGTCAAGACGATTCTAACAAGCCTAATCACAATGAGGTTGTATGATTTCATCATTAAGTTTCTGTGGCCTTTTTCCAGTTCCATCATCAGATCAGCTCAATGACACCATAATATTGCATTGCCTTCCAGTTCTGACCTATGTTCAAAGTTTCAAGTCTCTAGCTCATCGGGAAGCTAGTTTAAAATCGTTCGCAAACTTTGCGGAGAAACAAACAAACAAACAAGAAAGCAACCTAATAAAAACTTGTTAAAAATAACCTGAAGACTTGGATGAATCAAATCAACCATCAAAACAACACTAACAAATGCATACTACACTACAAACAAAAACACAACCAACCATTTTAGTATATGAATAATCTAAAAAAATAATTAGATAAAGCAATATCAATAACATTTAAATAGCATTAGAACAAAAAAAAATACCTGAAGTTGTAAATGCGTCGGAAATATTTTTTTTTCAGTTTCTAGTTTCTCTTGAAATAAGAAAGTATTATAATTTTATGATAACCCCGACAAATGGAAATATTTTCGATCAGTAGATTACGGTTTGCAAGTGTACTCACTTTAGGTCGGTGATACTGATAAAACTGAAAAACAATATCTTGAGAAGAGTGTAGTAAAATAATTGGGAATGTCCGAAAAAGAACAAATTGGCTAAATATTTTTCTATAGGTAGGAATAAGCTCCCTTAGTCCCTTTTTCCATTACTAAGGGAGCTTATTCCTACCTATAGAAAAATATTCAGCTAATTTGATTTTTTATTTCGGACATTCCCTATTGAGTAACAAACGTCCAAAAATAGAGATAGCATTTCCAAACAAAAGACGATCGTAGTTCTTTTTATGTAAAGAAGTTGTTGTTATATTTTTTTGTATCTAAATCAAAAGTATAATGCGTGAGAAAATTAACTGTAATATTAAAACTTTTCTCTTGCGTTTTTTTCTCGTGATATAGTTACTTGAAGTTAGCACGCAGCAGCACCCACCAAAAGGCTCTATACAAAACGGTCATGATGACGTCATTTGTGACGTTTCAGGCGCGTTTATTATGGAGTTGGCCAAGAATTTTCAATTATCTCCCTAAGCACATAAGCATACACATAATTCGATATTTTATCAGACTGTTAAGTGTATTATATCTGAAAATAAAAAATAAAAATATCGTTATTTTCCCCTGATTTCATCGTGTGATAAAACTAAAATAATACATTTATTTTTTATTTTTATGTTCCATCATGTTTTATACGTGTCCTCAGCGATCAAGCTCAAATTTATCAAAATCGGTGACTTATGCATATTCCCTATTAGGTATTCAAAAGCTTCGGTCACATAATATTTTGTGTTTTGGTGACCACTTTCCATGCCATATTTGCTTGTTTGACATTCAAGTTTAACAAATAATAATAAATTTATTTTTTATTTTATACTATCGCAAATGTTTAAGTACTTATATACCCATACCTACGCGTTCGCAAATTGTGTGTGCTTTCAGATTCACTTAGCGCGCCTATAAGCTTTTAACTCCCATCAAATATGTATCGTTCGTAAATGGGCGGTTAGCGACGACGTTTTTGTCGCGATAAAACGCGTGACACGCTGCTTTCCTTGTGCACATGATACAACAACCTTATCGATTCATCGTTAGATTACCGATAAAAGATATAATGTAGTACCTACCGTAAAGCGAGAACTACATTAGGTCGACGACACGTGGGCCACGTACGCCGATCTGGCTGCCTCTAATAACGTACTCTATGGACGCGTAATAAGACATACTTTTCGTTGCGTCGCGTAACGTGGTATCGCGTGTAAATTGTATCGGGATCGACGCGCCGATCGGTCATCGGTGTAGGTACGTGGCCACGTCGCCGGCCTAATGTAGTTCCCGCTTGATTGTTGTTAATTTTCGATTTACTTTCTGTGATCATGATCAGAGCAACAATGTAGTGTCATAGTTTTTCTATCAAATTATATTACTCTTTTTCTTCTAGTATTTTTTTTTACGAATTACTGTATTTTAGGAGCTAGTAAAAATAATCTTTGCTTTACATTAGAATTATTAAATATATTACCGAAAACAAAACTTTATCTGATAAAATTAAAAAGCAGAATAGAACGAAATTTTGACGTGTTTAAGGAATTCGGAAAAATTAAAAAGTCAGCGTTATTTTAAAACTAGAATGAATTATTTTTTATTGTTTGATTATTTATTCGGTGATTGGCACGCTATTCATGTCGTCTCGATTCTCGAATGAAACATGTTTCAAATTATTTTCGCTACCGTTCTCACGGGGTTTTATAAAATTGCCTGGACCACCTACGGCGGGGTAACACATTCGCCTGATTTATCCCCTCCGTACTTATTAATTCTGTGAAATATTGCCCCTTCAAGTTGAAACCTCACTTCCTTATGTCTGCGTTTATTACAGGGCCTATAGGTAACGAAGATATTTTATCAGAAATTGTACAGAAATAGGTACTTATTGTTAAAACCCAGGGCCTGTTTTACAGGTTTTTAGCCCCCTAGCTTGACCACCGAAACGCGATAATTATAGCGATTTAATAGTCTTAACTGTCAACAGACAAAGGATTTTGACAGTTGAATGTCGATAAAACGCTATATCACTCGATATACGGTGATTCATAATAACCCATAAAATGTTGTATTCATTTGTATGGAAAACTGAAAAGTGTCAACCCTAGACGCAAATATACTATTGTTTTCGATAATCAATGCCATTAATGGGCAAAATCAAAACATAATTGAGGTCTAGGGTTGCCACTATCCAGTATAAGTAGCATGAAAAGTTTTTTTTTTTAAAGTGGATGTTTTCAGGCTTTATAATAATTTTCCGGGGTTGTATGTATTTTAAATACCCTCTCTACCAAATTCAGTTTTAGGATTTTTTTGTAACATGTTGTATATCGAGTTTCGGTAGTGGTCACTGGTCATGCTAGGGGGGCAGGTTAGCACTTATTTTCAAGTTTAATGTAAAAATGGTTTCGATTTCATTGGTTCAGACTTCAGGTCCTAAAAAGATAAACGTATAAAAACGTACGCTTTCAGAACAGGAACCTTTGAGACCAATTTTGATAACTTTTAGTAGGTGGAGAAATAGATTAGGTCATTATTGGGAAGGTCAACATTAAAAGATATCATACCTTTTATTGAGAAAATTCATTTTCGAAGGGGGTAAAAAGGGGATAAAAGATCGTATCGGGACGGAACAAAGTTCTCGCGGACTAAGTCGCAGAAGGCCACTAGTGTTTGTGAATGATATTAAGTAAATGTTCATTATCATTAATCCATCTTGAATGGTAGTGTAATGATCTTTTCACATTTCATCAAAAGCAAAATATCTTTCGCAAAAATATGATAACGTGGAACTTCACATTATTATGATAATTACAAGGCGAAAGTAATACAAAAGGTTCTTCATTATTTGTTGTTTGTTCATTATAACTGAACACCCAAACTTACACCATTTACATAACAAATGCTGTAGTTCTTGCGAAAATGATACCTTTGTTGACCGAGGCATGAATTAATGATACGTTGAGAAAAATCTTTCCGCTTTTGTAAGCACAATAATTATTGTTAATGATAACTTACATGAATGTCAAACGTTTTGCAACTCATGTGTAATCATGAAATAATAAATAAAATACTACTCTCCTCTCATTATATGAACTTAAGACAGTAACTTAAGTAATTTTTCATAATCTCTCCGAATAGTACAAAAAGAGTGAGTAACTTTCAGAGCAACGAATAGGTACTTATACGTTAGTGCAAAAAATGTGCTACGAACTACAACTTACGTTTTGTGCGAAACTTTATTGAAGTAATTTATAAACTATTAGATTTTATGCATTCACAATGCTATTTTTATATTAAGTTGTAATGTTATTACTTTTAGGAGGTCCTTTGCAAACGTTCCCAGGAACGTAAACTGAAGGAAACTATAAAACCAATGTATAAATAAGATAAATAGGTAATCTAGTGTAAATAAAGCTAAGAAACGGTGTGAGGAAGAATATGTACCTTAAAGGGCTTGTATCATAGGAACGGCCCATTATAGGGCCGTGAGATTTTTCCCATGCATTTTGTATTTTGCATTTTGTATTCTTATGTCGGTTGGAATCGTATTTAACACAATTTTTATTCTTTGCTGAGAAAATTATTTATTTGTAAACATATGTCTGTCACTATAATTGCCATAGCAACGCGCTAATTTTTTAATCCAATGTCAAAGCCATAGATTTCCAGCTTGTCTTCAGCCTAGCTATAGATAAGAACCTTTGTACAATATTGTTCTGTGTTCTCATATTTGAATGTAGAGTAGAATTTTAAAAAATAAATACCGACGGTATAAAAGCGCGGTCGGCAGCTCAGGTGAGTCAGTCTTTCCACGAGCTTGTCCGGATATATTTATTATAGCTGCCGTTCTATAGTTGTACAAAAATATACATTCTATTATTCTATAATTGTAAATAACGGCTTCTTCGGGGCACGGTCCTCGACCTTCGACCTTCGGCACGAACCACCGGACGTGTCCTCCACCCACCAGGACGTCGTGCACCTTTCCGCCTGACCTGCAGAGGGAGCTCTCCCCTGGACTATCCGTGCACTATCCGCGCCACCATCGACGTCGGTCTACACGGACACGCGCCCGTACCCATCAGCGCGCCCCGCTAATACTACGTTACGGTGCTACGTCGGGGGGTCTGACTGCGTGCCACCCCTGCGCCGTCACGCTGAACCACGTCCGTGCTGAACCACGTGCCCTCCTGTGTTCCGCCGGGACTCCATATCTGCCTGCCTGCTTCGTGCCTGCTTCGTGCCTGCCTCCTGTTACCCCTGCTACCTGGATCCACGTCTCTGCGTGCCTGTCCTGTTCCCGTCTACGTCCCACCCTAGTCATACTTTGTTAGTCCTACCTAGTTTTTAACCGCCTTAGTTGTTATCCAAATTTCTTCGTTGCTAGGTATTCTTCTGTGCAGGGACGTGTCATTATAAAATAAATTCTTGAACTTCAACTTTAATTTTTTATTTAGCTTTCTTCCAAATTCTGCTCCGTTACCTTCCGTAACGCGACAAAGTTTATTAATATATTGTGAATGCATAAAATCTAATAGTTTATAAATTATATGGCTATTTCATCTTGACATTATTTATCTAGCATCTGTACGGGTGTTACTTTCGAATGTCGAAGTTAATACACTTCACATTGATTAGATGGCGCTGGCCTACAGAGGAAACGTGAAAAGTATTAGAAAATTTCGCCAATCTTGCTAGCGACTCGGTAGCATAATTGGTTAGTGCATTGGGCCAGAATCCTAAGGGTGCGGGTTCGAGTCCCGTCTGAGCTGCTACGGGTGAGTCGATTTTTTCTAATATTTTTCAATTATATTAATAATCTTAATTTATTGAAGTAAGTTACGCATTCTATGAAACTAATGCCCGTTTGTGTATTGTATACGTAATACATTATGTAAATACTTAGGTACTTACTTAAAATGTGGAAGTGACAATAATAAAAATGTCACATCCACCACATTTTAAGTAAACAGGTAACTATGTCAATTCTTTACGGCAAACAATTTTTACGCCTCGAATATTTCGTACACTACGCTAAAAACACCTTTGTATAAAAGTTAACACCTTTTTCTTACTTCTGGCATCGTACAGTCAGCAACGAAAGTCGCTTAACACTTTAGTACTTTGTCATAGCAACTTTTTTGGCAGACGTCTAACAGTTTGAAAAATTTATCATAAAATTGCTATGACAAAGTACTTAAGTGTTAAACGACTTTCGTTGCTGACCGTACCTTTTATCCCGCTCACCTGTGCGAAATATGAAGAAATTGTGTGTGGTTAATGATTACGCCGTGTTTTGAAATGAAACTGAATTTCATGTATTCACAGTGCTAAAGTGATATGGTTTTAAAATATTTTTTACAATCTTATTAAAAAGCAAATATTAAAAGTGCATCACAAAAAGAATAAGATCTTTTAGCTAAACTAAGCCAAACGAAAGCTTGGCTAAGCCTTGAATGGGAAGACAGTAATCCCTAGTACGTTATAATACAGAATAATTGTAATACTCTAGCTAGATCTAGCTCCTCTTTATTTGCAAGACAAAACGACTGTTCAAATTATTTCAAGAGATTTTATCTCGGTTTAACAGATTTTTACGCTCAAACAACTCCATTCACAGGAAAACCAAAATAAGTAAGGAATAATTTTAATCGGCGAATAATTTTAATAATTTAAATCTGCTGTAAATTTTAATACTTATAGGTAAAACTGTAGAACAAGATCTTACATTAATATCTTACATAAGACCTAGTTAATGAATACTTAGACGTAAGAGTATGTCTTACAAGTGTCGCGGGAGCTGGCAACTTACTGAAGTTACGAATAACTGTCTTTAAAATAATATCGTACCTATTACCTCTTAACTGTGTAATGAATATCTTACCGTACCCTATTACTACCCTTATTAATGTCTAGAAGTTTAAACAAAAGGGTGAGGCGAGAGTGCGACACGGGAAAGTGTGGAAAACCACCGAAGGCTGTTTTTATTCATAAAATAATGCATTAATTTAGTACGCTTCGTGACAGCCAGGAGTCACGGCCGAACGATGTGCCAGTTCTGGTACAATTGGTTTAGAATGGCAACTACCTATCAGGTGGCTGTTTCGTCAATGTCACGTGCTGCTGTAATTATAGTAATATAACTAATCGTGAATTAAGTTTTTTTTAATCTCATTATACAGCTTGCTTAGTCTTATTATGTATAAAGCACCACTATTGAATGTCTCTAGTACTAACAGTGTTTGTTACTCAATCACGCAAAAATGGTTGAACGGATTTACGTGTTTGGTGCACAGATAGTTATAAAAACTTTTTAACAAAAAGAAAAACCTCCTTCAAAAAACCTGAAACAAAAACCGCTTCAAAATTAAATACCTCTAAAAAAAAGCGAGAAATAATATTCAAATCATTAGTTACGCATAACATTATTAATAAAACACGTCTATTGAAGTCGGGTGGGGCTGGAAGACAACTTTTTTTTTATATTTCTAAAAGCCCCACCCGACTTCATTAGACGTGTTTTATTAATAATTTTATGCGTAACTAATGATTTGAATATTATTTCTCGCTTTTTTAGAGGTATTTAATTTTGAAGCTGTTTTTGTTTCAGGTTTTTTGAAGGAGGTTTTTCTTTTTTCTTAAAAAGTTTTTTATTTTCAACTTTTTAGTGGTAGGTATGTAAGCATGTAAATATTGTTTAACTGTATAAAATATTTTCAATGGTAAAATGCCCACAATTCAATTTCCAAATTTACGCTGTTTGTTTTTGAAGAGTTCCGTTGTGTCTTTGTAGTCCAAGTCTAGTCCGTCGTCCGTAGCAACGTTGCATCGCAGACCATGGTTTGGTTTGTTTTGGATTGTCATAAAACTACCAAAATCCAAATAACTTTACTTGTACTATTTGAATATAGAAAGAAAGAAAGAAAGAAAATACATTTATTGGTCTCTGCACCTTAAACTTAACAAACATCTTCTACAACTAAAACACAGAATAAATCATAGACATAGAAAAATTTTCGCTGCGCTCAAGAAGACCAACAAAGCGTGGAAAAGAGAAGTCAACATCATACGGGCACAGTCTATGTAAAAAAGAGACAAAGGATCAAGTGACATGTGCCAACATTTTTTACAGTAAGAGCCCCTAGCGTCCCGCCTAGTAAATGAGCAATCACAGTTTGTTTAAAATATTTGTTAATCTTAATTAGAATTTAAAATAAAGGTATCGATGAGCCATGGTGTCTTGTGCTCTAAGTAATTGTGATGTAACAAAAAGAAATAATCCAAGTAATCACATTTTTCACAGGTAAATAAGATATTGCCACACATTTCTCTCAAACCAAATTTCGCTACATTTATTCGTTTATCGACGAAGAAAACAGTATGGAACATAATTTATTAATTTCCTTTGCCATATATAATCATATTTGCTGAATCTAAGTCATATTTTACGTATCTCATATAAAATGTATGCATTCGTTTTCGGATCACCTGTTTATTGACATTGTTGTTCTTTGACATTCTATTTCTATGGAATAAATACAGATACTTATATAATAAAGAAAAATAATGTGAAGAGATAGGTGCGAGGGCCAATGGGTAGCTGCCTCAGCTGTGCTTCTGCAGCATTGCGCAGAATGCCACAGAAACGCTGATTTTCAGGCAGCTCCCTAGGTAAGGTGGTGACTTTTGCGATATTATATTATAATTAGGTATGCAAATAAATATGCCATTAAATAAACAAATAAAAAACAAAAAAAGGGTGTCCGTGCTTTTTAGAAGGAGAAAAGGAAAAAGAAAAAAAAAGAAAGAAAGTAAGTCTATGGTTTTAGTATATATGTTCTGTCTGTCTAGTCTGTCCTGTCAGTCATAACTCTGTCAGTGTCATTGTCATTTGCCTGCCTATAATTGTCTTGTCATTTCCAAGCAAAAATACCCTAATTATAAATTAATAAAATGCCAGCCACGTCGACATAGTGAAAAACGTGGCTTGCCACGCGGACATATGTGACGTGGCGATGGAGAACTGATTGAGGTGCTACCACAAACATGGAAGTCTTAAAGTCCTTGGCCACTCTGCAGATACTCAGTATTTGAATATGAGGAGTTCCCTTGTGTATCTTCGAAGTTCAAGGTCCAATATCGATGAAATTAATATGTAACCACTCTTGAAGTATACCCTTTCAAACAAAAAGAGAATCATCTGAATCGGTACATAAACAAAGAGGTTATGTTCGAAAATCCGTGAAAACACGTGTGATGGCAAGCTAAATAATTGTCATTTTTCAGGATTATGAAAAAACTACCATCCAGATCTCTGTAATTTTTTTATGGAACCACACACAAACTTTGTTCTTTGAGATAAAAAAAGAATTGTATAAATCGGATAACAACTGACGAAGTTATGGTAAAACATACATAAAAAAAAATACCGTCGACTTGAGAACCTCCTCCTTTTTTTGAAGTCGGTTAAAAATACTTTATCCTTGTCAAAGTTTCCCTAGGGATTCCCTGACTGTCTACGCGAATATATTATTATAACGCTACTAGTTACTATTGTATTCTAACTAAGATATTGAGTTGCGATTAAAAACTATTATGAATACCTATTAATAACCGGAATTTGACAATTTTAAATGCAGTTCACATTTAAAAGCTAAAATTTGTTTGACTACAAAATAGAGGAATTTTCCCCAAACATTTTAGTTTCATTTCAGCCAAGCGTTCCACATCACCCAAAAAACTAGACTTAATGTGTCCGATTACCCTATTTTCACTTTCGGCTTGCCGTTCACTGAAACTTTGATAAAGGTAAAGAAAGAGGCGGATTTTTCTTTTACCCATTTGACGATGCGGAATTTTCCTTGTGTAAGAAAAGCTACTTTGTTGAATGGTCAAAGGGAATCGGTGAATTAAATATTATCGGCTTATGTTTTTCTTATATACTTATTTATCAACCATTTATTGCTCAGCTTGCTAAGATAAGCGAACCTTAATTTTTTTTTGGACATATATTCTACGCTGCTTACCTTACCATTACCACCAATAATGAACTAATAATGGTCATAATAACTATCTAAGTATATAGGACACTAGCGGCCCGCCCCGGCTTCGCACGGGTGCAATGTAGTTACCTACTAATGTAAAACTGTGCTATAATGTGGTGTCAGTGTGAAGTTATTAGATTATACTACAGGTTATCTACATACGACGTACGCAAGGAGTGTTATAATATAATTGACGTGTGTGTGTGTCTGTCTGTCTCCGGCAACCTAGCTCCTAAACTTATGGATCGATTTTAATGCGGTTTTTATGCAAAGGTAGTTTAAGTGAAGCGTACAGACGGCGGGAAGTGACTTTGTTTTATACTACCTATATACTATAGCTTTTGCCCGTGGCTCCGCCCCGGCGTGGGAGTCTGTAATTGTTGTTAGTCTTTCCCTGGAAACCAATAATCGGGATGAAAAGAAGCCTGTGTTAAGTATTCCATCTCTGTACCAAATTTCGTCTAAATCCGTTCACCCGTTCAGACCTGATTGAGTAACAATATGAACAACATCCAAACATCAAAACTTTATCATTTTTACAATTTTGTGATTATATAGGTAATAACTGCACCCCGCGGTTTTGGCCGCGCAGTCTGTCGATTCTGTAACCAAAATCGCATCTCACTTCGAACCCACTTCACTTTGCGTGAATTTGTTATTAGAAATTAGCTAACTAAAATTTATTCATTTATTTTTGTGATGAAACAAAAATCTTATCATTACCTTATTTGTGATTTAAATTCCCGTGCAGTGAAGTGAGATTCGAAGTGGGGTTCGAGTTTGGTTACAGAACCAACGCCCTGCTCACGATTCTGTATTAGGTAGGTAGGTACTTATGTCAAGGACAGGCCTACCCATAGACATAGAAAAATTTTCGCTGCGCTCAAGAAGACCAACAAAGCGTGGAAAAGAGAAGTTAACATCATACGGACACGGTCTATGTAAAAAAGAGACAAAGGATCAAGTGACATGTGCCAACATTTTTTACAGTAAGAGCCCCTAGCGTCCCGCCTAGCAAATGAGCAATCACAGTTTGTTTAAAATATTTTTTAATCTTAATTAGAATTTAAAATAAAGGAATCTTGGAGCTATGGTAACTTGTACTCTAAGTTATTGTGATGTGACTAAAAGAAACAATCCAAGTAATCACACTTTTCAAAGGTAAATAAGATATTGCCACACATTTCTCTAAAACCTAATTTCGCTACATTTATTCGTTTATCGACAAAGAAAACAGTATGGAACATAGTTTAATAATTTCCTTTGCCATAATATAGTCATATTTTATGTATCTAAGTCATATTTTACTTATCTCATATAAAATGTATTGATTCGTTTTCGGATCACCTGTTTATTGACTTTGTTGTTCTTTGACATTCTATTTCTATGGGCCTACTCATGTATAGACTTATATATTCTACTCTGTAATTAATTACATGTAAATACCTATACTATGGTTTTGTCTCTTTACTGTCTTCTTGTCATATTGCTTTCCTTTACCTATTGCCTATTGTAAACGTGTTTCCCATAGACATAGAAAAATTTTCGCTGCGCTCAAGAAGACCAACAAAGCGTGGAAAAGAGAAGTTAACATCATACGGACACGGTCTATGTAAAAAAGAGACAAAGGAGCAAGTGACATGTGCTAACATTTTTTACAGTAAGAGCCCCTAGCGTCCCGCTTAGCAAATGAGCAATTACAGTTTGTTAAAAATATTTGTTAATCTTAATTAGAATTTAAAATAAAGGTATCGTGGAGCCATGGTGTCTTGTGCTCTAAGTAATTGTGATGTGACAAATAGAAACAATCCAAGTAATCACACTTTTCACAGGTAAATAAGATATTCCCACACATTTCTTTAAAACCAAATTTCGCTACATTTATTCGTTTATCGACGAAGAAAACAGTTTGGAACATAGTTTATTAATTTCCTTTGCCATATATAGTCATATTTTATGAATCTAAGTCATATTTTATGTATCCTATATAAAACGTATGCATTCGTTTTCGGATCACCTGTTTATTGACTTTGTTGTTCTTTGACATTCTATTTCTATGGTGTTTCCATTATTTTGCTATTAAATCTTCCTTTTCCGCCGCAGTTTCAACCGCCGTTTCCTTTGCTGTCCTCGACATCCTGGTCCATAAAAAAAATTGCGGTAATTTAACAAAATAATTATAATTATATTATGTAATATTTAATACTTAAAGGTATCTTCTTTATAAATAAAAATCGAATGTAATGTTCAACAACATAGAAGTCTTTGTGTATGTTTGTTTCCTATGCAGTATGCACTCCTAAACTATTCATCCACATTCTACATCCGATTAGTAATGTAATAAGTATATGTTTGGTGAATTGTTCTACTTACGACTGAAAAGGCTCCTGGCTAAAAAATCGTAATATTGCAACGCATGCCGGGTGCAATTATGTTAAAGAATCATATAGTGTATTATCTTATGATGTTAGTCTTTTGGAAAATTCAGTAGACGTCGCAGTGCTGACAACTGACATTTATTTTTCTTAATCGTACAAATGCACTAAGAAGTTTTGATTCCGATATCGAAGTCAACCACCCTAAAAATAGCTTTTTACCCCTTTTCAACCCTGTTAGGGGATACATTTCAAGAAAATACGAAACACCTATTCAATTAATTTTGTGAAAGAATGTCTATGCCAAATTTCAAGTCAATCGGGCCAAGGAATCGCTTTCTCCCATACAAACTTTGCCACCCTGCTTTACCCCCTTAGGGGTTGAATTTCGCTAAATCCCGTCTTAGTGAGCACCTTCACCCTAAAAGGAACCCCCATGCAAAATTTGAGACTCCTAGCACTTGTAGTTTCTGATATTTCATGATGAGTCAGTGAGTGATTTACGCTTTTATATATATAGATAGGTATCCAATAACTATGACTTACAATGATATTATGACAGAATTTAAACTTTTACATTATCTTTAGATATTGCTGTAACTCTACCTAGGCCAGACAAAGACAAGATATTAAAAAACGGGTAGTTGCCTGCTAGGTCTTTGGTATTTATAGTAACAATATAAATTGATTAATTAGTTTGTTTGAACAATATTATTGCAAATATTACATGTATAATTTGAAAATTTAAATAAGGTTGTTTATTCATAATGTGTTTTTGATGACTAAATTAATGCAAACAAATTCCCTTGGGTTGGGTTATGGTACATTTCTACTAGAACAAAATGGAAGTTGTGAAACCATTGTATTCGTTACATGTTTGTTGTTCATTGTTTCAGATTTGCATACTACAAATCCTTAATCAAGCTCGCGGTTAGAGCAATGTCTTGCATGTCGTTCCACTTTGATTGTTTCGGCTTCACAGAACATTTCAGAATTTATATTACCTACTAACATTTAGATAATTTGTATCTGTTTTTATGAGCTATTAGCTTTCTGCCCTCGACTTTATCGACGTAGGATTTGATTTCTGTGCATGCAAATATTCAAAAAATCTTTTCTAGGCATCCGCTAAGTCTTAATAACTACCTATATAACATATAACCAATTTCAGCTCTGTCCATCCAATGGTTTAAGCTGTGCGATGATGACCGATCAATGACTCAGTTAGGAGTAAGGACATATTATTTTATTACATAGTTAGTTACACATACAAACGCGTACACAGACACACCAGTGGCGAGGGTTCGATTTATGGCGAAGTTAAGCCGGACCAGGACCACAAAATTAGATAAAAGATAAGTTATTATATGAGTATTACAAGAAAAACTACATACACGCGCATGCAATCCGTTTATTTTCTGTTTAGGGTCTACACCGGGGTACACCGTACAACTGACGAGATTGAGATCGAGTTCAAATCGAATAATCGTCAAAACGTACAATGAAAACCATGGCAATCGTTTCCAAAGTACTAAAATAACAGATTTTTGGCGTTATTCGATCCTTATATGAACTCGATCCTGTCGAGAGTAGGGGCGATCCATTTTAATAAACGATGCTTGTTTGTTTTATTTACTGCCGATAAAATTCGTCAAAATACTCGTCGTAAGTAAGGCACAGTGAGGTGAGGAGCTCGGTGGCGCAGTGGGTTTAGCGCCTGGCCCAGCGATTGCGGTCGCAAGGGTCGGTCATAGGATGGGTGACTTAAAAATGTGTTATCTCGAGCTCCTCGAACTTTGGTCCCGGCGGCTTTGCAGTCGTTAACACCCACCAATGGGTTATGGCCCGTCCTCCTTATCCACCTATAAGAAAGGCCTGAGCCCCAGCAGTGGGGACATTAAAAATGGCTGATGGACATGGACAGGTAAGGCACACTCGTGTCGAAATAATTCAGCAATGTCCGGTGTCCGTAGACTTGTTCACGCGTGTCGTGCAACCGTTATTGCGACGCATTGATGCAATGATTGACGCTACAGAACTGCAGTAATTAGCTGGATGATGACTTGCATTGTGATTAATAATTGATATCGGTCTGGAACCTGAAGGAAACTGAATGTTGATGTTGCAGACATAACAGTCTAGCATTATGGCTTCGGTCCGATACAGGATGTTTTATAGTAACTCGTAAAATTTTGTTTTTTTATTTGTATGAGAAACTGCAAATTGGCAACCCTAGACGCAAATATACTATTGTTTTCAATAATCAATCTCATTAATGGACAAAAACAAAACACAATTTAGGTTTACGGCTCCCACTATGCAGTTTATCATGAAAAAATATGTTTTTCGGTGTTTATAATAATTTTGTCTTATCTATCATATTTGGCTTTAGGGGTTTATTGTAACACGTTGTATAGTATATTAAAATAATCAAAATAAAATTAAAGTTTATGCTTAGAATTCTAAGGGCTTATGGTAAAATAGTTAATTATATATAAAGATATAAATTTAGGTACTAATAGCAACTCTAAAATATCGTTAAGTCCGTAACTTCATTCCTTCTTGGTTACTTTTTGTAAGAATCTCTATCTAGGTAAAAAAAAACTAGTATTATCGGATATCGGTATTGCTAAAAAATTCATCGCAACAACATAGTTTTGCCGGTGTCGGTGTGCTGTAACCGATCGCCGAGTAAAAAACCTTACGTTTTTCTCACGTGTTGGGTCACGGTACATTAATTCGAAACACCCTTTGGTTCGCTGCTGGCTTAAAAGCAGGTCATTTAACAAAAGAAAAAAGAAAATAGAGTTTTATAGGCACCACTAGTATAATATGTGGCTGTGATAGGCACTCTGTGTATTCTTTATTTAAAAAATCTATATCCTTTTTGTCATTTGTTTTTTTTACTATCGCGTTATCGTGTATTGTCCAAAACCCTATGCGTCCCCGCTGACGGGCGATTAATCGCTGAGCGATTTTTTGTTCCTGAGAATAGAACATACGGAGTTCTATACGTAAGTAAACGCCCACGAGCTACTTTTTGTAGCTGCAATAAACGCGGCGTTAATCGCGGCGATAATCGCGGCGCTTTTTTGTCGCTGGCTAACTAAAACCTTTGCCGTGTCATTTCGCGGGCGATTATCGCCGCGATTAACGCCGTGATTATCGCAGCTACAAAAAGTCGCCCGTGAGCGTTTACGCTATTTGGAATTTTGCAGCCTTACACCATAAAACACTGTTTAACAAGTATTTCACTACACTATTTAAATGTGATGCTGTCACTTTTTTGAAAATATTATTTGAAAGAGACAGCATCTCTAGGTTAAACACTTTTTAAACATTGTTTTAAAATATTTTGAGGCCAGGCTGATAAAGTGTGAAAGTTCTAGAGACAGATTATCGCTCTAGCCGTATTCTGAAACGCTTCCATATTTTGTTGTTGTCACTTGTTTTGTTGCGTTGGAGCTGCTACAGTAGCCCGGTTTGGCTTGATAATGCCTGTTCGTAATGTCTATGATCCACCCACCAATCTGCATTGAGCCCGCGTGGTGGGTTATGGCCCGTCCTCCTTACCCACCCATAAGAAAGGCCTGTGCTCCAGCAGTGGCGACATCAAAAATGGCTGATGGACATGATTGCCTATGGTGCACGCGATTTGTTCCGATCGCCTCTTCTATCAATTTTATATTTTGTGCTTCAATGTTAATTATTAAACCAAAGCTGAACCCAACCAAACCAAGTCTGAAATATTGAATAGTTTGATTTCCTCTCTCGCCCCCTCAATCTTACACGATTTATTGAGCACGCGTCCGTCTATTATGAATGCACATAAGCTATCAATCGACAGGTGTGCTAACGCGGTTTAGGATCGATGTCTGCAATATCTGACACCACACGATATCATCAAGTTACGTTTAGCAATATCCCATTACGGAGCTAAATTGATTGTTGCCGTTGCAACGCGACGCTTTGCCTAATCTCCTGCAAGTTGCGACTACCTAATTGTGCCTAAGCTGCGGCTGCGTATGGGAAAATATGTTTGCGGTTTTGAGTAAGTGGGTGAAGTTTTCGTGAGACACCATGATGTGCGTTATTTTTAGTTATTTATGCTACTGTACTATCATCATCATCATATCAGCCGCACGACACCCACTGCTGGTTATAGGCCTCCCCTAAGGATCTCCACGACGATCGGTCCTGCGCTGCCCGCATCCAGTGGCTTTCCGCAACCTTCACCAGATCTACGGTCCACTGTACATAAATGAGGAGTATTAAAACTCGAATGTGGGTTTATAGTAACTGAGTGTTTTAATACCTAATTATGTACAGTTGCATACAAGACTTTAGGAGTACCCATTGTAGCGTACCTACTGCGTAGTGTGCCTACATATAGATACATACCTATAGTATAGGCATACGTCATGTCATGACGTAGTAGCATATAAGCAAATTGTATTTAGTTTATAAGTCAGTTGTTGCATGGAGTCAGACAAATTAATACTTACGTTCAGCTGCGTACGGTAATAAATATGCACTTAACTTGAACACGCATTTTACATACCCTTTTGGGGTCACCACATAGGGTCAACATCCCCTACAATTTGGCACACCTTCCTAACCCATAACCATCATCTTATTTGCCAAACCATGATTATGTATCCTCTATAAAGGGACTTTGACTTCCCTCCTCATCCTCGTCATTATATCATCCGAACGAGTGTTATAATGTTGTACTGCATACTGCATTTCATAATGTAACTCGTCGGGCGTGGGCGTAAGAGCGCATCCTCTCGCTCTGATATTGTAATCACACAGTGTTCTAATGTTGGCAGTAAGCTAACCGTTTCAGAACCTTTTATAGAGGACTTAAAGCATGGGTGTAGATAAAAACTCTAATAGGACTTCAAAGTATTATAATTGTATATTCATTATCATATTCTGGATATGAATACTGTAAACCGAGCTGAAATCTCATTTTACATAATTAGATTTTGCTCAGAAGTTCAACAAGTTTGGTAATAGCTGCCGCTAGGGAGACTGTTGGAAATTCTATTCTGTGGAATTCTTAGAATCGCCAAAGTTGTACTACGGCCTTTTCACTTTCACTTTGATGAGTAGAAACTTAAATTTATACTATTGAATGAACTATCTTGGAATACTCTTGAAAATTACACTAACTATCTTTAATTATTTGATATGATTCACTTAATTTTCACTTATATTTCAATCTAGAAATATTGCTATTCAGCACCAATAGAGGAGAGTTTTATCTTTTAATAGGTAATAAGCATTGTGACTTAATAGTGTTTTTGGTTTTTTTATAACATTCAGAAAAGCAACTTTTTTGTCAATTTCGATACAAAATTAATTATTTTTAAGTATAACAAGCAAAAGGAATCTTAAATTCATGTCTTATCAACATGCTTCGTTAAATTTCCATTTTATATGGAGTAATAACATGCAGCAGAAAGCGCTGAATAAATATTTCAAGAGGCAAGAAGGAACAATTTGAAATAAAAATATGGGGAGGTGCGCTTGCTTCGTCGTGAATATAATATTCTGTTTCAGATTTGAAATTCAAGTTTAGTAACACTCAAAATAGGATGTCATTTCTTGCAAAAATTTAGAAGTTTTTACAATAACATTTATCCACACTGTATTTTCCTTGTAGCTGAGAACACCACAGCAAAATTTTTTTTCACATTTGAAAATGGCATCGTGCAGTCGCCATATTGACTTTTTTCCAAAAAAATTATAGCTAGTGTCACTCGGAACGATGTAAGGATTCTAACGATACCACATAAGTACATCCAAATCCATTGAGCCATTTATAAGTTATGGTGGAATAAAGAAACTTACATACCCACAAACACACATGAACCCTGAACACATATACACTCCTTTTTGGGCAGTCGTGTAAAAAACTTGTCATAAGTAGATTAGATACATAGCCGTTTGTAGCCCTAAATGCGTTTTAGCGGAGTAGTAATCATGAGGAAGCTATAAGGTAGGTATATATCATCAGATCAACCTTCGCGTAAGTTACTTAACCTCCAAACGCGCTAACCACCCATTGAGCTACTAGATTATGTCACGACATCGATCTGTTTAACAAGAGAGTGTCAATGGCTGCCGCGTAGCGTGCCATGAATCGCCACTTTCACGGGGACGCCTTATGAAATTTGCGATTTACACGTTATTCGGATGTTTTGCGCAAGCGCGTGCGCGGTGGCGGTGCTTGTGGCCCGTGTTACGTGATTACGTCACAGGCCAATGCGCACGTTGCCCAATGATGGCAATGGTATCTTCAGCTCAACTCCTCTCCACTGAGAGTGACACTATGGGTCAGCCCTTTTAGAATTACTATCCACAAAATGATATTAATGGTTTTGTTGACTCAATGGATTTTGACTGTTAAGTAGCGATAAATCGCTATATCATATCAAATTGCGGTGTTTCACAGGCTCCGAATACGCTTTACATAATAATATAATCTGGGTAAATGAAAATAATAAAAACCTGCAGATATGGTTCAATAATTGTTAAATATTTCTTTTTATTTTTGAAGTGAAAACTTCTTTAGAGGCGTTTGACACTTTTTTTGTAATGGGGAAAAAATGTTAAACTCGCGTCAGTCAGGGTCACGTGACCCTGATCGAAAATTCGTATAAGACGGATGTAGCGTAGACAGCCGACGGCGAAAGTATCCCCCTCTCTTTCTACGGGGCGCGGCGAAAATGGCGGCGCGTTTTTCTGTGAGATAAACTTTTTAATGTGAAATAAATTGTCATGTTTGTGTAGTTAGTGCAATAAATAAATATTGTATTCTACCTCATAAATGATAGTTTTTTTATACTGATAATTAAAGCAATTCGTGCAAAATTATTCTCTAACCATTCCAAAATATCAAAAATGCACAACGTTAATATTCAAGTTTTCACTTCTGCCGGCACTCCCGGAGTGCAACCGGATTTTTTTAAGATGTGTTTTAAAACCACATAATTAGGTGTTTATTATAATTTATCCAAAAACTTGAGAAAGTGACCTATAAATAAAAATTATACTTAACTAGCGGCCGCCCGCGGTTTCACACGCGTGGTTCCCGTTTCCGTGGGAATATCGGGATAAAAAGTATTTTATGTTTTAATTTAGGCTATCTACTATTTGTGTGCCAAATTTCAACCAAATCCGTTCAGTAGTTTTTGCGTGATTAAGGAACAAACATCCAAACCCACAAACTTTCACATTTATTATATTAGTAGGATTATAATGATAATATGTATCTATGATACATCAATATTATAACAGTTCGTTTTTTTTCTGCAACAACTGCAGTGCATTACTTGACTTGGCAAATTCGTCCGTAGGAGGAATTAATTTTCATACATTTGTTTAAAGCACACTGCAAAGTCACTGTCGTATAATTTTTAGATCGAATAATATGAGCAAAACCGTAACGGCTACATCATCCTTGCTGTATCTGAATGACAAAATAAGTATTTCTAGGATGAAAAAAACTAATTTTTAATTTTTATTGACTTATATAGGTATTAGCCGCTGCTGGATACGTCTCCTTTCATATTTGTCTTACTTTTATTGGATCAGACAACCTCAAGTTATTTTACAGTGAAAAAATTTGTTGCACCTATATAATATCTGCATAAAAGCCATTAAATCTTGTTTACTACCATTTCATGACTTCAACGAGATGACCAAAGCACAGATGCCATGAATGTTACATGAATAAACGAATACATACATATCACATTTAGTGCTTTCCCACACGCCCTGTATTGCCGCGCCGCAGCAAAACGCTAGACCAAAGGAAGTTATCGCTGATTTTGGGGATTATGTCAGTCTTTTCCACCGACAAAACGCAGGTTCTTTATGAATGCAAAACTTTTTTACTTTGATGATTATTTTATTTTTCATTTTCAAAATGGCCAACTCCCAAGAAATTCTTACAAAGAAGGATGCATCTTGCTAAATTATGAGGTAGGTAGGTACCTCATTAAATATAATAATAAATATTTCACAATAACAAAGGATGTTAATTTCCGTCAAATATTTTTTTACCGGTCTTTTGACCGGTTGACTAAATTAGCCGCCTAAACAATGCCAAAATTATTTCTTATAATGATTACGTCAAACCGTCAAACTAATTAAGTAATTCCAGTTAATCTTGGAAGTTTTATACCTCCAACTTTTTGGCTTAGCACGTAAAAGTTAAGGGCTACCAATTAATCTATCAGGCGTAACTCAGGCTGGCTGTTCTCGAAACGAAACTAGTTGGCTGGCTGTAGAACGATTAAACGAAAAGATAGTTCCATTCAACTACTAAGTGCAATGTTAATACTGTAAGCTGTATATTTACTTTTGTTTGGTTGAAAGTACAAAAAGACGCAAAAGAAAACATTTTGCAGCATTTTGCGTTTGATAGATCTATAAGGCCACGTATCCAGTAAAGCTTTTTTTTGTTAAACTATTAAGCGAGTATTGATTCTGAAATGACAATTAAGTGTGAAATAACATTCTGAACACAAATTGTGATAAACACTTTAATAAAGCGAAATCAAAAAGATATTTTGAGTTGTATATGTCATTGGTACTGTTTGTGAAAAATAATGGAAATAAATTAAATGTCGTCATTAAGAACAACTAGCAGCTTCTTGTGTGAATAAATCTTAGGAATAAATTGTAAAGACCAAAGACAAGTCTAGTTGAAAGGAAAAAGAAAATATCATACCATTTCAATAACAATAAAAATATTCAAAACTTCGAACCCTTATTTCCGATTCCAGCCTCATTTACATATCGACAAGACCATCGTTACCAAGAGTGCTAAAACAACTTTTACAGTAAAAAGTTTGGTTATTTAATTACAAAACTTTCAAACAACCCTAAACTGTTAATTTAAAAAGAGCGATCGGGAATGTTCGTCCAGAATTTACAATTATTTTCTTTTTACGACTGATTGGTAAAACGCTAGCGATCTTGTATAGTGCCTTTGTCCCAAAGGACCATGAGCGAACACTGGTAGAGTTATAAATGAAATGAGTTTTTGCTCGTAGCAACTCACACGAGCAGTTTTTTGATAATGTAAAAAGAAAACTAATAATATTCAGCTGCTCTTCAAAAGCTATCAATGGAGTTTTTGGCGCCATTTTGTCGAGTTCGTTTCGGTGACTATTTTAATTATTTGCAAATTGATTCATAGTGGATATTGTGTCTAAAAATTGGTGCAGTTTTGTGGTACAAGTGTCTACGCAACTGAACAATATGTGGGATAATTGAAATAGGCGCGATCTTGGTTGTGTGAAGCTGAGACTTTTATTGTAGTGGTGGCTACCTCGGCAAAACTTATCGAGTAACTTTCTTAATATACTTGGTGCCAAATGCTCCAAGCAGCATTGGAATGCGATGCATCCGAATTCTAATGTAAACTGAAACAATCTACCACTGAACTATTTAACACTTGACACTGCCAAAAATTACTCCCTAAAGAGGAGAGTAGATTGCCATACTAAAAATAAGAAGAAGAAGAAAAGCTATCAATAACTAATGTCAAAAATATTTTCCTAAAAATCAGTTTTGATTGTTTGGAAAACGCTCGCTGGTAATTTTTTACAAATAATGGCTAGATAGCAATCTAAGTAAATTTTTGCAGACAAAACATATAAAATTTCTTCAGGCCGTTAGAAAAAGTATAAAGAGGTTTTCATTCCCCTCTCAGACAGGCTGTTGCGCAACAAAAAAGCTATCTCATAAAATGGAGAAACAACTTATCTCATGTTTTACATTTCTTGTTATTTCACGCCATGGAAAGAAACACATTTCGTGAGATATTTGGCAGCGACCTCCAAAACATTCGCTGTTGTATCTACTAATGAACAATTTTACATGGCGAATATTTTGACAGATTGTTACTTACTGCCGTACAAATAAACGAAGAATAAGTTTATACTTAGTTTAGCCAAAAATATCGCTTGGCAATTTTACTTTTTAGGATTACGTTTGACGTCTCAAAGCGACATATTTCTAAACAAATATTTGGGTCATTATAAGTATCAACTTATTCTTCGTTTATTTGTACTTCAGTAACAATAGTTTTTAAATAGTCATTATAGACTCAAATTTTCAGTTAATCAGGATATTCGGGAAGCAATGGGTCAAGATTATTGTATTACCTAAGTGCCTTTTTAAGAGTATTAAATTCATCAACATCGATAATTCGAGTCGTAATTTGAAATGGCATTTTTTTTTGCTTTAAGTAAAATAGTTCACTTTTATCTCCGATAACCCGGAATTTAGATTCGTATTTATCTCTTAGAATATTTCAAAAGAAATCATCGTTAGTGTTTATTTTTACCACCCAAGTTGGACGAAATTGTGGCACAGATGGCATAAGTACCTACTATATGACGCCAATAATTGCGTTCCTGCAATGCAACATTCCGACCAACACGATTGTATAATTATAAATGACGTTTAGCTACTATTGAGGCCTTATACCAACCTCTATAATCCAATCACCATATCTCCATGCATCGAAGTTCCGAGCTCATAAACTTTCAGGTCATGTTCAGTGTACAAATAACCCTTAAAACTTAATTTGTTTTCTTACTTTGAACGCAGGTTTCATACCTAAACCTCAACCCATGTTATATTGAACGTGAATCGATTTTGGCATGGGATGAATGTCTTGGTAAGGTTAACCCTCTGCTGAAAATAGTCAATTATTTAACAAGAGGTTATACAAGACTTTTCAGACTGTTGGAGTTCAACTTAATTGTTTAGATTGATGCTGTAAAGAAATTTACTATAACTGAGAAATTATTTTACACTATTAGTCTGCTTTTCAGTAAAAAAGGGTGCCTTTTATTATTCTACCTCTGAGCCGATTTATGTACCTATATGAGTTATTATTATGCAAAAAAACTTGAAGCTTTTGCCTCTGCACAGGGTGCACAGCTAACTATTAACTTGAAATGGGACAGATGCGAACACACGGCGTGTCCTGATTAATGTTTAGGTAAAATATTGTACGAGTTATTTACCCAAACTCAAATAATTTTCCTAAGTGGGTCATATTTTTAAAAGCAAAATTGATCAAATCGCCTCTCTGGAAAGAAAGTTAGACAACGTGAAATTGTGTAGGTTTTGTTTTGTTCTTTCAAAGGGTATGGACGCGGTAGGGGTCATACTAAAAGGATTGAGGAGGTCAATGATCAGTAGTTAAGTTACAAATTATTGTCTCTAATTAAATAAGCACTACTTACGGTGTACGAACATCATTCATACGCACAAATAATTTTATACTAATGACAAACCAATGTGCCTTACTCAGAATTCAAACCGATTCTCAATGTATATTTTGCAAGATCGCTACCGTTGCTTCAGACAGCCATCAAAAGACGAAAAGACTTAGAGTCCCCGCAAACTACAGACCAAACTGTCAGCCGATAGTTGGAATCAGTATGAAGAAGTATGCAAGTGCGCACACTACAACGATTTTTGGTATCGGCCGATTCTTCATACAAAACCAACTATCTCGCCATCTATCGGCCGATAGAAAGTCAGTAGTCTGCGGGCATGCTTAAGCATTTTACAACAATAGGTTTAATAAATCAAATTATACCTAGATATACTGGTGACGTGTGCGATCCACACCGTGAGAGAGGGCCGCGTGGCGGATTTGTGACCAACCAAGGGGTTTGCGTAATCTTATGTGATTTGATTGGAGAATTGTGTGCTCCGCTAAGCCCCGGATATTGAATGGTTTCACAAACCCATTGTAGCCGCGCCTTGGCTATCGGAGTGAGTAAGGCTAATTTAAAATAAGCTTAAAAGTAAATGTAGAAACGTGGTCATGGTGAATTTGCTTAAATGCTTTCAAATAAACTCGTTGGGTTTGTTTATTAATTGAAGTTTAACTATTAAGTACTCGTACATCTTAATACTTATCGTTTTTGTTGAAATCGTTTAAATATTTTATTATTCTTCTGTTGCGCAGTACTACCTACATAGTTTATGGGAATAAAAAGGGACCCATCAGGGGAACCCATCACCGCAATCTTAGTAAGTAGTAAACGAAGTAAACTTTATCGAAATATCTGAAAGTAGGCCAAACCACCACATTTTTCATTGATAGTGGCAAACTAGTCGGCCGGCTGACCGGTTTCGTTGTGATATAACACCACAGGCTTACATTTTAAGAATGAATTAACATAATTATTTGGAAAGTGCACCGCGGTTAGTATTCAATATTTGCAACATTGTGAAATTATTTCAGAGACTTAAGGCGATTAATGTGGAGAAATTAAATAGTATTCTAGTGTCTTAGATTTGGGAGGATGAGGTCCTATCAATGTTCCACATTTTGATACTTTTATCGTATAGTTGATAGCTTTGGTTTCACTTGAAATAATAACTCTTAAAAAATAAAGTAACATGTAAGATACAGAAATGCAAAATTTACTAAAGTGATTTAGGCATGCATGCTTGGCCGAATGCATGGCATTTGTAGAATACTACACTATAAGAATAAAATTTAATTCAACTGATAGATAAATATATCTATCATACTGTGAAATGCATGTTATGACATAGTTGCATTAAATTTTATTCTTATTTTACAATTCTTTAAAGTCTATGACTAAATTGCCAATGGGAAAACACCCAATGCGCTAGCTTTGAAAGCTTTTCAAACATAGGAACGGAACGTTTACTCAATAAACAATTTACGGTTTCCATTCCAGGACCGAAGTATCGATACAATAAACGAAAAATACATTGAACGGAAAACTGCGAGAGAACTGAATATCTCGACTCAAAATGCACAAAGAACTTCCGAACTACAAGTTTCATTAGCAGCGTTCAAGAGGTTCTGATCACAAAATTAAGACTAAGCTAAATTAACTGTAGCTCAGCTGCAGTAATTTAGTTTAACAGTACGTAATTCAACGTATCTGTGGCCTCAATCTGGCGTACAAATCAAAGGCGGACTGTCCAAGTTCATTATCATTAGGTTATATAACTCTTAAACATGATGAAACTTCATATCGTAAGAGAGCGTTTGCCGCTTTCAATATTTTTTTACGCAATAAATACGCACCTTTGCATCATTTTAAAATGTAATTTTAATCGGTAGCTATTTTTAACTTTTGGCTGTTTTCATTGTTTTTATGATGGTTGCGATCTTTGGTTTATTTTTTTAATTAATAACACGGTCAAGTCAAAATCCTTTTTTGTTCATAATAATTGTTTTTAATGCTTTTAATTCATTCATTTATTGTTCATTTCTTCATTCCATGCACCAAATCAGGCTAAATAAAATGACCAGTAATATAATAAAGTTTCAAGACATCTTTGTTCACACAGCCAAATTTTGTTTTTGAGTGACGATCAGTTATTTTTCGATAAATTGTTTGTTAAGTACTGAATACCTAGATAATACTTGTGTATGTTAGTTTTTTATTGTTAAATGTAACTGTAAGGTTTGTTAATGTTGTAAAGTAATAAAGTAATGGTTTGGTTTTTTGGTTGTTATGTTTTCGTGCCTGATGTCATCACTGTGTTGAGCATAATACCCAGCAAGCCCCGCTTGCTGCTTTTACTGAGCTCAGCACAGTTTTGACATCATGCGATGGTGCACCAGTGTCCGGTAGTAGAGAAAAGTTTAATGTTTTTTGTGCACTTGAATGTAATCGTGTACCGTTGTATGATGACAAATAAATTAATTTATTTTATTTACGAAACCTACAATCTAGCTAGTATAATACGAGATAAACATAGTACACTGACGCACAATTTGCAATCACTTAGTAAGTAATCCCAGGAGTAGGTATACCGATTTCATATGACTGGATCGTGGATAAATTACACTCATTTTACATTTTTATTTTTCTTTAGTAAATATTAGGTCTCACAATGGCATTGAACATTTAATAACAAGGTAATCCTAAATGACATAAGTAATAATTACTTACATAAATTAAACCCTGAAGAACTCCAATTACACAAATTCGAAGTTAAGTAACCGTCACAGAACGTTCTTACAAATTAAATTGCCAGCTTAAATAATAGGGTCCGCGCCAATACTTCCACTCAATGAAATTAAAAGGCTTAGCTTAATTTTTTTTACAAAAGAAACAGAGCCTCGTTGGAAACATTTTGACGCTTTCAATGTGTTGTTTGTAACATATACTAATTCATTTACAGTTATTTATACCATGCAAAAGTTTTAAAAAAATCGCGTTACGCTAATACCTACTCTACTTTGTTTTTAAAAAGGAATTAGTGATTTAACATCTCTTTTAGATTAACTATAGGATAGCCAGTTCCTCAGTGGTGAGTATTCCGGGTGTACTGCGCTTACACTTTCGGGCTTATCGTCACTTAACATCACGTGAGGTGAAGGCCAAGCACTATCCTGTTGTGGTTAAAAAAAAAACGATTAATATCACTTGGACAGGTTCCATAAATTAAACTATGATAGATGAACTAAAAGAGAGAAGTAAGTATATAAAATTCAGCAGATACATATTTTATGAGCTAAATAAATGAAAATTATCTAATCACTTGAACATTCTGTAGAGTTCGAGAATTTCGTTTCGAGAAAAAAAAGTTTCGAGGTAAACAATGTTCTACGTTTTTCTGGCTATATCTACTCAGACCGGACCACAGTCTTAATAAATGGTATGCTAGCTATACTTATGAGAAAAACAGACGCTCTTTTTACCCGACTGGAAGAGGGTTATGTTTTTCGCGCGTATCTTGTAAGTAAGTATGTAAGTTTGTATGTAATATTCTTTATTACCTCATATCTTTCAAACGGCTGAACGGATTTCCATGATTTACATATCGTTAGATTTGTCTCGTCAGCCCAAGTGTTCTTAAGAAGGTGGCGTTATAAAAAAACCAACATGGCGGCTGTACGGTGCTATTATACGTAGTGGGGAAAAAAATTTTTTTTTAGAATAATGCAATATGGGTGTCAAATTAAAGGGCTTATTATAAGGATTTCAAAAAGTTATATCATATAAATAATAACTAAAAAGAAATAAATAAAAAATTAAATTAAAAAAAAATAAAAACCCGCCTGCATAAAAAGACAAGTCAACTGAAAAGATGGAAACAAGATTAAATATTATAGGCAACATTATAACATGCAGTCGGAGGCATATAACTCAAATCATTCATAATGTCACTTTCTTTATGCATGCCTCCGACTGCATGTTATAATGTTGCCTATAATATTTAATCTTGTTTCCATCTTTTCAGTTGACTTGTCTTTTTATGCAGGCGGGTTTTTTTTACAGGTATTTTTCACACATCCTACCTACTCGTACATCATCGAAGCCAGTAAAAAGTAATGTATTAAAAAAATGATCTGTAAACGTATGCAGGTGGTTTTTACCGGTGCTCAGCACAGGTCCGCCTTGATTTATAGACGATATTACAAGGCGAAATGATCTATTATTCTCTTGAGAGCGAAGCAGTCCCTTGTCACAGGGCGTGTTAACGAAAAACGTTCGCAAGCTCATTCATGATTAATTTGGAGAGACAAATACCTACTTGGAAACTTTTTTTGGAATTAAGCTCGTGTTTATCATGCAAATGACTGAATTGAGCCTCATTGCACCTAATTAATATCAATTTATATTCAAGTTTGTACCTAATACAAACAATCATTATACTCAGTTTAAGTATCCTTAAAGGGACTAAATAATTCATTTGTCTGACTAATTTGATTGACAATCGTTCAAATTCAACTTTGTATTTTGTTTACCCTTGTTTGGTATAAGAACTTTTGATATAAATTTACTAGTTCGAACAACGTTTAAGAAAATAATCACTTTGTATAATATCGATTGACATAATTTTCATTTCTGTGGAGCTCGGTGGCGCAGTGGTTTAGCGCCTGGCCCAGCGATTGCGTAAGTTAAGCAACGTTCGCAAGGGTAGGTCATGGGATGGGTGACCAAAAATTTACTATCGCGAACTCCTCCGTGCTTCGGAAGGCACGTTAAGCCGTTGGTCCCGGCTGCATTTGCAGTCGTTAATACCCATCAATCCGCATTGGGCCCGCGTGGTGGGTTATGGCCCGTCCTCCTTATCCACCCATAAGGAAGGCCTGTGCCCCAGCAGTGGCGACATCAAAAATGGCTTATGGACAATTTTCATTTCATCGAATATTTATTTGCGATAACAACATTTGCACTAATGATCGTAGAATAGAATACATAGATTGTTCATTTGATGAATTGTTCAGGTGGTATAACATGTACCTATTTTACCGAATATTCATTTGGTATTAGTCTAACAGAGACAACGGTTTACTAATGTTACTTTTAGATAATTTATTAATTAATACTAATCGAGATTTTTTGAGAGCTTTGGCATTTGGCATGCAAGCAGGCATGCGGCATGCAAGCAGGCATGCAGCATGCAACATGCATGAAAGCATTAGGGAGCTCCGCTGCGAGTGGTCAAAACACTAACCTGAAACACTAATTCGAAATTAAATTAAAACAATCAAATATTCGATCAGATAAATAATTATGTGGAATGACTTTATTGTAAAACTAAAATTAACCGAAGCGATTTTCGACGAAACGTTGTTATAACAAACAATGGAGAACCTGTATTTTTCTCTAATACACTGAACAGTAACAAATATTGTTATTTGTTGTTTAGGACTAATAATAAATAGTTTACTTCAATCCGTTTTGTAATTGCGTAGCGGTGTGCTTTAAATAAGTTTGTGCCTAATCGAAGTGGAGCGATTACGTACACAGGGGTTGAACCTTTTCCCTGAAAATACCAATATAGGGACGATTATCAAGCGAATCGTATTATTTCGCTTCACGGGTATTACTTGACTTACACACCCATAAGCAACGGGTGTTACCTCTAAGATACGTTACTATATTTATTTAGTAGTTAAATTTAAAAGGATTTACACACTACACACGCGGTGCTCGATATCGCGATCCTTATAGAGAGTTAATATTGAACTTAACTACCGACCGTATAGTGATTATAAAAATTCTTTGAAATTGTGATGATATCACGATTTAACCACTTATCTGTCAAAACGGAATTTTGCAAATCCAAAGGGATAATATCCTGAGAGCGATACTGTTATTGATACCTTACACAATATCCCGATTCAACCCTCCTAGCTAGACAAAGTCAAAGCAAATCTTCTCAATCGCTTCACTTTGTATGGGATTGACTTATGTTTTCACTAACCATAAATTTTTAAAACGTCAAATCTTTATATCTTTCAAAATAGAAGCGACAGACAGCGAAGATTTAGAAATGTGAGTTTGTCTGGGGGCATGTGTAATGGACGTACCTATAAACAATGTTGTCGTTATACACTCGACGTCAGAAGAATCGCACTTTTTCCAAAATAAGTTTAGACCTGGCCACCTGCTATTGCTAGCTAACGTTTTATTGTGTAAATGTTGATATCTATTGGAAGTACATTTAATGAGCTTTCAATTAATAATTGTTTGATTTAATTAACATAAAAGTTACCATAATTAAACGCTTTCAATTAAAAAAAGGAATACCCAAGATGGATACTATTGCCCATGAAATTGCTGAAATATTGCAAAATAAATAAAACCGGTCAAGAGCGAGTTGGACTCGCGCACCGAGGGTTCCGTACAATCATAAATATATTTGGATATGTTACTTTAGTACAGTCTTTAAAAAAGTAGGATAAACGGCAGACAGGTGGAAAGGCGAACAGGCGGACAGTTAATTTACAAATCTTAACCACAGCTGCTTATGGTTACTGAAAAAGGTTTCAGCTACTCCACATTGCAAACTGTTTATATTACTAAGTAGGAACTTACTTATTCTTCGTTTATTCGTACGGCAAATAGTAGGTAATTATATTAGAACCAGCCACCAATTATTATTGTAGTATTAAGTTGCGCCATCTCTTGACCGATAGTGAAACTATTTTTTTTTCTTAGCTCAGCATTCTTAGGAGAGCGCCATCTGTTGACTGGTAGTGAAACTAAATAATTTTTGTTTGTTTTTTGAATTTCTAAAAAATTGTGTCATATTGAGACATCGTTTTATTTTTCCTGTAATCTTTACATAAACTTCTATCACATAGAATTATTTCAGATTTTTCTCTTTGCAAACTTCGGAGATAAGGGGGGGGAACGGTATTTTTTTTTACATTTTTCATCATAAATCGAAAACTATGCGGCCTAAGAAAAAAAAATGTTCCAAATTTCAAGTTGATACCATTAGTAGTTCTCGAGATATCTAGCTGTGACAGACAGACAGACAGACAGACTGAGTCACACCATAAGGGTTCCTTTTTTACCATTTTGGTACGGTACCCTAAAAATGAGGCAATGTAATGTTACTCGGAAACTAAATCTCAGTAATTGATTCCGTTCGACGAGTATTCCAACGGTTTCAAGAGACTGACAACACTTACTATTAAATTAGATAGGATAAAATTAACTTTAAAGAAATTTTGTTAAAGGTGCGATTTTTCTGACGCCGAGTGTAGTAATGTATAAATAAACATTTGCACAATAGTTATTATATCGTAGTCATTCAATTAATTGATTTCTGTGATCTAATATCACGGTATTAGTATTTATGGCAAGTGTAACACCCAACCAAGAGGGTTTAGTGGCCACCGACGCATTTTGGCACCCCTCAGCTTTAGCACTTGACCCAGTTCCCTAATTACGACGGGCACGATAAATACACCAGTTCCGTGGAATGTAGTCATTAACGCGCTAATTTATTTTATATGTGAAAATCTGCTTAAATTATTTAACACGTTGCAAATTTTAAGTCCATAATTAAGGATGCTGTGGTAGGTAAGTATTTAAACGCTTTATTATCTTTTGGTTACTTAAACTGAAAAATTGCCTTCGGGATAACTTTGTTCTCAGCATCTCTGAAAAGAATCCTAGTCCCTTTGAGCTGTAATTTAACTTTGAAGTCTATCAATACATATACGAGTACCTACCTAATGTCACACGTTACAACTTTGAATAATATGAAATTGGTCAAGGATGCAAGGTCTTGCACTAAAGCTAGGGTTTCCTAGGATGACGGTGCCGTCATATTGCGGCCGTAATTTAGCGGCGTAGAACGTTGTCTATGTAAACAGTTCTAAAGCCCGCCGGTAACGATCAATTGCGATTGTCAATTTTTCCGTCAATTCCATTGTTGGAGCAATTGACAATCGCTTCAATTGCACGCGTAAAGGATAAATTTTTCCGTCAATGGGCGTCAATTGCGGAAAAATTGACAATCGCAATTGATCGTTACCGGTGGGCTTAACGCCGTTAAATTACGGCCGTAATATGACGGCACCGTCATCCTAGGAAACCCTAGCTTAAATGCCAGAGCGGGACTCACAGACTCATTTTTAGGGTTCCGTACCCAAAGGGTAAAAATGGGACCCTAATACTAAGACTCCGCTGTCCGTCTGTCTGTCTGTCTGTCTGTCACCAGGCTGTATCTCATGAACCGTGATAGCTAGAAAGTTGAAATTTTCACAGATGATGTATTTCTGTTGCCGCTATAACAACAAATACTAAAAACAGAATAAAATTAATATTTAAGGGGGACTCCTATACAACAAACGTGAATTTTTTGCCGTTTTTTGCTCGATATTAATAACGACAGCAGGTAGACAGTTGAAATTTTCACAGATGATGTATTTTTGTTGCCGCTATAACAACAAATACTATAAACAGAATAAAATTAATATTTAAGGGGGGCTCCCATACAACAAACGTAATTTTTAGGGTTCCGTACCTCAAAAGGAAAAAACGGAACCCTTATAGGATCACTTTGTTGTCCGTCTGTCTGTCTGTCTGTCCGTCCGTCTGTCTGTCAAGACCCTTTATCTCGGAAACGCGTGGAGGTATCGAAATGAAATTTAAACCATATACTAAGGTCTACGGGCCCTTGAAGCTGTAAAAAAATCAAACTTCTAAATTAACGTAAAAAAAAGATACTGCCGTTTAGGGCGCAAAAAACGCATTTTCGATACTCTCAAAGGAATCAAAATTCATAGGGTACTTCCCGTTGACCTAGAACTATGAAATTTGGCAGGTAATAGCGTCTTATACTACACTTACAGGAATAAATCTGAAAACTGTATATTTGTAATTAAATCATAATAAAATATGGTCATTAAAATACGTAATTATTAATCATCTTGGTGAAACAACGGTATGCGCGGCATTGCGAGGTCATAGTTTAACTTCTAATTACTTTTGGATTAATCGCGCCACTAATTCTTTTAAAAATATCAATATTTATTATTATTAATTATTCAGATCCTTTCAAATATTGTTATAGTTAATTACTTTTAAAAATAAAATTAAAAAGTAATAAATTTGGCTCTAAATATTTTCGCAACATGGCGGTGTGTCACGCTGTATGACAGGGGGTCTTCTTCTTCTTATTTTTGTTTTGGCAATCTACTTTCTTCTTGGAAGTAATTTTTGCCAGTGTCAAGTGTTGAATAGTTCAGTGGTAGATTGTTTCAGTTTACATTAAAATGCGGGTGCATCGCATTCCAATGACAGTTTACTCGGTAAGGTCAGCCGAGGTAGCCACCACTACAATAAAAGTCTCGGCTTCACACAACCAAAGGGTCCTGTTGGAATACACCCATTTTCTCTAATAACATTGCGATAGATAAAACCATTTCACAGAACATTATGCAGTGTACTATTGATATACAGCGCCATCTGTTGACAATCAACAGTACTTGTATTTTATACAGGTGCGGTGGGTTTGTAATTATTTTATTTTTTCTCAAAAATGCTTGGAAATTCGAACATTATTTTGACAACCTTCTTCGTGCTAAATCAGACCTAAACCGCGCCGTCAATATTTGTATGAGAATCCATTACTAACGTGTTATAATGGATTTTCATACAAAATTGCCGGCGTCTGTCCAGCAATATTTCTATTAAAACTCATTACACACGTGTAATTCAGAAATGGAGCGAACTTTTCAATTAAACACAAATATAGGTATCAAATGTCGCCTTGATGAGCGAGCACATTCCAAATTTTTTTTTTTAATATTCGGTATACTGGTATCACGTGAAAGGCCTTGATGAGCACATTCCAAAAAATTGAAAAAAAAAAAAACGAAAAAAAATGTTTTGGTGCAATATGGGTATCAAATGAAAGGCCTTGATGAGCGCATTCCAAAAAGATAAAAAAAAATAAAAACGAAAAAAATTTTTTTTTCAATACCTATGGGTATCAAATGAAAGTTTTTTGAAAAGCTTTTTGGAATATGCTCGTCAAGGAGCATATTCCAAAAAACTAAAAAAATAAATAAAAAAGAAAGGTAATTTTTTTTTGCAATATGGGTATCAAATGAAAGGCCTTGATGAGCACATTCCAAAAAAACTGAAAGAAAAAAACAAAAAAATATTTTTTTTTGCAATATGGGTATCAAATGAAATGCCTTGATGAGCACTTTCCAAAAAACTGGAAAAAAAATTGAAAAACTGGAAATAAATGAAAAAAACAGGATTTTTTTTTCAATATGTGTATCAAATGAAAGGCCTTTATGTGCACATTCCACTTTCTATTTTCTTTTTTCAATTACTGTAAGTAATTTAAAATTAAAATAAAAAGCTTAAAACTTTTAAAACTAAAAAGTTAAAAGTTTAAAAGTACTACACAAGCCTTGGCCGCAACTAGGCATTGATGGACTAACGTATGTTCTTCAATGCCTGTCTTGAGTGCCGCTGCAGTAATGTACTATTCCATTTCAAACTTCGCCCATGGTCAATTCTTTGTCGTAATCCCTGGAAGGGTTATTTTCTACGTGGCGACAAAGGATTTCAAATGGTTATCTATATATAGCAGTCTGCTGAACGGATTTTGATGGTATTTTTTTACAGTTTGGTAGCTTGGAGTCCAACTTATAAACTAAGCAATTTTTCACATAATTCCGGTAGGTAGAACCTGGGATAAAGCTTGAACTCTCCGTAGTACAGTTTTCATATAAAAAACTAATAACTACCAACCACTTTTTTCAAAATATTTCATTTGTACCGACACAACTTTTCTATAGCTTTATTTTATGTATAGATGTAGGTCTGTACGGAACCCTCGGTGGGCGAGCCCGACTCGCACTTGTCCGGTTTTTTTTAATGTTTACATGGCTTCTAAGTCTAACACTTGGAAGTAGTGTAATGAGTAAGAAAATGTTGTTGAAATTAAAAATGTTTTAATTTTTAACAGCTTTCGTGTGCAACAGTCATCAAAGGGGTTGTTCTAGAATGTGCACAATAAAAAAAACACTTAAGGCGGTTGTATGACCGAAAGTGGCGCCCTCAGAGGTTTTTATTTAAGATTTTAATAATGTTTATCGTGGAGATTTTAGGACCCATGGTCTAGTATTTTTAGAAGGTATCACTACATGCCCTCGTTGTCATTCGTAGAAGTAGATAGCAAATGTGTCAAAAACGGCCACTTTTAGCAGTTTTTCTATCTACTTCTAGCAGTGACTACTAGGGAATGTAACGATACCGTCTAAAAATACTAGACTGTTAGCCCTAAAATCTCCACGATAAACATTATTAAAATTATGTATTAGAATTATAATCCTTACTTAATATTATAAATGCGAAAGTCCGTTTGTTTGTTTGTTTGTTTGTTTGTTACGCCTTCACGTCTTAACTAATGAACCGATCATCATGAAATTTTACACACACGTTGTCAGGGGTACAGAGAAGGACATAGGGTACCTTTCATCCCGAATAAAGTAACTGTTCCCGAGGGATAGACAAAATACTATCCACGCAGACGAAGTCGCGGGCGGAAGCTAGTATTAAATAAAATTCACCGTGGCGCCACTTTCGCTCAGGGTACCACCTTAATCAAGATTATTATGATAGCTACCCGTTACAACCATTTATTAATTACCTAAACTTTAAGATTAATATCATGCATATTTCTCGCGCAGCAGGCAAAATAAAAACTAAGATATTATGTGTTCCAAATGAAATTCATTAAACGCACGTGTTACATTTTCACAGAGTTGTTTCCTTATGAACTTTATATTGCGACAGTAAAATAGTTCAGCCAGAGAACATAAGGCTGTTCTGCGGGAGAATGGAGGTTTACCTATTTGTTCTACTCGAATCTGCGTCATTCAGACGCGTATTACATCATGTCTTTATCATAACCCACGCAATTTTTTTATATGCTGATACGTAAAAATTAAATTCCGGTAAGTAAGTACTTAGTTAAAATGCTTACGCAGACATGGATAATGGATATCAAAACTAGTACTTATAATATAAATAAATTAATAACGATACAAACTAACAAAGTTTTGTTATGAAAGTATTTAACAGATATTATGGCAGTTAAATAAGCCCAAATCAAATATCTGTGGTCAATATACAGGGTCATTTTGAACTTACTATCCAAATTTTGAGGATGTGTTCAGTCCATGAAACTGAACAACTTTCTCTAAGGAACACATGGTCAAATATGTAAAATAAAAATCGACTTTCCATACAAATCAAAGAGATCACGTGATCAATTTAGTATGGGATGACCAAAATTTTCTGGCGAAATTTGACACATGTTTCTTAGAGAAAGTTGTTTAGTTTCATGGACTGGACACATCCTTAAAATTTGGATGGTAAGTTCAAAATGTCCCGATATAGACTTGCCTATCTTGTTCACAGTTTTGTCTATAACTACAAAGGCATTAGTTTACATATAAGATTATAGTTATTCCGAAGTATGTAAAATTAAACGAATTCCTTGATAAAGGTGCCTACTAAGCTTATCATAACTTTAATGAGAGTTAAAAATAGAGGATGGTCAATATTGTATTCAACCTTTTTTTATAAACCACTTCGAGTTACATTACAATGACTTTATGATGCCTAGATAAGCAGTAGTCAAGTCCGATATACACTAACTAAAGCAATCTAACTAAAACCAATTAGTTTCATGTGGACACAATCTGATTCTGCTTCTCTCAAATTATTATATTTAATATTACGCGTACCCACAATAATCCGGACGTGCTCTGATAAGTAAGATGGAACAGACCCACCGAGTTTGAGCAGTAAATCGCAAAGTTTCTGTAATTAATCTACCTACGTCAGTTTTGAACGCACTCGTGAACGAACTTTGGTTTTGGGGCTTGCTTTACGGGCATTATTGAAGCGTTAAATGGGAAACTTCGTCCGTAAAGTCAGCACAGGTTATCCGGTTCTATCTGCAATTCAACTCTTAAGAGTTGGTGAACTCGTTGACCTGTTCTTGAATGCAAAGTACTCACAACTTCTATTACTTAAATGAAATTACTTTAATTTTAATCTTTATTGAACAATAGGTTTAATAACGAGAGTGAGTAATTAAAATTAATAATGGTAAAACTCTGAAAGATAGTTACCTTAAAAAGTACATACTTACGTAGCAAAATCGCTAGTAAGCATCATCCATGACATCCTCTAATTGAAAACATTTGTATAACTTAACAAATGAAATCTCATTTGATAGTAATATCGCGTTGGATGGAATATTCAACGTGTAACAGAAATAATAGCTTCTTCTTATTATCGAATGAGGATAGTGGCCACCTCTGGTGTTAGAGTTTATCAAGCCGCCTGTGAGGCCTCTAACTTGGCTTAACGACTGTTATCAGATGACAACAGCCGGGACCGACGGTTTAACGTGCCCTCCGAAGCACGGAAGCGCTCAGTTGTAATGCCACTTTGACGGTCACCCATCCGACACCTGACCGGACCGAGCGTTGCTTAACAAACGTGATCGAGTACGATCAGTCTGTCAAGTTCCGCCATGAGCGCTTCTATATAATAATAGCTAAACCAGAATATGGTAGATAGGGACCAGCAAACTGAATAACTTTTACTGTCTGACCAACTCTGAAATAACGAAAAAAATTTTTCGTAGAAAAATGAATGACGAAAATACAAAAATGTATGAAACCGCTGATCTATTTTTGCGATTGCAGAGTTGGTCCCATGGTAAAAATTGTTTAGTTTGATGATCCCTTACCATATTCTTGTTTACCTATTAATTCTGTTACACGTTGTAGAGCCTCCTTGTGTGTAGTAGTGCAGTATTCAGCAAAAACAGTGATATTTTTTCAGATATTTTTTCTGTTAAATGATTTATCTCTTTTTCGTCCATGAATTCATTGAGTAAAATAATTGGTAAGTAAGTAGTATTAATCCAAGAGTTTTACTTCACGACTTATGTATGGAAATAAAGATAATGATGATCTCTTTTTTGATGGGTTAAATATAAAAATCAATATAATTAAAACCGGTCAAGAGCGAGTCGGACTCGCGCACCGAGGGTTCCGTACAATCATAAATATATTTGTTATGTTGTTACTTTAGTACAGTCTTAAAAAAAGTAGGATAAACGGCAGACAGGTGGAAGGGCGAACAGGTGGACAGTTAATTTACAAACATTAACCACAGCTGCGTATAATATGGTGACTGAAAAACGTTTCAGCCACTCCACATTGCAAACTGTTTATATTACTAAGTAGGAACTTATTCTGCGTTTATTCGTTCGGCAAATAGTAGGTTCGGCAAATAGTATATTAGAACCAGCCACCAATTTATTATTGTAGTATTAGGTTGCGCCATCTCTTGACCGATAGTGGAACTATTATTTTCTTCTTAGGTTAGCATTCTTAGGACATCGCCATCTGTTGACTGGTACCTATTGAAACTAAAGAAATTTTGTTTGTTTTTTTAATTTCTAAAAAAGTGTGTTATATTGAGACATCGTTTTATTTTTCCTGTAATCTTTACATAAACTACTATCACATAGAATTATTTCAGATTTTTCTCTTTGCAAACTTCGGAGATAAGGGGGGGGGAACGGTATTTTTTCATTTTTCATCATAAGTCGAAAACTATGCGGCCTAAGAAAAAAGAAAAAAATGTTTTAAAATGTGCAAACAGCGCTCTTTCATATGATATCCCACATGCCCTAGTCACCTCACTTCAAATTTTCAAGCCCCCTTTTCAGTCCCTGTTGTAAAAAAAATATTAATGATTATATTTTTTTCTTATTTGCAAAATAGTTGGGCAATTGTCATCTTAAACTATTCCAAATTTCAAGTTGATACCATTAGTAGTTCTCGAGATATCCAGCTGTGACAGACAGACAGACAGACAGACTGAGTCACACCATAAGGGTTCCTTTTTTAGGGTTCCGTAGCCTAAATGGCAAAAAACGGAACCCTTATAGATTCGTCATGTCTGTCTGTCTGTCTGTCTGTCTGTCTGTCTGTCTGTCTGTCTGTCTGTCTGTCTGTCTGTCTGTCTGTCTGTCTGTCTGTCCGTATGTCACAGCCACTTTATTCCGAAAGTATTAAGACTACACAGTTAAAACTTGGTAGGTAGATGTATTCTGTTAACCGCTTAACGAATTTAATACAAAAATAAGAAAAATAAAAGATTAAGGGGGGGCTCCCCATACATGGAACTGAAACCGAAAAAAATTTTTTTCTTCAAACCAACACATGTTGGGTATCTATAGATAGGTCTTTAAAAATGACATTGAGGTTTCTAAGACAACTTTTTCTCAAAGTCAACCGTTTGAAAGATATAAACCGCCAAAGTGGTAAAATGTGTGTCCCCCCCCTTTAACTTTTGAAATAAGAGAGTGAAAAATCTAAAAAAAATATATGCTGTAGATCTTAATAAAGACTTTCAACCAAAATTGGTTTGAACGAGATGTAGTAATTAGTTTTCGAGATATAGCACATTTTCCAAAACCGCAAATATAACTTTGTCATTCATACCAACACTGTGAAAAACAAACTTATTTTTGCAGACGAAAAATGATAAGTGTTATTGAATATGGTATGGTATAAGGTAACTACGGAACCCTATGGCGCGTGGCCCGACACGCACTTGGCCGGTTTTTACCATTTTGCTACGGAACCCTAAAAACGGACTTAAAAGTATAAAATTATTTCTCCCGTAAAGATTTATAACCCAATACAGATGTTTTAAACCTTAAAACTGGAGCGCATTTTGTAAGATTTATCATCAACTAGCTTTCACTCGCGTCTTTGTCCGCGTGGAAATTTAAACCCCTATTTCGGCCCTTTAAGGGTTGAATCATCTCCACCGAGTTGGATTTCAAAATAAATGCCATTTTCGCAATTAACATCGCATAAAACCGCAATACAACAACATCCATATTTTTCAATTTCTTTCAGTTAATTTATTTCATTTATCCCCTAAGGGGTTGAATTCCAGAAAATCACGAAATTCTTGTTTATTTATAGAAGTACCTACTCCTACGAAGTTTCAATTCAAAATGTCTATTCAATTTTTTTCTGATACAAAATTAATTCCACATTTCACCCCTTTAGGTGTTGAATCATATCTATCGTGTTACACTTCTAAATAAATGCCATTTTCACAATCAAGAATTCATAAAATCTCAATAACGACATCCATATCGATCGAAAAAAAAGGGTTTAGGAGGCAAGGCACGTGCCAGGAATGAGAGGTGACGGACTGACGGAGGCACAAATAAGGCAGAAAAGCTGCTCTGAACAAATCGCCGTTTTCCTTGCCCGCACACATAGACATTTCGTACAGGCAATCTAAGCCCGCCTATACAGGATTATTTTTAGTTACCTAATACAAAACCTCTCGTGTGGTTGATCAGACCATCAAACTGAACAACTTTCATTATGGGACCAACCTCGAAATCACGAAAAAAAAATCAGCTGTTCCATACAAAAGTACGATCCTACTCCATCGAAATGTATGAAACAGCTGATTTATTTTTTGCGAATTCAAGGTTGGTCCCATAATGAAAGTTGTTCAGTTTGATGGTCTGATCAACCCCACGGTTTTGTATTAACTAAAAAAAACCTTGTATATAGCACTGCAGTTATCAATAAATTCCTAACGCAACAAAACAATGATGGTAATGTTTTCGATACGGCTAAACGGGGTGCTTCTGTCTAGGACACACAGATTTTCAGTTTTATGACGGTGACGTAGATATAATAGGGATACCGGGACCGAGAGACCGAGGAACTGACGCCAAGCTCCGGCCGATTTATGGAACGGGAATGATCGATGAGATGCTCTACTCTTCGTGACTACACTGATTTATTGGTTCGAAAGATTTTAAAATTGGTGAATTCGAGATACTTTTTCCTGAGGAATTAGTATCTCCAAATGTATCCAAAAAATTTCAAGCAAACAGTTTGCTCAAATAAAGCCTGGAGAAGTTTAATACTTTGATATAGCTCGCAAATTATATTATCATACTTCTCCAGGCACACACTATCTAATAAGATATCCAAAGGTAAATTATAACACACAAAAAAAATTTAAAGTAGGTAAATTTTCTTGATTTTCTTAAGGGTTTATTTATAAAAGGTAATAAATTAAAATTCCCAAGAAACTACGAAATAAACTATGCAACGGCTCTGCCCAGAACCCTCTCAAGCGGATGAAAACTTAAGTTATTGACCAAAGCGGACTTAAACATTACGATCACGTCGACAGAATGAAAAGCAAGCACAATGGTGCTATTTATGGCATCTCACACCCGCCTGCGACGCCGTGGAGCGAACTGAAGACAGATGTGCCTCAGCCTTAAGAGGCGAGCTGATAAATTAGGTAACAACCTCCTTATCCCTCCCTCGAGCAGAAGATAGCTACGTCCTTAAAGTGAATTTTCGTAATTTAGTAAACGTGTGCTGAATTATCTGGAACATTTTTCCGGCACAATTAAATCAGTAACTAGATTCAATTTGACGAAACTCTTAGATGAAGTCGTTGATAAATAGAAAATTGTAAAAATATTCAAATTTAATTTTGGGTAAAGTTAATTAAAATGAATGTATAAGTAAATGAGAAAAGCTTCTTATTTCCAGACGATTAACTAAGACCTAAAACTAACCAAAGGCATTTCGAGGATTTAACCACGAAAATAAATACAATACTTACTTTTACTATTTTATAATTTTCGGCACATAATATTCTAATTACAGCCCTTAAGTATAGCGTAGCTACATAGGTATGTACACTTACATAGGACTGACGGATTTGGGTCACGTCGGAAAGTTCCGTTATTGACTGCACTGTATCAACTATTTTTAGACCACAAGGGTGCCGGACCACAACGGAACCCCTTAACGACCCTAAAGTATTTTTATCTGAAACGTAACATTCAGGTTGGAATTCCCATAAATTGGAACTTTTCGTTAAGTTACTATACTGCTCGTAAGAAAATGGGGCCCACTATATAGTTTTCCATACAAACGAGCTAACTTTGGAAAGGTTTTTTGAATATCTGATTTTATTTGAATTTGATATTGTTCGAAAGCTGCTATAGTCAACTTGCGGACTTTACTGTCGAATTTACTATATAATTTCTCCAATTTGTCGTGTGTCAGTTAGAATTGAAAAGTTAAATTTCGCGTGTTTTTGTATAGTATGAAACACCAATTTCTTTCCATTCTAACTGACACACGGCGATTAGGAGAAATTATACAGTAAATTCGGCAAGTTGACTATTACAGCTTTCGAACAATATCAAATTCAAATAAAATCAGATTGAACTAACCAACCATGCCAAAATTAGCTCGTTTGTATAAAAAACCATAGTAGCCCCTATTTTCTTTTTCAGTAGTACCTATATATTTCTTTCTTTGATAGTGTAGGAGTATGTACGTTTGTTCAGGATTGTCAACTACATCGGTTAGCTAGCTAAATAATTTCTATTCACCCCAAGATTCCCATAGTAGAAATTATGATCGTTGCTTGCTACCTGTTTTGTTTTGCTTCCAACTTCCATTCACAAAAAAATGTTTTTTTTTTTGTGTGAATGGAAGTTTTCAAAACAACTATACCAAGAAGTCTCACACATACGTACACGTTTGGGTATAACTACTGAAAGGTAATGATCGCACTGAACGGCGAGTGGCAGGCGCGGCTGATTGACGGCCACGTCAGGTCACTGCCTAATGGACCGCTAAACACACGCAAATAAATTGTCTGGAATGTTCTTACACACGTTACAGGTGGACGGATCGTTCCGATTGCTCTCATATTGAACCCTTTTAGATTCCAAATTAAATTTGGGTGAAATCGGGTACGAAGCCATAGAAGCCCTAGCTTGAAGTACTTAAAATCTTTAATGGTTCATTCCGATCTTTTAAAGCTCACTCCGTATTGTACAACAAAACTTCGACCTCCGTGGTCGAGTGGTTTGCACGCCGGTTTTCAAGCCATCACCATCTCTTGAGGTTCCAGGTTTGATCCCCGGCTGTGTCAATTTAGAAAATGAAATTTTCTATATTGTCTCAACACTCAGTGTGTACGAGCTAACGTCGTGTTGGTGATACCAGCGTTGTCTGTGCTTTTGCTACTTACTTTGGAATCGGAGCAATGTACCTATGTGAAGTTGTCAAATATTTATTTATTTATTTAAAAGCATTAGGATCGTCCTATCCGTTTTGATTATTTTCCGAAATAAACTCTGTCAGGCAGGGAGCGAACAAGTCGCAAATACTAGCGCCTGCGTAGTGCTTGAGGCGCGCCAAAGAGGCCAGGAGGAACAGGTTCCAACAGGGGTGGCGCGCGGAAAAAGTCGTTATGTCTCTTTATCTAAATGGAAACATTCCTTTTTAGGGTTCCGTACCTCAAAAGGACAAAACGGAACCCTTATATGATCACTTTGTTATCCGCCTGTCTGTCTGTCAAGACCTTTTATCTCAGGAACGCGTGAAGGTATCGACTTGAAATTAAAACCATGTATTAACTTATGTCTACGGTACCTTGAAGCTGTGAAAAAATCAAACTTCTAAGTTTACGTAAAAAAAGATACGGCCGTTTATGCCGCAAAAAACGCATATTTCGACACTCTCAAGGGAATCAAAACTCATAGGATACTTCACGTTGACCTAAAACTATGAAATTTGGCAAGTAAATAATATCGTTCTAATACTAAAAGTACAGGGAAATATCTGAAAACTATACTTGTAATTCGATCATAAAGTTATAGTCTTTATTTAATTAGGTACCAACAAAGTATGGAACCCTGGGTGGGCGAATCCAACTCGCACTTGTCCGGTTTTTTAATCTTAGTTTGAATCTTGTCAGTAAGAAGACGTAAAAAGAATTTCTGCAATAAAAAGCTACTTTCTGCTTATTGCCCTGGCTATAAAAACTTAGTTATCTCAGCTATTGGCTTCTACCACTAACGTAATAAATAACAAAGCCAAAATTTATAGGATTCAGACTAAATCCTTTGGATAAAGAAAGACATGTCTTAACATCCTGATTGATCCTAATCAAAGGGTGACACGAATCGACAGCCCTGCGACCCAGATGCGGGGAACTCCGCACCGGCCGACGGCTTTCTTTCCAACGACCGCTCTTACATAATGTGAGGTAAACGCATACCACAATAATTATAAAAGAGGTCAATACTCTCAGCACGGAAAGATTTTTCTTTACTCTGTGCTCTCATCAGCAAAGGACAGATAATAAAGAGGACTTGAAGTAGGAAATATTTAAAAAAAATCCAGTTCCTTCCTGTTCCGTTAGTTGAAGGAAGTCTTACTTTAAGGACATTATTTTAACCTTTCCTTTTCAGCTTGATAATTCGGTAAATGAAGTTATTTTTTTCTACATCCGGCAACTGCGTTTCATTGCAACAATTTCAATTCTTAAGCAATGTTTGTTCCGATGTCAACGTGTTTGTCATGAGCTATTTCACAGCTTATGCACTGAGGTAAGTATAAGTTTATGCATAACTACCAAGAAGAGTAAAAACTCTTCATAACAAGATTGCAGATTAGTAAGATGACTACAGATGAGATTGCACAGTAGATTAAACAGAGAACTTATAATATTATTCTTTCGACACACCTCCATAAACTACGATCTGCACGGTAAATTAGATTACATTACATAACCGTGTAATAGCAGTATCAAATGTGATTAGAGCCATTTTATATAATAATGCTTGCCATGAAACGTTCTACTCTGAAAAATATTTACCCAACACGGTCATAGAATTACAATTGTGCCATTAATAAGGATCGAGAGAAGCAGAACACATTTAAAACAAGAAGTTGAAATAATAAGCCCAATATTTCTATTGGAACAATAGCCCGTTATAATGTTAAGTCGGTTTCATTCCAAACCGTTGTATCAACGCAATCTGTTTTAACAGGCTTTCCAACTCGAATGGCTGAACCACTTTTGAATGTCTATTTATTCCTCTTATTCTCTTTTGTTTGAACTGACTTTATTAACTTTTGAATGTTGATGAAAATTAAATTCATTGTTAGGATTTATAAGAATTATTTTAAATTATTACTTACGACGCAAAACGGTTTACAGTGCTAATATAATAAGTTTGAAAAACACCTTCGTACTATGTACACATATCCAAACGAAATTTCGGAAAACCGGGTCACGAACACGGTAAAAAACACAGTTTTTCGAGAGAGAGAGAGAGAGAGAGAGAGAGAGAGAAAAAAGAAAATAGGTGCCACTAATATGGGTTTCCATACAAACGATCAAATTTCTGAAATGACGTTTTATGATAAATTCAATCTATCAGATTATTTGAATATGATATTATTCGAAAGCTGTAATAGTCAATTTGCGGACTTTACTGTCGAATTTACTATATAATTTCTACTATTCGCGGTGTGTCAGTTAGAATAGAAAGATATTGGAGTTACATACAAAAAATGTTTTTTAATTTTAACTGACACACGGCGTATAGACGAAATTATTTTTACACAGTAAATTCGACAGTAAAGTCCGCAAGTTGACTATCAAATTCAAATAAAATTTATCATAAAAAGACCTTTCAGAAGTTAGCTCTTTTGTATGGAAAACCTATAGAGGACCCCTTTTTTTCTTTTATGCAGTATATAAATTGGCAAAATGATTCTGATTTCTTTCAACAAAAAAATAAATAAAGGCATCCTTAATGTGATAATATGCAATCATTAGACGTAGCTAATTGCGAAGTGTCGTTAAATAAATAAAAATAAATTATGCAAAGGCGATGAAAGAGAGATTTGTCCAATGGCATTTAGAGTTGCGCAAGCGACGCCCATGTGTCTCGTAACTGCAAACGTTGACTTCGTTCAGATTCACGGCTTTCCCATGGAAATGAGATATTGAAAGGTCTTGGGTGACCATAAATCGATCAGGGGAAGAAAAGAGGCTTGTGAAACTTTAATGAAAAATGTGTTCTTGAGGCAATTTTAAGTGATTGCATAAAATAGCGATGGTTTTTTCTTTAGTTTTTCTTCGCCTTTTCAACAGCATTTACCTTTAGTTCGTATGTGTTCTAATGGTCCAAAATTTTCTGTTTTTGTGATTACTAAAATCACATTATCTATTTTTCTATCTAATTTAACTTGCGAGCTTCAGGGTACAGGAGCTGAAGAAACAGCCACATATAAATTCAGTCTTGGTTCAAGTATTTACGCAAACTTCTCGTTGGTATCTTGAGGATTGGCCTACATAATTTCAAGAAAGTCGCTATCTCACATCAATGTACCTACACAATAATTGAAATACTTACATGCTTGTAATTAGGTTCGTAATTAAGTAGCTATAATCGCGTAGACCGTAAAAACTTCAATTGTTAAAAATCAGAGGGACTATTACATAAATATCGCTATAAGCGTACGAAGTTCGTTCAACTTCGTGGCACTATTGACTCACGAATAAGGTTCAATGTCAAGTAAATTGAACGACGAATTGCATCTAACTACCGTGATTCTTTTTTGTAATAGTCCCTCAGTACAAATAGCAAAATAAAAAAAATAAAGGCAATTATTGTGTCCAACAAGTTATGGATATGACACACAAACTTTATGTTACAAACACGTAAGGTCGATGAACACGAGTACGTATCTAAATGATCTATTGTATTGTGTAGTGAATATTGATTGCATATTAATTTATCCATTATTACCTATCGTGGGAAAAAAGTACAATGATTAGCAGTAACTATGCAGAACGGTCAAGGTTTAGCAATGAACGGGGTAAGATAGAAACTAAGATCTCGTTGAACAGAGTTTGGTTAGGTGTGATGATAACGTGGTATGGAAAGCGACCACAAAGACAAGCTTCGTGTGGCTGTTTGTGCAGCGTTATGCATTGTCATAGTAGTAGCATTACTAACAACAAAACCAATACATATCTAAAAAGGAAACTAAGTGGATGAAATCACATACATAGTAAAATAACCTTATAACTTACTTTTAGAAGCCCAGAGTTGCCCATCGTTGAGCGCGTTTAGGTACCGCCTCATATCTTCTTCACATTGCTTTGGCAAGTCTGTGTTCTTTTTGTTGATCAAATCCAACCAATCGTGATGGTCGAGCAATCCCTTCATCCAAGCCATCCTAGACCTTTTCACCTCACTAGTAGAGTTCACATTAGCACCAACAACACTCACTAACACTAAAACGCCGAGGCACAAAATAGTTCTTGTAGCAAGCATTTTGGAACACATTTTCGGGCTCTCAGAAGTGAATTTGCATGTTGCGGAGACACGGTTGAAGGTTCATAAATGCATAGCTGTGGTGGGAACCTGCAACAAAGACAAATTACGTTAATGCATACATTCGCAGATAATGTGAAAGCTTTGACACTCACACAACGGAATATCAGCCTCCCTACTCAAATTGCCAACATTCTATACGTTTGAAAGCTACGCTTACTGTAAAGCTTAAATATGAGCAATAGACGATAAAATCACATATCGCAAACTTATGAAAGTCACAGACTTTCATGTAATGGAATTAACAAGCTTACGGCACGTAATTTTATAGTTTACTGCTATTATAAAGCATTAATAGTAGCCGTAGCGTTTAAACGCATAGAATATTGGCCATTTGAGTAGGGGGTAGATGTGTTCAGGATAACTTGCACGTAAACCTAAAAACACGTAAGTACCTCATTAAAAATGTTACTGTTAATCAAGCTGGGTCTTAGAAAAAGGTCTCTGTTTATAGTAAAATCAATCTAGGCATCAATCAACAATTTAATATTATTGTTTACTTCAAATTAAGTCTTTTACGTCGACCTCTCTTAACTACCAGTTAATTAAACCTTGCAGAAAAGAACTTGGCGTTAATGAAAAAACACCTTTTTAATTCGGGATCTAAAAGATTTAATATCCGTAAACACGGTAATGTAGTGTTGTTTTTCCGGATTTTTCGGGCTTTCAAGGATCCGACGGGCGAGCCAGCCCAATTTGCGAGCGGCAAAATAACCGCATTATACGGCAAATGTTGAATCAGGCTTTATCAAACACCGCTTTCTGCTCTAGACAAATATTGAAGAAGTTTTGATATTATCAACTCAATTTAGTTGATGTTACATAAATGAACTTCATCTTCATTAAGGAAGTAGTATTTAGAAAATTATTAACATGTCATAAAGCAGACTGGTACTTATTTTCCTGATTTTTTCAGAGGCGAGAAGATCAGCTCTTTAAGCAATATCAGCTGCATGTGTGCAAAGATTTAATAGTCACGTCTGTATTTATCTCGGATTATTTATTTATTTATTGGGCAGTCAACAAAAACATGTACTAACTACCTACTAACTAATACAATATAAGGCTCAAAATAAGTTCTTAATTAAAGACAGAAACGGCATACGACATGGGCAATAGGTTTAGTAAAATGATAAAATTAAAAATTACTTAAGTATGGGGTTACTAAAATTATAAAATTAAAGAAAATTAAAGTTTGTTCATGACTTTCCATTCAAATCATTCTTTTCTTACTGAAATTTGAGTACAGAAAATGTATGGGAAAAGTTTTTGGCGATTTCTGTCGTTTTTTAGTAATTATACCTTAAATGTTTCCATAGAGTATTTTGATCCCCACACGAAATAGGATCGATTGGCATAAACATTTTCTTTTTGGTATTTTAACATTTTTTTTGCTAATTGTATTTTTTTTTTCCAAAATCTGTGAATCACTGACATGAAACATTGTTTTTCTTATTAACTGGACTGGCTGTCTGTATGATTTGACAGCAAAGTTCTTGTGCCTATTTGAAACGCCACTAGCGTGAGTCTAAAGAACAAATTTTGACGTGTACAATGAAAATGGTTGCCGTGATGGTCTCTCCAGACTTCAAACTTTAGTACCATGTCCCTCACACTATGCTCACGCTATGTCCTACAGCGCCAAAATGGCGGAAATCAAATAGGCACAAAAGCAGTTTGACAGCAGCCAGTCCAGTGTAATAATATAGAGGTTAATGCTGTGAATGCAGTTCATAATATCTTAAAAAGTTATGGATGGTCTCCTTGGAACGTTTTCCTGTAACTATGACGGTTAAGGTACCTGCCCTTAATGTACCGTCTCAAAAATCCACCCTGTATAAATACGAAATTGTGTGTGTGTGTGTTTGTGTGTGTGTGCGTGTGCGCGCGTGCGTGCATGTGTGTGTGTGTGTGTGTGTGTGCGTGCGTGCGTGCATGTGTGTGTGTATGTGTGTGTATGTGTGTGTGTGTGTGTGTGTGTGTGTTGGGTCACAAACCCTATATGTTGGATGTTATAGAAACTTTTTACAGTTTTTTTTCTATTGAAATGTCAAATGTGACGTTGCTATGGAAACAATTCAAATCAATACACAAAAATATTCAGAGGACGAAAAATCTCTTATTTCTAAAGATTTTATTTAGTTCAACAAAATGGTCTATGGGCGATAACTGGGTTGGCTGGGATAGCTGGTAACCCAGCAGTCGGGTCAAAATCGGGTCCTTTGCCCATCTCTATCAAGGGGTAGGTACGCGCAGCAATATATCATACATGTGTTTTGTTTTTTTATTTATCATGGCTGCAATAAGAGGTACGCGAGTTTAAGGGGTTTATTGAAGTGGTACGTAGAAAAACTGCTATAATAAGTCTATGTCTCTAAGTAAATATGTATATAAAGAGTTTAGTGCTTTCTCTAGCGGACGCTACTAGGCCAGTGTGATACGGTGTTATAGTTACATAACCAGATCAGTTAGTTTTTTTACCTACTAATCGAGGTATATTTCCCCGCTGCAGTGGCTCATGCAAGTTTAATGTTTACATCGCGTGTGAACAAATGTTACAATCAGATATGAAAAAAAAAACAAAACGCATTGGATTGAAATAATTATTCTAATTGATATGTGGTTTTTACTTATAATTATCTGAGCTGCGTAAATGTTTAATAGGTGTGTCTTAAAAATCTTAAGTGCCATGTTGAAATTTTTTACTAAGTGATTTTAGATTTAGATTGAGCTGAAATGAGAAATATCTAAGTACCTTATACGCTTCTTAGATTTCCCCGCGTGTACATTGAATTTTTTATGACAATATTTCACAAATAGGAAGTTGTTATGTATGACCTGTTGACGTGATACGCAACTTTTACAAGTCCAAAAATGGTGCAAACCGCTTTTCACATACTTTTTTGCAACACACTTTCAAATTTGCATCAGATATAATGTCACAAAAATATGTAACAATTGCTTTGTCATGCTTAGTAACAAATTGGTTGGAATACCACTCTTATAGACTCTTTAAATCAACAGGTTTTTTATTACTACATAGTATAAAACAAAGTCGCTTTCTCTGTCCCTATATCCCTATGTATGCTTAAATCTTTAAAACTACGCAACGGATTTTGATACGGTTTTTTTAATAGATAAAGTTTATATGTACATATAATACATGATCTCAAATTCCACACTACACCGAAGCGAAGCGAGGGTGGGTCGCTAGTTAATAATAATTAAAACTGCTCTATGTCAATTCTGTGTGATTATATTTTATTCACCTCTCAAGCTCACGCGCTCACTAGACATGAAATAAAACACTTTTTAACGCGCTAGTATCCGTTAAAAAGTGTTTTATTTCAGTGATTATTTATTTTATCTACTATTTACCGTTCTATACCATCTTTAACCATTTCATTATATTTTTAATATTTTTGTTCTGTACACATCTGTACTTATATATAAGTAATATAATTTGAGGAAAATTCTTTCACGCAGACAATATGTCCCTATAGACTTAATTGTCCTCCACACTTTATCCAATTCCTCAGTGGAAGAATTTTTAGATTAAGTGCACTCCTAATTTTCACTTATCGTCACTTAAAATTAGTTGAGATAAAGAACAAATGCTTTTCTGATGGAATTCATTCAAATATTTTCATTTCCTTTTTTAAATGGCTGTATGGATAGCTTCTCGCAATTCCAACGAAAGTATGATTTCAATTCAGTTTAACGACAGTCGTAAAGCAGTGGATTTCCATCCACTTCCTGATAATAAAGTCACACCTCTATTGGGGCCAAATTAAACATCCACTAAACAATAGAATGCCGGGACATTAACGAATTTGTTTTGGGACCATGAGAAATGGCGGAGGTGTTTTGTTTACAATTTGCGGCAAGATAAATGCGTTGAAGGCTGGTGTTAAGGTGTTTGGGTCGAAAGTTATGTAAATGAAAAGGTAATAAAATAGGGAAGGAAAGAAAAAGTAAGCCAACGTGTTGAACAAAAATAAGTCACCGTTAAGTTTCTAAAGCACGAATGAGTTATTTTTTTTTAGACGGCCAATTAATAAAAAAAACAATGTTTCTAAGTACACTCATGAATTGTAATATTGTGGTATAGTTACAATATGCAAGGTTATTTGTAAAATACTAATAGCCTCACAGGAATTAATTATTAGATAACATCATTAAACAACAACGTGTGTTCTACGACTTTATGAAAATTGCCAATAAAAAAATTTTTCATACAAAAATCTATCAGCTGTTCACACATTTGTATAGAAAGTCGATTTTTATTTGTCTTTTTTCTCAAAAGTCTTAGAACAAACGTTGTTGTTTATGAGGTTAGTAATCTACTCCTGCGAGATTGTTGGGTGTTTTACAAATCTATATAAGAACAAGAGAGATTTCTTTCCAAAGCTTTCGTCAACAGAAGGCTCAAAATCTTCTCTAGTCATTGAGATGCAATTCAAAATTCGCTGAACCGCTGCCCTCGTTCCTTGATTACTCAGAGAATGGTGAACGAAATCAGCGTTGTCACTGTAATGGCGAGTCCACACATTCGCCGAACACAGACGAAAATCAAGCACCTGCCGAGGGAAAAGCGCTATCGACGACACCGTACATAAACACAAGTTTATGTAGGATGATCGAAGAGAATTACGAAAACATCGGGTGACGAGCCTCGGCGAATGTTTGGAAGGGTTGTTAAGAGCTTTCGTGAGTTGGCCCGCGGCGTACGTAGCTAGCGGCGTATGTACGCGTAACTTGAGGAAAACGTTTTTCCACCGCGAAGCGTATAAGACGGTTCTTATTGAAAGGACTTAATTTAGGTACTTTTGGTGATCCATTACTGGCGGTTTCAATTAGATTGTTGTTTAACTCTTTTGGATGAAACTCGCTTAACTAATGCTTTTTTTCAAGCTTGAGGAATATTATTCTGAATTATTGGACGAAAAAATGAATGTCTGATGTGTTTACAGTTTAATCACTATGCAATCATTGTTACGACAACAGACTAAAACAATGATAAAATATTATACAACATGACTTTGATATGCAATACAATTATTATTACCGTGAAAAATATTGGATTTTAAATGGTAGGTAGAGCTGGTTGGTTGTTCCATGAAGCAACATTGTGAATCCAAAAAATATTTTAAAATGGACTGACAATTAGCTTAAATCAGATTCTTCTAAAAATTCATTTTTTTTTTATATTTTGTCAAACATCTTACCTATAAAGGGTTATTTGTTAAAATACCATAATCTTGCAGGAGTAAATTACTAACATCATAAACAACAACATTTGTCTACGACTTTTCCAAAAAACAGACAAAAGTCCAACTTTCCATACAAATGTCCGAACAGCTGATCGAGTTTTGTAAGAAAAGTCGTCTTTCAAAAGTTGTTTTCAGAAAGGATTGCGAGGTTATTGGTATTTACAAATAACCTTGTATATGAGTTAAAATAATTATATTTTCGAAACATCTACTTTCAAGGCAAACACTGAAGTATTTTAGCGATTTTTTTATTAATGTAGGTACTTCCTTCTTGAACAAGAATAAATGAATAAAAAACAATAGGTCGATCGAATGTTAACGACATTCACGGGTCGTTACCACTCTCTCACTACACAATAATAAATGTGGTGACACATTATATTATGGCCGTGTAAATGGGTTTCACGAAAAATGGAGCCCATAAAATTAATGGTGTGTGATAAATACTTCCTCAACATTTACTTCCTTAACAAATCGAGTTTTAATTTTATGTTGTAAACGAAAATGAACAGATTTTACTAAGGTTTAAAAGGTATATCCGCATTTCAAAGAAATTAACCTTTTTTCCAAAGAAGTTATCTTCCAAAAAATGAAAGCATTTACTATTGATGTAAACTTTAGTTTTAGGAATCAAAATTCTTAAATTAGTGCCGTGTAGAGAACATAATAAATTATCAGGTATTTTAAAACGAAGACAATCTGTTCGAGTGGAATTTCCTTAGAGCATTTAATGCTCTAACTAAGGGAATTTCAAATTTGCTTGTCAGAGGTAGGTATTTTTCACAAAAGTTTTAGCTGTAACAAATAAATACTCATATTTATTTTTTCACTTATTGTTTGTATTGTCAAGGAGTGCACCATAGAGTGAAAATATAAAAAAAATGTTTTAATCACAGAGAAAATAAAATTATAAAAAATGCTCAAATCGGTACACATTTGACATATTTATTACTGATGTTTAAAGATTCTACCAAGAATATGAATATAAGGTTCTTGGATTCTACAGTAATTTTTTTGTTTTAGGAATAGCATAGAATAGAATAATTATTTATTTTCCAAAAATTCAGTTTAGTACAATTTACAAAGTATACAGTAAAATAGATAATAATAACATTTGCCTGAACTAGGAAAAATTTGTGTTTCAGGCGAGAAATAATGAAGTAATTATTTGTCTAATGTAGTTATTGCGTATTTTGTATATCCAAATTCTATTTAATATAGGAATTTTCAAAGTTCGCCCTCATTACGTCTCGCGCAGAGTTGTTTTGATCCTTTGTCATTAGTATTGAAAAATAAAAATGGAACGTGATCGGAATATACAGCGAAAATCTTACGTGAATCTATAGATTGGGTTAATGACACGCAAAGTAAAATGGGAGAAATAAAATTCGAAAAAACATACTGTCCTGCGTTGTTAAGATTTTATTGATGCTGCAAATAATAAAGTACCTAGTGATATTGTTACACGCTACCATTAAACACTTTATAGATGACAATAGACATCAGAAAAATCCCGCTGTTTGATGCCAAAGATCGAATTTACGGCCTCTGAACATCTTTTCGCTCCCGGCTCGGCCTATTACAGCTCTCCGAGAAAATTGCTTGTATCCTAGAAAAAAATAGGTTGCCCGGGGAAAATCATAAGGCAGGCTTGTGTTCTCGCCTAATCAGCGCTCTAGGCGGGAATAGTTTCTTGAGGCTCTATGAGAATTTTACGGTCAGTGCAATTTTCATTGTAAAGGCAACGTTTAATATCCGTTTTTCGTGTAATGAATGAAGTCTTGGTATAAATTCTTGCTAAGTGGGTAGCAGTATTAAATACCATATGGATTTCGATAGTATTTATTTTAGAGTAAATTTATAATTTATTACAGAGGATTATATTTTGTACTAGCTTTCACCCGCGACTTCGTCCGCGTGGACATTTCACCACTTTAGGGGTTGAATCCTGTTTACCATGTTGGACTTAAAAATGCCATTTTCGCAATCGACATTCTATAAAACCTCAATACCGACATCCATATCAGTTTTTTCGGTTCATTTATCTCCTAAGGAGCTGAGTTTCAGGAATCCACAAAACATGTTTATATTTATTTATTTTCAGAAGTATTCCTACGGAGTTTTAAGTCGACATATCTATTTAATTTATTTTGTCCATACAAATTTTGAACCCATATTTCACCCCTTTAAGGGTTGAATTCCTAAATTATTCCTCTGCTTAAAAACCGGTCCAGTGATATGGCTGATAGATCCAACTACAGACCGATCTCACTTGCAACAGTCATTGCTAAAGTCCTGGATAGAATACTAGATGTTCACCTTAGTAGCCGGATACAGTTGCATGACTCTCAGTTCGGTTTCAGGGAGGGTCTATCAACTGTTGGAGCGCGGGCGGCGCGCTCGTTATTCTTCGGCGGTGGTCGGCGGTCGGGCCCAACAGCAGGGACCGGACGGCAGACGGCCCCCCACTTGGCCATCCACCTAGCGCGCGAGCGGGCGACCATAACGGCTTTCCATACATTTTGATTTAAGTGCCAATATATATCAGTTTTATACAGTCCTCTGCTCTTTCATTTCCATAAAGGAACCAACATAAATTGGTCCTTTTAAATAATCTCGCCGGAAAACCGCGATCGAAACGTCGTTTGCCTGCAAGTAGCGCGGAGATCGCAAGTGGACTTCGACCGTGCCAACGTGGGAACGTCACCACTTCGACCGATCATCATCGAGGGAGCCCAAGTCACCTTATTTTCTGGGAGTATATGTACAGATAAACAGTGAGTTCGTTCCAATTAGCCTTTTTCTATCCCCATATTTCATAATTTTGCCGATTTCGAAAATCATTGTCATACCTACCTGTCTTTATTTTCCCTAGTAGCCACTATTTCTTGTGTAATAACACTAAAATCATTTAATTCATTCGTATAACTGCACATCATTCCTGCTTATTGCACAGCACGAAATATACCTACTTCCGCAATCGAGTACCGGCCACGTGCGCACGCACCTTGCTACTGAGCCGATCCACATTCCATGTCTTTTGTGCATCGATTGACAAAAGATCTATTAATAGAATAACTGCTTATCGCACTCAGCTGTTGACCCATATATTTTTTGTGCGCATTCCTTTGTCGCAGCTACTTAAATACCTACATCTATTCACATTCATTGCACATCGATTGCATCTTCATTTCAAAATGGCTGATATTAAAATTTTAAACAAGAAACGCAGTTCTATGAAATCTAAGCTTACAATTTTTGACAAATACCTAAAGTCAATTAAAGATATTTCACCCCTATCTCAGCTGCAACGTTTAGACTTAGAAGAACGCTTTAGTAAATTTGAGTGCTTATATTCCGAATATGATGTTTTACAGACCGAAATCGAAATCTTGTTGGAAGACCCTCAGCCAGCGGTCGCTGAGCGTGAGGAGTTCGAGTCGCAGTACTACTCGCTATCAGCACTCGCACGCAGCTTGATGAAGGTCACCGAGGTCGCAGGTTCAGTGTCGGGCTCAGACAACTTTTACTCAGGTGCACAAAACAATAAACCAAATTTTATTCGTTTACCGAAAATTGATTTGCCACATTTCGACGGAAGTTATCAATTTTGGTTGGAATTTCGAGATACCTTTATTTCATTAATTCATTCTAGTAGTTGCATTGATGATATAAATAAATTCCATTACTTAAGAGCTTCACTCAGGGGAACAGCAGCATTAATTATTAAAAACATTGATTTTCGGGGGGATAACTACAAAATTGCTTGGGATTTACTATGCGAGCGCTTCGATAATAATCGTCTTTTGATTAATAACCATATCCAATCTATTTTTGATGTTCAACCAATATTAGAAGAATCTAGTATTTCTCTTCGTAACCTTGTTGATACTATCAATAAAAACATAAGAGCGCTTACAACTTTAAATCAGCCTACTCAATATTGGGACACTCTTCTTATTTTTATTATGGCAAAGAAATTAGATTCTGTTACTAGTCGCCACTGGGAAGAGTTTCGCAATACCTTAACTGATGATCCCACTTTGTCACAATTTTGTACATTTATTAACAGGAAAGCAGACTTATTGGAATCGATTGAATCGAATCATAATTTATCGAATAATACTATAGTTGCTCTTAATAATACGCACTATCCTAACAGTAATTATAATCAAAAACATAATCAAAATAAAACTAATAAATCTATAAATAAAACTTATACTATAAATTGTCCGCTTTGCTCCCAGACTCACTCTTTATTTTCATGTGAATCTTTTCGTAACTTGTCTATTGAGAATCGAATCCAAAAAGCAAAGGATCTTAAAGTTTGTTTGAACTGTTTGCGTTTAGGCCACGGTGTTAAGCAATGCAAATTAACACACTGCAGGTATTGTAAACAAAAGCACAATACTCTTTTGCATTTAGAGTCGAATGAGGCCAAACCTCTAATAAATCCTTTGCCTTTGCCTTCTCCGTCAACCTCTAATGATGTCGCACTGTCGGCTAACTCTGTGCAGCTTGCTACTTCTTCGAATGTTTTACTTTCCACAGCGATGGTGCGAGTGGTGAGCGCGACCGGTGAGAAGTACACGGCACGGCTGCTGCTGGACAGCGGTAGTACGGCCAACTTTATCACTTCGAGTTTGTGTGATAAACTGGGTTTGTCACGACGCGGTACGAGTACCAAGGTCACAGGTATCAACAATCACGTATCCACTAGTACACAGTCTTGCAATCTCACAATAGAGTCTTTATGCTGTGCGTACGTAACGGATATTCAGTGTCTTATTTTGCCTGAGATAACCAACGTTCTACCGTCTTCATTTATTAATATTAATCATGTCCCTATTCCATCAGGTCTTAAGCTCGCTGACCCGAATTTCAATATTCCGTCGGTCATTGACATCCTGGTAGGAGCCGAAGTATTCTGGAACGTCTTAGGTTCCAATTCTATAGAACTCGGTAAAAATCTTCCTCGTTTATGTGAAACCAAGCTTGGCTGGCTTATTTCTGGTAGCATTTCACATAATACTCAAAATTTTACCTCTTCACAGTTCTGTAACTTCACACATTCTTCTCCCGACCTTACAACATTTTGGGAACTCGATAATGTTCCATCTCATCATTCTTTGTCATTACAAGAAAAAGCTTGTGAAGAAAATTTTCGAAAAAATACCTTTCGCAACGACGATGGTCGTTTTGTAGTTACAATGCCTCTTAAAAATGACCCATGTGTCCTAGGGCATTCTTACGGCACTGCAAAAAACCGCTTTTTATCCCTAGAACGTCGTTTCCAACGGGAACCCCTTTTTAAATCAAGATATTTAGAGTTCATGCGTGAGTACGAACATCTAGGCCACATGTCAAAGGACACTATTCCTCTTACTAACTCCGATACCGACAACTCCCAAGTCAATTATTTTATTCCCCACCATGGTGTTGTTCGGGAATCAAGTTCAACCACCAAACTTAGGGTAGTGTTCGACGCTTCGGCCCCTACCAGTTCCGGTATTTCGCTGAACGACATTCAAATGACCGGACCTGTTGTTCAAGACGACCTTTTTTCCATTTTAATTCGTTTTCGTCAACACAGGTACGTCGTGTCAGCTGACATCGAAAAGATGTACAGGGCAATCGAAATTAATACGGTTCAAAGACCTCTTCAAAAAATTATTTTTCGATTTGATCCAAAAGACGCGCTTTCTACTTATACTTTAAATAGGCTTACCTATGGTATGACCTCAGCTCCATATCTAGCTACCAAATGTCTAAGTAGCTTAGCAGCTGAAGCTTCCGACGAAAACGTGAAGTCAGCTATATCACGTGACTTTTATGTCGACGATTACTTGGGTGGGGGAAGCTCTATTTCAGCTACAGTAGAGGTTGCAGGACTGTGTACTAGTGGATACGTGATTGTTGATACCTGTGACCTTGGTACTCGTACCGCGTCGTGACAAACCCAGTTTATCACACAAACTCGAAGTGATAAAGTTGGCCGTACTACCGCTGTCCAGCAGCAGCCGTGCCGTGTACTTCTCACCGGTCGCGCTCACCACTCGCACCATCGCTGTGGAAAGTAAAACATTCGAAGAAGTAGCAAGCTGCACAGAGTTAGCCGACAGTGCGACATCATTAGAGGACCCTTCGAGCCGGATCAATTTATGTTGGTTCCTTTATGGAAATGAAAGAGCAGAGGACTGTATAAAACTGATATATATTGGCACTTAAATCAAAATGTATGGAAAGCCGTTATGGTCGCCCGCTCGCGCGCTAGGTGGATGGCCAAGTGGGGGGCCGTCTGCCGTCCGGTCCCTGCTGTTGGGCCCGACCGCCGACCACCGCCGAAGAATAACGAGCGCGCCGCCCGCGCTCCAACATCAACCGAGAGTGCTATTTTATCACTTAAATATACTGTTGATTACTATATCAAGAGAGAAACACCGGTGTATGCCTGTTTCTTAGACCTGTCAAAGGCCTTTGATCTGGTGTCATACAATATTCTCTGGTCAAAGCTTAAGGAGGTAGGCATATCTCCTGAAGTAATTGGTATCTTTTCTCATTGGTATAGTAAGCAGCAGAATGTGGTAAAATGGGCAAACTCCCAATCTAATGAATATGTCCTAAGCTGTGGGGTGAGGCAGGGTGGATTAACCTTACCCAGATTATTTAATTTATATGTGAACAAGCTGATCGAAGAGCTGAGCAGCATGAATGTTGGGTGTCGCATTGACAATATAAGTGTTAATAATATTAGTTATGCCGATGACATGGTGCTGCTCAGCCCTTCGACCAACGGCTTGAGGAAACTGTTGGAGCATTGTAAGGATTATGTTGAGCGACATGGCTTAAGGTACAATGAAAAGAAAAGTGAGTTTCTGCTGTTTAAGGGTAAAATTAAAGAACCTGCCTGTATACCACTAATCCAACTAAATGGTGTACCTCTAAGGCGTGTTGCTCAGTTTAAGTACCTTGGTCATATTGTTACTGTGGACTTAAAAGATGTTGAGGACATTGAACGGGAGCGTAGGGCATTGTCGATACGAGGTAATATGTTGGCTCGTAGATTCATGAGGTATACCACTGCAGTCAAGATTACACTTTTCAGAGCGTACTGTCAGAGTTTCTACACCTGTGGTCTATGGACTGACTTTACCCTGAAATCGTATAGTGCCCTACGAGTCCAGTATAATAATACCTTCAGGGCCTTGCTGCGGCTTCCTCGTTTTTGTAGCGCGTCGGGTATGTTCGCGGATGCGCATGTCGATGATTTCTATGCCATCATGCGCAAGAAGTCATCGTCATTAGTGGGCAATGTTAGAGGAAGCAGCAACACGATCCTGAAAATGATAGCGGACAGGATGGATGCAGCTGTCTTCCGGAGGTTCACCGAACTGCATGTTCTACGTGTAGGCCGGTGAGTCTCTGGATACGGAGGTTGTTGTGCATTTTGTTTTGTTCGTTATTTAAGTTACTAATATAGTTGTTAAGTCGATTGTTACTAACATATTACATTTTATTTTATTAATTAATTTTTAATGAAATGTGTTTTTAATAATAATAATTAATTGGAATTTTGTAATTTTGTTAATATGGGCCATGGTCTGAAAGAAAAGTATTTTATTTTATTTATTTATTTTAAATATCCTTCCTTAGTGGTTATACAACGTGTGAAAGAAAGGGGGTATCAACCCGAAAGGAGGTCAATGTACTCGTGAAATTGAATAAATTATAGCAGAAAAAAAATCAAATAAAATACATTTTTTGAACTCTCCATACAAAATGTTGGCGGCAAATTCAAATTTTCTATGGAGAGACCAATTTTTTTTATTTTTTTTTTCTCTTGGAAGGTGTTCAGATTCACGAGTACATTGACCTCCTTTCGGGTTGATACCCCCTTTATGTTATAGGTACATGTTGTATACAGGGTGTAACGGAAATGGTGTATCTATCCGAAAGGAGGTCAATGAATTCATGAAACTGAACACCTTCTAACAAAAAAATTAACTCTCCATATATAATGTTGACGGCAAATTCAAGTTTTAATGGGGAGTCCAAAATTTTTTTTTCGATTTGCAATTTATTTTCTGTTGGATGGTGTTCAGATTCACGAGTACATTGACCTCTCTTTGGGTGGATACACCTTTTCCGTTACACCCTATAATATTACAAAGGTAAAGTTTGTGCAAAATTTCAGCTTTCTAGGTCCGATGGTTTGGGCTAGACGTTGATATGTCAGTCATCCTTAATTTTATACAACGTGTAACAGAACCCCTAATGCCGAACATAGTAGATAGGGACCATCAAACTGAACAACTTTTTTTCTGGGATAAACTCTGAAATAGTGAAAAAAAATGAGCTGTTTCGTACATTTTGATATTTTCGTTATTTTGTATGGAACAGCTGATTTTCTTTCGCGATTTCCGAGTTGATCCCATAGTAAAAGTTGCTCAGTTTGATGGCCCCTATCTACCCTATTCGGAATTAGGGGTATTTTTGTAACACATTGTATAATAGATAATTTCTACATACTCACTTTGCTTTCTATCAACATAAATAATATACCGAATTAGCATTCTCAACCTCACGTTTAAATATTATTGAGGAATACTTATAGAAAGAAAAATAAATGACCACGCAGACGAAGGTGCGGACGGTTGCTAGTTATGCATAAGTATCTTACTATTACACGAAATTAAATTAAAAGAAAATCTTGAATAATAATTGTAAAATAAAATTCACCTCTAGCGAAATATTACGAGTTTTTCTCTCGCTTAATTGGCAAAGGCATTATTTAAATTTTCATTGTAATACGTAATGAGGGTTTAATTGAATAAACATGATAAAAATATTGTATTTGCTATGAGTTTTAAATTATTTTCATTAATGCCAGCCAGTGTGGTGCTTGAATTAGTAATAAGAGCGTAATTAAAATTAGCAGAATCCAATATCCATTTAATTAAATTTATTATATGTACTTCAAAATTGATATTTGCAAAAACGAAATAATATAACTATAAGCAAAATTCAAATTAAAATTTAAAGTACATATTCATAAAAACATCAATGTCAACTGGAAGGACAACAAAAGATTTCTTTGCTCACCTGCGGGGGAGGCGGCATATAGAAAAACCGGCCAAGTGCGGGTCGGACTCGCGTACGAAGGGTTCCGTACCAAAAAACGGCAAAAAAACACGTTTGTTGTATGGGAGACCCCCTTAAATATTAATTTTATTCTGTTTTTAGTATTTGTTGTTATAGCGGCAACAGAAATACATCATCTGTGAAAATTTCAACTGTCTACCTGTTGCCGTTATTAATATAAAAACGGCATAATGTTTGTTGTATGGGAGCCCCCCTTAAATCTTTATTTTATTATGTTTTTAGTATTTGTTGTTATACTAAAAACATAATAAAATAAAAATTTAAGTGTGAAAATTTCAACTATCTAGCTATCACTGTTCATTAGATACAGCCTGGTGACAGACATATGGACAGTGGAGTCTTAGTAATAGGGTCCCGTTATTACCTTTTGGGTACGGAACCCTAAAAAGGTTCTTAGAAGGATGAGATTTAGATCTAATAAAATATAAACAACTCATACCTTTTATAACTTTCACTAAAAATAAAATCAACGTGATCTTATTGCCTCTTAAGACGATTCCCTGACTGAAAGTGGCGCCCTCAGAGGTTTTTATTTAATAAGTTGTTAATAGAAAAGCATTTTAATAATACTTCTCGTGGAATTTTTAGTGCTCATAGTCGTATATTTTTAGAAGGTATCACTCACTACATTCCCTCACAGTCATTCATAGAAGTAGATAGCGAATATGTCAAAAACGTCCACTTTTAGCAGTTTTGCTATCTACGTCTAGCAGTGACTACGAGGGAATGTAATGATACCGTTTAAAAATACTAAACTATGGGCCCTAAACTAGACTGGATGGGACTGAGGAGCTCGGTGGCGCAGTGGTTTAGCGCCTGGCCCAGCGATTGCGGAGGTAAAGCCACTTTCGCAAGGGTTGGTCATGGGATGGGTGACCAAAAATTTATTATCTCGAGCTCCTCCGTGCTTCGAAAGGCACGTTAAGCCGTTGGTCCCGGCTGCATTTGCTGTCGTTAACACCCACCAATCCGCATTGGGCCCGCGTGGTGGGTTATGGCCCGTCGTCCATATCCACCCATAAGGAAGGCCTGTGCCCCAGCAGTGGGGACATTAAAACGGCTGATGGAGATGGACCCTAAAAATTCCACGAGAAGTTTCATTAAAATTATGTATTTACCATAAAGTTAATATACCTAATAACTTTATGGTATTTACACGGCGCCACTTTCGGCCAGGAAAGGTGGGTAGGGTGGGTCTCCCTCCACCAAAAAAAGTGCCAAGTTTTGTGTTGTCAACAAGTGTTGGTAACAAAAGCTTATTTCATTACCGTGTTTCCGTTTTTGGCGGTAAATCACTATACACAAACCTTGAAATTTTTCATACCCATACGACTCTATTTGTACGCTTATATTTTACATCACAACAGGACCATAATGTTACAGTAAAATTTCGTATCACGTCGCTGCTATCTGTAACAACCGCCTACGCGTCCTAATCTCTTCGCCAACTGAATTTGACTTATTGAGAATAACACAAGATTAGAATGTAATTTCTATATATGGTTATACCCACGTTATTGAGGGCTGCTCGTATACAATAATTATGTTTTCAGGCCTATTGTAATGTAAATGCCTGGAAGCTAAATCTGGATTGCTATTATAACTTAACTAGCTTCCGCCCGCGACTTCGTCTGCGTGGATAGTATTTTGTCTATCCCTCGGGAACAGTTCCTTTTTTCGGGATGAAAGGTGCTCTATGTCCTTCTCTGTACCCCTGACAACGTGTGTGTAAAATTTCATGATAAACGGTTCAGTAGTTACGACGTGAAGGCGTAACAAACAAACAAACGGACTTTCGCATTTATAATATTAGTAAGGATAGTAAGGAGAAGAGTAATATTGTTACACAACTACCTACCCAAAGTCAATAACCCAAATGGATAACGTAATTATTTAAGACTGAAAAAAGGATATATTTTCATCGGCATTCTACTAATTTAAAATTTTGTTCCTTGAGACGTGTAGTATTCGCTGGGTGCGAAGGTATAATAATCGATCGCAGCGCTCATGGTGGCAAAAAGTAGAAATAATGTAGGCTCTGTAATCTGTTTGAAAACGATATTTAATTGATTACTAGCGATACAGGAACAATTATTATGCTTATTATCACTTAATAAAATTATTAAAGTAGCTTTATCCTCTTGTTTTACAAAATGTACAACTAAAAAAGAAGTAAACAAACCCTAATATAACCAAAATAAAACACTCTTTTTGAATAGATCTTACATTTCACAACACTTTGTCTACCCAAATCACAGTAATTTTGAAATTTACATTAATAACACATTAACATTTTGTCACAATGCCGCCATTACATATCAAAACGTCAAAACGGTCAGGTCAGAGCCAACAAAGTTGCAACACGCTAGGTGGCGCTAAAAGCGTGCACGGAGCCACAACTTGTGTTGACATCTCAAAATATTCTACCAGAAAGAGATTATTGTAACCTTTCTGAAAACTAAAACAAAAATGGAATAACTGCAAAGTTGATTTTTACAAACGAAGGCGCCGTCACATTATTAGATCATTCTTTTTGTGTTTCCCTGCGTTCGAGACCCAGGGAAAAAGCGATTTGGCCGTCTAAATCCTTACTAATATTATAAATGCGAAAGTCCGTCTGTTTGTTTGTTTGTTACGCCTTCACGTCTTAACTATTGAACCGATCATCATGAAATTTTGCATACACGTTCTCAGGGGTACAGAAAAGGACATGGGTACCTTTTATCCAGAAAAACGTACAGTTCTCGAGGGATAGCAAAACAAACTGTTCACGCAGACAAAGTCGCGGGCGGCCGCTGGTAAACTATAAATAGACTAAACGGAATAACTAAGCAAATTTATTACAAACGAATACAAAAACGTCGCACAACGAAGTCGCCGTCACATTATTATGTCTAATTTCCATCATTCTTTTTGTGTATCCCTGCGTTCGAGTCCCCGGGAAAAAGCGGTTTGGCCGCCTAATTGGTTTTGGTCCGCGAGTGCTTTGTGTTGTTAATCAAGGAACCCGATTGTTCGCCATCGGTACCCTACAGGGTTGCCTTTGTGAATATCTTGCTGAAAAAAGGTGACTTTCAGTTTGTAGCTTCGATGTTTGTAGCGTTAAAACAGATCGGTTATGTTTGTTTACTTTTCGAAATTCGCCCCCTGATTACGCGCTCTGTTGCTAACAATTCTCGGTTAAAATTTATTGAAACCGCAGTTACATTGCTGGTTTAAGTAAGATAGTTGTCACATTGCATTTCTTAATTAAAGCAGCAATGTAACCGCGACTTCTGTCAAGAGTTGATTGCAACAAAGTTACATAATTACCCCCCTGGTCTTAAAGACACAGACTAAGTAAGTAGTTGACAATTGATTAAAAAAACTTCAAATCCGATTGAGGTAATTTGGCTTTTTGTAGCAACCAGAAGTTTTGCTATACCTACCTAGGTATTTATATGTACTATTTTGTAAAATGTTTTCGAGTATGACTCACATAATTATATTATAAAACTCGATTTCATATTGCTATGAAACAATACACTATTTCAGGTTTAATCTGTGAGTAAGTAAACCTAGACATGTTAACAAGGTGTGTGGGTATTTAGTATTTACCCTTGCTGGCTTTTAAGCGAGTAATGAAATATTGCGGCCTTAATTTTGTGTTTGAACACGTATATGAGTATTTATTTAGGCTGTGTGTCAACCCTGCTCCAAGGTATTTTGTCAGGGTTTATAACAAAAGAGCGTATTTAATAATTATAATTATGTCGACCGTTGTTCTTCTTATTTGTGACAAAATGGCCAATCTTCTGGATTTAGTATGTAAATAATGTTGTAGATTTTTCAATGCCTCTGGGCCTCAATTCCGCTATTTTACAACAAATTGCTATGTCGCAGACACGCCATTGATTTGCTAACGCCATTGATCTAAAAACGGTATTCTCCTATTTTGAGAAGAACGTCGTCAAGCATATCGCTGGCATGTCGTCAGCATCGCATCAGCTTGGCTTTAAACCATAAAGAAAACAATGACTACACAGAGTGGATTGTATTAAAGTGGCAACACACGGACGGATTTCCGTTTCGGAATTCCGTTCATAAGTAATGGCAGGATAATTTTGCTGATTCACAAATCCTCCACCAGTCGGCGCACTACCATTAATATGGCGCTAGTGTAGATGTAGATCTGTCATTTTGTTGTTTTCTATGTGTTACTTTCAATTTTTGTATGTTGGAAGCAATTTTTTGTTAATATCAATTATCAATAAAAGTTATCAAGTTTATGGTGGTATTACGACTAAACATTCTTCGTAAGGGAGGATACCTGTCTAGGATGCTCATAATGCCAGATTTTCCAGAAAAATGCCCGTCTCTTGTAAAAAAAAGGCCGCGCAGCGCGATTTTTAGTCAGCGTCATCCAATAATCTTGTAATTTTGCCTAGCGTTAGAAAAAAAAATCAGCGGTGCAGTGCGATTTTCAGTCAGTTCCATCTACTACTCTTGTAATTTTAACTGTCTATAGTAAAAAAAACATCCGCGCTTCGCAGTTTTTGTCAATTTCATTCAATAATGCTGTCATTTGCCTATTTCTTTAGTAAATAAATTGGCCGCACAGCTCAGTTTTTAGTCAATTTCATCCACTATCTACTGTTTTAATTTCTCCTTTAGAGAAAGGATATTACTATATCATTATTACTATATTACTAGAGAGTACCTAGTCGTAAAAAACAACCGGGCAGCGTGATTTTTAGTCAGTTTGGTTTACTATCTCACTATTAATTTAAGTAATGACTGTGTGTGTTTTATCCGGGTGGTCGGGCAGGCCGCGGGCTTGCGTGATTGGAGTTGGAGGCATGTATGTAGGCTTTCAGCGAGACCCACGAAATGCAAAAATGCCTGTCTCAGCTTAGCGCCGGCCGCACGCCTGTCTAAACCAAAAATGACTGTCAAATGCGGAAAATGCCTGTCAGATGGTAACCCTTGTGACTAGCTAGATGACAAGAAATCCCCCGTTTGCAGTGTTGCCAACTTGCGCTCAGTGTAAGTGTAAAATATATTTAGTGATGTTACCAGCGCTCACTTTTAGAAATGCATCTAAATTGGTACTGTCTTACGATCAGAAGCATTGGTGCGCGGGGCCCGTAGCATTTGCTGCTCTTGCTATATACCTACGTGTTTAATCTACCACTCTAACTTCCACAACAAAGTCTTCAAGTTTGCCAAAAGATGTCTTTTGCAGTCGGACTTATAAAATAAATATCTCAAAATAAAGTCAGAAAGAAGTAAAAGCACAAAATAGATTTAAGTTGGTGAAAGGTACAATAGGTCAAATACAATAAAAATCGCCTTCTTAACTAGTAATTTAAGGCGTCCTACTACCCACTACTAGCGCCGCCAATACATTGATTTTTATTATTCGTCAATCAAGTCAATATTTTAAAAAAGGTAAGATAAATGGTTTTTCGTGTATTTTGTTTCGATTTATTCTTTTTTATTAATATTTTTGTTTACACAAAGAATATTTCAAAAAAGACATATAAATACATATAATAAGGAATAAAAAACACCTTTTCATTGATTTTAATTTCATGTAAGTAGTTCCGCATCGATTTCCAGTGGCGCTAGTGGCCTTTCAAAACGATGTCTCTAATTCTATTCTACTCTTTGTAAAAAATCTTTTGGGCAGTTTTGGGAATATTTTTTAATCATTATTTGCATTTTTCAATTCTGTTAATCAATCTGCGAAAAATGTACAGACTTACGTCTTGGGCTGTAAAAATATAGAAAATTATTGTATCCCAAAAGGTGAACTGTGAACAAAGACAAGAAGCTATGGATGCAATAACCTCACGAAAATTGGCAATCTTCAGGGCTAATTTTGTTTTTGATAACTTCAAACAACATAGAAGTCTTTGCTTCAAACCAAAAGATTCCACGACGGAATCAATTTTTATAGGTTTGTTTCACATAATCTTAATATTTAATGATTGGATAATGGAATTTTGTAGACACCTTTTGTCCAAAGATATTAGATTGCTTTTGTCAATATAAGTACCTGTGCTTTTGTAATGCATTCAAGTGCCCCTTTTCTTTCTGTGAAATCCTAAAAAGTGTGATAATTACTTAACCACAATCATACACTACTGTCGCTTCAACATTCTTGTTCTATTTACAGGATTACCATACACAGTCAAGCGATAAGAAAGTTGTGCCCTCAGTGTTTGCTTGGACTTGAGAAAGTGATGTGAGGTGAAGAAGACTGAGGGCCAAGCATGGTGATTTATACGGTGTCTCAATGAATGTTCCTGACGATTAATGGAAGATGAAATTGCTGATAAAATTGAAATTGGAACTCAAAATGCAACGGTGTCCAATGCAGAGACTGAACACAGTCAGAACTTTAATCAAGAATACCATAATTTTGTCCGGCAGTCTCAAAAATGTCACCTCAAAATAGTGTCTCACCACAGAATAGATATAAGTACTACCATACAGAAAGAAAACTCTCCGCCCCGCCTCACAGTCAATTACCTCACCCCATCGGCGCCCACCGCGCGAGTTCCATGTGTCGATCCGTGTGCTCATTCAATAGCTTGCACACAATTGCACATGTATGTCACTGTGTAGCATCTGTGTAATAGGTAGTTGAATTGCGACGATTGTATGGAGTGCCCGAGGTGTGGTCTCACTTCCAAACTGGGATCTTATTTTGTACAAAGTAAGTGATAAAAGATGTGATTTTGTACAAAATAAGTGATATAAGATCTAAGTTTTTACAAAATAATAAGTGAATATGCACAAAATAAGCTCCCGCTGGACGGTGGAACGTGGAAAGCTATTTCGAGGTGCTGTTTTTGCGTGCTGTTTTAGTTCGTGAAGCGTTGTCTAGGATATTTTTGATCGAAGAGTCTTAACCAAGAAGTCAGTCAGTCTGAGTGGTGCCTATTAGCTAAATGGTTTTATAAATTTTGTTACTAACTTACTGAAATAAAATAAACAGTTTATCATTGAGATTTTATTTCCTTATAGGTACTAAAATAGCTCCCCTACAAATAGTATAGTTTTAGTAAATCTAAATGAAGTCTGCTTTCAGTAAAATTTTCCTATTGTCAATATTTAAGTTATTTTCCCTTTGTGTGGCAAAGTTTTGGTACAGTCACGAGCAATAATATGTATACACTTTAGAACTATGTCACATTCCATCAATATATCTCAGTGTGATAATGTTATACCTAGGTTATGCAAAACTTAGTGTGAGTTGCACCAAAACGCTGTCAAAGTTAAAGTTATCGTCAAATGATAATGCTACCTATTGGTCATGTCAAACTTGTCTAAGGACATCATGCTGGCTGGCAACCTCTTTTTTTAGCTAACTTATGCTTAACCAGTACTATAACAAGCTTGTTATTGTTAAAGTAAGATGGTGCAACTCAGCCTTAATGTGATAAAGTTCGATGGTGTGTACTCTTATTGCTCGTGACTGTACACCCTGACTAAGTTTGAAAACATGTCAGCGGAAACAGGGACGCTGGATTAGCAAGAGGCTCTAATAGAGTTCTCAGAGCGTCACAGAGAACAAGGAGATCCAGCTGGACCAAAGAAGGACGCAGTTTGTTGAAACAGCTATGGGTGGAATGCGCCAATATTAAGGCTATTCCCTGAGCGAAAGTGGCGCCCTCAGAGGTTTTTATTTAATAAGTTGTTAATAGTAAAGGATTATGATAAAACTTTTCGTGGAGTTTTTAGGGCTCATAGTCTAGTATTTTTAGAAGTTATCACTTCATTCCCTTGCAGTCATTTGAAGAAGAAGATAGTAAATGAAAACGGCCGTTTTAGCAGTTTTGCTATCTACTTCTACCAGTGACTATGAGGGAGTTTAATGATCCGTCTAAAAATATTAAACTATAGGACCTAAAAATTCCATGAGAAGTTTTTATTAAAATTGTGTATTAGACTTACAATATTAAATAAACTCCGTGGCGCGCGCCGGCGCCACTTTCGGTCAGGAAAGCGCCTTAAATGAACATCACATATTCTACGCTCGTTGGGAATAAACGGAGATATGATTTCCACGATATCTTTGACTACGGTTTTACTGAGGCGGAACACTTTTATAAACTCTGTGTCCGGTAAAACAACCATAGGTTCGATATTCCGTCTCAGTAAAGCTCGCGTTCGACAGCGTTTTAGCTTCTCGTACTCGTACCGACGCTGTTCCTCCCTGTATGCCAATTCTAAATACCTCCCATCTTTAAATGTGATGCAGCATTGTTGTTTCATATCACTTTTATCTGCAGAATGTAAGAGAAAAGGTATGGCTGCACAATTGCTTCTCGATGGCCAATTTGACGATGCCAACGCTATCGGCACAAACGTCAAATAAGAGTAGAATACACATTTATGTCGCCATGCTGGTGCTATCGCGACGCCATTGGTTAATAGAATCCCGAATTGTATCAATAGCGGCTGGGTAGCCGCCATGTAGCCGCTATTCAACTCTCATAACAGGAGCAGAATACCAAAAGTGACATTTTAGGCAATTGCCATGCTGACGACGTGCAATTGGACTACATTACATTTAGCGGAATCGAGGCCCAGTTCTTTTATAACGCTAAGTAGTTGCTCCAATTTTCGTTATTTACAAGAACTCGTTCACAAATAAGTATTGTAAGCATTTCAAACCAACGCAAGTTTCTGCTATGTAACGGACATCTAAGATTCTAAGAGAAATGGTAAAGGTACCTACAGTCCTAACCACATGTCCCTATTCGCTATTAGGTTACATTCCAATAGACTATTAAGGCCGCTCTACACTCCCGTGCTAATTTTAGCGCGAATCTTCGCGCCAAGTTTGCGCTTCTCGGCTTCATTTGCGGTGTATTTTTCGGAAAAATCGGGGAACGAGACGCAAAATCGGCGTGGAGCCGCGAATCGGTGGTTCTACCTACACTCACGTTTCCGTGGTTCGCGGCTTGATTCGTGCGGGAGAGTAGAGCTGTACTATTATGTATTCTGTGGTATAGCGCTCTTTAGAATCATATTATTATTTATCAATTATTAGTTAGATAACGATCTATTATTTAAAATAGCATTTATTGAAATTTAACTGTTGTAAAGCTTACAGTCTAAAATTCTTGTAAAGTGAACGAAATGTTTTAAACTGATTTTATTTATTTCCTCAATTTATTATATTAAAACAATATTTGATTTAGGATAAATTATAATAAAGTCATTAAATATTCATCATTGAGTAACCTTAGCTTGCCTGCCACGAATTAATAATAGTTGAACATTTGTACTCAATTACAAAACAATGCAATATTTTAAATAATATGAGTCTGTCTGCAAGATTAATTTGGTTTTAATTAATTACCTACTCACATTTTACTCTGAAATTTTAACAGTCAAATAAATTATATCATCATTAAATTCATTCATTTCTAATACACATAAATTTGTAATACTTACATAATTTTTGAGCTTACCTCAGTGTCTCAAGACGAAAAAAGTCTATGAACAGTGTGTGTTGCAATTGCCAGTGATGACTTACGGCAGTGAAACGTGGTCGCTAACTATGGGTCTCATAAGGAGGCTCAAGGTCACCCAGCGTGCAATGGAGAGATCCATGCTCGGCGTTTCCCTGCGTGATCGAATCAGAAACGAGGAGATCCGCAGGAGAACTAAAGTAACCGACATCGCTCGAAGGGTTGCTCAGCTGAAGTGGCAATGGGCAGTACACATAGCGAGAAGAACTGATGGCCGTTGGGGCGGAAAGGTTCTGGAATGGCGACCGCGCACCGGACGACGCTCCGTGGGTAGGCCCCCGACAAGGTGGACCGACGATCTGGTGAAGGTCGCGGGAAGCCACTGGATGCGGGCAGCGCAGGACCGATCGTCGTGGAGATCCTTAGAGGAGGCCTATACCCAGCAGTGGGTGTCTTGCGGCTGATATGATGATGACATAATTTTTGATCACCCATTCTATGACTGATCCTAATGAAATCCCAAGACGAATGCACTTGCCTTGATTTAATGAGAAAGTATTACTAAATTTAATTGTAATAAATAATGCAGTGCCCTAATAGGGTTCATGATGATACTTCAGAATATTTTCCATGTAAACCTTATTATGCAGAGATAATAAAGATATTCGTATTTGTATATTTGCCACTGCGCTGCGCCTTCGAGTTCCACAGGTCTCCTTTTTAACATGCTTCTCTCCTCAAGCAGAGAAAGTATTTATCTATGAAGAAACAAACTTGCACTTAGCTATTTTAGCTATTCATAAGTTTATTTGAATAAATATACTTTGACTTATGAAATCTAGGCTTGATTCAGTTCCAATAATTTGAATTCAAATTAGATCACAAATTCGTAAGTTTGGCTGTTTTTGCTCATTTATTCACACGAAGGTTTGTGACACAATTATGTCCATATGCGTCATATGGATCAATCCATTTTGAAACTCAGTCGCAATTAGAGCCCACTTTCAATGGCCTCGGAACTCTAATGGCGCGTGTGGATTTGTAAATCGTCTACAAACAATGTTCATGATGCAACTTTGAACAATGAACGGGTTTTTTTTTACTAATAAGTTACGCTTCGGATTAGAGGGCGATGTATTGATTCTAATCTTACTTACATCATTAATAGGACCAACATTTTTTTTCAATATAAATAGTTTTTTTACTATTTTTACTACCTATACATGTATAGTTGTTCTATCTCGCGAAGTCCATTCGGATAGCAATATTGTCAGGCGTGCACATGCACATTGTTTTAGTGTGCGTCTGCACGCTCTCGTATATTAAGTACACTAAAATAAAGTGCATGTGCACGCCTAACAACATTCATAGCAAAACTGACGTAGGTAATTCAAATTAAACATAATTATAAGTAGGTAAGTAATCAAGTTTACAAAAAAAAATAGATTTCTTTATAAAAATATATTCCATATTTAATTTACAAAATATAAACAAAATAAAGTAATTAAATATAAAGAATTATCCAAACAAAACGAATAAAAATTATGTTTTTGTTAAACCAAAATAATTATTTCAAATAATCATATTATTACAGATCAAAACAAAAATAAAAAAAAAACCGGTCAAGAGCGAGTCGGACTCGCGCACCGAGGGTTCCGTACAATCATAAATATATTTGGATATGTTATTTTAAGACAGTCTTTAAAAAAGTAGGATAAACGGCAGACAGGTGGAAGGGCGAACAGGCGGACAGTTAATTTACAAATGCTGCTTATGGTGACTGAAAAACGTTTCAGCCACTCCACACTGCAAAATGTTTATATTACTAGTCCATCAGCCATTTTAATGTCCCCACTGCTGGGGCACAGGCCTTCCTTATGGGTGGATAAGGAGGACGGGCCATAACCCACCACGCGGGCCCAATGCGGATTGGTGGGTGTTAACGACTGCAAATGCAGCTGGGACCAACGGCTTAACGTGCCTTCCGAAGCACGGAGGAGCTCGAGATAATAAATTTTTGGTCACCCATCCCATGACCGAACCTTGCGAACGTTGCTTAACATCCGCAATCGCTGGTCCAGGCGCTAAACCACTGCGCCAACGAGCTCCTCGTTATTATTATATAGTATATAGTAATATATATATATAATTACTTAGTAAAGTATGAACTTATTCTTCGTTTATTCGTACGGCAAATAGTAGGTAATTATATTTGAACCAGCCACCAATTTATTATTGTAGTGTTAGGTTGCGCCATCTCTTGACCCATAGTGGAACTACTTTTTGCCCTTAGGTTAGCATGCTTAGGACAGCGCCATCTGTTGACTGGTAGTGAAACTAAAAAAAATTTGTTTGTTTTTTGAATTTCTAAAAAAGTGTGTTATATTGAGACATCGTTTTATTTTTCCTGTAATCTTTACATAAACTACTATCACATAGAATTATTTCAGATTTTTCTCTTTGCAAACTTCGGAGATAAGGGGGGGGGAACGGTATTTTTTTTTACATTTTTCATCATAAGTCGAAAACTATGCGGCCTAAGAAAAAAGAAAAAAATGTTTTAAAATGTGCAAACAGCGCTCTTTCATATGATACCCCACATGCCCTAATCACCTCACTTAAAATTTTTAAGACCCCTTTTCAGCCCCTGTTGTAAAAAAAATATTAATTTTATTATTTCTTTCTTATTTGCAAAATAGTTGGGCAAATGTCATCCAAAACTATTCCAAATTTCAAGTTGATACCATTAGTAGTTCTCGAGATATTTAGCTGTGACAGACAGACAGACTGAGTCACACCATAAGGGTTCCTTTTTTACCATTTTGGTACGGAACCCTAAAAAGCAGAGAGCAGAGATCTGAGTCTGTGGGTAGTATTATAATATACAGCAAGTAAGAACCAAAAATATTTTAAAACATTTTAAAAATAATCTTAGTTATTTAACTTTTCTGAACAGTGGCCTATACTTATTTCATTGTTGATTAATTCTCGGAGTATTATTTTGAGACGTTTTTGTGATCGAATAGTTTTCGAGCTTTTTTGGAAATATATGTATATGATTATTTGAAATAATTATTTTGGTTAAGCAAAAATATAATTTTGATTCGTTTTGTTTGGATAATATGCTTTATATTTACAATAATTTTGTTTATATTTTTTTTGTAAACTTGATTACTTACCTACTTATAAGTTTGTTAACTTGAATAGGGAACATGTATCAATTTTTTTTGTGTATCAAAATCAAAAGTATAATGCGTGAGAAAATCATCTGTAATATTAAAACTTTTCTCTTGTGTTTTTTTCTCGTGATATAGTTACCTACTTGAAGTTAGCACGCAGCAGCACCCGCCGAAAACGCTCTATACAAAAAAGTCAACATTTGTGACGTCACTTATGTCACATTTCAGTGCATTAGTATGGAGTTAGCCAAGAATTTTCAAATATCTCCCTAAATATTGCGTTTAAGTACTTATGTGTCATACAAAATATTATTTCTTATTTGATGTTCTATTCGACTGTTAAGTGCATTATATCCGAAAACGAAAAAAAATATCGTTATTTTTCCTTGTGTGATAAAACTAAAGTAATACATTTTATTTTTTATTTTTCTGTTCCATCATATTTTTATACGTGTCCGCAGCGATCAAGCTCAAATTTATCAAAATCGGTGACTTATGCATGTTCCCTATTACCTACTTATTTATCAAGAGTTTTGTTTTTACTATGAAATGAAAAAATACTTAATCCTATGTTATTATTAATAAAACAAATGTGATCATCATACCTTCACTTGTCTTTGTTTAATTTTCCATTACTCAAGTCAAGCCACTATCACAATGGGACCAATAAACCTCTAGTAAAAATTCAAGGTGCAGTGGTACAAGTTGCCTATTAACAAATTTCAACGGGGGCAACTGGTCCCTGGTCCCAGTTTTAGATGGGGACGACTTGTCCCCTAAGTCGCAAATCGTCCCAAAGCCTCAATCGATGTGGTCCCAGTTGCCTATTATCAAATTTTAACGGGAGCAACTGGTCCCTGGTCCCCGTTTTAGATGGGGACGACCTGACCCCTAAATCGATCTCACTATTTTCTGGGATTTTAACGGTATGTACAATATTGTTTCTAATATTGAAAAATATTTCAGCAGGAAAATAATCTGAAGAAATGCGTAAATATTGTAGTAAGCTTAAACAAACTACAATAAGTATATCATGATTTCAGAAAGTTATTACTTTTAAAGGGAATGGTTTAGTTTGTAGGGGCCCTTTGCCTTTACGTGAACATTAAATATAATTGTATATGATTCCCATTATTAATACTTTGTATCTAAAGGACATGAATTATAGTAATAAAGTTGCCGGAAAGTTTAAAAATATGTCTAAATAAGCATGTGTAATATTGTAATCTTAGGACTGTGAAAGAAGTTATTTTTCCAAAATGAATGGATTAGCATAAGAATAAATAAAACTTTTATTTTTATGGTATATCGTATTAGTTCACTTTGACACTTACTTTATTACTTACCTTTTACACTTTTTGAGGTAATATAATAACATAAATCGGCAATAACAAAGAAAATCCGGTTTACAAAGAAAAAGCAGTCGAAACAACATTCACAGCATAATAGATAATATAGATTCACAGTACAGGAGACAAAGCGAATATATTTTTTTTCAGATGTTATCATTTGTGGTATTAAAAAGTTGATAGAAAGTAAAAACCAAGTAAAAACGTAGTTTTTATTACATGTACTCTTTGGTTGACAGTGGGTTAACTTGACACTATTAGGTACATACTAGGCACTGACATGAAAAAATTTTTATACTAAGCAAGACAACTCTGTGATTATATTTCCTTGTAAAAAATACTTTTTGAATGATTTATTATTATATTTACTTTCCGGCAAAGAGACTTACAAGGAAATTCATTTTAAATTTAATTATATTTTTCTGAAAAATACATTTTACAGAACGCTAAGCTGTTCACGTAAAGCCGGGATAGAAAAATTCCCTTTTAAAGTTATTACCTACTTATTGCAAAAATAACAGACTTTTCACAAATTGAAATATATAACTAAAGTTTAGTAGGTACCTACCCAATTTCGTTTATACAGGGTGAAATCAAAGTCATTGGCAATCTTTTAAAGTAAAACCCGCGATATTGATAACTTTGGGACAAAAATCACTTTGATCTAGGGAAAGTTTGTCTTAAAGATATCGATATCGCGGTTTTGTTTAAAAGATTGATAATGACTTCGATTTCACCCTGTGGAGACGTTTATGAGTTTACCAACGTACCTAGGAGGCAAGACCATAAAACCACATATTGCTCTTCGAGATCGCAGCTGTAACCAAATTACAAAGTTAATAGAGATACAAACTATACGCTCGTTGTGCTAATCACGCCGCGAGGCTTAATTAAGTACTTTATTAAAACTGACTGGCATAACGTGCGAAATAAATATTTAATTCTGTTACCAGAAATGTGATTTCAAAATAAATAAATATTAATTTTATTATGTTAATGTGTTTGATTGTTCTGCAGTCCATACGAAAACTGCTTACGATATCACCAGTGACGAGTTTACAATAGATAAAAATAATTAAAAATTTTTGAAACGTTAAAAAAGAAACACCATATTGTAAATCATTTTATCTCATGAACTATTAGATTTATCCAAAATTTTATAAAAAGCAAAGTAATAGATAAATTTATTTGTAACATAATTGCCAAATAAAGTTTTTGTGAAGCACTTATTATTTTTGAGTTATCTTAATAATAATAATTTCTTCTTTTGTAAGGACAGTTTGGCCCTGCTCAACACTAGTCATGAATAGTGTACAGAACTGTTTTCATCATGTGGCCAAATTTTATCAGGACTTGTAACACCCATGATTAATTTATATGGAGATTCATAACTCTTCGGGTTAATTTGTTCTATACTTCTGTAAAGCTAACAGCATTTGCTACAATTTGAGCCTAACCCGAGTAGTCTAGGTCCATTGATTGCAGAGACATAGCTAATCAAAGATGGTAATTTATTTCGAAAGTGAACTCTAGGCTCTTGGCGCGCGACGTTTAAATATTTTTTTCCGCTATTTATCGTTTGTAAAGGTACTTCAAAGTTGTATTATATCAAATCTGCATTAAATAGGCATTAATAAAGTATTTTTTTTTGGAAATAAATGCACCAGTTTAATGTTTACGGTGACTAAAAGTAAAAATATGTAGTTGAATATTTTGGTTATTGAGCAATTTTTCAGAAACTGCTACATAAATTGCATTTTTTATACTAGAAATGAATTCTACGTTATTGGTTTATCTGAAATCGATACCACACTTGACCTATTAGCTAAACCGGGACAGTTATAATTTTTAGAACGAAGCCGGGCGGAACGCTACTTCAACCCGCCGCCGTTTGGATTCATATGTAAGGATAGTTTGGCCCAGCTCAATATTAGTTAAGAACAGCCTACAGACCAGTTTCCATCATGCGGCGAAACTTTATCACGCCTTGTAACTCCCAAATTTTTTTTGTATAGACGTTCATACTTACTATAACCCTGTCTTGTTGATAAATAGACATTAAGGGGGCGTACACACACAACGCTGGAAGAAAGCGTAGTAAAAATTATCGAAATTATTGAAAACATTATCGTTATATTAATTACTAATAAACTAAGTATATCTTACTCGTATTTTGGAACACGTCATAAAAGTACCTAAACTGAGAGGAGCTAGCAAATTTTTTTTTAAGTATTATGGTTTCAAGATTATAGGTTTTTTATTATTTTGGTACAGCATTGAAATCTTACAAAATAATAAGAGGTCACTTTACGATATTTTTTCTGTCGATAAAAGTTTTGGTTATTATGTTTCTGTCAATCACATAACTGAGTACTAATATCTACTCCCGGATTAGAGCATTAGAGCATCGCGGCTTACAGAAGCGCGTCTTACTCTAAGACTCCCGGTAGGTAATCAAGTAATAGTGTGTGAAATTATTCAAAGTCAAAGTCAAAAATAGCTTTATTCAAATAAACTTAATTATTAAGTATTTTTGAATCGTCCATATTTTCCTACCACCCGTTCAAGACTTTTTTAACTGACAAGAAGAAAGGGAAGACGAGAAGAACATTGCTCAATTATGTGTACGTGACATTTTGTACGGCCCTTAGAAGGTTCCAAAGTTACACAATTCAGTTCCTAAGTAACTACCACAATCATTTAGACTTCTATTAAATAAATACCCTAAAAATGCACGGAACCCTCGACGCGCAAATCTAAGCTACATTTTTCTACAAGTTGTTTGATAAACAGTGTAGTATGCTGTGCTATTTCAAAACATTTAAAATTTAGCTAATGAGAAATTACCACATCCATTTCAACACCACTTGATTACCAATGCCTTTGCTCTAAGACCAATGCTATGGAATAATCCTAATCAATGAAGTATGATACTCGTGTATAGGCATGTGTATGATATACAAGCAAAAATATAACTGATATGAAAAGTTTTACGTATCTCACGTACGTTACTGCTAATAGCCGAAGTGCCGCTAAACCTAGTTTTAGCCGGCTAAAACTAGATGTAGCCGATAGCTGTTGATTAAAACTAAGTGTAACCGATCTGTTTTACTCCTGTAGGTCCCGAATATAGGTTAGAAGACAAGCGCAAAGCGCAGCAGAGCGTGAGCTTAAATAATGTCAAATAAGTATAGACACCTCTCAATTTATCCAAAAAGAGGGAAAGGTGAACCAATTTTCTCGTGCCATACAATGATCATAATATATCATTAAAATTATGCATTGCTTTACTGCATTTTTGGCGAAATTGAGAGGTGTCTATATTTATTTGTCGTTCTTATTCGAAAAATGAGGTCCTGACTAATCTATCAACATACAAATCATTGCATATAGATGCACGACCTTTTTTATTTATGAGACTGAAGTGAGCATGTTTGTATGGAAATAACGGTGTGGGCGGTTAGATGTGCCGGTGAGTTTAAATGTTTCGAGCATCATATCTCAAAAACTGTGAGACATACAGAACTGTGGGTTGGCTTTAATTGTTTCAAATTTAATATACTTTCAAAATAATAATAGCCACTAACGTCAATTTGAATTGAACTGCAAAAACTGAAAACTTTACAGTTTTTCTCGTATTACGCAGGTAGCACAACTTTTTTTGCTTGCAAAACGTAGTTGTACACTCCCCGAAGAGGTCCAATAACATACCAAAAATGCAGCTTTACATCGCGTATTGCGTTTTAGGATTTTTTTGTGAGATTTTACCGGCCTATATCTGCTCCGTGCACGCTTTTAGCGCCACCTAGCGTGTTGCAACTTTGTTGGCTCTGACCTGACCGTTTTGACGTTTTGATATGTAATGGCGGCATAGTGACAACATGTTAAAAAATACTATACATATTTTGTTATTAATGTAAATTTCAAAATTACTATGATTTGCGTGGACAAAGAGTTGTGAAATCATTTTTGGTCATTTAAATTACATTGGCAAGTAAGATCTATTCAAAAAGAGTGTTTTATTTTGGTTTTATCAGAGTTTGTTTACTTCTTTTTACCGACTTCAAAAGGAGGGAGGTACTCAATTCAACCCGTTTTTTTTTTTTGTTTTTTGTATGTACACCGATTACTCGAAGACGGCTGAACCGATTGAAATGATTCAAACGTTATTACATTAGGTAAACTCCCAAGTTGGTCCCATTTTTTAAAATTTTTAAATCGGTTCAGTAATTTTCAAGTAATCTTGAAAAAAAAAGCACGAAAATAGTATGATTTTGTGTGAACTACCTCGATGATCAGTCGTATAACTTCTTTGTTTATGAACTGAATCAGATAATTATTTTTTTGTTGGAAAAAGGATATCTTAAGTGTAGTTCTTTAACCGACTTAAGAAAAGAGGTTCTCAGTTTGACCCGCATGTATGTATGTTTCTCCGCGATTAACTCGCGTTTGGCTGAGCCCATTTTTCTACCTAAATAATATACTTACACTACCTAATACAGAAGGTACCTCACTAAAAATTAAAAAAATTAAAAATTGTTTAAAAAAACAAAAAAACTGACTTCAAAAAACCTATCTCTAAAAAGCAAGAAATAATATTCGTAATAATAAAACACGTCTATTGAAGTCGGGTGTGGCTTTTAGAATAAAAAAAAAGGAATTTGTACTCCAGCCACATCCGACTTCAATAGACGTGTTTTATTATTACGAACATTATTTCTTGCTTTTTAGAGATAGGTTTTATGAAGTCGGTTTTTTGTTTTTTTAATTTCGTTGTAGATTTTGTAAAACAAGAGGATAAAGCTACTTTGATAATTTTACTAAGTGATAATAAACATATATAATTATTCCTGTATCGCTAGTTAATAAATTTAATATCGTTTTCAAGCAGATTACAGAGCCTTCTTTATTTCAACTTTTTGCCACCATGAGCGCTGCGATCGATTATTATACCTTCGCACCCTCCCAATAGGCTACATCATGTTTTAGCCGGCTGTAGCCGCACTTCGGGTATTAGACGTAACGTATATAAGATATAATATGTAAGTTTTACGTACATCTTATATCTTTATCGCCTTGCATAGGTATTAAGTTTTAAGAAATCAAAAGCTTTGTTGGTATGTTTTAATTTTCAACGTCCTCGACTGTTTTTTTTTTCAGAAATGTAATAAGCGCTCATGCAAACTATTATCTCGAATATTTTTCATGTCATAACAAGCCGGTAACAGCTTTACGTAAACAGAAATAACAATAAACGTACGCGAGTTTTCATAGGTGTCTTGTGTGTTTAGTGTTAAAACCATAGAAAATTTTTCGCTACGGTCAAAAATGATATTACCTACTAGGTTTTGCCCGTGACTATTTGTTTGCGTGAAAATAGTTTTTAGGAAGTTTAGCTTTTGTCCGCGACTTACATAAGGCGACCAGTTTATTACTCATATGTTATTAATTTATTATTATTATTATTTATGTCAGTAGGCCGCGTTGTTATGGTGGAAAATCGTCTTTAAGTAATTTTTGTATCTCTCGGGAACAATATATATTTTTTCAGGGTAAAGTAAAAGGTCACCTCCTTTTCTGTACCCCTAACAATGTGTATGCAAAACATCATGATGACCGGTTAACTAACTAATTAAGCCGTGAAGGCGTAACAAACAAATAAACAAACAAACTTACTTTCGTATTTATTATATCAGTAAGGATAAGTAATAAAGTTTTTTTAAAGTAATTACTGGAAATACATAAATATAGAAATACATACATGCAGTGCTTACCATTTAAATTGACTTTTTGAATACCGATTTGTAACAAACTTACCTACTTACATATTCGATGTACCTACCTAAGTATCTGTTAAAATTTAAATTGCTCCAAATAACAAGAATACGTTAAATCTGAATTTATTAAGAATTTTAAAAATCTGATCGAAACATGTTAAATTTTCTTTAAAATGTCGAATAGTTTACCATTACTTGCACGGTTGCACGTCCCTCAGCCCGATAACTTTTTAAAAGTCATCTTTCAGCGCACATGGCTGAAATATTAATAATTGAAATTTCAATATAACAGAATATTGCAAACATTTCGAGAGAAATTTAATAAAACCTTTGTAAAATATTAAACTTCGCTTATAAATCGTTTAATATTGTTTGGTAATTGGACTCCAAAGCAATTTTGAAGTCAAGATACTACCTATAAGTAGGTACCTTTTAGTATCAAAGAGCCTTTCTAATACGTATTTTAGTTATTTTGTAGGTGTAAAGCTTACATTTTATGTAACAGTTTTAAACATGAAAATAATTTTCCTATCAATATTAATGTGTGCATACTTTGTACAATAAACGCTTAAGTACTTAAGCTTCTCATATTATAAGCTCTTTGTTAATTTTCATGTAAGAGCTCAAATATTAATTAGGTACTTATGTGAACAGCAGTAAAGTAAATTCATGAAACAAACTTAGCCTGTCGTCTCAAGTAGGGAAAATATAGAAATTCTGTTTACCTACATATCTTGAAGCAAATAAACCAGTTTCTAATTTTCTTCGTCAAAAAAGAGTTTTATACTTATACTAGAAAATAGTTACAAATTAAACAAATATGAATTTACAGATCAAGGTCCAAATAAAAAGTATGCATTAAGCACTTGCAAGTCTTGCAACATAATAAGTATTTTCAAGTACACATTTGCAGCAAATAAACATCGTCATTTGAAAAAATCATTATTCCTAACTCTACTTGATAAAGTATTTTTCAATTCACATTGTAGTATCACTATTAAATATAAATTAAATAAAGATTAATGGCTGCATTTGCAACACCAATTCCGACAATCATTTCTTAAGACTACAAATGATAATGTTTAAAACGCACTATTCTACCTAGCTATTCTTTTAGACTCCTATTTCCAAATAGACCTATTCTGCCTCAATTTGGGACACACATTTGTTAAATTGTCGATTGTTACTCGTATTATAAGCTGGAATGATTTTACGAGGAATTCATGCAATTTCGGTTAACATTGCGGTCTGCTGGAAATGCCACGAGCGACCATGACGAACTGTGATGCTGAAATATTATTACAAGTTGCATTATGAGGTAAATAATAATAATAATAATAATAAATGCTTGGACAATTTCACACAGCGCCATCTAGCCCCAAACTAAGCAAAGCTTGTAATATGGGTGCTAGACAACTGATATACTACTTATATACTTTTTTTTAAATATATACTTATTATACATAGTTACACCCAGACCCGTCACAGAAATTAAAATTCATCATTTCAATTTCTGCCCGGCCGGGAATCGAACCCGGGACCTCTTGCGTGATAGGCGGCATGTTGACCACTGCACCACGCAGGTCGTCAAATACTAGCGGCGAGGGGTGAAATTATGGCGTTAGTAAGCCATTCTACAAAAAAATTGTGATCTGCATAGTGGATCGGTGGAGTGGGATTTGTAAAAGGGAAGCCGATGGACATCAGCTTGTATGGTACGGACCCTTCGCCACTGGTACCTAAATACACACTACAGTAACTGGCCAGTGCCATGTTAATAAATAAGAATGATAGAAAAACGTTTTGATGTAAATAGTGCCTTACTGACGAACTTATGTATATTGTAAACGAATTAGTGCCTTCCAGTTTCATTACAGATTTTATTCAAGATTTAAAATTCAATTTTAAAAACTTCTATTAAAAATTATTCATATTTCAGTAGAATAAAATCGTTACTGACTTTTTTATTGTAACTTACCAAAAACGTTTCAGTAAAATTAATTGAAACTTAAAAAGTAAAATTCTACAGAGAACACTTCAGGCGACTTTTAATTAAAACTGAATAATGAATCCTACTAAAATATGACGTAAAGCAAAGAGGACTTTACGTTCTCAATTTATAAATTAACTTTAGGTGCCTTTGTGTCCCAAAGTAAAGTCCCATTGTCTCTGATAATAAATTACCATCCCTACAGCAATAAATTATAATAAAGTCCGAAAATAAGGCCTTTTACTATGAAATTTCTTTATTAGTCACAAGAGGCTCAGAGGACCGACCGGTGTAAGTTAACTACTTATAAAGGATGGGCTCATTATTTGGTTACGCAATCATACCTAATTATCTAGTTACGGACCATCAAGAAGAAAACAAACTTTGAATAGGAATTTATGAGAAAATTGGAACGGTGTACTCGGAAGCAACTGCTCTTTGGGTCGAAAGGGTCACAATTATTGAACAAGTTGTTTAAGTTGATATCATAATAATTCTAATAATGGTGTTGAGCCAATTCTAAGGTCATTCCTACAGGAATTATTTTGAAGCTTTGTAGTAAAGTAAGTGGTGCATAAACGTGCTATTTCTCTTTCGGTAAAGTTATTTTTTTTAAATTCAAATTCAAGTACGTACTTATACTACCTACTTACAATTCGACATGTTTTCATTTTTAACAAGGTAACTTAAATCGAAAACCATTTCGAGATTTTTAAACTTCTAACATCGTACATATTTTTAATATAACGAAATATTTGAAATAAACCCCGTCTTATCATGTCTAAGGATTATTAATGACTGGAAAAGGTAAAAATACGTGTCGTATGTTTTATATATATAGAAGCGGCATCTGGAAGAAGGTCCCAATCCATACCCGTAGACGAAATGCGTTTTTTTAATCGATGGTTAACCCCATGGTACATAACATAATACTCGTAGGAGTATGTTCCCAATAATGAAAGAGACAACGGCTCAAAGATGACATTCAAAAACAGTGTTTGTGGAAAAAGGTCCCCATATCGGGCCTTTTTTCCATTTTATTAAATAGCAAATAAAAACATACGACATATGAAATGTTAATTGTCAATTAAATAACCCTAAACAAGGCGCGAGTCCACCGTTGCACCTTAATTAAACTGCATACACTAAGTTCCAATTTAAACGTGCACGGGTTCTTGAGTTTTCTAGTTAATTGGGGGCTGTAACAGAAGTTACAAATTATGGCCGCCCAGTGGGCAGTAATTTCCAGCAGCTATTGGTCCGGAAAATTCGCACAGAATCGCTGAGCCAGGCTGACCGACGACTTTTTACAATTGCACAGCTATGTATTTGTGAATCGAGATCCAATTCAATTACGATACCTACGCAATTGTGACGAAATTGGTCAATTAATTTTATGTTATAGTAAACCATCCACGCAGGAAACTTTGAAAAAAAAATGTATTTCGCACTGCTTCGCTACGTTGTTTGATCACACAACCGAAGAAAAGATAGGGAGGCGGTAGTATTATTTTATTGAGCTAAGAGCTCGTTTCGTGATTAGTACTGAAGTACCGTAAATGTCTGTTAATTATCTTGCGTAATGACTTTTGTTCGTTTGTTAGATATATCACATCTTAATATTTCTACATAATTATGAATTTAGTTCAGTAAACAACATAACTATATTATAATAAAATAAAACATGCAAAATAACACGTCATTCGTAGTCTTTAGACGCATAATACCACGCGCAAATACCAACTCGGGATTTTTTCGGTGTTTTGCGGATTTGTAAAAAAAAATACGTAAATTACCAACTACGTATAGTCCCAATAAAGCAAAACACCACCTGGGACATTGAAATAACATTATATTAAGTGCCATCAATGTTCAACATTTTCAATAAAAATTGTCACAAAGCAGTGTTAACTTATGGAAGCGACGCGGGTTCCATGAGGTTCCATGTTATTATAATAAATGAATGTTTCATGAGGGATGCCTAGGACGCGGTCGCGACCTTACCGACTTTTAACTTTATGTGTTGTTTACTAACACTCGGACTACATACATACTTATTTGGAACTCTATCTAGAAAGAACTGTTAAAAGTTAATAAAATGTAGGCACTATCTTTATTGTTATAATAATAATGTCATGTTGTAATTTAGTTTGTGATCGCAACAAAATCATCAAAAAAAATTAAGTATGACCAACCTCAACTCAGTATGGCACCGAATAAATAATAGTACCTTCTTACAGTATTCCTAAGTGTATGCAAATGTGCATAACACTGAGATTTTAATATTACCTTTGAATAAATATTCAAACTGCCACTGGATAATTCAGTTGAATAAATCCAATTGGAAACAGTTCAACTGCATCAGCTCAGCTGAAATGGCTAGACCTCAACCTTTTTACCCGACTACAGCGAAGCAAAAAGAAGCGTTATGATTTTGTTGTTTTAAATGCATAATAACTTTTATGAATTGCGATCTTAAAAAATATCTCATATTGTTTGATAGAAATGAAATATACTTAGGTACAACTCTGTAGGTACTATAGTTTTCCTAAAAAAATTATCAATGATGTTTCGACCACCAAGCGAATACTAACACAACTTTCTGCTAAGCATGTAGATACGTTTGTACTATTATATAATATATTCTGTGATGTAGATTTTTGTTTGCCTATTTCATCAAGTTAAAGAGAGTAGATTCAGGCGACCTACTCTTGCCCAAAACATCCCGGGTCGAGTGTAAGATGAATATTGTACAAATAATTTCTCTCAGAGCCCCTTCTCGCCCATATTTCATGCACACAGTGTGTCAAGCAAAGCTTACAAAAAGTCTGCCAAGACCGAGTCGGCCTCGCCAAATAAGATCCCCTGCTATTTCTAGCTCAGAAGGTTATACATAAAATATTTTATTGTCTTTGAGTAAAGCTAAAAGTCTAGCTTTTTTCTTCAGTAAGGACAACTTTATACTTACACAGTACTTTAACAATGTTTTAGGGTCTTATTTTAAATAGTCTAACCTAACTTTTTGTATGCTTTAGCCACAGTGATTCCCAGAGAAGATAAAAATAATTTATCTTCGATAATAGCGATGAGCTGCGCTATTATTTATTATTTCTTTTGTGAAATTTTCATGACATTCCAAACATACCTAACCCTGTTTAGTGGACGAATGTTTCGGTCCAAATACGTCAAGGAAACGAGCTACAAGAAATAAGCAGCACATTATTACATGACTCTGTAGTGCGAATATAATAGGATCCTTTTTATTCAACAACTAGCGGCCGCCCGCGACTTCGTCTGCGTGAAAAAGTCTTTTGCTATCCCTCGGGAACAATACTTTTTTTCGGGATGAAAGGTACCCTATGTCCTTCTCTGTACCACTGACAACGTGTATGCAAAATTTCATGATGATCGGTTCAGTAGTTAAGACGTGAAGGCGTAACAAACAAACAAATAAACAAACAAACAAACGGACTTTCACATTTATAATATTAGTAAGGATATGAAAAAATATAGGTAGTAAGTTGCAATTACATTTATGGCAAGAAAAATACAGAAAACTAAAATTAGGACTTATTTCAAGTCCTCCTGGCTAGCTACCACCATCTTACCTAAGTTTGTCGCCATAACAATTATTTGAAAATGTTGTGTTCCGGCAGTTAAAGAGTTAGAGTTAGCCAATTCCTCAGTGATGAGGATTCCGAGTGTAGTGTGCTTCCACCTTCGGCCTTATCGTCACTTAACATCAGGAGAGGCCAAGCACTATCTCGTCATGTTTAATGAAATATATTCAGATTCTAATTTTTGCTAATATTGTAAATGCGAAAATCCGTTTGTTTGTTTGTTTGTTACGCTTTCACGTCTTAACTACTGAACCGATCATCATGAAATTTTACATACCCTTTGTCTGGGGTACAGAAAAGGACATAGAGTACCTTTCATCCAGAAAAAAGTATTGTTCCCGAGGGATAGCAAAAACTTTCCACGCAGACGAAGTCGCGGGCGGCCGCTAGTAATAATATAATCTACTAGCGGCCGCCCGCGATTTGGTCTGCGTGGACAGTTTTTGCTATCCCTCGGGAACTGTTCGTTTTTTCTGGATGAAAGGTACCCTATGTCCTTCCCTGTACCCTTGACTACGTGTATGCAAAATTTCATGATGATCGGTTGAGTAGTTAAGACGTGAAGGCGTAACAAACAAACAAACAAATAAACAAACAAACAAACGGACTTTCGCATTTATAATATTAGTAAGGATAAGGATATATATAAAACTCTAAATTGATTGATTGATTGTTGGAATAGGTGTAGAGCCCTAACGGCTGAAGGTAGAGACACCATTTTTGGAGGGTAGATACCTTTCATGATGTAGATGAGCACTAAGAAAGGATTTTAGAAAATTCCCGTTATACAGGGTGCTACAGGTTGTTCAAGTTTGTATGAGAATTTGTATAGGGTTGAAGGTAGAGACACCATTTTTGGAGGGTAGATACATTTCATAGTGTAGGTGAGCACTAAGAAAGGGTTTTGGAAAATTCCCGTTATACAGGGTGCTACAGCGTGTTCCAGTTTGTATGGAGATTTGTATAGGGCTGAAGGTAGAGACACCATTTTTGCAGGGTAGATACTTTTCATGGTGTAGGTGAGCACTAAGAAAGCGTTTTGGAAAATTCCCGTTATTCTGGGTTCTACAGCGTGTTCCAGTTTGTATGGAGGTTTGGATGGGGCTGAAGGTAGAGACACCATTTTTGGAGGGTAGATAGATACCTTTCATGGTTTACGTGAGCACTAAGAAAGGGTTTTGGAAAATTCCCGTTAAACAGGGTGCTACAGGGTGTTCCCGTTTGTATAGGAATTTGTATAGGGTTGAAGATAGAGACACCATGTTTGGAGGGAGATACCTTTCATGGTGTAGGTGAGCACTAAGAAAGCATTTTGGAAAATTCCCGTTATACAGGGTGCTACAGGGAAAATTTAAATGTGTGAAATTAGGTCTACTGATAAATACCTAGGTATATTGGTAATCCGTGACTTTCAAAATAAATACACATCTACCTTAATCACGTGAACGAAGTTGCGGGCAAAAGCTATTATTAAATAATTATGTAGTTACATACCTTATTATACCTAAATTCAGGGTATTTTTATTGTTCCTCTCCAATATATTGCCAAATTCCGTATGAGAAGTTTCTAATTAAAACCGTATGAAATTTGTAAAAAAAATTTAAACGCCTTTGATTGATATAGTTTAGAGCGCTTTTATGAAAAATTTTGAGGGTAATTTGTCACGAAAAAAAAATCTTGAAAGAAACAAGTTCCAACAATTTTATTTGTAAATATATTTAGTCATTTTTTCAATCATTTTTCATCAATTTCTAGGTCTAGGCTGTACTATTGCTTTCCTGCTAATAAGGCCTTCATTTATAATAAGTTTTGGTAAGTTCGCTGAAAAAATACAAATCGCTAGTAATTATATGCAAGATCAAATAATATGTAACGTTCCGCTTTAACTACTCTTTGCACTTTCCTATAAATTCCGTATAAAAATCCATATACTCTTATTATCCGGTTTGAATATTAAAATTCCGTACGGATACGGTATAAGTATCTATTTACTTGAATATTTTAACTTTTCAACAACAAAAACGGTTAATTCTCTCTCTAAACAACAAAATCACGAGTTAGATTTCCCTTTTCCCAATATCAAGACAAATAAAAAACGTCAAAGCCAATAGATACCCATATAAAATTATTAGCATATAAATAACGTTACTTTTGTTACGAAAGAATATTGTAAAACAGCCATAAATAAATCAGATGGCATACAAATTCCGACATAATAGCGTAGATACAGTCAAATGCAAAAGTCTATGAAGAAAAATGAAACATAATGGCTCCATTCAAACGCCCCATTAGACACAGACACCATACATTACCAAGAAATGAAACAATAAATACCCCTTAATAATCCTATGCTAGCTTAACGGCCCGGCGAATCTAATATTCACTGCGCGCTATCTCAATGTTGGCCTCTCAGTTCGTCGACACGATCGCTCAGTGAATACCGAATTCGCTTACCGCGCCAGCGCCGCCCAGCTGTGGCCGGGCTGTAATATTAAACAATATAGATAGTTATTAAAATCGGGTTGCACTCCGGGAGTGCCGGCAGAAGTGAAAACTAAATACCAAAGTACATTCAATAAAACCGCGCTAGTATCCGTTAAAAAGTGTTTTATTTCATGAAAACTTGAATATTAACGTTGAGCATTTTTGGTATTTTGGAATGGTTAGGGAATAATTTTGCACGAATTGCCGTCTTACGAATTTACTCTGCATTTGAATATTGTACGAAAGTCTTATCTATAGCTTGACAGAAAATCTAGAGTTTTGACATTGAATTAAAAAATTAGCGCGTTGCTATGGTGACACGAGTGTTTACGTATTGAAATGACGCGCCGCCATTTTCAAGAGAGGGGAATACTTACGCCGTCGGCTGTCTACTCTTCATCCGTCACAACCGTCTTACGAATTTTCGATAAGGGTCACGTGATCCTGACTGACTGACGCGAGTTTAAGATTTTTTCCCCATTACAAAAAAGCGTACAACGCCGCTAAAGAAGTTTTCACTTCAAAAAGTAAAATTAAAGCCTCATTAAAACAAACCTGTTAACTTTATGTTTTAGTAAGTTGACCTTGGTGAGTACTGGGGGGGCCCTATTTTTGAATCCTTCAAAGAGTGCTCAATGCCAGTCGAGCGATTCAAAAATAGGTCCACTGTTGTGTGTATATACATACATACACTCACGCCTGTTTCCCAAGGGGGTAGGCAGAGACTATGGATCGCCACCTGCTACGATCTTTGCAGACTTCTTTCGCTTCATTCACATCCATCAATCTTTTCATACATGCCCTGCGGTTTTTGTCACTGCGTACACCAGCCTATTTTATAAAGCTTTGCGTTTAGTATTCGACTGTACTCACGGCATGACTTTTCAGCCCTTTCTGTGGCTGTAAAAAATATGATACGCGCAGAGATTTCCCCAGGTAAGTATGAATTTATCATCTGTCCCAGCCGAATGCCAGTGGAAGAAATGTGACGATGTACATTAAATATTACAGGAGTAATCGGAGCCTGCGTACGAGGGCTCGCGGACTGCTACTAACTGTTATGATTTATAAATCTTATGGATTCAATGTTTGTAAGAGCTTCCAATATATATTTTTAATTGTATTTAAGAATAGGAGAGTTATTTCATTACTGCCTACGCCTTTGATAAAATAAAAAGCTGCCTATGAATTATGGTTTAATATTTACAGAATGTAAATATTAAGTTTCCTAAATTTGTACATGCCCATATCGCTAAAGTATTTATTACATATTACATAGTTAAGTCAATTAATTTTTACTATATTTAGATAAGGTTATAATTTAATTCATTTATTAAGTATTTAAATTATTTGTTTTTGAAGAGTAGATCTTACTTGCTCAACACTGTGAAAATGATGTGCCAACATAGGGTTACGATTTACGATCTAGCATACAACTGAAATATTTTAGCATGTCATTATTTATTTTTCGATTGTAATCTGTTTTATTGTCCATATGTATAATAAAATAAAATAAAAAAAATGTCTGCAACTTTGACATGGTTGATTTGAGCTCTTAAAAGTCTTTTAGACAAAGTTTAATGAGCAAGTTTGACTTATATTATAATTTGAGAAGGTAAAGACTATTCCTCATCCACTTTTAAGCTTGATAATTCGAAATTTATAAGAACATTCTCGAACACTGAACTTAAGAAAAGATCATTACCGTATAGCATGAAGTGTTTACTACTCGTATATCAAAAGGCTATGTAGTGGCCTTTTGCTCCCAGTGTTTCAGAAGATACTTAGCTCCAGGCATTAATGGACTCAGGTCATTAACTTCGACGTTAATGTAACGCCTTAACAATGTAGGTACCAACACATAGTGGTCACTCGGCAACTAAAGTATTTTATTACATAGGAAAAAAAAGCAGGCAAACAAAGCCTCATGAAGTTACAAGTTGTCATTATGGTTTCAGGCATAGAGATATAATTCAGTTTGTTAACAAACATTTAATAAATAATATAAATATAAATAATGCTTGGACAATTTCACACAGCGTCATCTAGCCCCAAACTAAGCAAATCTTGTAATATGGGTACTAGGACAATGGATATACTACTTATATACTTTTTAAATATATACTTATTATACATAGTAACACCCAGACCCGTGACAGAAATTAAAATTCATCATTTCAATTTCTGCCTGGCCGGGAATCTAACCCGGGAACTCTTGCGTGGTAGGCGGCATGTTGACCACTGCACCATTCAGATTGTCAAACCCCATTTATCCCCGTATTATTTATTTTTTTCTTACGGGTCATCTAGTAATAAGCCGCAAATAGAGTGAAACAGATTTTAATACAACACTGATTGATGGGCTCTATTAGGGATTGCACTACAATAACGTAAATTGGGCGGAAGTTTGACAATAGGATCGGATCACGGGACTCGGGATTGTCTCCGGTGAACGATCGCTGTCGTTCATTACCGCGATTGTTCCCTAAACCAGCACGGAATGCAATTTGGGACTCTCCAATTATTCCAAACTTGACAGCGTTCCCGAATCGGACCGATTGCATTAATACTCCGGTCCAATTAGCAGCGAATACACCTGACTAAGATTAGATTTATGAAATTCCTACAAATACAAATATATCAGTGGATTCTTGGATTAAAATCAGCTAAGTATGTATAGACCGGTTGGTAGATTTTACGACAGGTACAGTTAACGACACGTCAGACTATACATGTTGACGTTGACTATACATGCCGTACATAATAAAAGTTGTTTTCTTAGTTCAACTGTTTAACTTACCGTGCTGTCGTGCGCACATAATAATATATCTTATTTAATTCAGCGTAAATATCATATTAGTTTTCTCTACAAAATATCGTACCCAACCGTTTTATGCTTTAATAAAACTAAACTAAAATATTTTATATTTTTCTAAACACATTTCTTTATTACACCTATAAAATATTAATAAGTGAAAATATAAACACCATGTGACTCTCCAAAACTTATTATCTATTTAAAAATACCATTGCACTTTACCATTTCCAAAAATCAAAAGCCAATTAACAGATTAAGTTAAGAAAAAATTGAAGTATTCAAACAATCTTACATAAAGGTGACCACACACCTTGTTAGTGACACAAAGTGACGCAAGACGCAACCCGACATCTTTGTCGGCAAAACTAACAAATGGTGAAAGTTCAGCGCGGGCGCATCTCGCAACCGATCGCTGATCCGATGGGTTACCGATTGTTTAAATGTCAATAGGTACTGTGTTCTGGCCGAATATATTTGGAAAGGATTGTCCATTCAATTGTCAAATTGCAAAGTTATTACTTGATTAAACTTACTGACAAACTTGAAGCTGTAACTTAAACGCATACCGCTTCTTTCTTGTGAAAATAGTTCTGTTATTGTTTTTGTAATAAACTTCTGTTTATTAATATTATTTACGTCTGTAAATAATTTACATAATCAACTAAGACGTATATCATCGTACCTTCCTACAACCTCATTAAGGGGCCATAATAGGAAAACATGGTTTGCGCGGGCCATATATTTATATAGAAAACCTAAAGTTGTAGCCACAAGAAAAAACATACGACAAGCTAAAGAGATTATCCAGTAGCTCCAAGTATTAAATTGCGTTTAGACCTCACGGATAATTGTAAAAAACAGAATATCATCAAAAGCTCTTGTCGCGGGCCATATTTTTGGCGTAAATAATAGCGGAAACGTATTGAATTCTACATCAAAATACACTTTAAGGTACTGTGCAGTTTCTCCAATAACTGCACAGTACCTTTTCAAGAAAGATAAATGTGCTAAAGATAATGATGAAAAAACTACGAAAAACATCGAAAAAATGCAGAAGTGAGGTTATTTTCCATACTCTTTACACGTAAAGAAAAAGGCAGAGACAAATGATTTCGCATAAAGGAGCCTTAAGTTAATCAATTGACTGTTTAGTCATTTATCTGGGACAAAGTGAATATTGGCTGGTTGCATTACGAAAATCACTGACACTGAAGGACGACAACAAAGTAACATGATTGTAAAGTATACTAACGCACAAGAACAGCTGAAATGGAGCGGAGCAGGACCAGCCAGTACGCTCCTTTACGCAACTCACGCGCAGTTTCGTGGCACTGATTAACTCGGTTATTATAAACACTACCTACTTTTCACCGAGCAACCGATGCCGAAATAATGGTAAGCATTTTTATCATGTTGCGAAATTGTAAATAAGTACTCACTCATTTTTCTCATCGTTAGATGGTGTTACGTAATTTCTTCATGGGCTTGATGAATTAAGTACTTATCTTCGCACCATATTAGATGAATTAACCATGTAACTTGCTTTTACTTTTCAATTGCGGATGAGTTAACAAACATTGTTTTTTATGTATTTATGGTCATTAATTTGCGAAGTTTATTCACTCCCCATTTTTAATCCTAAGTATTATACAATCTCTTATTCCTATTATGATTTCATTATGATATTCTAAGCGCGTAACGATGTTAACGCAGTCTGTTTAATGAGAGCACACGCAATACTTAAATATTAACCCACTCTTTTCTTAGAATGAAACACACAAGTTTACTATAAGTAAATGAAATTGAAATGCTATTCTATTCACAACTTTTCGCCTTTGGTGCACACATCCATATTATAAATCAGTTATGTTAAGTGGCCTTTTACTAAAACTTTCGGCCTGTCGTATTTTGTTTTTATAATAATAAAACTCTTTTATTAATTAACTTGACATCAAAATAAATTCGAATTGAAATCACCTAATTCATGTTTCGCTTTATCTCGCGTACAGAATCAGCATAACAATTTCCTTTCGCACAAACTTTTGCACAATTTGTCGTGTAACAAGGACGTCTTTGACATTATCAACAGCAATAATACCTTACCTAACTACTATGAAGCAACTCTGTATGTAGCCTAAACATTAAAATAATTGGTTATTGCATTAAATGTTTTGATAACATATACAAAATTTAAAGTACTTAAAAGCTCGAGTGGCATTATGATTTTTCACATTATTTATGTTACATAGTAGGTATGCAGGTAGGTAGTTACGCTTTTGCAATTCTAAGTAAATATAAGATAGGCGTTTAAGGCCTTAGTTGTGTGGTTGCTATGATCGTAACTTAAATAAGCGTAATGATTGCACCAAAACCGATAAACTTAGTCAAAATAGACAAAATTTAAGTAGGTATCTCTATATTTAACCAGTTGTTTTGACTCGTAAAAAGGGAGGATTTAATTTTATAAATTGTAGACCACCATCTACTTTTCATTTATGTATCAATTACTTACTTACTATACTTACACACATTCAATCCGTTATTAATATCATTAACAATGTACAAATATGGTATTAAACCAATGGACAAATTAACTCATAAAGTAAAAAATAAAAGCAATCCTTGATGACTTGAATCATTTTTTGTTGTCATAAACTTAATTTTTAAAACAGCTTTCGAACAATATCAAATTCAAATAAAATCAGACTGAATTTATATTTAAAATAACCTTACAGAAATTAGCTCGTATGTATGGAAAACCATATAAGTAGTGCCCCTATTTTATTTTGAGTAGTTATCATGTTTCGGTGGTCATGCTAGGTTGCCTGCCCTTCTACTCAAATGGCCACTTTTCTATTCGTTCGCTTACTTAAAAATTAAAAATAAGCCATCAACCCTAAAATTACGTGTTGTAGGCTTGTCAATGCTATACAATACAACAATTTCCGTGATTTACATAAACTTGGGACGTGTGACTTGATCGTCTAATTGCTTATTTTTAAGCTTAAAGTTAGCGAACGAATAGAAAATTGACCATTGGAGTAGGCCATCTGGTGTAGATTAGGCTTATTAGGTGTAGATTAGGCTTATGTAGGGTAATTTTGTAACAGAGTATATCCACTTCTTGAACATATAGTTCAAACACAAATAAATAACGTTCGTCATTGATTATAAACATCATTATAACGAAAGCTGTTCATTGATCTGGGCAAACCACATTATGATGTGGCCAAAAAGCAATGTAATATTTAATGAAATGTGCCCATCAATGAGGCCAATGTTACATAAAAGCCACGACAGAGACACCGTAAATTATCGTCGAGTCGCACTGAAGTATAAATACTGACGTACTCAAAGTCAAAGTCAAAGTCAAATAAGCTTTATTCAAATAAACTTAATTATTAAGTACTTTTGAATCGTATACTAATAAATATAGTTCAGTGTCAAGTTGCAAATCTTATAGGTGTTTCTTCCAAGCAACATTTGCAGAAGAATAGAGAAATAATCAGATGTTCTTTCCAATTACACAATGTCAAACTGTCAACAGATTGTGAAGGCAGTGATTCTAGGCCAATCCTACATTTGACGGGCCTACCATCCTGCATTTCGTAACATTCGAGAAAGTCAATGACTATAAGGATGTGTTATATTAACATATTTTTTAACCGTTATGACGTAACGTTAAAAATATATGTTATATTATAACGTAGTTTCTATAATTTATATGAAAATATCGAAAATAAAAGTCACGCTAAATTTTACTGTCCGCTTAATGAAAATGTCTTGATTTAGCCTATAATATGGATCTAATAAATTAACCTCTCTGTGGGTAAATCTCCTAATCTATAGTAGTGGTTCAACTCAGTTAAGCCGTTCTACATTTGGTTTAATTGAAAACATGCACGTCAATCAATTCAAAGCTACCTTTACAAATCATTTCTTTTGTATGTTTTTCTGTGCCACAGATAGATAACATTCATATAATAGGTATCTACTATAAACCTATTCTTGCACCTGTCACATTATTTTCCCGAATTACCTGTAATTCCCATCAGAACAAGAGATTTTTTAAGAGAAATCGTAAATAAATTATTTTAAACTTTGTCTCTCGTCACAACGGGCCAATTTAAGCTTATTCATTTATGATTGCTTCGCAAATGGCAGCCAACAAAGAAAAAATACTTTCTAAAGGGCACGTTGATGGTCTCGTGACGTAGTCTTACGAAGTATGAAACATTGCAAAACGTACAGTCAGCACCAAATAGCTAGGAAAGTCAAGGTATCGTGCTCCGTTTTTCCTTACTTGTTCAATTTAGCAAAATGTTTTTTTAGTTTTCGCATGTATTTTATCATAGAAGGTTTTATTTCATGTCTAGTGAGCGCGTAAGCTTGAGAAGTGAATAGAAGGTTATTTAAAAAGTATAATGTTGTCAAGTTAAATCAAATTGTCTATAATTTTTATGTAACTTGCACGTGGAAAACGCTTATTACAACTTTTTTCTATACCGTTATTTTGGCCACTTTAAGTATGCCTATGGACAAATCCACAAACGCATACCAAGCATCTGACCAAACCGGGAGGCGGGGAGGGATCGTAATGGCTGTCTCCAAAAGATACTAGTATTTGTCACCGACTGTACCAGTGAAAGCTGCCGACACAACCGTGACCTTGTGCAAAGCTTCGGTCACTTTCTACGTGTGCGCATATTACGCACTCTCATTAAAAAGTTTCAAATTGCAGTTTTTTCAAATTTATATTACTATGATTACGTAAATAAACGGTGAGTATATTTTTTTTACACTACAGATAATAGTGAAGAAAAAAAAATATCTGTGAGTCAAACATAATGAACTCTTTTTATTGCTAGTCCATTATTTACTATGCTAGTACAACATATTATTTATCTTTTAATAAAATGGAAAATGTGCACTATTTTGTCTTATTATCTTTATCAGCAGATGTTTATCCTTTTGATAAAGCTTTGAAACAGCGTACAAATAAGATTCTAAAAAAAACAATAAACTATCTTCGAGCTGAAATACTTTTGTATAGCTCTCATCTCACGAATTGATAGGTATATCAATTTTTAGCCCAACATTCCTATCAATTTGGAGCCTGACAAATTGATAGGCCTAATTATAAAGTTTAGTGGTAAAATTATTTTTTGTATCTAATCTAAAATTACGATGTTTCAGGACCTTCAACATAAAAGTCTTCAAAACCAAATAAAATTTTCTACACTCATTAAGTAAGTATAAGTAAATAATAATCAATATAAATCAACGGATCCCAAGAACAAAATCTTATGGAAATATAAGACATACATTTTATTAATTAATGTATTTGTTACCACATTAGCTATACCTAATGGAATGTGGTTAACATACCACCTACCACGCTAGAGGTCCCGGGTTCGATTCCCGGCCGGGCAGAAATTGAAATTATGAATTTGAATTTCTGTGACAGGTCTGGGTGTTACTATGCATAATAAGTATATATTTAAAAAGTACCTATATAAGTAGTATATCAGTTGTCCAGCACCCATGCGAAAATTTCTCTATGTCTATTCATATAACAAGCTTTGCTTAGTTTGGGGCTAGATGGCGCTGTGTGAAATTGTCCAATCATTTATTAATAAAAAAAAATGGAATGTCCTAAATATTTTTTTTTTAACAAATTAGCTGAAGATTTTATTGCACATAACAAAAAAACTGAGTTCTGGCAACTAGAATTTTAGTAATACGACTTTCTTCTTGGGACACTTCGAAATATATGCACTTACTGAGCTACCTAAACAGAGAATGTAAGAATGTAAATAATTTATCTTTAAGGAAACTCAACTCATTTTATGTAACATCAAGTGGATATTTTCTTAACAATAACTTCTTAAGAATTTTATATTGGAAAATTCCAAACAAGTTTGGCAAAAGTACTTATTCAAAAATGTTACGTGATTGTAGTCGAGGGGGAAACTAATTAAAGTTTTAAATTAATTGACGATTTAATATTATTGTTAATAAATAATCCGTATTTTATACTAATTGGATAAAGATTACCTAAATGAAAAACTGTGCGTGTTTCACGCTCAGCTTACGGTTACTCTTGTTATGCCATAAGTAAAATGTTCCATGTAACTACATACATACGTGTTCCAATGTTTGTAAAATATTGATTTTAATAGCACAGAAACCCATATATGCGATTTTTAATTTTTTTAGGTCAGTATAAAAAAATGGTTTGCATCACTTGAATACACAGGATGCGGAATTAAAATAGCCTTTTATTTTCGTTTGACGTATTAAATTATATGTTTATATAATTTTTCTGTCTTTAATAAAGAGTTAAGATAATTTTATTTTTTATGTATAAATATGCATGCGCCATGCATACTACATAAACATAAAATTTTATAAAAATTACATACCTCGCACTTTCAGAATGTACAATCCCAGGAAAACCACAAAAAAGTTTTCACCACTCCAATAACGCCACTGTCTATACACAAACAGAGAGGTAGCGTTAAAAAAAACTTAAAAAACTTAAGCACGATTAAGTGATGCAAAGCCGTGACGCGAGCGCATGCCGGGCCCGGCGGTTGTGCAGACACTGCGCGCCACCACCCACCAACCGGTATGAAAGTATGCTACATCTAATTAATATCACTTATTCGAATTTTCCTAACATTTACCAATTACTGTGTCAACAACGAGTTGCGCAAACTTAACCAATTCGCTTTTGCTAACAAATACATCTTTGCATTTCTATCTTTGATTTGATATTGTTGGAACGCAGTCAAGCATAAATTTTTACTGACACTTTTTATTGGTTTCATTGAATAAATTAATACAGCTGTAGGTATCCAGGCTGTATCAATCTTACAAAAGTTTTTATTAATGTCTTGTCAATAAAACGTGATTCGTCCGATATTTTGGAGTCATTAACTTAAAGATTTTCTTAAAATATTATAGTGCAAATTATTTTTTATTGATCACACTTTCACTGCTCTTAGTAAGTATTGTGTATTGATTTTTGTGTGAAAATTACTTACTAAATTCGTGGTGTCTATTACAGTGTAAAATTGTTGTTTTATCATAGTTTTACAAGACACTCACGTACGAAGAAAATTTAAGAACCTAATCATCATCATCATCATATCAGCCGCACGACACCCACTGCTAGGTATAGGCCTCCCCTAAGGATCTCCACGACGATCGGTCCTGCGCTGCCCGCATCCAGTGGCTTCCCGCGACCATCACCAGATCGTCGGTCCACCTTGTCGGGGGCCTACCCACGGAGCGTCGTCCGGTGCGCGGTCGCCATTCCAGCCATGTGTCCCGCCCATTGCCACTTCAGCTGAGCTATCCTTTGAGCGATGTCGGTTACTTTAGTTCTCCTGCGGATCTCCTCGTTTCTGATTCGATCACGCAGGGAAACGCCGAGCATGGCTATCTCCATTGCACGCTGGGTGACCTTGAGCCTCCTTATTAGACCCATAGTTAGCGACCACGTTTCACTACCGTAAGTCATCACTGGCAACACACACTGTATCTCATGGACTTGAGACACTAGGGTAAGTCGGACGCGAAGATTTTTCGAAGTTTCCCGAATGCTGCCCACCCGAATTGGATTCGACGAGAGATCTCTTTCTCGAAGTTGGACTTACCTAACTATTGGACTGCCTGTCCTAGGTATACGTTATGGTCAACAACTTCTAGTGTAGTGTTCCCAACATGAACTGGAGAGGGTACAACATGGGCATTTGACATAATGTTCGTCTTATCCATGTTCATCCTGAGACCCACTCTTTGGGAAGCACTACGGAGATCCTCGAGCATTGTGTTCAGGTCTTTCATGGTCTCAGCCATAAGGACTATATCATCGGCAAAATGAAGGTGTGTTAGGTACTGGCCATTAATGTTGATGCCGAGTCCTTTCCAGTCCAAGAGCTTAAAGGTGTCCTCCAACGCAGCTGTGAACAGTATGGATGTGGTCTATGGTGCTAAAGCCTTTTCGAAACCCGGCTTGTTCGGGAGGTTGGAAGTCGTCGAACTTGCGAGCGAGACGATTCGTAAGGACTCTCGAAAACAACTTATAGACATGGCTCAGAAGTGAGATGGGTTTGTATAGTTCTTTAAGAGGGACTTGTCACCCTTTTAAAGGTCAAAATCACCTCACTTATGTTCCATGCCTTCGGCGATCTGCCCTCGACGACGACGAAATTGAAGAGCTTCTGGAGGACTTTGAGTATCGGCTTACCTCCCGCTCTCAGAAGTTCTGTGGTGATTCCATCGTCACCCACCGCCTTGTTGTTTTTCAGCTGTTTGAGAGCCATACTAATCTCGTACAGGCAGACGTCCGGGATATCTTGGGTATAGTGTCGGGTAAGCTTGGCTCTGGGGTCTTTAGCCTTGCTTTCAACAGGTGTCTGCGTGGAATATAACTGACCATAGAAAAAAAACGCTCGTTCTCCCTCAGGATTTCAGCCTTCGATGAAATGATGCGACCGTTTTGTCAGTTTTCAGCTTCGTCATCTGGCTTTGCTCAATAGACAGATCTCTCGCGAACACTTTAGAGCCTTTATTCCACTCTTAGCCTTTTAATACGATTCGTATTAAATTGGCGAAGGTAGCTCGTCACTGACTTAGATATCTGTCTATTGAGCTGCCGATAATGATGAGCATCCGCTGAGCTCTGGTGCCTCATTTCACGTCTCTGATCCATGAGTAGGAGTGTGTGGTCGGAGAGTTTCTTTAGCTTGGGACGGCGGGTCTTAAAGAACTTGGACCCTACCGTACGGACTGTATCCACCACCATGTTGTTTAGTTCGTCCACATCTATGCTGTTCTCAAGGGCTACCTAAAGAACCTAATAGTGTGCACTTAAAAATTACGCTTTGTTTACTTGCAACTTGAAACTGCATTATGTAAATATATATATATATAAAATTTAAATCCAGTTACGAGACCAATGAGGTGTAGGTAGTGTAAGACTCAATGACACGAAACAAATTGGAATCAGTAAAAAAAAAACAAGCATTCGTATGGTCGCATTGAAATATTTTCCAAAAGTTATTCATTCTCGCTACTTCGCATCTATAAAAGCTTGGTGCTGATATATTTAACAAATGCTTTCTCAATACTAACCTTCATTCAGTCTCAATTAAATTAATTGTACGTCACAGGAATTCCATTAGGAAGCGAATGGGTTCAGAATAACAAAGAAGAAAGATGACGTGGCGGCCTAATATCAGCGGCTGACAAATTACGCCCTTAGTTCACCAGAAAAGAGGCCACGGCTGCTATATTGGGGGAAGGCTGGCAAGACGGATACACCCCGGGGTCCGGGAAAGAGGGGGATACGATTTACTAAAACTACACAATACTTATACAGCGTGTTACAAAAATACCCTTAATGCCGAATATGGTATATGTATAACTAGCTTCTGCCCGCGACTTCGTCCGCGTGGATGTTAGAGAAAATCCTTAGAGAACCTTCAACCAGGATCTGACCAGTTATTTTTACGTTTCCGGTTCCGGTTCCCGTTCCCGTTCTGTTCCCGTCCATTTCCGTCCCTTTCCTGTCCCGTTCTCGTACCTCTTCCGTTGCCATTCCCGTTCTCGTCCCGTTACCGTCCCGTTCTCGTCCCGTTCCTTTCCCGTTTCATTCCCGTTCCGTTCCATGTTCCCATCCCGTTCCCGTTCCGTTCCTATTCCATCCCGTTCCGTTCTTGTTCCCGTTCCGTACCCGTCCCGTACCCCTTCCGGTTACCGTTCCTGTTCCCGTCCCCATCCCGTCCCGTCCCCCTCCCCATCCCGTCCCGTTCCCGTTCCGTTCCCACCCCATCCCATTCCCGTTCCCGTTCCCGTTCCCGTCCCGTTCTCGTCCCGTTCCGTTCCCGATCCTTTTCCCTCCGTTCCCGTGCCGTTCCTTTACGGTTCCCGTCCCGTTTTCGTTCCCGTTCCGTTCCTGTATCGTTCCCGTTCCATTCCCATTCCGTTCCGTCCCTTTCCGTTCCCGTTTCGTTCCCGTTCGCGTCCCATTCCCATCCCGTACTCCTTCCGTTCCTTTTCCCGGTACCGTTCCCGTCCCGTTCCTGTACCTTTCTCTTTCCCGTACCATTCCCGTTTCGTTCCCATTCCGTTCCCTTTCCGTTCCCGTTTTATTCCCGTTCCGTTTCCGTTCCGGCCCGCTCCGTTCCCATCCCGTTCTCGTCCTGTTCCCGTTTCCGTTCCTGTTCCCGTGCCCGTGCCTGTTCTCGTTCCCGTTACCTGGATGTGCATGTCCAGGTACAGGTCCATGATGTGTCATGTCCACCGTGTTGGACTTCAAAATAAATGTCATTTTCGCAATCACCATCCCATGAAACCTCAAGAACGACATCCACATCGATTTTCATGTTCACTTACCCCATTTACACCCTAAGTGATGATTTTCAAAATAACAAAATATGTGTTTGCCTGTTTATTTTAAGACATGCTATTACGAATTTTAAAGTTGTAATGTCTATTTTATATTCTTTTTCCATACATTTGAACCTCATTTTCACCCATTTAGGGGTTAAATCATGTCCACCGTGTTGGACTTCAAAATAAATCTCATTTTCGTAATCACCATCCCATAAAACTTCAAGAACGACCTCCACATCGATTTTTATGTTTACTCACCCCATTTACCCCCTAAGGGGTTGATTTTCAAAATCACAAAATATATGTTTGCTTATTTATTTTTAGACGTGCTCCTACGAAGTTTAAAGTTGTAATGGCCATTTAATATTTTTTTCCATGCAAAATTTGAACCCCATTTTCACCCCTTGAGGGTTAAATCATGTCCACCGTGTTGGACTTCAAAATAAATGTCATTTTTGCAATCATCATTCCAGAAAATCCCAATAACGACATCCGTATCTATTTTTAGGTTTACTCACCCTATCTACCCCCTAAGGGGTTTATTTTCAAAATCACAAAATATATGTTTGCTTATTTATATTTAGACGTGCTCCTACGAAGTTTAAAGTTGTAATGTCCATTTAATATTATTTTTCCATACAAAATTTGAACCCCATTTTCACCCCTTGAGGGTTAAATCATGTCCACCGTGTTGGACTTCAAAATAAATGTCATTTTTGCAATCATCATCCCAGAAAACCCCAATAACGACATCCGTATCTATTTTTATGTTTACTCACCCCATTTACCCCCTAAGGGGTTTATTTTCAAAATCACAAAATATATGTTTGCTTATTTATTTTTAGACGTGCTCCTACGAAGTTTAAAGTTGTAATGTCCATTTAATATTATTTTTCCATACAAAATTTGAACCCCATTTTCACCCCTTGAGGGGTCAAATCATGTCCACCGTGTTGGACTTCAAAATAAATGTCATTTTTGCAATCGTCATCCCAGAAAACCCCAATAACGACATCCATATCTATTTTTAGGTTTATTTACCCCTTTTCACCCCTATTTCATCCCCGTAGGGGTTGAAATACTAACAATAACAATATACGTTGCGTTAGATTTCCATCCATAAGCATAAAATATATATTTAGCAATTTTGACTTCGAAAATAAAGAATTTTCTTCATTACACAACTTCATCCCCCTTTTGACCCCTTCGGGGGTAGAATTTTGAAAAACGCTGAGACCCGTATTTATTAATTTTCAATCGTCAGCCTAAACACAAAATTTAACGATCCTAGCTTCAAAACTGAGGGACTTTCATACAAACTTTCATCCCTTATTTCATCCCCTTAGGGATAGAATTTTCAAAAATCCTTCCTTAGTGGATGCCTACACTGTATGAGGTATCTGTGTGCAAAATTTCAAGTCTCTAGGTCCAGCGGTTTGGGCTGTGCGTTGATAGATCAGTCAGTCAGTCAGTCAGTCATTCAGTCATTCAGTTTACGATTTTATATATTAAGAAGATATAGACACCATCATACTGAACAACTTTTATTATGGGAGCAACTCTGAAATCGCGAAAAAAATCTGCTGTTTCATACAAAAATTTATAACGAAAATATCAAAATGTATAAAACAGCTGATTTTCTTTCGTGATTTCAGAATTGGTCCTATAGTAAAAGTTGTTCAGTTTGATGGTCCCTATCTACCATATTCAGCATTAGGGGTATTTTGGTAACACGTTGTATATAGAGTAAAACTAGGTTTAAGCTCCATCGATTCGTTCGGTTGAATGCATGATAGATTTAAGTTTAACAGACTATTAAAAAGTTATTTTTTTATAATATTGGCGATTCGGGAAAGACGGATAATATGGGCAGAAAATAATAATAAAAAAATCTATTTCAGTAAAAGAAAACCAAAATAACCGAGTTGGCGGGTCTTATAGATGAACGAAGATGAGATAACTTTGAGATGAATACAGCGACAAATTTTCATATCAGCGATTTTGTTAAACGTTTCCCAAGGGTGTATTGTAGAAGAAAAAAGATGTTAGTTTTTTTTGTCAAATAGTAAGAAAGCTCACGTCACTTATGGCCCTTTTGTCATTGCGCTCCATCGCTCTAGGGTTGGCATTCTCCGGCCGCCGCGTCTTCGACTGGTATGGTATAGGCATATAGTAGCGAAAAGAAAAATTTGGTGGTTATAAAATGAAAGTAATTAAGTACCTAATTTATATCAAAACACCACTGTTCACCTATAAGGTGAACATTATTAAAATAAAAACATATTTTATTGAAATGTATTTCGTTCTTCTTTTTCCCGGCTCCCTGCAGTTCAATTTCTTCAAAATACCTACAAGTCTCAATTCTGTAACTTAAATTACTTGATACAGAAATCGATCTCTTTAATTTTTACGTATTACGTTCATTGTCTTTTTAGCTTTGATACCTTCAAAATCCTTGAGCTGAATTAATTAATCGTTTTACACTTACTTCTTTTACCGCCCGCCTCTGTGTTATTTTGTGTCGAAACAACCAACTGTTATCCTGGTAACTAAATATGCAGATTGCATAAATTATTTGTAATCACATTCTACAACATTCTCACAAGGAGTAAATATTCACAATTTTGTTTTCATTTGTCATTTTCGGAAAGTGATGTATATTTAAACTGAGCAGCGGGTCCAAAACTCTTCGTTCCATCCTAGGGTGTTAAAAATCGAACTGAATTTGGTTACATCACTGACCTGCATATATTTACACTGGACAGGCTTATGTCAAACTGTTTTTGTGCCTATTTGATTTCCGCCATTTTGGCGCTGTAGGACGTAGCGTGAGCATAGCGTGCGTACGTGGTACTCAAGTTTGAAGTCTGGAGAGACCATCACGGCAACTATTTTCATATTGTACGTCAAAATTAGTTCTTTAGACGCACGCTAGTGGCGTTTCAAATAGGCACAAAAACTTAGCTGTCAAATCATACAGACAGCCAGTCCAGTTAAATAAAAAAAAAATCGGGTTACATAGTCAACCATAGAGTTACTTCATCGGTAATGATTAAAAAAAATAGGTAGGGCGCATTACCGAACAACAATGAAACATGGTATATACAGCCAGTGCAAAATTAAAAATATTGAGCGGAGCGGCCGGCAACGCAGCGTGTTCCAAATTTAAATTAAGAAAAACTATAAATAAATTAATATTAGCGCGAAACCCAACCCAACTCTGTGACTTTGAGCTGTGTGTGCCAAGTGTGTGCCGTATTAAAGATTTGTGTTGATTTTGTATGTACTAAAAATGAATTTAAAAATAAAACAAAATGTTCAAACTAAATAAAAGAAACAATAAACCTACGCTCTAATTCGCCTCAAACAACTACTTCAGGAGAGTCTCTGCCATGGACTTCACCGTCTAATCAAAGACCAAAGAATATCTCCAACTTTTACAGGCATCCAACAAAGTCAAATCCGTCATCATAATATATCAAACTGTAAATATTCCAAGCAAGAATTTAACTTTACACAAATTGTTCTGATTTTGTAAATGGGTAAGGTAAGGTAAGTTAGTATTAATAAATATAAGGTCTACCTATGTAGTTACTAAGTACATGTTTTTATTAATAATAAACATTTTAGAAAATCTAAGACTTTGTTACCTTCCTTATATTCGAAATGAAAAGTAGAGTGTCAAAAAACGGGTAAAAGTCATCAATTCTATACTCGAACTATAGCCGATCTCGTATGGGAATTGCTTCCTTTGGACCCTTATAAAACAATCTACTATTTTGCAATCCTGTCTTCCGCAAAAAATTACAATGCTACTATAATATTGATTCCGAAAACTACGACGTAGAAAAATCCATGCCTAAGGTATTGCTTAAAGTAATTACATCGGGTTTTCTTTAATTTCGAAAAGAAATCTTTAGAATCTGACACAAAGGATACATTCAGCTACATTGCAATTTATATAATCTAACTAATTACTATTTAGAGCATTATCCTATCTAGCTGTTGTCTCAGGCTTTTATTAACACAATTAGGTGTGTGTGACCGAATTATTATTTTTAGGGTTCCGTACCAAAATACTAACTTATATATACCTTTTTAAATCCCTTGTAGGACCGCAACTTGAGTACGGAGTATCAATATGGAACCCATAGTACGAAAAATATAATAACAGTAAAGAAAGAGTAGGTACCAAAAAGTTCTTGCGCCGTATCAACTATAAATGTTACCATAGGCGACATTCTTATGTATCTACCTATATATTATAGAAGTTCAAGCTATTAAACTTGGAATCTCCCCCAACTTGATGCAATGTTGTTATACCACCTATGCAACAACAAGTATGATTATATATAGACATTATCAATCAAATAACGTAGGTATTCAGTGCCATCACTGCTCTTATTCGGTACGCCCAAAATTACCGCACAAATTCTGGTATGTAACTCATATAATAAAAAATTCAGCATAATAGATATTTTTGGATGTAATGCTGGATCATACAGAAGACTAATAATTGAATTACTATCTGAAACTTAAAAATTAATACTTACTTATACTGTTATTTTTTTTATTTTACACATAATATTGTTAGGTAATCATTTTTTCTAATCTTTTTTTCACCCGGTAAAACTGTATTTGTAAGTTTACATAGATACGCATTTACACACACTCAATCACACATACATAACACACCCTTATACAATCAACCTCATACATGTACACAATCACGCATACAAAATACACTAGATATATTTAAGTTTTAATAATCATACATTAGGTACCTACTTACTGTTTTTTTCCATCAACATATTTTATAACTTAAATTAATATTCTTCTCTATTCAGTAAAATATTCATATTATACTTACTCACCCTAGTTTTAGTTATCATGTATTTATAATTAAGTTTTATATTTAAGATGTAACCAACACTATTATTTCAATAACTAAATATTATTTCTAAATAATTTCAATTTAAAAAAAATTAAAGAGGTATTTTCGAAATTAAAATGTATCGAGCCAAAACCACTGAATCGTTTTTCTGGTTTATATGTGTCTGGAGAAAGAAATAAAGAAATATATCTTAATTTCAGATCTCTAGGATCTTTCCGCGACCTGGCATTACATCAAAAAGTGTCAATGTTTAAATATATGCCTTTAAGTTTCAGTGAATTAACACCATTTATACGATCGGTTTGTTTACAAACATTACTTGTTTCCGTAAGTTAGCTGGAAAATAGGTAATCAGCCACTTCATATTTAAACCCCTAATATTACCCTACCGATCATAACCATGGCGAAATTATCCAGAAAAGAAATATAAAATGCAGCTTAAAACTCTGAATTAATCTCCGAAAAAAAAGGTATATTACCTACTTACTTCCAATCAGAATTAAAGGAGATAGGTACCTAATACCATTCAAATATTTCCCCGTATCGTTGGAAAAGCCTCTATTCTCCAATACGAAACAACCTGATGGATTGTTTGTGGAAAGCAGAAATGTAAACTCAGGTGGGATTTCGTAGGGATTGGGGGGCTAATCCCCTACATCCAGGCAGCGGTGTCCCTCAAAACGTGCGCTCCTAACAAATGATAGCTTGTTATCTTTTCCGTTGGTGGAATATGGTTGAGAGTCGCAGATGATTGCTTACTGAAATAATTTCCCTCTTCCAGTAAATCTTGAGTCGGTAATCTGTGGAAATTCAGGATTAAAATTGGTTTTTAACCAAAGAAAATGAAAGAAAAATGAAAGGTATTTCTTTCATTGGTTTCTTTTATTGTTGATTTTCGTGGCTGTGTGAGCTGTAGACCTCGCGTTAAAAAGTAGCACAAATTGTATGTTTTAAAAACAAATAACAGAATAGATTTTAGTTTTTCCAACTAAGTAATAAGTATCTATACTCACTGAGCAAGTAACTACGCAGCAGTCCTAGGACAGAACCTAGTTCTTTCACAACACTAACGTCCATTAGGACGTCAGTGTATCACAAAGACACAAACCTTATTTATTTTCAAATTTCGAATATTGGCCAGGAACTTTTGATTCTTCTAAAAATAAAAAACAAAATTTACTTTTCACCGCTAACAAAAAAGTTTTGTTACATTTTTGATATTTTTTCGAAACTGTTCAAATATGTATTTTTTATATATCTCCGCAATTTCAAAAAATATCTAAAACCTGGCTCGACTGTAAACCTCTATATAATTATCAAACCTGCTCACAAAATTTCACGAGAATCGGTTGAGAAATGCGACCTGTAGAGGAACAAAAAAAAACAGCTCCGGAAAACCGAGCTGAAATATATTTTTTTTCATATCTCCGCCATTTTGAAATATTTCGAAAAACTGGATCGATTAAATTAATATATATAATTTTCTGACTTGCTCACAAAATTTCACGAGAATCGTTTGAGAAATGCGACCTGTAGAGGAAAACAAACGGACAGCTGCCGGAAGGACATACGAAATAATTTTTGCCCAAGCTGAAGCAGAGACGCTTCGCGCTCGCTCGGTCACTAGGGAATATGCATAAGTCACCGATTTTGATAAATTTGAGGTTGATTGCTGCGGACACGTATAAAAATATGATGGAACGGAAAAAAGTAAGTATCTATAGGAACTAATTGTTTAATAAAAAAACATAATGAAGTAAGTAAGTAGGTATACAAGATGAAATAAAGTCATAGGATAGGCCGTACAACGTCAAATACACATTTTTGAACTATTACTCACGTATTAGGTACTTTACCTTCTTGATTTTACAGTACCTACCTACCAAAAAAATGATGTAGAAAGTAGATTATAGTTGTCAGTTATTTGATTGATAATATATAGACACGACTAAAACTTTTATCTATAGAAAAAAAATCGTAGTGATTTTCATATAAGTACTTACCAATTTTGTAGTTTTACACTGATGTGCCAACCAATAACAAACGTAAACCTGATAAAGTCTGTCTAAAATGTCAGAAATTATTAAATTATTTATAAAAACTTATTCGCTGGGTGCGAAGGTATAATAATCGATCGCAGCGCTCAAGGTGGCAAAAAGTTGAAATAATGAAGGCTCTGTAATCTGTTTGAAAACGAAATTTAATTAATTATTAGCGATACAGGAATAATTATATATGTTTATTAACACTCAGTAAAATTATTAAAGTAGCTTTATCCTCTTGTTTTACAAAATCTACAACTAAAAAAGAAGTAAACAAACCCTGATATAACCAAAATAAACTTTGTCCACCCAAATCACAGTAATTTTGAAATTTACATTAATAACACAATATGTATAGTATTTTTTAACATTTTGTCACAATGCCGCCATTACATATCAAAACGTCAAAACGGTCAGGTCAGAGCCAGCAAAGTTGCAATGCAACACGCTAGGTGGCGCTAAAAGCTTGCACGGAGCCAATAAAAAAAAAACCGTAAAGTGACATCCAATTTCGTAGTTTTTCATTAATAAACTACCCAAACTCGAAACTATAAAACCTTTGCTAGCTCTCTACTTTTGTGATTGACAGTTTTCAAAGGAAATAGTCTATTACTAGCGGCCGCCCGCGACTTCGTCTGCGTGGAAAGATTTTTTGCTATACCTCGGGAACAATACATTATTTTGGGATGAAAGGTATCCAATGTCCTTCTTCGTACCCCTAAAAACGTGTATGCAAAATTTCATGATGATCGGTTCAGTAGTTAAGACTTGAAGGCGTAACAAACAAACGGACTTTCGCATTTATTATATTAGTAAGATTAATTAAAACGATGCTTTCTATAATTAAGAAAATTTTTACTTTCAAATTTCTTCCAGCGCTGTAGGTACTGCCTCTAGATTAGAATCTAACCACAAAGTGACAACTTTAGTTTTAGGTCAAACTAAAATACGTTTATGAATAACTAGCTTCCGCCCGCGACTTCGTACGCGTGAATATTAGAGAAAATTCTTAGGGAACCTTCAACCAGGATCTGACCAGCCGTTCTTACGCGATTAGGCAGGTCCCCACCAAGCGCGCTGCCTCGCGAGACAAGACGTTTGCCACATATGGTAGGCCTTGCACGAGGCAGCTCGCTTGGTGGGGCCCCGCCTAATCGCGTAAAAACGGCTGGTCGGGTCCTGGTTGAAGGTTCCCTAAGAATTTTCTCTAATATCCACGCGGACGAAATTGCGGGCGGAAGCTAGTTTATTACAATAATCAGAATTGGGTCCCGAGATATTAGTATCCCGTTCCCGTCCCCGTTTCCGCTCCCGTGCTCGTCTCCAGTCCCGTCCCCGTCCCCTCTCTCTCTCCTTTTTCCTCTCGTAAAGTTTGAACCCTTATTTCACATTTTTAGGGGCTAAATCATGGACTTCGAAATGTCATTTTCGCAATCACCATCCCATAAAACGTCAAGAAAGACATCCACATCGATTTTCATGTTTACTTATCCCATTTACCCCTAAGGCGTTGATTTTTAAAATTACAAAATATATGTTTGCCTATTTATTTTTAGACCTTTTAGATTTTTAGATTTAGATTTTTTTCTTACGAAGTTTATAGTTGTAGTGTTTATTTTATATTCTTTTTTCATACAAAATTAGAACCCCATTTCACCCTTTTAGGGGTTAAATCATGTCCACCGTGTTTGACTTCAAAATAAATGTCATTTTCGCAATCATCATCCCAGAAAACCCCAATAACGACATCCATATCTATTTTTAGGTTTATTTACCCCATTTCACTCCCTAAGTGGTTGAAATTCCAACAAAAACGATAAGTATACGTTGCATAAGTTTCCAACCATAACCCTTATTAAAAAAATTAGTGATATTTACTTCGAAAATAAAGGAAATTTCTAAACACAACTTCATCCCCATTTTCAATCCCTCAGGGGTGGAATTATCCAAAATCGCTTTGAAACATTTATATTAATTTTTCATTCTCAGCCTAAATACAAAATTTGAAGATCCTAGCTTCAAAGCTGAGGGACTTTCATACAAACTTTCATCCCTTATTTCACCTCCTTAGAGATGGAATTTCCAAAGATCCTTCCTTAGTAGATGCCTACATTGTATAAACTATCTGAGTGCAAAATTTCAAGTCTCTAGGTCCAGCGGTTTGGGCTGTGCGTTGATAGATCAGCCAGTCAGTTTACAATTTTATATATTAAGACTAGCTTCCGCCCGCGACTTCGTCTGCGTGGATATTAGAGAAAATCCTTAAGGAACCTTTAACCAGGATCGGACCAGCCGTTTTTACGCGATTAGGCGGCCCCCCACCAAGCGAGCAGCCTCGTGCGAGGCCCGCCACACGCGGCAAACGGCTGCTCGCTTGGTGGGGACCCGCCTAATCGCGTAAAAACGGCTGGTCCGATCCTGATTGAAGGTTCCCTAAGGATTTTCTCTAATATCCACGCGGGCGGAAGCTAGTTTATTACAATAATCAGAATTGGGTCCAGAGACATTACTATCCCGTTCCCGTTCCTTTACCCGTTACCGTTCCCATTCCCGTTTGGTTCCGTTCCCTTTCCTGGTTCCCGTTCCCGTTTCTTGGGGCTGAATCATGTCCACTGTGTAATGGTGTGTCCCCACTTAGGTTTGCGAACCTCCGCGCTCCGCGAACCTAGAACAGTGATCCATAGCAAAAACAAATATTTTTACTTTGGCTACAGTGTGTGCCTGTGCGAACCAGCTTCGCATACGAGTTCCCTCACGTACACACCTCGGCGCCCTGTTTCAGCAGAGGATAAACGATATTTTCGGTGCAGGTTCGCGGAGTGCGGAGGTTCGCGAACCTAAGTGGGTACCCACCCTTAGACTTCAAAATAAATGTAATTTTCGCAATCACCATCCCATAAAATCTCAATAACGACATCCAAATCGATTGTCATGTTTACTTACCCCATTTACCCCCTAAGGGATGATTTTCTAAATTACAATATATGTGTTTGCCTATTTAATATTATTAGACATGCTCCTACAATTTGTAATGTCTATTTTATATTCTTTTTCCATACAAAATTGGAACCCCATTTTCACCCCTTTAGGGGTTAAATCATGTACACCGTGTTGGAGTTCAAAACAAATGTCATTTTCGCAATCGTCATCCCAGAAAACCCCAATAACAACATCCATATCTATTTTTAGGTTTATTTATACATTTCACCCCAATTTCCTCCCCATAGGGCTTGAAATACTACTAATAAGAATATTACATTGCGTTAAATTTCCATTCATGAGCCGAAATTATAAATTTAGCGATTTTTACTTCAAAATGAAGGATTTTCTTCCAAACACAACTTCATCCCCCTTTTCACCCCTTCGGGAGCAGATTTTGAAAGACGCTGAGACACGTATTTATTAATTTTTAATCATCCAGACTAAACTCAAAATTTGAAGATCCTAGCTTCAAAACTGAGGGACACTCGCACACATCTGTGAGCGAAATTTCAAGTCTCTAGGTTCAGCGGTTTGGGCTATTGAGACTTGAAATTTCGCTCACAGATGAGTCCTCTGACTGACTGACTGACTGACTGACTGAGTAAGATATCAACGCACAGCCGCTGTGCGTTGATATCTTACTCAGTCAATCAGTCAGTCAGTCAGGACTCATCTGTGAGCGAAATTTCAAGTCTCAGGTTCAGCGGTTTGGGCTGTGCGTAGATATTTTACTCAGTCAGTCAGTCAGTCAGTCAGGACTTTGAATTTTGACCGAGCGAGCCCGAAGTGCAAACGAAGCGTCTACTGCTTCAGCTTCGGAAAAAATTCTTTCGTATGTCCGTCCGGCGGCTGTCCGTTTGTTCTCGCGCTGGCTGTTCTCCTCTACAGGTCGCATTTCTCAACCGATTCTCGTGAAATTTTGTGAGCAGGTTTGACAATTATATAGAATTTTTCAGTCGAGCCAGTTTTTCGATTTTTTTCGTACTGACGGAGATATGTAAAAAAAGTAATATTTCAACAGTTACGAAAAATGATCAAAAATGTAACAAAACTTTTTTGTTAGCGTTGCAAAGTAAACATTTCTGGCCAATATTTGAAATTTGAAAATAAATAATGTTGTGATTTTGCGACAGAACCTATGACTGCGTATATTATTTGCACAGTATAGATTAGTATTTACTTATTAGTTGGAAAAACTAATATCTATTCTGTGTTATTTGTTTTTAAAAACATACAATTTGAGCTACTTTTTAACGCGAGGTCTACAGCTCACGGAGCCACTAGTACATATATAGATGAAAGTTATTGACGCTTAATAATCCTTATGAGCTTCGAGCAACAAAGGCTTCGTTTCGTCTGTAGAAGCCCGTCTTACTCTAAGCTTATCAGCATTATAACAATTTTTTTTATGAATAATGGTGGTTAGTTTTAAAGATTGCTGATGACTGCAATTTCACCCTGTAGGTACCTACACCTAATATATACTCGTAGATAGAGTTAATATTTTCAAGTTCTATCGTCACCAGCTTATCAATTTAGAAGGTTCTTGGCAGTACCGGCGTTAGGGGGGGGGCGAGCACGGGCGACCGCCCGGGGCGCCGGATATAAAGGGGCGCCGCAGGCGTCAAGATTACAAGGTTAATAGGTGAAACTGACTAAAAATCACGCTGCGCGACCGTTTTTTACTGTAATAAGCAAAATTATAGGATTAGTAGACGAAACTGACTAAAAACCGCGCTGCGCGGCAGTTTTTTTACCATAAACAAGCAAGGTTACGAGATTAGTAGATGTAACTGATTAAAAATCGCGCTGCGCGACCGTTTTTTTTACTATAAACAAACAAGATTATAAGATTAGTAGGTAAAACTGGCTACAAAATCGCGCTGCGCGGCCGTTTTTTAACTGACAGGCAAAATTGAAAATCTTGGAATCGCAGATAGGGGGCGCCCCGTAGAAATGTCGCCCAGGGGCGCTGGTAGTGCTAAAACCGGCACTGGTTCTTGGACAAATTTAAGCCAACTTATTTTTTTTCTTGCGGAACAAACTCGGTTTCACAAGCGAGGTTCATTCCTCATACCTTAAGGGTATGAGGAATGAAGAAATTATTTTTTTCTTGCGGAACAAACTCGGTTTCACAAGCGAGGTTCATTCCTCATACCTTAAGGGAGCGTACGTAACGTAGCTTGTGAAACGTACGATATGCGATAGATTGAAAATGAGCCTCTTGGCCGGCGCTCCATTGCCGAACAGCAAAGCAAAGAAAAGAAACCGGTAGGTCTGGGGGGACCCTAAACATACCTACCTACAACCGATTACCTATAATCCTACACTGGCCTGCAAAAGAAAGTACTACAGAGGCCTATTTTCATACAAACGAGGTAATTTTGATGCTTTGGTTCTCCGTCCAGGATTAAACGGGGTGTGATTTGATAATGGCCATTCAAAGAGTAAATGGAGGAGGCCCAGATCGCTAAAGAAACCCAACGGATTAGAAGAGTCGTTTAGGTCAGGGTTGAACTTAAAAAAATAACAAGTTAAAATTACATCAAAAGTATGGAAAATGTAACACTAAAAAGTCCGTTCGGTCTCTGGTGTAAACGACTCTTCTAATCCGTTGGGTTTCTTTAGCGATCTGGGCCTCCTCCATTTACTCTTTGAATGGCCATTATCAAATCACACCCCGTTTAATCCTGGACGGAGAACCAAAGCACCAAAGTTACCTCGTTTGTATGAAAATAGGCCTCTGTAGTACTTACTTTTGCAGGCCAGTGTATATACTGCCACAGTCACAGTATACTGTGAATAGACAGAGATGTTCAGGCGGTCCACTTCTCATTTGGTCCACTTGCCGAAATTTGTCATTTCGCATTTGGTCTACTTTTACATAATATGGGAGAAGGTAAAATAGGTAATTTTGTTTTTGCTCTTTTTACATAAATATACTCGTATATTCGTTCATGAAGAATGTTTCCTGACCAAAAGTGGCGCCGCGGTGAATTTTATTTAATATTGTAATTCCAATACACAATTTTAAAATAAGTAATTGCTAGTCGAATTTTTAGGGCCCCTAGCATAGAATAGATAATAGCCCATAGTCTAGTATTTTTCGACGTAGCATTACATTCCCTCGTAGTCACTGCTAGAAGTAGATAGCAAATCTGCTGACTGCTTCCAAATGCGCCTAAACTATAGTTATTCGGCTTCCCAGAGTCCCTCGCATAGACATAATTTAATTAGAACAACTAACCGCAGAATTAGACATTACTTAATATGAATTACTCAGCCAGAGCAGGAAACATTTAAATATTTTGCACAATCCCCGACCTCGGGATGGCGAACCTGCAGTTCCCGCAAAACTAGTTTTAAGCTTGGGAGTTACAGTGCTACTGTGTATCACATTATGGCTATACCGTTCGAGTCCACCGCTGAATTTTACGTCCATCGTCAAGTGGGTAAGCTGGTTTCGCTTGGTAATTTAATTAACGCAGCGTTGGATATCTAAAGAGTAATAAACTTGTTAGTGTGTATGTTATGCAATCGTTGCGTGGCGAGACACGGAAGGCGTGCACTCGGCCAATGGAGCAGCCACTGCTTCGCAATGGAATACACTGAGTCTCATGCAAGCACAATTATGCGGTGAGTTTGGTAGTACTTTATTACAGAAAATTATCTAATTTACGATGCACTAGAATAATCTACTGCAGGACTGCAGGTAATGAACTTTTCAACACACTTGCTCGTAAAGTGAGCCCATACATCGCGAGTTATAACAAACACAGTGCAATAATATATAAAATACTAGTATGTTATAGAATTATCCCTACAAAGTTAAATTAGTACCTTACTGCAAGTTCTATGCGAGTAAACAGAGCATTCACAATTTAACCGGGTAATACAGTTTTTTTTTTTAGTGACAACAACGAGGTTTTATGTCGCTGAAAATTCATATACATTTTTGGAATAAATAAATGTGTAAGTCCTTAATTAAGTCAAACAAATATTGATTATTATAAAATTATTCATAATTCACAGTATTTCGCTGTGTGCATTTTATCACTTAAAGTTATAATTTTAAAGTAGGCTCTATGCTCACTCACCCCTTTGTTCGGAAAATATTCTTGGATTGGGCGTGTGAAAAAAAACCTGCGTGCCTTTTCCCATAATTTTCATATTTTGTTCTTGTCGTATTTGTTGCTGTGTGATAAATTACTTTATCTACTCTCATATCGTAAAATTCGAATTATGAATTTCAAAGCGAATTTATATTGACATACTTTATACACGCAATACCGAAAAAAAATTAAGTTATTTTATAACATACCTTCGCTAACTGAAGTATGCTATAAAATAACTTTTTTTCTCATTACGATACAGGGCAAATCCAAAAAGAAGGCAGTGCCGCGATATTAAAAAAAAACAATGTTTTTTCCACATACTTTCCATGATTAAAATGTACTCTATGGTGATCGATGACTTAGCGTAACGATTAGTCTGCTGGAATGCACTACCTCATTATTATTTTTTCTAATAGAATACGCGCCATGTTTTGATTTTAATTTTCACTTTTGCTTAAAAATGTCTGATAGTAGTGAGTGTGGACTCCACCCGATATTTTAGATGCGGCGACGGAAAAACGTCTTACTTAACCTAGGTAAGTACCTACTACCTACCTAGTCGTAGAAAGTCAAGATACTACCTTACCTACTCTTTTTATCATTGTTAAATTATTTTTGTAGGTTCAATCACAAATTGTATGAGAGTAGATAAAGTAGTGTATGAAACTGTACATAACTAGGTATTAAAACACTCGTGTGATACTATTAAAAACCTCGCCTACGGCTCGGTTTTTAAACTCACACTCATGTTTTAATACCCCTCATTATGCATCAGTTTCATAAACTACTATTATTTTTTCCTCGCAAATGTGTTGAAAAACGTCGTATGAAACTCGTGAGCTCTTGCTTATTGCACACTCGGCTATGTTACGCCTGCAACCCGAGTGTGCAATCAGCAACCTAAGCTAACTTGTCTTACTTATAGTGATGCGTTGGCAACACTCGTAACTGTTGCATTAAAAATGAATCTTGTTCTTCTTGGGTGTTCTATCTTTGCAGGATCATCACATCATTCATCCCAGAATAAGTCGTCCCCGTCGTGTCAAAATTAAATAACTAACACTTTTGGCAAAATTCACCTTTTCTGTTTTTTGTAAAGTAGAAAGTGATACTTACCTATATTTTGGTCTTTATCTCGTTGCGACATGATTGATATCTGCAAAGATATCTTCAGTTTAGTGAAACTATTGACCATAACGGGTGTAACAAAACCTCCAACGAAGCCGAAGTCCACGTATTCCGCCCATCATCAGGATCATTTTTGTCTTTTAGACTATACCTGGGAAACCAATAGCTACGAAGTTATTAAAGGTCAAAGTTTTTTCAACATTTTTATAAAATCTTATTTTATTCGTTATTTGCTACTTTTTGTCCAATTAAACATTATCAAAATGTTAAGTATTTTGTAACAAACAATGGCTTCTAAACGTCCTCACTCGATGTATCTCATGAGCACGCACATAAACACTGCCTTTCAACTCGGCCGCACGCAGCTGTGTAGCAATTGTAGCATACACTCGCAGGTGCGGTCTGTTGTACGCGTTACATTGCGTGGTAAAGTATGCAATGCTTTTTTAACACCAAAAATCAAAATCGTTTCCCAGCAATAATTTTGAACAGAAATGGTCCTGATGATGGGCAGAATACGTAGACCTCGGCTTCGTTGAAGGTCTTGTTACATCCGGTATATTACAACAGTGTTTGTTGTACAATTAACGTGGAAAAACAGAATAACTTTTAAATGAATTAAATAACTACAGCTAAGTGCGTCACTAAATACAAACAAAGTCAATAAGTAACTTTATTTAATTCTGCCACAACTCACTGCGAAACATTGCTACAAATTTTGGTTGTGGCAAAATTAAATAAATGCTATTTTTAATTCTTTACCTTGAGGGTGGGCAACCCAACGGGCCCCAACAGCCATCGGTTCTTCTCGCTATGTGTCCAGCCCACTGCCACTTCAGCTGAGCAATCCTTCGAGCGATGTTGGTTACTTTAGTTCGCCTGCGGTTCTCCTCATTTCTGATTCGATCACGCAGGGAAACGCCAAGCAAAGCTATCTCCATTGCACGCTGGGTGACCTTGAGCCTCCTTATAAGACCCATAGTTAGCGACCACGTTTCACTACCGTAAGTCATCACTGGCAACACACACTCGTCATAGACTTTCGTCTTGAGACACTGAGGTAAATCGGATACGAAGATTTTTCGAAGCTTCCCGAATGCTGCCCATCCGAGTTGGATTCGACGAGAGATCTCTTTCTCAAAGTTGGACTTACCTAACTGGACTGCCTGTCCTAAGTTAGGTATACATATTGGTCAACAACTTCAAGTGTAGTGTTCCCAACATGAACTGGAGCGGGCACAACATGGGAATTCGAGATGATTTTCGTCTTATCCATGTTGATCCTGAGACCCACCCTTTGGGAAGCACTACGGAGATCTTCGAGCATTGTGTTCAGGTCTTCCAAGGTCTCAGCCTATAGAACTAGATCTAGAAGAACTATATCATCGGCAAGACGGAGACGTGTTAGGTACTGGCCATTAATGTTGATGCCGAGTCCTTTCCAGTCTAAGAGTTTCAAGATGTCCTCCAACGCAGCTGTGAACAGTTTAGGAGAAATAACATCTCCCTGTCTCACACCTCGCTGCAGTTGGATAGGATTTGTGCTCTGGTTCTGTACTCGGACCGACATGGTGGCATTTTTATATAAATACCTCAACACCACTATTTACCTGTAGTCCATTTGGCACCTTTGGAGAGACTGCAGCGCCGCCCAGGTTTCAATCAAATCAAAGGCTTTCTCGTAGTCCACGAACGCCAAGCAAAGTGGCAGATTATACTCCTCGGTCTTCTGTATTATCTGCCGTAGCATATGGATGTGGTCTATGGTTTAGCACCATAGACCACATCCATATGCCTTTTCGGAACCCGGCTTGTTTGGGAGGTTAGAAGTCGTCAAACCTGCGAGCAAGACGATTTAAGGGCTTTAGAAAACAACTTATAGACATGACTCAAAAGTGAGATGGGTCTATAGTTCTTTAAGAGGGACTTGTCACCCTTTTTGAAGAAGAAAATCACCTCACTATGTTCCATGTCTTCGGCGTTTTGCCCTCGACGATGACGGAATTAAAAAAGCTTCTGGAAGACTTTAAGTACCGGCCTACCTCCCGCTCTCAGAAGTTCTGTAGGGATTCCGTCGTCACCCGCCGCCTTGTTGTTTTTCAGCTGTTGGAGAGCCATACTAATCTCGTACAGGGTGACGTCCGGGATATCTTGGGTATGGGTCGGGAAAGCTTGGCTCTGGGGTCTTTAGCCTTGCTTTTAACAGGTGTCTGCGTGAAATAGAACTGCGCATAGAAACTCTCGATGTCCCTCAGGATTTCAGGCTCCGATGAGATGATGCGTCCGACGCGCGACGTCAGTTTTCAGCTTCGTCATCTGGCTTTGCCCAATAGACAGATCTCTCGCGAACACTTTGGAGCCTTTATTCCGCTCGATGGCCTCTTTAATACGATTCGTATGATATTGGCAAAGGTCGCTCGTCAAAGACTTAGATATCTGTCTATTAAGCTTCCGATAACGATGAGCATCTGCTGAACTCTGGAGCCTCATTTCACGCCTCTGATCCATGAGTAGGAGTGTGTGGTCGGAGAGTTCTTTAGCTTGGGACGGCGGGTCTTAAAAAACTTGGACCCTACCGTACGGACAGTATCCACCACCATGTTGTTTAGATCGTCCACATCTGGATATACATCGATCTCATCGTTTCGATCGGACGTGTCGATTAATTAATGTAATATTAATAAATCATTGCAAAATTGTGACCTACTTGAACTTTACGCGGAAGTGACATTCGTCTGTGTCATTCGTTCTAAATACTAGAATTATTTTCTTAGTTTATTTATAATGTTAAGTGTAAATTAGTGATTTATAAAATGGATGGTAGCCCCTTTAACCGACGGAGCGAGCTAACGGCCCGCAGCCCGCCGCCCACGCCCTCGCGCCGGCCGCCATCGCCTGCGCCTGCCCTACAGGAAGATGAGCCCCCAGAATTGGTGTCCACGCCGGAGATCCAGAACTGGATGAAGACCATTGAGCAGTGTCTGAATGAGGTGTGCGCTGTCGCCTGTGAAGGTAAACTAAATTCGGATCAAAAAATCCGAATTAATAATTTGTGCCGAAAAGTAAGCCATGGGACATCACAAATGGCTGTGCAATACCAGTCCCTTAAGCAAAAAACTATACAGACCCATTTTTCACTGCAAGAACTTAAAGAAAAACACGACCTCTCACAGCGGCTTCAAGATCTTAAACAAACCATCGAGGAGTCCTCAAAACCCGCCGCGGATGCAGTTTCCTTCGCCGACATGGTTAAAAAAAGTCCTAACAACTTTATTCAGCCCATTAATGTCAACTCTGTGGCAATTTACCCCACTGACAAAATGAAGTCGAGCGAGGAGACAAAGGCCCTCGTTCAAAAAATCATCAGACCAGACCAAATGAAGCTGCATGTGAGGAGCCTGCGTAAAACTAGGAACGGCGGTGTAATTATCAGCACAGATACTAAGGACGATATCGAGAAGCTTAAGCAAACGGATCAACTAACGACCTCTGGCCTAACTGTGAATGAACCACATAAACGCAAACCTAGAATCGTGGTCATCGGAGTGCCTGTATGTATGGAGGAAACGGAAGTTTTCAACTGCATATACCATCAAAACTTAGCCGACAAGCTTAGCGGCATGTCACTCGCGACATTTTTGACCTCTATTAAATTAAGCCATAAGTCGGGGAAGAAGGACGCCGAGACCTGTAATTATATCATAGAAGTTCCTGCACAAATTCGAAAACTCTTAATCATGAACGACCGGGTATTTGTAAATTGGTCTTCGTGCCCTGTGAGAGATTTTACCCTCGTGACAAGGTGCTACAAGTGTCAGCAATACGGTCATGCTGCTAAGACATGCCGGGAGGAGGCCATCACCTGTGGTCACTGCGGCGATATAGGTCATACTATAAAGGACTGTGCGAAGAAGGCCGAGTCAGCAAAATGTGCAACATGTCTGCACTTCAAGAAGCCCGCAGATCACAAAACTGGTGATGTTGACTGTCCTGCGAAAAAGATTGCCGAAAAAAGGTATATCAGCTCGATTGATTATGTGGGCACCTAAGAGCGCCACTTCCTAGAAAAATCTTTATAATTTTTACAAATAATTATTTTATATTCCGTGACTAATATTATAATTTTATATCACATAATTTCTTTATACATTGTGTCAAATCATATTTAATAATTCGCATCAGTTTAAAAATATCACAATGCTGTTCTACTAACCTTAATTCGTAAGATACCTTACTAACACGCATGTAATATAAAAATAATAAATGTACTTAAATAAATAATAATGCACAACTGACTTTGAACTAATTAGTTTATTTTTGATGACGCAGATGCATTATTCGTCTGTCGTTAAATGATGTTACAAAATTAACATTATTTTAGCGTTTTGTTTAGTTTAACTCTTTCTGTAATTATCTTTGATTTAATTTTGTTTTCATTTTTCCAATATTCATATTTATTGTATTTGATTGTATAATAATATTACGATACGTAGTGATGTAAGTTCTTATTTGCCTGAGATACAGGTTATTTAAACCTAGTTCAGGCACTCGTGTATTTTAGCTTTATGTACCTATGTCTAGATTTTAATTGTTTTATTTTGATGTAAGATTATTTCAATAAAGATTTTATTTATTATTTATTATTTTATCTATGCTGTTCTCAAGGGCTTCGAAGCGGTTTTGGCATTCGAGTTAAAAGCTCTCGAGGTTTTGAATATGGGCAATGGTCGGAATGATGATTTTATCAGTCGAGATCTTTCCAGCTTTATGTTGATATTCAATGTGCCATGTACCAATCGGTAATCGCTCCCCGTCTTGACGGTGTTGAGTTGTATTTTAAGCAATATTTGTTTGCAATTACACTTCCATAGATTTTAGTTCGCTAAAACACACAAGTGTCTTGATTTTGGGTTTAAGAAAGTAAGAACTGTGTCAAAAAGCATTATCATCCAAACACCATTGAACCACGATTTTGACATTAACTTGACCCCGGTTTACGTATAATAAAAATAAATGAATTGGCGACGCTAGTTGACGGCTATAAGGGCCTTAAAGTTAAAAACGTAAGCGTCTTAAACTCAACTATGTATACCTACGCACTTAACAATATTTCGTGTTTTCTTATGCCAAACATAGCTTAAAGTTTTAGTAAGGAGAACTTACGTGATTGTTATTGTTTGCGAACTATGTAATAATTGACCATCAAATAAAACTCAAACGACTTGTCGAAACATGGTCGAAACTGTGACCTTAAAGAAAGAGGTCGACAGCGTAATACTTGTTAGGTAGATAAACTATGTTTATTTACAGTGTAAACAAATAGGGAATCACTTATGCAAACAGTTTTTTTTACAAAAGACGTTATCGAACATAACATAACGTTAGTTTGTAATAACTGCACACATCCGTACACATCCGCAAACCGTACACATCAACCTTTGGTCATTTTATAAAATTTCATAAAAAATGCGAGTAGTAGCTGTAGTAGTAATATTTGTCTTTTAGTATTGGGGGGGAACAGGTGATGATGCTACGTATTTTTGATAGTTTACATACAATCAATATCTAAGTAGAGTTTTCTTATCAGTTCGTTTCAAGAACTTTTAACATCAAAAAATATGATGACATTATATTGATTATAACTCAAAATATAATACACAAATTAAAAAGTTATAAAAGTGACCAAAGGTTTTCAATATCTGAAAATGTCACTGACCCTGATGGTCAGTTTGTCAGTTTGACAGTGACGTTTCTTTGTTTACATTTTTGCTGGGAAATGAGTAATGCGACTTTAGTTTGCTAAACTCGTATGTTGGGTGTGGGCGTCGTCGTTTGGTATTGTTTGTTTTGGTTTGTATAAGCCTTAGTTGCCCGTGTTACCACCAATCCTACTACCAGTAGAAAACTTAATCTTGATCATAAAGAAAGAAAATAAAACATAATTTAATATCTTCATATAGTTTTATTTTTATATAAAATTCAAATGCGTTCATCCATTCATCTTCTCACTATATATAAATACATAACTATACGTCCTCGCCTATAGCAAGTATTCAGAAAATAGCATTGGCTAATTACGACATTCAGCTAGCAGTATTAACTATGTAAATCGAAATTAACGTAAGCACATTATAATACATTGTATATTGGATACAATTATCGTTACAAATATAATTCAGAGTACGACTTCCATTTTTTTTAATTTCAGATAATTAAAGTTTACATTTTTACACTTCATAGTTACTAAGTTTAATTTCATAACCTATTTTTGCTATAATTTCAATTATTCAATGGCAGAATCACATAAAAGCAAGAGTATAACTATGATAAGTACGAAAGAACCTTAATGCATAAACAGCTGGCACAACGAAGATCTAGATGTGTTATACAATGTTACAATTAAAATTACACTATGTCGCCGCGGCATACAAGAAAATATGTACGTCGCGTTGACAAAAATATACACAATAAATAAGATCATGGAATGTTATTATGATTTCATCTCGTTCGGTGGCCTCGGCCGGAACGATGAAAGACAAGGAGACGATAAAAAAATAATGCTAACATTTCCGTTAGATAAATTATAGCAAAAATATATGTTACTTTATAGGCCACAGAGTGTATACGCAGTAACATAAAGGCGCGTGATTGCACGGAACGGTGACTCGGGAGAGTTCACAATCGCGACACAAGTCGGGCGAGATTCACTGCACTGTCACTACGCGCGCGGCGATGTCGCCCACGGCCGCTTCTGGAAAAGAAACACACCCATTAAAATTTGTTAAGCTAAAAACAGGCAGCAACCGACTTTGGTTGGCTCTGGAATGGCGACCGCGTAACGTACGACGTTCCGTGGGTAGGCCCCCGACAAGGTGGAACGACCGACGTAAGGGCACAGAATTGATATAAGAACCACCGTACAGAGAGGACATTCTCCGCTCCGCTCCAAAATCAATTACCTCACCCCACCCCGCGAGTTCGTGTGCCGAATCGTGTGCTCATTTAGTCTTGTTTGTCAACGTCAACTTATTTTGATATTCAAAGCAATGCGTCGTAACTTTATTTACCAAAAAGTCCGAATTATGAAATGAACGCCATTCATACAGTGCAAACTGCACGGTAGCTCTAGACTTACACACAGATTTGCGCGTGTACAACGTCATCTATTTATAATGGCACGGTTTTATGGAGTGTCCGGGGTGTGGTGAGGGTGAAGGTCGCGGGAAGCCGCTGGATGCGGTTCAAGCAGGACCAATCGTTGTGGAGATCTTTGGGGGAGGCCTATTCCGAGCAGGGTCGTGCAGCTGATATGATGATAATGATGAAAAGCAGGCATCGAACGTTCACAGCAATTTCCACAGATTACATTTACTTTATAGTGTAGTTTTTGCGCCATCTGGCACACAAGATAGATAGGGCACGGCAGAATTTGTTACGCTTGGACTGAATTGGTTCGATCCGGAAATAGTAATTTTCGGTAGTGTTATGTTTTTAAGTTTTTGTATGTGATATGAATAAGTGAAGGGGAATTTTCTGGAAAGCAGACGTGCGTTATATTAGAGTAAATTTTAGTAGAATGCCCATTTGAATAGTCTCTCTGGTGTTCATTATTATGTAATACATATAAATATAATATTATGCTTTGCATGAATAACAACACAACTTAAAAATTTTCAATTTCAACAACATAAGTACACAGAAGTATTTTGTTTAATTTTTGTTTTGGCACAGTTGTATTCTCTTATACAATTACTGGTTGACTGGGAGAGAATGCCTAATGGCATTAAGTCCGCCATTTGTTTGTATTTTGTATAAGTACTTGCAATAAAGATAAAATAAATAAATAAAAATTAATAAACAGCTCTCCTGTAAAGAGAGAGTTGTGTTGTTATTCATGCAAAGCAGTGGTATGCAAATAAAACGTTGATCGGTATGTATGCAGACATACGGGCTAGTGCGCGTGCGCGTCGCTGTAGAGCGTGGTGGCGATGTAGGTGGTGGGCACGAACCCCTCCTCGCGCGTGTGGTTCCTGCGCACGCGCGTCCAGCCGTCGCCCGCGTCCGTTTCCAATACCAGCAGTTTTTCGCCGCACTCCATACGCATTGTTGACCCGGTTCCATTTGCTGTAAATACAAGGAAAAATTAGGATTTATTGATATGAAATACGGCTCCAGATTTAATTTACAGTAAGTTAAAGTGGCTAAGCGAATAAGTATCTAACGTAACCTGTGATGCCACGAATTGTGAATTAACCGCTGTACAGAGCAGAGAGCGAGGTGAGCGCGCAATGAATGGAGAATTCACCGTTCTTAATATTAAAGATAACTTCGATTTATTTCCTAACCTTCAAACGCATACAGTGCTATGCAGTACCTGAGCGGTTGTGAATCCGGCTCGTAGGTAGTAATCAGTCAGACTCGTGGTCGTGGTCGCCGTTAGCGTGGTTGGCGTGGGCGACGGCGATGTCCCCGCCGAGGCCGGACTCGAGTGACTCAAGTGTTACTATAGAATTACCTTCTAACGCGTACAGCGGCTTACAGTATTCTCTTAAAAATAGTCAGAAATCACTAGCATCCTTGAAGATAGTGTCGGTAATGATAGCAGTAGATGTTTTGTGTAAAAAGACATAAGTCGAAAACGACAAATATTTTGAGCTTGCCGCGTAATATGAAAGGAAATTTCGATTAATAATTTCCTAACCTTCAAACGCATAGAGCGCCTCGCAGTACCCGAGCGGCTGCAAATCCGGCTCGTAGTAGTAATCAAAGTCGGACTCGTGGTCGTGGTCGCCGTTGGCGTGCTCTGCGTGCGCGGCGGCGATGTCCCCGCCGAGGCCGGACTCGAGTGACTCAAAAGTTACCTTCTAACGCTTACAGCGGCTTACAGTATTCAAGAAAATCAGAAACGAGCTTTTAAAAGTAGTCGAAAATCACTAGCATCCTTGAAGGTAGTGTTGGTAAAGATGGAATTAGATGTTTTGTGCAAAAAAGTTGATAGGAGTATGTGAGGAGTACGCTACCGCACACGGCCTCCTGTACAATGTCAAAAAGAGTGAGCTCCTGATATTCCAGGCCAAAGGCCGAAAGCTGGAGAATGTGGCACCTGTGCTGCTGAACGGGGTCGCTCTCGGTAGGGTGAGGGAGTTCAAATACCTCGGCCATGATGTCACCGAGGATTTGAAAGATGACAGTGATATAGAAAGGGAAAGGAGAGCGATGGCGGTCCGCTGTAACATGTTGGCTCGCAGATTCGCACGATGTAGTACAGAGGTAAAAATTACTCTTTTTAAAGCGTTCTGCCAGACTCTGTACACGTGCAATCTGTGGGTCAACTACACCCAGCAGGCCATCAACGCTCTCCGAGTACAATACAATAACGCCTTTAGGGCGATGTTGGGGCTCCCGCGCTACTGTAGCGCGTCAGCGATGTTCGCGCACGCACACACAGATGGATTTTACACAGTGCTGCGACGCCGCATCGCCTCCCTCCAGCGCAGAGTGCGCGGGAGCTCCAACGTCATCCTGAAGGTGCTCAGCGAGAAGCCGGACTGTCTACTGTGGAGGTACTGGGTACAAGTGCATGTGCTGGTACCCGGTGTGGCCGCGGGGGGTCGCTACTTGAATTGAAGTTTAAAACTAAGAGGTGACTTGGATTAAAAAAAAATGCTATTTTATTTTATTTATTATTTTTATTTTAAATTTAATTTTGACTTGTAATTTTTATGAAATAAAACACTTTTTAACGGATACTAGCGCGGTTTTATTGAATGTACTTTGGTATTTAGTTGGTATTTGGTTTGATTTTTGGTTTTTCCCGACGTTTCGGCACCTTTGCAGCTGCCGTGACCACCAATACCAACTAAATACCAAAGTACATTCAATAAAACCGCGCTAGTATCCGTTAAAAAGTGTTTTATTTCATGTCTAGTGAGCGCGTAAGCTTGAGAATTGTAATTTTTATTTTATTTTGATTTGAATTTTGATTTTATTGTGAAATTTTTATTTATTTTATTTTGATTTTATGATTTTAATTTGATGTAATTATTTGATTTTTATTTTATTTTGATATTAATTTTGATGTAGTTTGGTTTAATTTTGATTTTATTATGAATTTAACTAATTGTCATTTATATTGTATGGACACTGTCTGAAATAAAATGTTTTTTTTTTATTTTTTTATAAAAAGACATAAGTCGTGTTTGCTTCCCGCATTATTATTAAGAAGAGAGTTCCTAACCTTCAAACGCATAGAGCGCCTTGCAGTACCCGAGCGGCTGTAAATCCGGCTCGTAGTAGTAATCAAAGTCGGACTCGTGGTCTTGGTCGTGGTCGCCGTTGGCGTGCTCGGCGTGCGCGGCGGCGATGTCCCCGCCGAGGCCGGACTCGGGCGAGCCGCCGGCCGCGCGCCCGTTGGCGCCGCACGTCGAGCCGCCGCCCGCGCCCGCGCCCGTCGACACTGACGACTCGGACGCGGAACGGGAGAGGGACTCGCTGTTTGAACCGATGCTGGGGACGAAAAAACAAGTTACTTTATTGCACATCGAGTTATAACTAGCAGTGGCGAGGCGTGATATTATGGCAAAGATAAGCCGTTCTACAAAAATGTGGATCAGTGAGGTGGGATAACTAAAAGATTGTATGGACTCTTCGCTGCTAACTAGAAATCGGAGTAGATGTTGGGTATTATGAAAAGCTTTTTTGTGTCGAAATAATCTAAGGTTTTAAAAAAATCCAAAGATTATATATTGTAAATTATTGCTTGAAGATCCAAATCATCCATCGACATATAAATCATTGTACAGATGATAATTTTTATTAAATTTTTTATCAATAAGACTCAAGTATTTTTCTTGATATTTGTATGAAAATAACGTGACAGCGGTGCTGTCTGTTAAACACAATCCAATACTATTTCCAAACCGACTCACACGGGAGGTCTACATCCTGCGCAGTGGAATGTGAATGTGATGGGCTGTTATGGTAATAATGATTATTATTTTATTATTTAGAAAGGGGGACGCTAGCGAAGCCGGACGGGTGAACAGTCTCCCTAAATGGAACATTTCACCCAGTTCCCCAATTGTTAATGATAATGATGGTGATGATGATTACTGACCTGGTAGTCTGCGTGGGCGGCGCGCCGTTGGTGCGCGCGGCGGGATGCAGCGTGGGCGCGGTAGCTTGGGTATTGGCCTCCGATAGCAACTCCTCGAATTTACGAAGCTGCGCCCGCAGTTTTTTTAGCTTGTCACAGCATTCGTTCAATTGCCCTGGGTAATACCAAAAACTCACTTATTTTTCATTCATCAGAAATCGGTATTATTAAAGTTTTATGGAAGAAACCCAGAACCACTCCAAAGGCTTTATCAATCATGCAGTAACACCCGTTTCCACTAAACTCGCCTAAGCCTTTTCTATAACTCGACCAAAAAAATGGTCTCATGAGCTGTCATGCGCCTAATTATTTTGGTTGAGTTGTAGGTTAGGAAAAGACTTAGGCGATTCTTAAGTTTAGTGCAAACGGGTGTTAATATACGATATAAATGTAGTTTCGACTCGGAGACTAACTCAAATACGAGAGCTACTCCACCTTTATTGAAGGACAGATATGTAGTAAAAAAATCCGCTGTTCCCAGTAGTCTTACCAAGTAGTTTTACCAGTAGTAGATTTTCCATCCCAATAGACTTACTGATAGCAAGACTTCGCTGGGGTTATATTTTTCCCATTAGTACTACTGTTAAAAAAACAATAATGTAACACAATGATATGCCTACGCGTATACAGCACGATCTTTTTCTATTTTATTGAATTAAAAGTACTTATCAGGACAATATAACCAACATGGAGTTAGTTCGATTTCTTTTGAAATAGTCAAGAATTGTTACTTATAATTAGACTAAAAGTACCAGGACAACATAACCAACAAGAAGTTATTTTGTTTTTTATTACTAAGCTAGAGTACAGGGGTATTGTCTAACAATAAATTAAAGTTATTACGAAGAAAAAAAACAAATTGTAATTCCTTGTTGGTTATGTTCTTGGTACTTTTAGTCTCATTAAATATAAAATTTGTTTACTACGTTATATCAAAAAAAATCGAAGCTGTAGGTCTTCATAGGTCTACATGTGAGTATTGTTTTGTTTTACTGGTAAGTCTACTGGGATCAAAATTCCCAGTAATCTTACTAGTAAATCCATTGGGAAGAAAACTCCCAATAGTACTACTGGTAAAACTACTCGGTAAGACTACTGGGAACAGCCGAAAAAAATTTTTTGTTTTAGCAAATCGTCGCGTACATACCTTCTACAGTCATGGGGTCTCCTAACGTGGGATTTGTTTCATATACACCTTTCATTTTCATTAATCCTTCCATTGCTGCTTGTTCTTGGGCTACCTGCAACATTTTAAGAAAGGACTTGTACCAATGAAGTAATCTCTAAAAGACATTTAAAGACAAATATGAATCAGAATTCGTGTATTAGCACAGAATATATAACAGTACTAGACGTACAGAAACCCATCCGCGCGAGGACAATCATATAATAAGCTACTCTCACTGTACAGCAGTAAGTAAAATTCAAATTGCACAGCGCTGTGTGCCTAATACCTGGTATTATTAGCGTCTTCGAAGCGCTTCTCTTTCTGTCGTAACCATTGACCTCTATATTATTACACTGGACTGGCTGCTGTCAAACTGCTCTTGTGCCTATTTAATTTCGGCCATTTTGGCGCTGTAGGACGTAGCGTGAGGGACATAGTATTAAAGTCTGAAGTCTGGAGAGACCATCACGGCAACCATTTTCATTGTACACGTCAAAATTAGTTTTTTAGACTCACGCTAGTGGCGTTTCAAATAGGCACAAGAACTTTGCTGTCAAATCATACAGACAGCCAGTCCAGTTAATAAGAAAAAAAAAATTTCATGTCAGTGGTCGTAACTCTGTCTCAACCGAGACATGACATACCTCGTGCGCTGGCTCGAATGAGTCAGCCGCGAGCAGTAGGCTAATAAAAGTTTAAGCGCGGAGTGAGACCCCCTGATATTAATGACAAAATGAATTTTCTCACCTGTTTACTTAACTCGTGCACTTTAGCCTGTAGTTTCTTTTTCTTTTGGTTTGGTGGCAAATCTGAATAATCCTCCTTTCCATCCACAGACATGTTGTTCTGGAAACCAATCCATTATTAACATCTCACAACAAAAAGTAATTTATCAAAACACAAACCTAATCTACAAAATACATTAACCATAATCTCTAACTCCACTTAAATCAAACTCCAATACACAATGCTATTAAATTGACAATAGATGGTGTTCCGCCGCAACTTCACTCGAGAATGTATTGAAAAGAGACAATTTTACAGATTAAAATACGCCGTTTTGTACCGCAAGCGCTCTGAAGATAGTCACTTCAGTTGTACATTGTCAATTTAATCGCATTGTATAAACCTTACATTAGTTAGCGTGGAGTGTTTATCCTTCAACTCATTCTCAACTTTCCCTAATTATATAAAAACACAAACATTAATACAAATATAGTTTAACACAATGATAAAACCTTTCAATGGTAAATAAAAGTTATGTACATAAAATATACACAAATAGTGTGTGCGCATAAAATAAAAAAAGCCGTGCAAGCATTGGGGTTATTCAAGCCACACGGAGCGGGTCGGGTGCACCGAATACCGACTCAGAAACTTTTACTGGTCTGTTGTATGTACCTATGTAGTGTGTCAAATGATTTATTATAGTACTGTACAGGGGCCCTACCGGCAAACTTACATGGCTATCGTAATCTCTTTCATTTGACAGATGGATGTGATACATTGCTACTTTTCTTTGATCAGTTTTTATTTATGCCAAATAGAAATAGCAATGTGTCACATCCATATCTCGAATGGAAGCGATTACGATAGCAATATAAGTTAGACGGCGCCAGGGCTAGTGTAGTGTGTGTACATGTTAGTACACACACTACACCTATATTCATTAAAATATATAACGTAACATATTATTGATAGGAATTTATAAGTATTAATTACGATTAGTATCGTACATAGGAAATGCGTACATAATGCGAAATTGTGTTCGTCTGTCAGCAGACAGTTATTACTTTTAAGGATTCAGTTTTTTACTTCTTCAATATAAACTCTTCAAATTATGAGTAAACAAGGAAAATCAAACTGATCACCCGATTTACATTTGATTGCTTTTACTCTTCTTCATTGTTGTTGTTAATTAATAGCCTTTGCCATTTTCACATATTTTGTCGTTTTGAGCATAATAAATACGATGAACATATTAACGTCATTGACTATATTTGCGGTTTGCCATAGAATAAAACACTGTTTTTCACTTGAAATCCAACATATAGGAAAAAGTTTTGATAACAGACCGACAGACGAACAAAACATAGTGAGTAACTTCAACCTTCAATAACAATACAACCTAATAAACTTATGTACGTTATACAAAGTGTTACTCGTACAAAAAGACCCCTAATACCGAATATGGTAGATAGATACTATCAAACTGAACAACTTTTACTATGAGACCATTCTGAAAAACAGCTTTTTCATACAAAAAATAATAACGAAAATATCAAAATATATAAAACTGCTGTTTTTTGCAATTTCAGAGTTGGTCCATTGTTCAGTTTGATGGTCCTTATCTACCATATTCGGCATTAGGGGTTATTTTGTAACATGTTGTATACCAATCAAGACAAATTGCCATGCATCTATCTAACAACTCCCAGCACACAAAAAACAAAGACCAATAAAAGTGTCGAGTGACCAAACCGCGTCCCTGCACTAACCTTGATCGAGTTGCACGCCTCGACAATCTTCTGCGGTCAAGCGTTAGCGGCGACGGGCGCGGACAAATAAACAACATTAACAAAAGGTATAATGTGCTCAATTTCAAGGACGTACGCTAAAACATAGGCGGGTGCACGCGTGGGAAGCGACAACTGGCCTAAATGAAACTTGGCCGCTATTTTGTGTTAAGGTGGAAGTCGAAGACGGACTGTAGACTGCAACTACACGTTCCGCTACGCTCCAAATTGAACCGTAATGTTATTATGATTAAGGGCTAATGAGGATCAATGAGGTTTTTAGTTAAATATGTAGAGTAACAGTCACATCAAAATTAATTATTTCAGTGAAAGAATTATTGAAATTGGACCAAAAATGACGAAGATAGAACGATTTTCGTGTCGCATTCTCAAAAACGCTCCCCAATTACACGATTCGCTGATGACGTCATCAGGCATGTTCGCCGTCCAGCTTCGCGGAGGGTGTTTGTTCGGGCGATCGTGTCACATGACTTCATCGTATGTTCCGCAAGGACCGGCCGTGATTTTTAGGGTTCCGTACCCAAATGGTAAAAACGGGACCCTATTACTAAGACTCCGCAATCCGTCTGTCTGTCTGTCACCAGGACAGCCTGGTGACAGACAGACAATGAGATACAGATCTCATGAACCGCGATAGCTAGAAAGTTGAAATTTTCACAGATGATGTATTTCTGTTGCCGCTATAACAAATACTAAAAACAGAATAAAATAAATATTTAAGGGGGGCTCCCATACAAACGTGATTTTTTTGCTGTTTTTTGCTTTATATCATTAACGACAACAGGTAGACAGTTGAAACTTTCACAGATGATGTATTTCTGTTGCCGCTATAGTAACAAATACTAAAAACAGAATAAAATAAATATTTAAGGGGGGCTCCCATACAACTAACGTGATTTTTTGGTACGGAACCCTTCGTGCGCGAGTCCGACTCGCACTTGGTTTTTTAAACTCACTTATTAAAACTTTAATAATTTTGTCATTTCTTGATGGATTTGAAAAATTTAAACTGAGATTTACTCAGATATTGATATTGTATTTGCTGTCACTGTCACACACACAGCACAGATAAAAAACCATAGATAATTTAGTACTTTTTTAGGGTTCCGTACCTCAAGAGGAAAAAACGGAACCCTTATAGGATCACTTTGTTGTCCGTCTGTCTGTCTGTCCGTCCGTCTGTCTGTCAAGACCCTTTATCTCGGAAACGCGTGGAGGTATCGAATTGAAATTTAAACCATATACTAAGGTCTACGGGCCCTTGAAGCTGTAAAAAAATCAAACTTCTAAGTTAACTTAAAAAAAAGATACTGCCGTTTAGGGCGCAAAAAACGCATTTTCGATACTCTCAAAGGAATCAAAATTCATAGGGTACTTCCCGTTGACCTAGAACTATGAAATTTGGCAGGTAATAGCGTCTTATACTACACTTACAGGAATAAATCTGAAAACTGTATATTTGTATTTAAATCATAATAAAATATGGTAATTAAAATACGTAATTATTAATCATCTTGGTGAAACAACGGTATGCGCGGTCATAGTTTAACTTCTAATTACTTTTGGATTAATCGCGCCACTAATTCTTTTTAAAATATCAATATTTATTATTATTAATTATTCAGATCCTTTCAAATATTGATATAGTTAATTACTTTTAAAAATAAAATTAATAAGTAATAAATTTGGCTCTAAATATTTTCGCAACATGGCGGTATGTCACGCTGTATGACGGGGGTCTTCTTCTTCTTATTTTTGTTTTGGCAATCTACTTTCTTCTTGGAAGTAATTTTTGCCAGTGTCAAGTGTTGAATAAATCAGTGGTAGATTGATTCAGTTTACATTAAAATGCGGGTGCATCGCATTCCAATGTTGCTTGGAGCATTTGGCACCAAGTATAATCAAGACAGTTTACTCGGTAAGGTCAGCCGAGGTAGCCACCACTACAATAAAAGTCTCGGCTTCACACAACCAAAGGGTCCTGTTGGAATACACCCATTTTCTCTAATAACATTGCGATAGATAAAACCATTTCACAGAACATTATACAGTGTACTATTGATATACAGCGCCATCTGTTGACAATCAACAGTACTTGTATTGTACACACCTGTATAAACAGGTGCGGTGGGTTTGTAATTATTTTATTTTTTCTCAAAAATGCTTGGAAATTCGAACATTATTTTGACAACCTTCTTTGTGCTAAATAGGAGTTTACGGACAGACCTAAACCGCGCCGTCAATATTTGTATGAGAATCCATTACTAACGTGTAATAATGGATTTTCATACAAAATTGCCGGCGTCTGTCCAGCAATGTTTCTATTAAATTAAAACTCATTACACACGTGTAATTCAGAAATGGAGCGAACTTTTCAATGAAACACAAATATAGGTATCAAATGTTGCCTTGATGAGCGAGCACATTCCAAAAAATTTTTTTTTTAATATTCGGTATACAGTACCCTTAGCACGAACAGCTATCGAAAAAAATAACGCGCGTAAAATCATTCGATAGTGCAATTTTGTATGGGAAATTTGTACAACGCCATCTACCGCCGAATAGCTAAATTAAAATTTCCATAGATAATTCTCTATCGAGTAATTTTACGCGCGTTTTTTTTCTCGATAGCTGTTCGTGCTAAGGGTACTGGTATCACGTGAAAGGCCTTGATGAGCACATTCCAAAAAATTGAAAAAAAATAAAAATAAAAACGAAAACAAACTGTTTTGGTGCAATATGGGTATCAAATGAAAGGCCTTGATGAGCGCATTCCAAAAAGATTAAAAAAAATTAAAAACGAAAAAATTTTTTTTTTTCATTACCTATGAGTATCAAATGTAAGTTTTTTGAAAAGTTTTTTGGAATATGCTCATCAAGGAGCATATTCCAAAAAACTGAAAAAAAAAAATAAAAACGAAAGGAAATTTTTTTTTTGCAATATGGGTATCAAATGAAAGGCCTTGATGAGCACATTCCAAAAAACTGAAAAAAAAAACAAAAAAATATTTTTTTTTTGCAATATGGATATCAAATGAAAGGCCTTGATGAGCACTTTCCAAAAAACTGGAAAAAAAAATGAAAAACTGGAAATAAAGGAAAAAAAAACCGGTTTTTTTTTCAATATGTGTATCAAACGAAAGGCCTTTATGTGCACATTCCACTTTCCATTTTCTTTTATCAATTACTGAAAGTAAATTAAAATTAAAATAAAAAGCTTAAAACTTTAAAACTAAAAAGTTAAAAGTTTAAAAGTACTACACAAGCCTTGGCCGCAACTAGGCATTGATGGACTCACGTATGTTCTTCAATGCCTGTCTTGAGTGCCGCTGCAGTAATGTACTATTCCATTTCAAACTTCGCCCGTGGTCAATTCTTTGTCGTAATCCCTGGAAGGGTTATTTTCTACGAGGCGACAAAGGATTTCAAATGGTTATCTATATATAGCAGTCTGCTGAACGGATTTTGATGGTATTTTTTTACAGTTTGGTAGCTTGGAGTCCAACTTATAATCTAAGCAATTTTTCACATAATTTCTGTAGGTAGAACCTGGGATAAAGCTTAAACTCTCCGTAGTACAGTTTTCATATAAAAAACTAATAACTACCAACCACTTTTTTTTCAAAATATTTCCTTTGTACCGACACAACTTTTCTATAGCTTTATTTTATGTATAGATGTAAGGTCTGTACGGAACCCTCGGTGGGCGAGCCCGACTCGCACTTGTCCGGTTTTTTTTCTTTTATCCCACCAAACACAACATGTCAAAGGATACTTTTATGTTTATAGGTCGACCGGAATCTCATCTTTTATCTAGTTAGTTTATTTAATTTTAATGTCGTGCTCCTTCTCTAAAGTTTATTTATGTTTATTTTAATCCGCTTCTTCCTTCTTTTACTGCGTTACCGCACCATTTCGTCCTGGGAGCTGTCTGAAAACCAGTGCTCTTGCATAGCTCCAGTCAAAGCATAGCTGAGCCAGCTACCCTTTGGCCACACCCGTAGCATTTATTTTTTAGTAATCTCTGTCTGTTATTTCTGTTTGTTTTTCTTCTTCTAACTATGTTAATTTTTTTAGGCCAATAAATGTTTCTTTATCTTTATTTGATGTGATATACGTGTTGATCCTCATTGAGCCGCCTTTTATAACATTACGGTTCAATTTGGAGTGTAGCGGAACGTGCGGTTGCAGTTTGCAGTCTGTCTCGGACTTCCACCTATTGTAATATTGTAAATAAAGCGGACTTGTGGTAGATCAGCAATGTATGGGACGCGCTCGCTCGAGCTTTAGCGTACGCCTTTAGAATGCTAATAGACAGATGTAGTGTGTGAACACTTGTTTACGATATAGGTGAAACATTTGACAATAATTGTTTAAAGAAATTAAAAGAGAGTCAATAATATTATGTCAATCAATATTTTTTTTGTAATATGTGTTTTACATTATGATTTCACAAATAATTATAAATATATTTTTAAACAAAAAGACACTTAAGATAATTATTAAATTAAATCGACTCACCCGTAGCAGCTCAGACGGGACGATCTGCTACGGGTGAGTCGATTTTTTCTAGTATTTTTTCTATTAAAATAATTATCTTAATATAAAAATAGCATTGTGAATGCCAAAAATCTATAAATCCAAAAAAGACACTTTTTTAGCATTATCTCAGCCCACCTAGCATGACCACTGAAACACGTTATTATATCGAGTGATATAGCATTTTATCGATACTCTACTGTCAAAATCCATTGTCTTTAGAGCGTTAAACGTGAAAAATTGATCGAGTATCAATGGCCCTGCTAGGGGGCATGCTAAGAATTTTAGGTAGGTACTGAAATTAATTAAAATTGATAATTTGTTCACACGGCTACTTTCTGCTATTAGCAGTGTGGGTTGGGTTAGATTCCACTGCAAAGGTGGGTCCAAGTGCAAAGTAAAATAAAAATAGTAGGACTATGTCACATCGTACAAGGTGGTAAAAGGTTGTTTGGGCAACATAATATCTAGTCATTTACTAAATAAGAACATAAATTATAATATTATTTACACTTGAGGAATATTCTTGCTTTTTTTGTTATTTTTAATTTAAAAGTAATAATAAAAAAAGAAACTCATACAGAACGTCATGTCTTATTATCGACGATCTACAATAATTGACATTTGGTGAAATTGCATAATACAATGCAAATAGTCATCTTAATATATTAACACAAGTGTAATTTTGACATAGTTACAAAAAGTATGAATATTTTTAGAAAATGTGCATCTATTTGTTACCGTGTGTGCCTATACACTGTATGTTCAGGTGTTGGATATGATATTTACTAGAGATGAGAAACTAGGGTGTATTTGATTAAGAAGTTAATATACTTAAATAATATTGATTCTTATGTAGATGATTCGGAAATCGAAGCAACACGTTTCTAGTGTTTATTTTGCTTTTTATTTACACGTTATTAAAAAAAATGCCTATTGCATATTTAATTTGTTACTTGTGGGAAATGTTATAAGTAGTTCATTAAAAATATGCAACGGAAGGTGATTTGTTTGAGGGTTCATTCAAGATGAATGTACCTAAAATGTACAGTTATGAAAGTTAGAATGATAGTCAATGAAAAACCAAGTCAACAAAGTTATGATGATTAAAGCCGAGTCATGCTGATGACGTACACCCCCACAACAAACTTACTTTTTCCACGTGACAAGGCACCGCATATCACCAATTATTCGTCAAAATATCAATTGGTTGTTATGACCCATGTTAGGTAGGGATCGATGGGTAACAGACAAAAATAAATTAGTACCTCCAATCATAAAATAAATAAAGAAACGTGTGAACGTAACTGGTGCGTAAAAGTCTTATTTGGTGTTTGTAAAGTGATTCATACATGTTACAACTTATGACATTGAGTACAAACCAGCTGCGTCAACACACATAATAATAATATAATTGTGACATAGTAAAAATACAAAAAATGTAACAAAACTTGATATATAGTAGTAGTAAAAATAATCTGAACCCATGCATTAACATTTAAAATTCATAATCATAACATAAAGCTTTATGCCCAATGCTAAAAGCACAATGACATGGAATATAAATAATTTGAATGAAGGTAAGAAAAATCTTTTCAAATAAAGAACTATGTAACCAACACGTAATGATATACCAGTTTCTTTCCCGATAAGTATATACTGTATGAATACTTATAAAATACCCAAAATAATATGATTATAATGTCTGTGTTTTCTGGTAACTTATTTATCAGAATATATTTAAAATTAGCTTGAGACCAAAATATCTTATAAATCACGCGTCTCACGTTATGTTCAAAATACAAATTCCTTTTACATTTCCCCCATATTTCTGAAGTAACGGAAAGGCGCCGAGCCAAAACCACTTGAGTTTGGATGGCTCTCTAGTTTTGGCAGTGTGAAGTCGCTTGTCGCCGAGATAGCATGGCAAAGAAAAATAATTTAGACTGACTTTGAAGAATTTTCAAATAATAATGGGACTCTTATGAATACTTTCATTTTTGTAGTATCATAGAACTGATACTAACCACTTTACATTTAATCAATACAAATCTGTCGATCTAATGTTTCTTTATTTGCGACAAGGAACAATTATTTTTATATAAAATATCTGGAATCCGCAGTAAATTAAGTTTTTCGTTATTTTTGTTAATAGAAGTCGTTAGTTTACTCATTTCTAATTAATCCAGAAAACACCAGACATTTATCTTATAAAAGCCCTCGCAGACAACAAATTGTTTGTCCGATCGAGCCCACGCATCGTATGGTCTTTATTACTAAGATAATAAAGTTGACTTTATAAGATATTTGTTGCGGATAAGTTCTATTTTACACTCTTATAAATAAAAAGATCATGCATGGAATCAATCAGACAAAAAAGGTTAATCGTCTGTGTAGGCTCCAGAGAATTCTTAAATATTAGTTTTGTAAAGAAACGCTGCATTGGGTAATAAAGTTTATTTTATTTTTTTATTAGACGTGCCACTATTGACGTAGTAACCACTCTAGTGGTGGTTCAAACAATTTCTGGAAGCTATGGTGGAACGTTACAGTCGTCCCACTGGAGCGCTTCTTCTTACCTCTAATTTGAACCCTAAGGCCGCCTACGCACCGACAAGTGCCTCGATTAGTACCTAGAGCCTAGATATTAGGGGTTGCTGTCCCGGTACTGAGGAGAAAACTGAATTCCCGGTACTGCGCTAACTCTGGTACCGGGAAAACCGGGAAATTTCGGGACTTTTCGGTACTGAGATTTTTTTTACTGTATCGTAAATAAAATAAAATAAGTAACTTCTAGGTACCTTACCTTCGTTACAAATACGAACTTCTGCTTTTAACTCTTATATTTAATTTTTTTATAATTATTTGGTTTACGAACACAGTAAAAAATACACCTATTCTTTTGCTTTTGACAGAAAAAATTAGTAGTAGCTAAATAAGTAACTACAAAAGCTTGAACAATCCTTTATTTTAAACTACGACTATAATGCCGCGGACACCAGACACTTAATAGAAACTATATTGTTTGGCAGCTAATGCCTTAATGAGGTAATTAGGTATTGGTTCTGCGGTCATTGCAAAAGTGCCAAGTGGACTACAGGTGTATCGAAGCCAAGAGCTGAGGAAGCTATCAGTGGCGAGGAGTCAAAATATGGCAAAGGTAAGCCGGACCAATAAATTCGCCAAAAATTCTCTTAACTGTATGGTGGATTGCTGGGGTTGGATTTCTAAAAGGGAAGCCGATAGGAATCGACATGTATGGACCCTTCGCCACTGGAAGCTATACAAAAATGCCACTATGTCGGTCCTATTACCGAACCAGAGCACAAATCCCATCCAATCCAAGGTGTGAAACAGAAAGACGTAATTTCTCCGAAACGGTTCACCGCTACGTCGATGCTTGGTAGAGATCTTTATTCTCATGGACTGGAAAGGATTCGGTACCAACACCTATGGCGAGTACCTTCGTTTTGCCGACGATGTAATTCATTAATCATTATGGTTGGCTGAGACCTTGGAAGACCTGAACACAATGCTCAAAGATCTCCGTAGTGCTTTCCAAAGAGTGGGACTAAGGATTATAAGATGAAAATTATGTTGAATATCCATCCAAGGTGTGAGACAGGACGACGTTATTTCTCAGAAACGGTTTACCGCTGCGTTGAAGCTTGGAGAACATCTTTAATCTTATTGACTGGAAAGGATTCGGTATCAAAACCTAGGGAGAGTATCTAACTTACCCTCTTTTTGCCGACGATGCAATTCTCAAGGCTGAGACCTTGGAAGACCTGAACACAATGCTCGAAGATCTCCGTAGTGCTTTCCAAAGAGTGGGAGAAGAATTATAAGATGAAAATCATGTTGGACGTCCAGCCAAGGTGTGAGAAAGGAAAACATAATTTCTCATAAACGGTTCAATGCTGCGTTGGAGCTTGGAGAACATCTTTAATCTCATTGACTGGAAAGGATTCCGTTTAAAATCTAGGGCGAGTATCTTACTTATCCTCTTTTTGCCGACGATGTAGTACTTAAAGCTGAGACCTTGAAAGACCTGGAACACAATGCTCGAAGATTTCCGTAGTGCTTTCCAAAGAGTAGGACTTAGGATGATAAGACGAAAATCATGTTGAATGTTTATGTACCCACTCCAGTTTATACTGAGAACATTACACTTGCAGTTATTGACCATTATGGATACCTGGACAAAGTAGAGGTAGGTAGGCAGTCCAGTTCGGTAATTAAAATTTCGAGAAGGATATATCTCTCGTCAAATTCAGCTCGTATGGGCAGCATTCGAAAAGCTTTAGTAAATCTTTGCGTCCAACTTACCTCAATGTCTCAAGACGAAAGCCCGGTGTGTATCAGCTCATCTTACTTCGCACATCATTCATTTATTTTCGTTCGAAGGGCAATATAGCGGCATTTTAAACTAATAGACGTTCAATTATTGGCCTAATTTTAAGTTATAACAAAAGTACCGAAAGTACCGAATTTCCCGGGAATCAATTCTACTGCGTAAAAAGTCAATTTCCCGGGAAATACCGGGAAAAAACGGTACCGGGAATTCCCGGGAGCATGCCCTACTAGATATGTAACCAAGTAAAACGAAAGTTTACGAAGTTAGCAACCGGCCGCACTGCGCGCTAGGTGCCTTCGATACATGCAGGCGACTACCTTGAAAGTATCGTATCGCGAGGCTACAACCAAAGACTATGAGACTGAGGCGACTATCCTAGCGACTCACCTTCCAGTGCGGTCACCGTGTATTCTAGCAACTAACCTGGCTATATCTTGGCACCAATTTAGGCACTTGTCGGTGCGTTCGCAGCCTAAACAGTAAACCATAACCCTGCAGCATGCCACCTAAAGTTTCTCACCTTATTGGAGCTGAAAATGGAGAGCAGGCCCCCCCTCTTCTTGATCCGGTTGCCGGAGACGGTGCCGCGCGCGGCCGTCAGGTGGTTGACGTGGTGGTGCGGCGCCGTAGCCGCGTCTGTCGTGTCCGCGGCCATCGCCTCGAACATGAAGTCCTCGGGTGGCACGAAGCCGGACTTGTACCTCTCTATTACTAACTGTGTGTCCTGGAAGTAAGACCCGTATTTATAATCCACTCTCTCAACGTAGAGAGCGATCTAGAGGTCATATCAATGCTGTTCCTATAAGAAGAGCATCTCAAGTATGATCTCAAGATAGCTCTGAGACGTTGAGAGCGGTATGTAAATACGGGCCGGCCAAATACTCACGTATCTTTAAGTTAAGGCCACCTTAAATGAAAAAAAGTTGTCATATTTGACAGAAACTCAATGAAACTGACAGCTTCCTTAAAGTAAAGGACACCTTAATTTAAGATTTTAACTAAAAAGCCTTTGAGTATTAGAGTTGTGTTCAATATGAGAAGGAATGAAATATTTTGCTAGAAGAGTGATAGATATGAAAAGTGTGGAGGAGAAAACTTCAGGTAAATGTAACAATAATAATAGGTAGGAGTTAATTGAGGTGACAGGACAGTGACTTATGCCCGCCACATACAGATAGAATTTTGATTCAGAATCATTCCGAACACAGCTAATCCATACAAATCTATGGACCTATCACATACGATGCGGTAATTTTACGTTTGGAATTCTCATACATTATCGATATTCCGGTTCGAAATTCCGAATCAGAACTCGTCTGTGGACGTACTGCGTCGACTCCAAATAAGGCCCGCTGCATATACGGAATCGAATTTGAAATTCCGAAACGGAATATCAATAACGATTGTTTGCAATTTTCGAAAGGAAAATCACCGCAAAATATGTAGTAGGTCATCGATTTGTATTGATTGCAGCGTCCAGAATGATTCTGTTTCGGAATTCCGAATCAAAATTCTTTCTGTATGTGACGGGCCTAAACTGGATAAGGGTAGGAACGGATGATACATGCGATGCGACTGATCGACGGTCGCTGAAAGTCGAATATTCCTGTATTCGCAGGACGATGATGGATGATGGTGATAAGCATCTGATCTCCGAAACAATGAAGCTGGTGCGAAATCATAACTGAGATACATTGCCAGCTCTCATATTGAAGCCCACAGACACACTTTGCAAGGTAAACGATTATTGATAGCAAAACATTGTGAGTCATTACCGTCAATGATTGACTGTTTATGATAATATTAATACAATATTTACTAAACATTATTCAATTATTAAACAATAGTAGAAGATAGTTTTACCTCTTTTTCATTTATACTATTAGCGGCTTGCTCCATTCCATCCAGGCACTGCATTATAATTGGAAAAACTTTTCTTTCGACATCCACTGAACTCAACATGAAATTCTTTATATTCTTTATTCTTTTTTCGTCTAAATCCTGGAAAGAGAAACACGAAAAATTACTATAAATAAACAGAAGCAGAGTGTGTCGGGAACATGGATATAATTTACTTAAATAATAGAGATATTTACAATTTGTGGCGTTCCAGTTGACCTATTTGGCTCTAAGCCAAAATGCAAGATGCTTACAGGCATGCATTTGGAGGCAGGCAACAATATTTTACCTAACTCTAATGCACTGTGTGAGTCATTGTGTACATTGCACATGGAGTTTACAATTCGTGACTAATCAATAACCATAAACAAATACATAAATTGCGTTCTAAATCTAAAAACTAATCAGGCCATTAATCACCCGTTACACATCTGCTCACGACACGACTGCTGCGAATTTACTTAATGTTCGCGTCTCAAAACATGTGTCGTCATATTATTAGACTTTCAATTTTAACGATCGGTGGAGTAACCTATCCAGTTAATGGGACAATAAAATGCTTAATTTTATATCTGTTTACCTAATAAATTTCGCGGGCCTTAATATTATCCTCATTTTACGCCATTAAAATTTTTATGAATTTATTAAACAATGATGCCCATTGCCCGGTTTCTGAGGTACATCATCGGTGGTTTATCGGAGGTGTAACTTTATCGGAGGGGTTCACATTATTTGGTTTAAAGTAATAAAATTAAGTTTAAACCAGACAATGTGGAGCTCTCAAATGAAGTACCTTAGAAACCGGGGATTAGCGAGTACTTTTCCGTTTTGTGGAACAAGCGGAATGTAAAAGCTATTCCTTCATGTAGATAAGTTTTAATTTTCGCTTTTTAATTTTTAGTTTGCCGCCCGTGACTTCGTCTGCGTAGAAAGTTTTTTGCTATACCTCGGGAACAATACTTTTTTTTCGGGATGAAAGGTATCCTAAGTCCTTATCTGTGCCCCTGGCAACGTGTAGGTAAAATTTCATGATGATCGGTTCAGTAGTTAAGACGTGAAGGCGAATCACCAAAACATACGGATTTTCGCATTTATAATATTAGTTAGGATTGACTACCATTAATTGTTTGTTTATCTGCAGTCAACTTTCTTCTATTAGGTATTGATAATGTGAAGAAACGATAAAGATTTTGAACAATCAATATCAATAATATAGCATTCAAATTCAAATTGAAGCACTTAACTATATTATTATTAGGAAATTTATTCATTTCGAAATGAACAATGACTTCGTTACACGTCATTTAACTCTCGTCTTCGTAATACTTGTATTGTTTCAGTTTAGATGTCAAAAATTTTTTAAGGTCAGACGTTACAAAACAATATCTATGATGCAAGTATGTCAATACTTTTTACACAACAAAGTACTTGACAATTTTAATAATTGCCACTTTAAATTATTTAATTATTCCCACAACAATTATATAACAATAACAATAAGGTCCTGCAAGCAAAACTTTTATATTCCCTGAGTAACTTCGTAATACCAAACGATCAACTAGCGACGCTCGATTAGCGACCGAGTAAATCACGTTCAAATGTGTGATGTCTGTCGTAGGATAATCGCACAAATCGGATCTTTACAAAAATTCTAGTGTGATTGCAAAAAACCGGATAATTTTCTAATTTTGTAAAAACTCTAAGGGCTCTTTCAATTAAGACCGATAGAGAGGCACTGCTCTATCTAGCTGGAGTGATCCGGCCGCACATCCTCCGACGCAAAATAGGCGCAATAGACGTCGAGTTGCGGAAACCGCCTGCACTGATAAGAAGAAAAAGAAAACTGCGGCACCGCAGCCGTGCGTTTGTCGCACTGCGCCCGGACGTTTTTGATTTTTTATACAAAAGAAGTCGTGCATTAGCAGTGCGGCTCACGCAAAGGCACCATTTTGCTAGTAGGCGCAGTGCGACAAACGCACCGCTGCGTTGCCGCAGCAGTGCGTCACGAAACGTCTAAATTGAAAGAGTCCTAAACATTCCTTGGACGATTGAAAAAATCTTTTATGCAAAATTCCGCGTAATGTTTAGGGTTCAATTCAGCGTATCTTAGGTAAATCGCGAAACCATCATTTTGCACGCGCTGATTGGCTGACGTCAACGTTATGGACTGACGGATGCTCTGATTGGCTAACGGCTAACTACAGTCCTATAAGAAGAATCATGTTCTAACCAATCAGACCAAATCGACTCTTAGATTATCCAATCAGCATTCAAGTTTCCAATTGTCCGAAACATATTGGGATTTTTACAAAGATCCTAAAAATTGCTCGGACGATTGCGAAAATTTATCTTAGATTCCAATTATCCGGTCCTTTACAATTGATCTAGGATTTTTCCAAAGATCCGGCTGATACCGTTATCCTACGACATGTCTAAAACCATACTCACTACGAGCTGTAACCGCTGTTACACGTTACTGCTTTTATTTCAAAAACGAACATCGTTTCATGCGTACACTAGAACCTCGCTACTGTATCAGCAGGTTACAGTTACAGTTTGTTAATGAGTACCCGGCTTAAGCCTCCTATAGCCTTTAAATGGCGCTCTCGTATTAATTAAATGTATTGCTCGCTAAGTTCATAATGTATGGAAAATTCACAAGTACAGCTTGAAGCTAAGGTTCTATAGTTTATTTACAAACAATAACCTAAGTAAAATTCGTTGTAGTACAGTACGAGGCAAACATCTTGAAATCGGGTGGGGATTGCGCAGAACGCGTATTTTGGGTATACGTAGCGGTGAGGTACGCGGCCGGCGGGAGAGGGGCGCGCGCTATTGGTCGCTCGCAAGTGCATATGCGCGAACTTATCCCCCACTCCGTCGAAAAACTGTCAAGATGTTTGCTTCGTACTGTAGTAGTGGGCAAAGTGCCTTAAGTGGCCACTTTTTGCTGCCACTGAAGGACTATAGGGCTAGGGCCCTTAATATAACAATAACATTGTTACCTGTAACTGTTTGAACACGTGGGGAAGCCTCTGTTCGTAGTGCTGTCGCTGCGCCTCGTTGGTCTTTCGGAGTTGCTCCGAGTACTCCTGCTTGGCGTCTTCGCACGCCTGGCTCCGGAGCTTCATGTTAGCTTTCTGTTTCTCTACTTCCGCTCGACTGGAAACGGAATGTATAGTTATAATTTATTGAAAATTAAACTTGTGAGCCAAAAATAGTTATTAATTCTAAGTAACTGTGAACTAATGTTAGGAAATAACGAATCAATTGACAATTCATTCATCAAAATCGGATACATAGAACATACATACAAACATACATTTACATGCGCCGAAATATCGGAGTCTCAAAAATAAACAGGTACATGGTGTAAATCCATTTACATAGACAAAAAATCAAAACACTTCCATTTTCACTTTGTTCAAAGTAACTATAAGTAATGTCTACAATGATTCTGATTCGACTTTAGCGGAAAGAAAAACAGTAGACATGCTGCCAGCCCAAATGGGCTTATTTCTTTTTTTTATAAAACAAATTTTGCTTTCGGTAGTTAAACATAATGTGGCAAATGGGCATACATTTATTTATATTGAGAAATATCAGATTGCGTGCCATCTGCTAAGGTGCTAAGCGTTGCCAAGCTATTTCGACATGAAACATTCACTCGCATAACCACGCAAGTGTTTCTTCAAATCAAGCGTTTCTTCCGCAAATTTTTAAATCAGTTACCCACATTTCAAACCGGTCGAATAACGAGATATCTCGTGTGTTTGCCGGCCATAGTGTCATTTTCACCTACGCGAATTGTTAGTGTACCTAGTATTGATTAAAGAAAGGGAGAGCACAGTGGACTTACTAACTCGATCGCATTGCATAAAATGGGGAACTTTCAGCTTACGAAAGTAAACAACAGACCCCGGTAGACGTAGTGCAGAATATTTAGAATATTGCAGGTAATTCGCAATGGGTATGATTTTATCAATTACCTAATAAATGCATTTTCAGTGACCTAATAAATAAAATTTGTCCCTAAAATAGATCTGTCACCTAAATTGAATCACCAAATAATATTAAAACGATTACCTAAATATTAATTAAGAATTACTTGTAAATAATATCAATTATCAAAATAATAAAAGTGTCACTAAAACTGAATCCACAAACAATATAAAAATGGTTACTTAAAAATCTATATCAATGCCTAAAAATAATTTTAAGTCACTGGAAAATAATTTTGATGATACACAATTAATTAAATAAAACTACTATAGGTTTTATAATAAAAAAACTATTTATAAATGTAGGTTGTATAAATTTTATCAAACATTGCACTGTAATGTGCAATTCGCGAGTGTCACTTTATAAATTATTTCAGATCCTCTATTCCATACATTTTAAAATCACGGATAGATGTTATAATAAAGACTGCACCAGAAGAAGGGAGGTACACCTCTAAACATTGAGGATAATTTTGGCTTTAGGAGAAGGGGGATACTGTACCTACCTACTAACTGGTAAGAAAAGAACTAGTAACCCGTAGCGTGCTATGTTTAGAATCGAACTGGAAATTCAACTCAAGCGGTTCAGATAATAGCGTAAAAAAACTCTTTCTCGTTTTCGCCCAAAGTTCTATCTCTCAAAAGCCTATACGATATTCTAAACATACTGCACTTCCTCTACCAAGCCAGGGGCCGTACCGGCTAACTTACATGGCTATCGTAATCGCTTTCATTTGACAGATGGATGTGATACATTGCTACTTTTCTTTGGTAAGATTTTTTTGTCCCAAAAAATGTAGCAATGTGTCACATCCATCTTTTGGGTACAAATATACGTTGCTACTTCATTTTGGTACAAAAAAGGCTTACCAAAGAAAAGTGGCAATGTATCACATCCATCTGTCAAATGAAAGCGATTACGATAGCCATGTAAGTTAGCCGGTACGGCCCCAGGTGTGTTTGATAAACTGGAACTCACTTCATCAGGTTTTCATCACACATAAGGCAGACAGCCTTGATTAAAAAAGCATTGGCGATACAAATCTATAGTTAAAATTCCGAAACGAGCGTCATTAATAGCTGTTCGTACGAAATAATGACTCGCTGCAATTAGGTATATGCCAATTAAATACCTGTTCCTGCCAACGTTTCCAATCGGTAAGAATAGATTTGCATCGTGTCTATTATCAATACCATTGCATTGGAATGCGTAAGGCTTCGATGTTCTAACTGAACTCCCATGAGTTTGGTTACCAATAGATGAAGAAATACAAACTGTTATGTGATTTGAAACTATTATACTCGTATTTGTAATCGACTTCGAATCATGGTTTGTTGGGAAAAAGCAATAATTTTAGACTTGGCATGTGCACCAGATAAGTATCGATATACAGAGTGTTTGGTAATAGCCTTATAAAGCCGAATATGGTAGATAGAGACCATCAAACTAATCAACTTTCACTATGGGACCAACTTTGAAATCGTGAAAAAAAATCTGCTGTTTCAAACAAAAATTAATAAAGAAAGTATCAAAATGGACCATGTTTTGGTGCGAAATAAAACAAGCGGACTGTAGGTATTTGATGGATATACTTTAGGTATAAGTTCCCCCCCCCGGATGTCTATCAGTTTAGACGTGCTCAGAGATAGCTCCGTAAAATATTTTATTCTTAATTTTTAATAATTTAAATATCTGTTTTAAATCGAGCAACTACCAGGATTGCAGTGCTTGTGAGAAGTTATTCTAAGTGTGTGAAAGGGAACGTGTTCCGTATACGAGTGAGACACGCATATTGTGATCTGTTACAACCCTAACCTACGAAACGCTCATTCGCGTAAACCATCCACGCCTACTTGCGCTGGAGTGCTTTTATCGAGGGCGTTACCTACCGATCTGCTACCGTCCTGCTCATCGTGTCACCTGTCTCATCACATCGCTAATTTGCGGGTCACTTTGCCGTCGGAATAAATAGGCCTAACGCTAACCGTTACAATGTCAACGTACCATTCTCCGCCACACCATGGCTCGGATCCTAACTTGTTTTCAAAAACCGATAGTGACGAAACGAAAAATATTAAACAACGCTCACAAAAACGAAAACTTACCTGCGATTGTAATATCGACTTCGATACAAAATTTGGTTCATTTAAAGAAGATTTTCTTCAGCTAATGTCGCAATGGAATAAGCAACAAGAAAATAAACTAACTAATATACAAGCGTCTTTATCCAGTATGTCGTCTACCATTAGCGAGATACAGAAAACCAACCAAGAAATAGAAAATTCTATTGAGTTCTTGCACCGTCAATTTGAAGATACCAATCTCCAGGTTGAGACTTTGGACAAAAAAGTATTGGACCAGGATCGCCGTATTATTCATCTCGAGACCACTGTTGAGCAGCTGCAGCGACAATCCTGCTTGAACTTGCTAGTTATACGTAATGTTCCATTGTGCCCACAAGAAGATCTCCGAAACATTATTCTAAAAATTGCTTCAACTGTATCAGCTGATATTGCCTGCTGCGACGTGCAAGATGCACGTCGTCTCCCATCTAAAACGGCTACAGGACCCATTTTGGTTACCCTAAATTCAGCACACACAAAAATACGAATCCTAAAAGCTGTGAAAGACTACAACATAAAAAACAAAAGTCAAAAATTAAGCACTATCGCCATCGGCCTCAACAATGTGTCTCAGCCGATATATGTAGCAGAATATCTAACCCAACAAGCTCGTAGATTATACTACCTTGGGCGCGAACTACAGAAGACGGGAATAATTAAATACTGCTGGACCGCTAATGGAAGGATTCTTATTCGTAAACAAGATGGAGCTCAAATTATCACGGTTACCGATGAAAAACAAATAGAACAGTTTAAAAATAGCCAGTGACTAGATTTAGTATTTCTTAACTTATTCTCAACATTTTCTACATTTTTCTTAGTTAGTTTTTATTGTCACAAACTTGTAATTTAATTTATCATACCTGTTGTAACTTATACACACACACTTTATCCAACAATTCAAATACACAATGCAGCTTTCGCGTTCACGTACTTAAATACAAACAAAATCCAAAATAACACACTTTCACTAACACATTTTAACACATTACTAACCGCAATTATAAAAAAACATATCGCGGCACACACATCTAACGCCTATCACGCTTCCTATCAAACTAGACACAAAGTGCAGTTATTCCCGGCCCGACGGCGACCCCCCTTGTTAAAAATAAAAACAATGTACCGTTATTACTTAACTTGTACCCACAATATAGTTGTACACTATATATACCTATCTTACCTATACAATTATGCTGTTTTGTACACCCATAACTATGCACCCCATGTATTTATAATTAAAAATGCTTAACTCAAATGAAATTATTAACTTGATTGACGAAGTTTCGGTGTCTGAATGTTTTGCTATTGACGCTGAGTACTGTCTACCACAAATACAAAACCACTCACACAATAATTCCCTAAAAATAATAGCACAAAATATTCGTAGCATCAGCGCCAACATATCATCATTTCATGTTTTACTAGCTCGTTTAAAAGTAAAGTTCGATATCATAATACTTACAGAGTGCTGGCTGTCATGTAACCCATTTGTAAGTAACATTGAAGGATATTCATATCATTGTTCAACTAACTTTCATAACCAAAACGACGGTGTAACGGTTTATGTAAGCAACGATCTCACTGGAGTTGTGATAGAAGAACCCCCTATAAGCGAGGCAAGTTGCCTTCTAATAAAGGTTAGTACACACACCGCTATTATTGCTATCTATAGGCCCTGGGAATTTAGAAATGTAGATAATTTTATTTATTCTTTAAATTCTCTTTTATCACAACTAAAAGAATTTAAAACCATTGTAATTACCGGCGACATCAATATTGACATTTTACCGAGCGCGAATAACTCGATTGCGGATGCCTACCTAGACTGTACCGCTACACATGGTTTGTTGCCTGCACACATGTTCCCAACTCACCGTCTAACATGCCTGGATCATGTTCTTCTTAAATCCACCTCTTCGGCCCTTACTCTCGTAGTCCAGTCCTCCGTTACGGACCATGATGCCATTATTCTATCCTTAAAAACTAACAAGAAACCTAGCCCTGTAACTAGTTATACAAAATTAGATAACGATGCTATCACCTCTGCATTGGCTGAGTTTGACTTCACCCCAATTTTTAACATGTCCGATCCCGACGCAGCCGCTGACTTCTTTATAGAATCATTAAAAAATCTAATGTCACTTAACTCTAAAATTGTAATTGTTTCCCGTAAATACATACCACTTAAACCCTGGATGACCCCAGGTTTAATAAGATGCATTAGGAATAGAGACAACATGCACAAAAGTCTAAAACAAAATCCTAACAACACAACATTAAAAATTACATTCAAACGATACCGAAACTTCTGTAATGGGTTAATCAAAAAGGTAAGAAGGAATTTTTATAGGGTTAAACTAAAAAAGTCTGAGAAAGATGTAAAGCGTCTGTGGGGTAATATTATGGAAATAACTAATATGAGGAAACCGAAAGGCACGGCTCACCAATTACTAAAAACCAAGGACACACCCGCCGAATCTGTGAATTATGTTAATTCTGCCTTTGTAAACACAGGTATATCACTGGCAGAAGCTATACAATCTAATGCAAATAATACTGCTTCAAATTTCTATATGCATCCCAGCCCCGCCCACTCCTCACTCAATTCTTTTGGTCTTCTAGAAACCGACGAGGAAGAAGTCGAACGTACCATAATGTCCCTTAAGAGTGACTGTGCCATGGGGTGGGATGGAATATCGACCGTTTTTCTAAAAACTCACAAGGCGACCCTCATTCCTCCTTTAACCCACATCTGTAACGCAAGCATAAGACGTGGCATATTCCCTACCGCTTTTAAAAAGGCTTTAGTGCACCCTGTTTTCAAAGCAGGTAGCAAAAACGACCCATTAAACTATCGGCCTATTTCAGTCCTTTCGACGCTGTCTAAGGTACTGGAACGTATTATAAACTCTCGGCTGATGAACTACCTTGAGAGGAGAGAGTTGTTATCGAATAGGCAATATGGCTTTCGTTCTAAGCGATCCACATCAGATGCTGTGAAAGACCTGACCGATTACGTTGTTGATAACTTGGACAAGGGGAAGAAGTGTGTGGCAATCTACCTTGACCTTGCCAAGGCTTTTGACACGCTCTCCATTCCACTGCTCATCAATAAACTGTACGCTTTAGGTATAAGGGATAATCAACTCTCCCTGATCCAAAGTTACCTTACGAACAGACTCCAGTGTGTTGTTGTCGATGGTGTCACTAGCTCATATCTTCCCATCCCATATGGGGTTCCCCAGGGAAGTGTCCTGGGGCCTACCCTCTTCCTCACCTTTATCAACGACCTCTGCGACCTCATTGTGCCTAATGGCAGAGTCATAGCTTTTGCAGATGATACTGCCTTAGTTTTTGCAGCTGATTCTTGGCCTGATGTCTTTACTGCTGCGCAAAGGGGTTTTAATATGGTCACCAATTGGCTTTCTTCAAATCTCCTTACACTGAACGTTAGCAAAACGCAATATATGACTTTCTGTATTCGTAGTGTCCCGGAAAATATCAGTGAACCCCTGACCATCCTAGCTCACAATAATCACGATTGTGATGCATCGTCTTGCACCTGCCCTAAACTACTTAAAACGGATGTGTTCAAATATCTGGGTGTCCACATTGACGAGAATCTACGATTCACAGATCACATCAAATATCTTACAGGTAAAATTAGAAAATTGATTTTTATCTTTAAAAACCTTAGATGTGTTTCAGATCCTCATGTTCTTAAAATGGTTTATTTGGCCCTATGCCAATCGGTCCTTACTTATTGTATAACCTCCTGGGGTGGTGCAGCTAAGACCCATTTGTATAGACTGGAAACAGCTCAGAGAGCTGTCCTTAAGGTAGCTACTTTTAAAACAATGCACTACCCAACAAAACTACTGTACGAATTCTATGAAGTCCTGACAGTCCGCCAACTGTTCATACTATATACTATTTTACACCAACACAAGACCGTACCCCTATGTCCTGTTCTACTCCAGAAAAGAAACAAAGCTATCGTTCCTACCACTTGCTTCAATACAAAGTTCAGCCACAGATTTTTTAGCTTCTTGGGACCCTACCTTTATAACTTAATAAACAAACACATTGAAATTTATCCCCTTAATAGACACAACTGCAAATTGAAATTAGTAGCTTGGCTCCAACAGAAGTCATATGATGAAACTGAAATTCTAATGCAACCTGTTGGTTAGTTATTCATTGTGCCTTTTAGTTCCTAATTTGTTCGTAATAAACACTTTGTGTACAAATATTTATATACTGTCTGTGACTGTGCTGTGCTCAGTGTTTTGAATGTAAATCGATCCCAAGACACTGTCGTAGGGCTGAGCACAGCACACACGCACACCCATCACTCGCACACGCGCTCATACACGCACACACACACACGCACGCACGCACACACACACACACACACACACACACACACACACACACACACACACACCCACACACACACACACACACATTTGAAATATTGTAACAAGTTTGAAATATTTTTTTTTGTAATTCATATTTACTTAGATATAGGACTGCTTTAATTTACTTTAATGATACATCCGGGTTGTACATCTGGGGTTCTGGTGATCCTGGAACACAGGATTTTGCTTATCCTAGGCACCAGACTCCACAAGTATTGTATTACATACAAAATGTACCTACTATTTAATCATAAGTTTAAGTCCTACTTGTGGAAAAACGCAAATAAATGATTTTTATTTATTTTATTATTTATTATAAGTTCAATGGCAAAAACAAGGGACAATTATTTAGACGCGTATGCGTAGCCGCTCGAATGCGAAGCGTGAATCTGGTTGGCGGACCCGCCGCCGCCCCCGCTCCCCGCTCCGCTAGGGCTGTTTTTTTGCTAAAACAGCTGTTTCTTTTTTCGCGATTTTAGAGTTGGTCCCATAGTAAAAGTTTTTCAGTTTGATGCTCCCTATCTCTACCATATTCGGCTTTATAAGGTTAATTACCAAACACCCTGTAGTATAGTTGCTTGCTTATGCTTTTAAGTATTAAACTGTTTACCTTAAGTTGAGATCAGCGTCTGCCCTCTGAAACGCTTCAAGCGCCCGCTCCGATTCCCTCGCAGCTCGCTCGTACGCTCTTCTCGCTCGTTCGAGCCCACCTATCGCTGAATTTAATACTGCCATTTGTTTTGCTCCTTCGTTTAAATGTTGCTGAAAATAAAAAGGAGCTTTTAAAATGTCATCCATCAAAAATTCAACAAATTGAAAAAGCCATTGCGCTTCGAAGCTCGAATCAGAGCTTTAATCACTAACAGGCGGACTATTTAATAAAATGATTGCAAATCCAACCGCATTTATGCGAATGGCGTAGTTAGTCACTCGCTACTTGTGTAATAGGTACACACGACAGCACGTCACACAGTTAAACTGCGAAAACACCTTTTATTACGTAGGGCATAAAGGCGGTCTCAAGGTCAACATGTATGACTAGATGTGCCGTTGTGTGTACATAAACAAGCAGTGTTATATAAGCTCGAGGCTCCTTCACCGAGCTTTCCCACAATGAGCGCACGGACGGACACGCCGACTGAATTTACTCCGTAATTTTCCGGTGTATACTTCGTTGGACCGTATCACTTTGCAAGTGTCAATGCGAAATTACTGCGCGCAAAAATATGCGCCCACGAAGTGTGTGAACGAACTTGATCAGTGTAAGGAAATAAACATTGCAATTGTTCGTAATGGGCTTTCTTGAAACACTGCCCCAGATAATTTTAATGACTAATAATCTCTCGTAACGAGAGGCTTAGTCAAAACAAGACAAAGCATGGTTATCAATCAAAAAGAATAATGCTACTCAGTGGGATTATATGTGATGAGATCGGAATAAGCTGACTTCACCAGTATGATCACAAACTTTCATATTTAGTTTATTTATTTTCATACAAATTAAGAAATGATGTGTATTTGTTTTTATTTCTAATCTGAATCACTAAACACTTAAAGGTATCTACTTTTTTTTATTACTGAGAAGTATACCTGTACTGTATGCGAACGATCAAGCAGTCATTCCTAGAGCCGTGGGCACACCTTACGAAATCAACCCGCTTTCACCTATCAAAATACGTGATCCCATGTTAAACGAAAGAGGGAAGTTTGGGGGAAAACGTGAGCAGAGAGTGAATGTAATTTTTCATTTGAATCCTATTTCTTGGAATTGATATTACACCGCACACATCTTTAATCCTGGCGAGCGATAGATTTTATCAGTGATGGTGTGTAAGAAAATTTATCATGAAATGTCAATATGCTATAGGGTGGAGTAGGGTCGGAACATGTATACGATACGTGTCATTTTGCCGCCGTTGTGCCGTAAGTCCACAGGGCTACGTAACATACGCGGTCCACTTGCATCAAAGTCTACCAACCTTCCTCTCCTCTCGCAACTCCTTGGCGAGCAGGTGCAACTCCCTAACTACATTAGACTGCAGGTTCTCCGCGACCACCTCACGCTGACCCGCGAAGTCGCCCAGCTCTTGTAACAGCTGTCTGAACGCTTTACACGCTGAGTATCTGATGACAACACACAAATTAATGAACTTGATTAGCAGCACAATTAACTGTATGGGAACTGTTTGATACTATTAAACTTTTTTCGCACTACTCACCATTAAACCATTTTTAATGGGCTCCTCAATGAAATGACTAGAATGCCAATCTTTGTCGTACTCTTGAGATCGATTGCTGGATAGGATATATTTTTCATTAACTACAAGATGGTAGTTAAAAAAATATATATCCTTTCATAACCTAATCATCTAGCTAGCTAGATTTATCTATCTAGATAAGCTATCTAGCTAGCTTGATGATTGATTCAAAAGATCGCAAGGCAGCTGAAGCAGTTTCAGACCCATAAAATCATCACAACTTGATTGAAAGTGTCTAATCATAACATTGACATTAACCCTGATTTGACAGAAACAAAGCTTCACTAATACTCATCAGTTTTGGAAGCAAGCACCGTTCGTTTATGCCTAACAAAGCGAGGAAGATTTTGATTAATCTAAACTAATAATGCTAATGGGGAAAACATTGAATGTCACGCTTAATGAATTTCGGCCAAGTACGCCCAGGCGCGGTCCGAGGGGGGGGTCACAGGGGACATGACCCCCCCCAAAATCGTACACGTCACATAGAAAAAGCTTCTAAAAGTATACAGAAAAACAATTATTATTATTAGTGACCCCCCCCAAAATTTCAGGCTGCGACCGCGCCTGAGTACGCCGTCACGAATTGACGTCGTGTCAACTTATCATTAGGTCAGTATTTGATTGTGATAAATAGTAACGCGTAACAAGTCTAAAACTCTGAAATCATTTGAGACGGCACATGGGTTGCATTGCTTGTGCTCGTAACCACACCCCGGGCACTCCATACAAGCGTCGCGTTTCAACTACCTATTACACAGACGCTACACATTGACGTTTTTGCACACGCGCAACTGTGTGCGAGCTATTGAATGAGCACACGGATCGGCACACGGAACTCGCGCGGTGGGCGCCGGTGGGGTGAGGTAATTGATTGTGGGGCGGGGTGGAGAGTTTCCTTTCTGTACGGTAGTACTTATATCTATTCTGTGCTCGTAACACAAAAAGCCCACTATTCTTTTTATACTTAGAATTATATTATAGAAAAACAGAGATGTGGAAAAGACCTTTTAGAATTCATTTCTGTTTATCAGATTCAACAGTCATAAAAATCTTTAAAATATCGGCCTTGACTGGACTGACTGTCCAGTTTACTGGCCACTTTGTGCCGTCCTATAAAGGATTATTATTATTTTTTTGTAAAGACTCCATTGAATATTGTGCAACGTACCTATTATACAATAATAAAAATATGCTTACTGGTATTCATCTTCTTCTTTTCTTTTTGGTTGATAGTTTTTGACAAGTCTCCTGGAAACAAGAAAAAGGGATAAACGTCTAATATTTTTGTTAATGCAGTCCAAGAGTGTTACTAGTAATTTTTTAGTTAATAAAGAACATAAAACGAATTTAAATTTCAGATTTACACAAAACAAACTACCTATGTGATACAGGATATAAATATTATTGAGTGAATCATGTAAATACCAAATCGTTGTATAACACCACATGAATAGAAACACGTCTGCTATTTTTAATTTTCTATTATATAATTAACATAATGTATTCCGTAATCTTAGATAAAGTAAAAGTGGTATAATATATGATAATAAGAAAAAACTCGCAAGACCGGATTTTGCACTTTAATACATTTCTCCGTCACATTCAGGACGTGACGTTAGTCTGATTGAAGGAGATGATAATTTATTCAACAGTCATGCGAAAACATTCTGATAGCAAGATCGTAAAATCAAGATCGTACATTCCAAAGAATGTAAAGATTACTAAAATATGTGGTAATTTATATTCGAAACATAGGATGGTACAGACTAGAGATGAGCAAAAGACCCGATTTAAACCCAACTACAGGGTTTAATTAAACCCAGTAAGCCCGTAGAAATAATATGATCTTTATGAATAAGTGCTGTTTTGTACTTTTAATAATTTTCTGTATTGATTTAACAAAAAAATGTTTCCATAGCATCGTCACATTTAACATATCAATACAAAAAGCAAAACTGCAAAATACAATAATGGGTTTTTACTGGGTCTAAACCCAGTAGTTTGGTTTAAACTTGCCCATCTCTAGTACAGACATTTCGAATCAATGAAAAACTCAAATAAAATTACGTATTTGAAGCATTATGTACTATTATGTATTCTGTGGCATTATCTGAAGGAGTGAAGAAACAGAAGAGGTTCTTGTGGTCCACCCAGGTGGAAATCGCAAGAGATCCACGAGCAATAGAGGATCAGGATCTTCAGATATTGCAACGTTGTTTACATACCTGAGTTTTGATGCATATTCTAATTCTATGGCGCACCGCTCCTTAACAAATGTTCCATATTTGTCTAGAAACTCAATTCCTTTGTGTGTGTGGGCAGCTAAGTTATCATACTGATCCTGCGGACAAAAGAAAACAACTGTTAATTAATTATACAATACGTAACAATGTGTGGTCATTATTATTATTAAAATAAAGAGGAAACTGGCAACGATACGAGGCCAGCCCGCCGGGAAACGGACCGCGCTAGCTCTCGATAACTCACGCAGTTATAAACATCATTTATTTTAATGAGTAGGTAGTTATTGACTAATTACTGAAGTTATATTTGAGCATCGGATATCAGTCACGCTTAAAATATACTTCATGTTAAAGTAGTCAACTGGCAACATAACAATTAGCATTTAGCAAATATCACATTCAGTTTAGTAAAGATTGATGAGTCAAACAATTTATGTCATTCAATGTCATTCTTTCAAGATGTTCTATATGGATCCCTCAAACATCACTTTTCTAATTAGAATTAAATGGATAAAAATTTAGGTAAGGCGTATCATAACTTGTATGAAAATAAGGGTTTGCCCGGCTACCCAGTGATGACATAGGTAGTTAAGTAATATTTTTTCTGGTTTAATATCTGTTTCCAATAAAACGCGCGTTGTGAAACCACCACATTTTAATAGTGTCAGTCTATTATAATACTGTCGATATTTTATAATAGCAGCGTTCAATAATATTTTCAATGGACCAAATAGTGCGTGATAGTTTCCATGGTCACCGACCGGCACCACTTTTCCGATCCCACCGTGCGCGGCGAAGCGACGCCTGCGCCGAAATAGAATCAGATCTTACAATTTTGAGCCGTCCTATTTATAGCACAGTACCAATGGATATAGCCCAATTTGCAAAAAAATATCTATTACTACCGTTTGGTGTCTTTGATATTATTTTGATTGCTTCCACAATTACTTCAGCATACGACAGTCAACACACAATATAATTACGTTGATTGATAGCCATATTTTATGGCAACCGTGTTATCAAGTTATCAACAACAGTGCACTTGCGTGATTAGATGCGCACGCGGCGACACCGCCCGACCGCGCCGCCCTTGACTCTGCAGGAATTTGCAGTGCAACGACTCCTAAAGAGGCAGGCCTCGTCATGAACACCTATACTATCAATCGACTCGCTTTATTTTCGACTTCAAGCACTGAATAAATAAAAGTTGTTTCAATGTCCGCCTGTAATAGAGAATTGTGTGGAAGAAAAAGACACGCTGAGTTGAAACCAAATAAATTGGCATAAGGGGAAGAGGATAATGATATTTTTAAGGTCCGCCTGTATAAACACTATATTATATTGTAAAGTTTATTGATAAGATGAATTTGAACCGTGTTTATTTTGTATTGATATGCAATTGTTCGGCATACGGCAACGAGCGAGCGATAGTCAACGATTATTATCAAACAACACGGATACCACTTTAAAAGACACAGCCGACAATGTTTTATCTTTGACAAACACATTACATTTTTGTTTGTAGAATTATCTACACATATCAATACGTATTAGGCCGGCCACACACAGACGTAATCACGTAACGGAATACCGAACGTAATTTCGACAATGTATGAAGATTCCGTACGGAAAAATCACGCATGTGTGTGGCAGCCCATAGATTTTGTATGCAGTTGCTGCGTTCGGAATCACGTATGTACGGAATACTGTAACGAGATTCCGTCTGTGTGTGGCCGGCCTTACTAATACATCACATTTATTAATAATTAATAAAGATCAAACAAGTGGTAGATGTCCAAGTCCAACTGACCAATTCTCTGCAATCAATAGATAAATACTACATAATTTACTGTGTTTATTTTTGAAGTTAGTTTCGTCACAACAGTTCAAAACAAATGACAAATTATTTTCAGCTGAAGCAATATTATTATCACATAAAAATGATATTGCACAAAAGTTATCAAATAGCAAGTTTATCAGATTATCTCTTGTCCTTATTTTATTATCGCTTTTTTATGTAAAATTAAAAATGTTATTTATGAACACAGAACAGCACCCGAAATAAAATTCATGGAATTGTTGGAAACTTTAGAAAAATATGCAGCATACTTTCTGAGTTTAATTATTTTGGATTTCGTATAGCTTTCATAATAAATACGAATTTCAAAACTTCAGTATGAAGATGGCACTAATGATGATGATAACGACATAAGTATATGACAATACTTTTGCGCAGTTATTACCGCGGTCAAGAGAATGTCATCCGAAATTAAGCCGGTAAGCATTACCATCACGTAGATAGATAACAAGCAGTTTTGAATGACTGATGAATGAGTAAAGTGGGACAATAAAGGAATAATAGATGGGAAGCGAGCACGCCCCGGCTGGAGAATGGGGGTCAATGGATGTAATAACGCTGCGATATTGCTGCTTTTATTGTGAGGCGACTGACTTGTGTACTATTAAACAGACACTAGAATTTCAGGTGCAAGCACTCTCTAGCTATTCGAGTTCAATCAAATACCAACAATCTATGCAAATTAGTTTTATTACTTATTAATTAGTTTCATTTGTTATTATTATAAACAATTAACTAAATACCAAGTCATATAGCATTGCCCCAAAACAGGTTTATCATTAAGCACTTTAAAAACCTCAATCAAAAATAACGGTTAAAATTTACAATATTATAACTACTTGTTCACATGCCCAGTCATAGCCCAACAATTGAGACTCGTTGATTGAAATGATGTCTACAGTTATAACTTCTATTATTTATGGTATTGAAAGGACAGTTGAAAAAAATTACAATGAGCCATATGAACGCAGGCCCAGTTCGTTAACCCAGCCTACGGAATCTAGGCGGAGTATTGCAAATATAAGCACTGAGCCCCATATCTCACTAGGACACCAGTGGTGGCGCAACCAGTTACGCTGCCAACAAAATGTATACAAATGAATGGTACCTCACTTGGTACATTTGCTTGGGCTGCGCAACGAATTTAGAGGCGGCAAGCGTATCATCCGCTGGTAGCACTACCATGGTGTCCTAGTCAGACAGGGCCCTAAGACGTGGGAGAGAACAGGATCGGTGACAACACTGTATTTTATGTGGTCGTAAAAGAAAGCCGAGTAAGGGCGGTAATTACTTGGTGGAATATTAAAACCATTGCTATATCTAGATCTAGTCCTCAAGCTGGAATAGCGCCATGATAATGTTGCAGATAGTTAGTAGCTTCGCTTTTTTTTATTATGATCAAAATAAGTATTCAGTCACGCACGGGCATTTTTCTAAAGAACGCTAACAACCGTGCGTTAGGTAGTTCAAAAGTGTTTATTACTTCGTGAACTACTAAAGTGGACAAGGTTTGTATAATATAATTTGTCAGTTCTCAAAGTAAGTACATACTTCATTTGACATCGATTCGTGGGGCAAGTCAATAATAAATTATTGGGAGCTGACGTGTAAATTTTAGTATCACATGAATATTTTGTATTTTGTACAGCACGTTAATCTCCTGTCCTGTCTCCATACGTTTATTTACTTATTTGCGCAATACATGATAGGAAGTTTGTTACATAGGTACTTACCACTTTTAAATGCCACCATATTTTAAGTACCATTCTCAGCTATTTGCGTTAATTTGGCCCGTGATAAAGACGGTTAAAAGACGTTAGCGGGCGGCGCCCGACGACGATAGAACGGAATGCGCACGCGCAATGTTTGCGCTCGAAACATCATCTGTATGCGCGACACACGCCCGCCCAGCGGATTTGGACATGTGTACCGCACCCGGCCACTTGGACATAATTACATATTACAATACTATTCGACTCTAAATACGTGACAATGTGCTAAATAATTTAAATACATTAGTCTCAAGTGAAACAGAAATAACAAATGCTAATGGGCGTCTAATATTACGAAGTCTCTCGAAAATTTAAGGAATGTTGGTGATGAGTTACTTTTGGACTAATGTTTGGTATTTCCAAAGGAAAGCCAAATCTACACAGAGTTAATTTACAGATTTTTTCATTCCTGACATAAACAACCAGGCCACAGGAAAGACAAAACACAAATCGTCCGCTTTGTTTACTCTACAGTCTAAACAAATCGTTTTTGGTAAATAGAGGAGCATTAGCGCCGCTATATCTCCAGTGGAGCGGCTAACAGGGCCTCGATTCTGCTATGTTAACATAATAACCGTGTCTCAATGGTGTTTCAACAGTGTGTTTTGTGTAGAACTTTATCAAAAAGCAATACTTACTATTGAAACACCACTGAGACACGATTGTTACGTTAATAGCAGAATCGAGGCCCAGGCTAGGCGTCACATTTGGCACACGCGCCAGGTATGCCATTGAACCTGTCATGGTGTTGATGCATAACTGTCGGGCCGTCAATCGCCGGTAATACCACGTCGCACTGTATGATAACCAAACATTAGTGTAATCGCGACTATGCATCGGGCGGTTATTACTATGGCCGAGTGCTCTCACTTCGACATTCTTGAGCTCGACACGCCTACGAGGAAAGAAAATATTGCAAGAATGTGGGTTCACTGATGGAACACGGCTTCGATATTGATACTTTGCCACAATGTTATAAATTATTTATTACAGTTAAGAAGCAATATTCTATATTTTTCACTTTTATAAAAACATTCGAATAACTGAAGAGAACGAGAATTCAATCAATTTTAAGAAATGAAAAGTAAATAAAAATACGCTACTCAGGTACCTACTAGGTCCTAGAGATGGGCCTTAGACCTGGTTTAAACCCGACTACTGGGTTTAAACCCAGTAAAAAGTCATTATTGTATGTTAAGAAACTTTTTACACAGTTTTTCTTTTTCTATTGAATATGTCAAATGTGAAGTTGCTATGGAAACGATTTCTTGTTAAATCAATACCTACAGTAAAATATTCAAAAGGCAAAACATATTTATAAAGATTGTATTTAGTTCAACAGAATGGTTCATGGAATTTAACTGGGTTCAAAGTTTCAAACCCAGTAGTCGGTTTAAACCGGGTCTTTTGCCCATCTCTTAGTAGGTTCTAAGAATGGTGACTTTTTATGTTAGCAAATTACAATACCGACAGAGTGACCAGCATGTGGCGTGCTTGTCATTAAATTGCGAACAGGTAGGTACCTATAGCAAATCACAAATGACCTTGCAGGTTGCAGGTAGGTAGGTTAGATACTCAGGCATAGAGTCTCACATGAAATGAATACCAATGTCGCAAGCAACACTTTACAATTTACATTCATAATACTGCCCTCATAAGCCAAAAACCGGTATCTCAAAAAAATCATATTTTCTGGTTTATGTTGGATCGGATAGCTTAATCAATTATCTGTCTGATGGACTGAGCCAAATAGCGTTATCTCTTCTAAAAATGGTAGAAAATCCCTTCAGAAAATATTGTATATCTCAATTCTACATGAAATTACTAAGAGCCTTAGGGGTATACCATAATTTTGAATGCGAATGGCCGTAAAAAAATATTTCTAAGGCATTTGGCGGCATTTGCGTACACGGGTAGATTTTTTTTCAGCGCAGTATTTGACAATTTATTCCTACTGCTAAAGATATAGGTACCTGCTATCCTACTAAATTTATAAATGGGAATATTACGATGTTTGGATGTTTGTTACTCAATGACGCAAAAACAGCTAAACGGATTTGAATGAAGTTTGGTACACAGGTAGTTTATAGCCAGGGTTATAATAATATAGGATAATTTTTATCTTCGTCAAAAGTTAAGGACATTTCGATTGTCCACGCGGACAAAGTCACGAGCGGAAGCTTGTAAGTCTTTATAGATTATTCGCCATCATTGTTGCGAACAAAAAAAAAAGTACTTCTACCCCTCAGAAGGAAATCATTTCACAGGCCAAGAAGAGTAATATTTTGAAATTCCTTTAAAAGATAATGCCAAGAAACCGATTTTTCTTAATGAGGGATGTGTTTTCTGAGTGATATAAAATATAGTTGCCTAGACCAAACATTTACAATTTTGTGCTTGATTTGTCCTAAATATAATAAATTTATTGAAAAATGCCTTTACTTTTAGTTTTATTTTTATTATTTTAGATTTTCGGCAAAAATGTATATGAAAATATTTGTATGGAAATTTCTATACAAACACTAAAGCCTACAGCAGTAACTCATTTTCGAAAGCAAAGTAATTTGAAGGAAAATGACGGTATCTCAAATAAAAGGGAAAAATATATAGTTTTCCAACATTTTATCGTATCAATACCAAATATGGCTTTAAATAATTATAAACAAGTTATAATAATCCATAAAAGATTTTCCTAAGTTGATGCGAAAATGAAAAAGACAAAACATTGATTTTCTCGAAAGTCACTTATGTTGAGTTAACGCTTTTTGGCTTATGAAGGCAGAATATTCATATACAAGAACACACTAGTCTCAGATTTCATTAGTCAGATAGATGTTTTCCTTATTATGAGTGCAAGATTATTTGCGCGCAGTCAAATTTACATATTTGGTCAAATCAAGGTACATTTTGGGAAGTCAACTTTCTCAAAAAATATGGTCCAGATCACGTTCAGATGACAATCTGCGTATAAAACCGCATATTTACGCCTTAAAATCTACATCTGCGTCTTAAAATTCTCGACTCGTATAAAACTCACTAAAGATAAAGCATATCAGATAGGAAAATATACTGCACGTGTTCGTTCGTATCAATCTCCAAATAGTTATATCAAGTGCATAGCTTAGCGTTTTTATTTTGCTTTCCTGAGACTGTGGGCTGACCGCCACGCCAGTATAGCAAAATATAATGTGTGTAAATGTATAATTAATGTAATGTATTTCAATAATTCAAATCAAATCAAATTAATTCATTCTAATATTTATTACTGTAAATTACTAACATAGTTTTAAGGTAAATATTTGTAACTAACACTATGGACATTGTTTCTGAAATAAATTATTATTATTATTTGTTTTTTTTATTTTATTTTTCTCAGCTTGCGCTGGTATTTTATATTATTATTATTATTATTATTATTATTATTATTATTTGTTTTTTTTATTTTATTATTATTATTATTATTATTATTATTATTATTATTATTATTGTACGCTTAAGAATTCACGGGCCAAAAGTGACCCGGTCCTTTAAGGCTTGCGTGGGGATATGGATCCAACACGTAGAGGCCATTTTTAGCGACTTTAATATATAATTTGCATGTGGTACACCTGCTGGATCTAATCTCTGACCACATCAGTTTAATATACTCAGAGACTATCCCCAGCAAATGTACAGGAACTATGGAATCTGCTAGTAAATGACTAGTGGGCTATTGGTTTGGGATTTGGATGGACTAGGATTTGGACTATGGAAAGAGACCTACCGGACACCTGCCTTATCATAGTCTCTGGACTGAAAAATTGGCAGGCGGTGACTAGCCAAGGACTAAATGGGCTCTCCAAATTAGCCGCGATGGCAAGAGAGCAACATCGGTGTCCGCGGCTGCAGGGTGTAGAGAGGTGTACACCGCTTTCTACCCACTGTACAAAGGACAGTGTGCCAACTCGCGTCTTACGCATGTTTCACTTCCACCCTGCGAGCGTATAGCTCTAACGACTCCACCCTGGACGGCCGTTGAAGGCGAGCCAGGGGCGGGAGTCCGCAGGCCCCCTTGGGGCCCACCCCTGCAGCGGGGACGAGGGCCTGGATCGACTCCCGGGAGCACTCGGGTCCGTGGTGTCGCTACTCACCAACAGCTTGCCACAAGCTGCCCTGCGGGTTTATTATTATTATTATTATTATTATTATTATTATTATTATAGCTCTTTTTTCGTCAATTGTTTGTAAATAGCAACGTACCTTTATATGACGCAGCAAGACCGAATTGAAATAATTTGAAACTCTATTTAGTTTATGATCGTTTTTATTTTATTATCGCGTGACTGATTATCGGCAATAAGCGAACGTTATTGAACCTGAAATTATGTTTCATATTCTCTGTTCATCGTATTATTTGCGTGCGACGAAAGCTGCGTGCGGCTTTTCACACGCACTCGCATCATTTCCTCTGCATCACCGAGGATGGGTATTCATACCGGAATCAGTCACGACGGACGGAGCCAATAAGTTCGATCGACTCGTCACCCGATGAGTCACGGAAGAGGAACGCCCTACCACTGGCCTCCAGCTCCAGCTGATTAGCAATCATTACTCATCCTTGGTTAATCAGACAATGTACACAGCTGATAAGATTACGTGACGTGACACTGATAAAATCAATAACAAACATTACACAAGTTCTACTTTGACATTATACCTACTTCGATAGTTTATTGAAAAAAACATGTTATCAAAATAGTGAGGTGACTCTTTAATTTTAATAGATTCTCAAGTTACCTGAAAATGTCTGAAGGATGTTGTAATTGTAACCGACATCGTCGATTTCTGTGACAGCATAGTTATCTTTTTGCTTTTCCTCTAACCGCATGTCATATCCTGTCAATTGGAACCCAGCCAACTTGATAGAATCTTTTAAATCGATCCCGTGGTACCGACTTTAACTAACCATTTTAAAAAAGGAGCCAAACGTCATAAAAAATCGGGAGCTATTTAGACCAAATTGCTCTTGGATCTTGTTATAAGTTCAAAACAAGCTTTGAGGATCTTAGTGACAACACTATTAATGATAATAATTGACCGAGCGACCGCGATATTTGGCACATGATCTTAAATGTTTTCATTAAACTGTGTTATTTCAAAATATCAAGCATTATGACGGTCGTTTTGCCATCTAATCTATTATAATTTGATGTCACCTAAATATCAGGAAATAAATTAAAAAACCTTAGCTTTTACTTTTCATTTGACAGTAAGTACACAGTATGAGAACTATGTCAATGTCTCAAAACGGCTTAAAGAATCATCACGCTGACTCTGCAGTACAATAAAAAAGATAAATGTGGTAAGTCACTCGTCAGTTAGAAAGTGGCCTCATCTAAGTGATGTGAGTATGACAGAAAATTCTCGAGAGGTCAAAACAAATCTAGCTGAATACAGCAAGCAACGCTCAAGACGGCGTGTATCCTTCCAAGTAGTAGATGGTCCCCTAGATCTAAAATCCCGACAAAAAGCCTGATTTTTACTAAAAAGTCCTGACACTTTGCTAAAGCTCCTCACCACACGGCAAGCATACAATAACACATTGAAGGAATAAATAAATTTTCTTTAAAAAATAAAATATTAAGTACTAGCGGCCGCCCGCAACTAGGGTTACCAGGACCAAAATTCGAAAATCCGGTCACAAAAGGTTGAACATCCTGATTTTTGGACAAAAGTCCGGTCTTAGACGCAAATTAAAAAAAAAATAGGTTATTTACATTAGGCATGCACAAAGACAAATTAAATGTATCTGTTTCTTTTTGTACAACTTTTCACAAGTGGGTGGTTTCTTAAAGAAAATTATGGGCATCTTTTAGGAAACTACCCAATTATAGAGCCTAGTCGCGGGCGCTCCGAGCTGTCTGGCGATGATGGTTTAGACAAAATTATTACAATTAATTACGATGTAATGATTTTGGTTTGAAAAATCTGGTTTCGAATGAAATCCGGGCGGAGTCCGGTCTGAGCCCTTAAAATCCGGTCTAGACCGGATTTATCCGGTCAGATGGTAACCCTACCCGCAACTTCGTCTGCGTTGAAATTTTTTTCGGGATGAAAGGTACCCTATGTCCTTTTCTGTACCCCTGACAACGTGTATGCAAAATTTCATGATGATCGGTTCAGTAGATAAGACGTGAAGGCGTAACAAACAAACAAACAAATAAACAAAAAAACAAACGGACTTTCGCATTTATAATATTAGTAAGTAAGTAAGTATTGTTTCTGGTTATAATGAACGTAAACTTAAAATTTCAAGTACATAGACAAAAAAAAATATTTTTTAAGTTTTAGTTGATTATTTTACTAATAACCTAATTGATTGTTACCAAAAAAAGCTCTAATTTTTAAGGTTTGCTGTGAATGCCTAATCCAAAAAAGCTTGACATTTGCCAAGTCCGACCGGAATCCTAACAGGGTTTTGGGTCCCTGTTAGGATTCCGGTCGGACCCAGACATGTCAGGACAAATCCGGACTTCCCGACGTCTGGTACACCTCGCGCAACATAACTTGACCTAATTATTAGTACCACGTGACCTGCGCACTAAATTATTTGTACTGAAAATTGCAACTGCACAAGCTTCATTGTCTATGGTTTGGTTCAAGTTATGTTGCACGAGCTGTAACTCTACTTGCCAGCGAGAATTGGGGCTGGCTGGGCGCTTGAGCATGGGCAGTGCGAGCAAGTTTGCTCTCACTTTATGTAATTACACGGCATTGCATAACACCACAGGTGACATGGTTTAAATGTCGATAGCGAGATTACCGCTCTGCCCCGGTTATGTTGCATACTTTCCAATCAATAATTAAAAGATTTCGCAATTATGGTAATTCAGACGAAAACCTTAAAAATACCGCTCTAAAAACAGCTTAAAAAATAAACAACTCTAAAATCAAGAAATTTATAATAGAATCTGCATAATTACTTTAAAGTACCTACGCATAGCTAATATTAAAAAACGCCTTTTGAAGTCGGTTGGGGGGTGGCGCCAAAGGATATAATGATGGTTGCCAACTTTTTTTTTAGATGAAATAAAATATAAACAGTATTTCCTCCAGGGGCCCTATTTTTGAATCGCTCGACTCCAGTCGAGCGCTCTTCTCTACTGATTTTCGTTCGACATCTCATTGTTTTGAGGCATATGTCGAAAGAAAATCAGTAGAAACGAGCGCTCGACTGGAGTCGAGCGATTCAAAAATAGGGCCCCCGGGATCCCTATTTTTGAATCGCTCGACTCCAGTCGAGCGCTCGTTTCTACTGATTTTCGTTCGACATCCCATTGTTTTGAGTCATATGTCGAACGAAAATCAGTAGAAAAGAGCGCTCGACGCCAGTCGAACGATTCAAAAATAGAGCCCCTGTACTGTGTACCTACATACCAGGGAATGTTAACGTTATTTTTAAATATAACGTTAATTTTTACTCTTTTTACCGTTAATTATAACATTAACGTTATGTCAAAAATAACGTTAATTTTAACATTAATTTGAGAAATAACGTTAAATTTAACGTTATTTACTGTAATAACGTTAATTTTAATAACGTTCCAGTTCCAATTCCAGTTCCAGTTAATAACGTAAATTTTTTACCGATAATTTTACCGGTACTAAATTTAACGCTATATTTAACGTTAATTTTACCGGTAAAATATTTTTAACGTTATTTTTACCGGTAAATTTACCGATAAAATGTTTTAACGGTATTTTTAACGTTATTTTTTATATCGTTATTTTTTTTACGGTATTTCAATCCCTGCTACATACATAAAAAATATGTTATAATTACGCGACGAATAGATAACCTCCTCCTTTTCAATTATTGAAGTCATTCAAAAAATGCTCTACTAACTGTACTTTAATTTAAACAAGTTTAAATTAAAAAAAAAAAAAACAAATTTATTTACTCGCAAAGACGTCTACTACCTGTACTGACTGATACTATAATAAAATAACAATGCATATCCGTCCGTTCGTCAATAAGTTGAATAGTCGAATAGTATAAAAAATGTAGAGAGTGAAAAGGTTGGAAAGGATAGCTTCATGATCATTTCCCTGCCCAAAAATTCAAAATTCAAAATAATTTATTCAGTCTAGGCTGTTACAAGCACTTGTGAATGTCATAGAAGCTACGCCATCGTTTCGCAAACCCTAAGCGGGAGACCTTGTAACGAGAAGAACCGGCAAGAAACTCGTCAAGGGCTGCTTTTTTTTCCCTGTATATTTCATATAGAGTCGTCAAGATTGAAAAATGAGCTCCACATTTAAAGTGAGGTCATTTTCCATCACAATAATTATCAAAAGGTTACACACAATGGGTATAGGTTAAAATTAAATATCTACTACATTCAGATAGGTAATCGTGAGAGTAAATATTTTTCAACTAGTTTAGAAATCACTCCGCCTGCTACTCTAACCAAAAAACACTTGATACAAGACATAAAAATAAAAACGCAATTCTTACAATTCAATATGCGTTAAGAAAGGTACTCAAAAGCAGACCCATTCCCACTGGCAGCACCCGTTCACGAGCATGACGCATGGACCAGCCATCGCTTCGCTCAACCATATTTGAGGGAACGTAACGACCCGCCTCACACGACACCACCGCATAAATGATTAAAGAGAGCATGACATACTTAGGCTGCATCCTAAGGCACTGAATTGAAAACTAATATCCAAAAGCTTTTCATAGGCCTTTACTTACAAAACTATAGACAAAAAAATACGAAAACATCGTGATAACGAAAGCCAAATAATAATTTTGATCATTAGCAATAAAAAAGTGAGAAATCAAAACAAGGATTAGTTATTAATTCTATGTTTTGAGTAAGAAGTGCCATACTGATTGATAATATTAAACAGGAAAAAAATATATGCGACGCCCTTAGTACAAGCAGACAGAAGCAGACCCATTCCCACAGGCAGCACCCGTTCACGAGCATGACGCATGAACCAGCCATCGTTTCGCTCAACCATATTTGAGGGAACGTAACGACCCGCCTCACACGACACCACCGCAGAAATGTTTAAAGTGAGCATGACATACTAAAGCTACCCGCATTAAGGCGTCGAGTCAAAAAGCTTACAATACATTTTAAGTAGGTAGGACAATTCTCCCAATTTTCACATAGAATAGAAAAATCTACGACCAAGCTGTTTTATCAACTAAGTAATCTTTAACGGTATAGTATCCTTTTTAAAGAAGACAATTCTTTACATGAGTCTTAAAGTTTTCAAATGGTTAATCCAAAATATTACTTGGAATTTTATTATAAAACTTTATACCAAGACCTATGAAAGAACCACGGATTTTTTCTAATCTATACTGAGGCATTACAAGTTTGTCTTTATTTCTGGTGTTCCGATTGTGCCAATCACTATTTTTTGTATATAAGTTAATATTGCGACGCACGAAAAGTATGCAGTTTAATATAAATTGTTATGCTGCTGTCAATATACCAATCTCTTTGAATCTATCCCTAAGAGATGTTCTAGAACTTAGTTGATAAATAGCTCTTATTGCTCGTTTTTGTAAAACAAAAATGGTATTTATATCGGCTGCTATCCCCCACAAAAGAATACAGTATGACATAATGCTATGAAAATAGCTGAAATACACTAATCTAGCAGTTTCTACATCTGTTAACTGTCTAACTTTTCTAATAGCATAGGCAGCAGAGCTGAGCTTGCCAGCCAAAGCTGCGATATGCATATTCCATTGAAGTTTACTGTCAAGAGTAACACCCAAGAAAACTGTTGAATCGAGCAAATCTAATTTCTCATTATTGATTACAATTTCAGTGGGATACGCCTGTACATTAGGTAAAGTGAATTTAACACATTTGGTTTTCTTAGCATTAAGCTGGAGATTATTTACATTAAACCAAGGAAGAACCTGCGAGAGTTCTTTGTTCACATCGTCAAAATCAGTTTTATTCCTGTCAACTTTAAATATTTAAGAAGTATCATCTGCGAACAAAACAATATGGAGCCTTGCGGAACGCCCATTTTTACATGAGAACCTGATGAACTTACTCCATTGATATTAACTGTTTGAGTCCTTGAACTGAGATACGACAGTATGAATTTTTGGGCATTATTTTTTACACCGTAATGATTTAGCTTCAACAGCAGCGTCCAGTGGTCCACGCAATCAAAAGCCTTGGACAGGTCGCAGAAAATGCCAAGGGCATTCTGAGACCCCTCCCAAGCCTCAAAGACATGCTTCAAAAGCGCAACCCCAGCATCAGTTGTGGAACGACCTTTCGTAAAGCCAAATTGTTTATTGTGCAGAAGTTTATTTACATTAAAATGACCTAAAAATTGCTCAAGTATTATTTTTTCAAAAATCTTGCTTAGGGCAGGTAATATTGATATTGGTCTGTAATTGCTAGGGTTTTCTTTATCTCCTGATTTAAACAATGGTATTACCTTGCTAAACTTCATAAGATCAGGAAATATTCCTTGATCAATACACCGATTAAAATTGTCAGCAAGATAAGGGGCAATAGTATGCACAATATTATTAATAACCTTAATTGATATGCCCCATAAATCAGTAGTAAAAGTGGAATTAGTAGTATAGGTACCCAAATACCCATACACATTCACTAAGGACCTTCTCCAGGGACTACTTCTTGGGCTTGACATTGTCATTTGGCAATGACATGACATGATACAAATATCATGTCATGTCATTGCCCAAGATGTCAATCAACTTCCAACTGCCCATTTTTCCAAATATCGCGTAAATTAAACTGACCTTCTCAAGATCGACATGGTACTATATATTCTGTGATGGTTATTTGGTTTGCGGCTAGACATTGACGTCATTGCTTTAGTCATTTTCATTTTACGTGTGGCTTTCCCTTTAGTCTGAGTATTTTAGGTCTTCCTAATTTTTAGGTACCTAATCGTTTCTTTGAATTAACTTTTTAATTAGAATCAATCAACTATGGCTAGAAATCAACAAACTTTCACAATTTATTTTGTGAATAAGTTCTAATTCGAGTGCCGCCCGCCCCAAGTAAAACTAAATCGGTGGCGTGAGTCACGATCTGTGACGTCATGGGGTGGCACGTCGCGTCAGGGCGCCTACCCCTACCTGCGTCAGCCCTGCATGACTCAACTACTAAATCCACAGACAAGAATAAAATTGTAACTCCAAACATCTCAGCTATAAAGTCTAAATCCACATTTGCAGCAGCAAAAAGAAATAAGTTTTGTCTTTGAAAATAAATATTTATTGAGAGCAAAGAAGACAAGCTACATTTCAATACTTGCGTTTGAGAATGGAATCCTCGTTAAGTAATGCTCCTATAACTTAATTATTAATAGTCTCCTTAATGTTTCTTTACGACATTATCTAACGTAGGAAACGTTACGTATTATAATAATTAACTATTTGGTATTTTAGTCTTTACTTCGGCAAAATTAATTCACTTTCTTTTTGATATTACGTACTTTCGACATATCAATGCACGGCACGCCTTTACGACACGCTCATTTCCACTTTCATCTTCACATAGTACTTTAATACAAATGTGTTGTCATGTAGAAACAAAGGGGACATGGTCTTGGTGTTTTATGCCTGTTTGGGACACCTGTTGATGGCATAAAGTCAAATAAGAAGGCATAAAAATGCCACATTAGTAAGGCAATAAAAGTAACAGCGTACTTTAACGCCGGTATTATAAAAAACTGCATTACCTTTGCATTACACAATCTTCCGAAAGCGTTTTTATCAACTTGATTATAAAAATGAAAGGGTCTGAAAAACATTAATTGGTTTTGCATTGTTCTTATAAGAATTTTTGTAACGCTTCTTATGCGAAGCCCTCAACGTGCCATTTCGTTTCGCATTTTTTTTTCTTCTTCCATTCTAAAATGTATTAAGTTTAATTCAGTGATTTAACTCTATACTGAACAAATTAGGGTACTTAAACAAAACGTGATTCGCCTTCCTCAGTCGATTTGTACGTAGTTTGGCGAGCACGTACGAATTTTTACTGCCGCTTTTGGTACTTTCTACTTACCACGTTTATGCAACACAGAATGAGATAACGCTATCAAATGTCACTTTTGATACACAACATTTATAGGAAATTGCTGTTTAAAGCGCGAAACCGGCATTTTATGGCTTTGACCTGATACCTAGTTGTTATTCATTCTTCGTTCTTATAAATAGACGAAACAAGATCTTTAAAAATAGACAGCACTAGAAGAGCTCTAAGTATATAAAAAGAAATGATCCCGAAAGTGGCGCCACGGTGAATTTTATTTAATAAGGCTCCGTGAGCTGTAGACTTCGCGATAAAAAGTGGTAAAAGTGGCCGCTTTTGACACATTTGCTATCTACTTCTACGAATGACTATTTTTACGAAGGAATGTAATGGTACCTTCTAAATAAAAATACTAGACTAAGTAGGTATTATGGGTCCTAAAAATTCATGTAAAATTTCATTAAAATCCTTTTCTATTAACAATTTATTTATTAAAAACCTCAGAGGACGCCACTTTGGGTATGGGATGCACCTTAATTTAGACGTTTTCATTTGTTAATTTAAAGTTATCATACTATTTGATAATGATAAGAATTTTAATGATGATAAAATAAGTTAATTTATTAATATGTAACTTTTATTCTTTGGAAAAGTTACTTGTCCTATACCAGCTATTAAAATTCTTGGAAAGCGCCTCTCACTCGTATTAGAAAGCAAGAAGGTATAATATTAAAGATCATTAATAATGATGATCAGCTTAATATCACGTAATTTTACGAGGTAGTTTCACGGATTGTCCACAATAATTTTGCGACATGACGTCGGGGGTTTATATTTTTAACACGTTTTTTGTGAATGTGTTACCGATGGGATTATTTTCATGCAAAAAATTAATGTTACAACCATCTCTTAATTGCCGAGGTTGTATGCAACTACATTGCATCTTATGAGATGCAATGCAATCGATTAGTTTTTGTTTCCGAATATTCACGTCCATTATACGGAGTCGATAGAACTCGACTAAGATAATAACATTCTTTGGAGCTTGTCTTATTTAATTAGAAACGTAACAATCGGTGGAAGTGACCAAGTTAACCGCTGATTCACATCATCTTATGAAGACGATGATGATGATGATAGGCTGGTTCAAGTCAACGAGATCAAATCAGTATGTTATTGTTCCATTGTCTGTCATCTGATACATGAAATTATTTCTTAGCACTGTACCTTTAACAAGAACGACAAAGTTACTTAACTGTTTTATTAACTCTACATCAAACTTACTGTATTGAATGGAAAATTAGTAAAAGGTTTAAACACATTGAAATCATTAAAATGCCCTCACTCCAAAGAAATAAAAAAAATGCTTGCAATAGTTGTTTAGTGCAGTGATTTGCCGACTGCAAGCGTCATTGCGTCATTTCGATTCGAAGAAAAAGGAACAAAACAGAATTATTCAAAATTACAGTGCGTTTATTAGTAATGTTAACCTACATTGGAAATATGTCATTAGAAGAACTGATTTAGTTATTTAATGATGTCAGTAGTTTTAAATAAAAATAACTAGTGCCCAAAAAACATTAGACTACCATTATCTAGTTATTATTTAGCAATTTACTAACAACAGTAATAGTTTAAATGAAACTATTAAGTGCTAACAACCACAACTCACAATGAGTCAGTAGAACTTCTGAAAGTTCAAAAGCGATGTCTGAAAAGTTTTTAATACCATGGCCGAGCCTATGGAACTCAAACAATAGACTATTCCCGCAGGCCGGGGCTGAAGCGGTCCCGTTACTCAGCAGCTTTTAAATTACTGCAATAAAGTTCGGATAAAATTGAATGGCTTTAAATATAGTGGAACGTTATTATTCTAGAAATAAACAGTTGCTTTTATTAAGCTTTGTAATGTTACACTCACAATATTTGTTTGATGAAAGTATTGCCGATACAATTTCACTGAGTATCAGGTAATCGAGTTCTGCCAAGCAAACGAATGATGCAATTAAGTACAGCAACATGAACTGTGGACAGTCGTAGAACTGGTCTTAACATACACACTGAGAACGCAATGCAATGGCCGCTTAACGATGGCACCGCAGCAATGCGCAGACGCACGGGAAACGCCAACTTTCATGCTACTTTTATACTGGAATGGAAACGTTATTTTTATCGACTTCGCCCTTGGTCAACGTCCTCTTGCTCGCAAAAATTATATTAAATCAGAAATGGTTGTGCAATTCCACGTTCATCTGGGTGAAAACTATGACTGTTTTCTGTGATGATTTAGGCTAACCCATTATTAATCAAACTACTACTTCTTTGTTAAACCCTATAATAACACATTTATTAAAACAGTAGGAACAAAAAGGTATATGATGAATTAGGATACCAAGGTTAATCTTTTGAAACGATGACTTCATTATCATTAATTAATCTTAATACCATGATAACAGTTATCTACACGCTTGACAAAATGCAATGACAATAACGAACCGACTATAACTTAAGTGACAATCGTAAACACAATTTATATGAACGACAGTCAGACGTGGTGAAAACAATAAAAAATGCCATAGAAAGATCGTAACTTTCGTCAAGCATATAATCAACATTATTGTCAACAATGAGTACTGTGGAACCATACTATACGTGGGAAGGCGGACGAAGACAGCCGCGGGCGCATTGTGCCCGTCCTTATTAAAAAAAACCCATTCATCCCATTGCTCATTGTTACGCATAAAGGGCTTGTTTCCTGTTATAAAATTTATATTAAACATGTAACGTGCAAATTTTTACAATAGTATTTGATTCTAATGGTACTGGTTGAGAATCTTTAAGTAGCAGTATATTATGTGGTAGCAGTTAACTCTTATAAGAAACTCATCTCGATAAAGTCGCCCTTCACGAGACTTTGATTAGATTACTAACCCCAAGATAAAGCGAACCCTGCCATCCTACCCCACAGTTAGTAGAGTAAGTAATGAAAAATTACGATTTCATTGGAAATCCATGATAGTAGTTATCGACCCTAGTTTGTATTTAAATACTCAAAAACATTTACCTTCTATATACCTCTAATATCTAATTTCGCAGCCATTTAAAGGCGGCACAGCTTAAAACTGAGGAGAAAAAGCGAAAAACGAATAATAAACTGCGGCTTTATAGGTTTACCTCGTATTAAACTTAAAACGTATCGACGAATTCTCAGAACGATTTACAATAGAAGTGCAGTATGCCGCACGAGCCTCGAGCTATTGTCGAGAACACGCATTTCCGCTTTCTCGTGGAAAAATGCAAGCGTACTATCGCTGGAAAGCAAACATGTTATCATTTCAAGAATATAGTATGCAGAATATTTGGTTTTTATTCTTAGAATTCTTAATACGGAGTTTAGAAAGATCGTGTCTGAATTAGCTCGTAAACTAGCGAGCACAATTTGAAATTCCAATTCAAACAGACCGCAGAAATTGATGTCAATGTGGAATTATGGAGTGTTTATTAAACGCTCAGACCCAGATGGTGAACAACGAGGAAGTATTGAAACTTGAAATAGGATTACTGGATACTTGGTGTTGACTAACGGCGCGGCTGCGCGGCGCCACGGCTGCACAATCACAAGGGCCCACTGTTCTTGGCGTCTCAGTGTGTGCACCATAATGGTTATTACTAGATGTAGTTATTTTACTCAAGCGAGCGCGGTCAACTGTGTCGAGACCTTCAAACTAGTTCAGCTTGAATATAACATTCCAGATGCCAGGCATTCGCGAAGTACAATTATGTTTGGACAACTTACCCTTTTGTCATAAACTGTGATAAAAATATCCATATCTCCATGAATAACATTTGCAAAACTACTTCCTCCGCATTTTTGAGTCATTCCCATCTCTCTCTGGTTTTGTATGATTCTGTGGTCAGTACAGATCTACAAATGAGTAATAAAACCCAAGGCTTTTCCATTCATTAGATTTATACACCTACCTTATTATTATTAGTCTACTAATCGACCCTGGATTAGTTTTGTTTTAATTTAAATAAGCAAGTCATGGACATTGTCTAAATTTCATTATCTTTTTTTCAAATAGGTACTTAAAGTAGCTAATCAAATTCTGTATTTTTGTGAGAAGTGCGATAAAGTCCGTTGATTTCATCTACATCCAATCCATAACCTTCATACTTTGCTGGAAATTCATAAGTATCTTTTATCTACCTTTGTTTCTTCTCGTCCCAGAACTGATATAAATCTATATTATATAAGGACAAGTTTATTCACAAAAACACTAGACATGAATCTTATACCCGTGAACTGGTTTAATCGTACTGCTCGACAGTGACATTCCACTACTTACTTACTACAACTTACACGAAAACAATAGGATAAAAAACTGAGCAGTTTTTATAAAAACAGAGCAATGATTCCCAATAGGCATCATTTTGTCGCTGGCATAAAGGTTGTGGCAGATGCACATAATTTTCCAGTCGAGTGGACTCGGCACGCTAGTGGGACCGGTCAGAGGGGTCGCCGGCGGCAACCGCGACAGGTGTTTAGCGAAGTAGCATCCTCCATGATAAGCCTATTAATAAAGCGGTCTAAACCCTTGTACGTTACGAGATGCGTACCAGTGGCACTACCATGAGTTGTTTCAAACTGTTTACGTTACAGTAAACTATCGTTTTCTCTCTTTCACTCGTATTGACTGTGAGCAGTATATCCGACAGTTTACTGTAACGTAAACAGTTTGCATCAACTCAAGTTGTTTCAAACTGTTTACGTTACAGTAAACTATCGTTTTCTCTCTTTCACTCGTATTGACTGTGAGCAGTATATCCGACAGTTTACTGTAACGTAAACAGTTTGCATCAACTCATGGTAGGGCCACAGAAACGAGCTCAAAAACATGGCTTACGTCATAGTTGCTTTTTCGTCGAAGACAAAGAAAATTGAGGTCGAAAGGAAAACAATAAAGTAATTTTTAGATTACCAAACAACACGTTTTATATCAAGTAGGTAGGTATAGTATAAAACAGAGCGATACATTTCCCAAATGGCCCCCGCCTGACGTAAACACTTGCCGAAAACTCACTCTGGTGGCTATTTCTGGTTTGATCGGCGCTTGTATTATGATGACTGAACCTCCAAAAACGATTGGTATTCCTATACAGATTAATAACAAGAACGAAACAGCAACCAACCAACGGGTTATATTTGTCCTGAAGAGCAAAACTCGATGTTGTTTAACATTATTTATTGACGCTCCCGATATCATTTTCAATCAAGCTTTGTATTTCAGACTAAAGTGCGGCGTCGTTCCCACGCTTCAACATTAACATAATTAGTCATTTCAGACTAAAAGCAAACACATTAAGCCGATACGACACTGGAACCTTACTACTTAGGACCATACATAAGGCCATCATTATTATTTGCCCAAAAATATGTCAATGCTGAGTATGGCCCTATCAGGACCGACCAGAGAAGATAACGATTTGATAACTGCTGACCCTCCAAAATGTGATTCATAACTAAGGACTTTCTAGATAAATATAAAAAAAAACATCCTGATAGGTGATTGCGAAGTGATCGTATTCATTTGAAAGTTATTGTATGTAGTTAATACATTAGTGTCAAATTCCATACAAATTGCTGCCGATCGGATACGATATTAACTATCAAATGAATCCCACCAAAATCATTTTCATGAATAATGTTGCCAAAACCTCGCAGTTCGCACTGTCAAAAAGTAATCAGACCTCATGTAGAGCCAAGCTTCTGACTCTACGCGCCCTAATTCTGCAAGTTCTAACTTCAAAAACTCTACACCTTAGTCAAAATATGTGGCTTGGCCATTTCGTTACAACAGGAACTATTGTTAATAGAAAGGTAGGTTAAATGTAGGTAGCGAAATGGCCAAGCCACATATTTTGACTAAGGTGTAGAGTTTTTGAAGTTAGGACTTGCAGAGTTAGGGTGCGCAATCAAAAAAAAACGACGAAGCGCTTCCAGAAAAGAGAGGTAGTGCCCTTGCGTTAGTTGCGCTTCGCTTCCTCGTCTTGGATACGATCGACTTTACGCAAATCGCACCTCTGATCGGCCCTTCTGATAATTTTTGATCTTGACCGAATACACTTTACGCTTGGCTTTAAATAAACAATTCAGGTATAGACAAGGTCGATATAATCCAAAAAATACCAAATCTCCAAGTTATTATTGGAAAAGGTTATTAACCTTAAAGATTATTTCGTTTCCAATTGAACAGATTGTTAAAACACACTTGCAGACTCCCAAACATTGGGTGTGAAATACATGAGTAAATAAACGAATACAAGTTAAGTAAAATTTACTGACTGGTGTCGTGTCTGACAAATATTTTTATCCGAGAAAGCATTGATAAAGGTTTATTTTGAGTCAGACTTTGCATAGTTGGGGAACCCAACAAACAAGGCTGATATGGAATTTAGGCATATTTTTATGCCTGATAAAGATAAAGTTGTGTCCCAATACCAAACCAAGTTTTAACGGAGTACCTCCCTTATGGAAAAATGTTCTTATTCCACTAATTTGTCTACAACATAAACATTAACACAAAACAGTTTATACTATTGACATAAGGTATAAGAATCTTAACCGAATTTAGAAGTATTGAGAAATTATATTGATGCATATCTTTTAAAGATGAATTCATTCACCATTACATTAAAAGCATGGATGTTAAAACGATTTATAAAAAAGGAAGTAAGAACAATAGTGGAAACTATCAAGGGCGCGGTATACCGGTGCAATGAGTAACTGAATGAAAGACGATATTTTCACTTCCAAGCCAGAAATAATACCGGCTCGTGAACATGTGTGGTTTAATTGAGGGGATTGTTGCGGTGTAGGCTGCATACAATTCGGAGCGGATGGGCACGCGATCGGCCGACCTGTGACTGTGACGCGATGTCGCCGATCAATAACGACATAAATGCAGTAGGAATCAAATCATTGATCGATTACGAATATTACGATACAACTTCCCTGAGCTTTTTTCAGATATTACGCCCTAGCTAGAAACATCTCTAATGAATACAACGGTGACCAAGTGTTCCATTGGTAACAATTCTATTCTACATGTGTGAGAGCAATAAATTATCCAACTTTAATTTTTATACAGTGCGAAGACCCATTTAACTATATGCAATTAAAGCAAAGGTTGGTAATTAATAAAATAATGCAACTTTTAACAACCAAATCCAGTACAAACAAATAATTTGATGACATTTTCAACCTAATGTTGACTCTTCTTTAGAAAATAAATGTTTTCACGCCTAATGTAATGAGTTTTCAAATGCTCTCACATTTAAACGCAACAATTGAGGGGAGCTATGATATTGCACCCTACTCATTATTGCGAAAAGATTCTCACATAGAGGGTGCAACCGACAACATTGAAGGTACAATGCACAAACGTGACTCCTCTGTGCACGCTCCATTCATACAAACGACTGATTCATAAAAGAAACCATGATTATGCACCATGCAGCTACAGGTGGCACATTCAATCGCTACTATTCGGGGAAACTTGCATTAAGATTTTTTTGGTACAAAAATTCGAAGAACAGTGTTTCATTAGTTCAGCCACAATTTCTGTGTAAATAAATCGACACCTATTCTAAAAAGATTTCCGTTTCTTTTGTTATACTTTAAATAAGATATTTGAGCTTAGTTTGAAATATATTACTATATCGATTCTTCCTTTCGCAATAGAACCTTGAAACAGAATCTCGATCCAAAGCTGCTAATAGTCGACGCCGACGCGCCTTGCGCTAGCGTTCACAAGTTTACAACAGTGCAAAATTCTCACGCAAAACGCGCACAATCATAACCTTACGAGGAATTCCCAGTGCTTGTACACACTGCCTCGTTTACCACATGGCTCTATTGTTTGATTATATAAGAGAATAATTCATTACATTTTAAAAAAGTTAAGCTCAACTGCTCTTGGTTAAGCATGGTTAAGCATGTCGAGTAGTGAATATTTGAAATAGAGATTCTAGCGTTACAAATCAAATCTTTTACTGTGCATGATAAAGACATTTGTCTAACTCTTGTTTTAATATCCTTTTTATGTATGTTCGTCACGAATGAGTGGACTCGTAGACCTTTCACTGAAGCATCGCATCGCACATGATGTAGTTGTGCGCGGCTACAATCTTTTCTATTTCCTCGCGAACAGTAATTTTCGAGAAAGATGGATGCTAACAAACCGTATCAAGTGAATCTCGACCAGTTATCACGGTCGAGTATACGACGCTCGTGTATGATCATAAACATGAGAAATTCCTTGAAAGTAAATCAACGCTACACTTAACTAGGGCTGTTACTGGCGATAGTGAGCACGTAAGCTTTATCTCATACAACAATTAATCAACAAAATACATACTGATGTAAAGGAACTAAATTAAGGGAAGAACTTATGCCAATACGAAAAATAAAAGGACCTAATACATGACCAAGCATATAATATAGCCGATCACAATCTTTGTATAGAGTGGAGATACAGATTGGAAGTGTAGAAATATAGCACTGTCAACATTTATTCCTGAAACAATAATATTTTAACATTGACAACCTTAGAGAGGAGTTAGGGTTGTCATGCATCCGGTTAAAGCTGGACATGTACATGTATCCCTATATCGAAGCACATCTGCGGTTTAGTTACAATTAATCCAACTTCCTTCCCTCAATTGGTAAATGACTTTCCGAAAATATCCTGTTACAGTCAGTCTACATCTACAATGTGTGGATTTATGTTTCCAAACATGACAACCCTGGGCTTTGACTGAGCGATTGAAGAGATTGAAGCGAGACATATCACCTACTTGAGGAGGTCCGGCCTCAGCGAGGCACCGACTCAAGCCGCCACTTTCGCTACTGGTCACAAGCTCCACAAACAGCCGGTACAGACTAATTTAAAACGCATGAGAATATACATTAAATCGCGCGCATGGGTTTCTCCGAATAATGCGAAAGTTCTTAGCATTCTTTTTTTACACTCGCGGAGGTAGGCTTGTGAACTTAATATGTGCGTGTAAAGTTATATGGCATTTGATTTATTGTTATTAGCCAGATATTTGCGATTCTACCGTTGATATAATAAAATTAATAAGAATTTCAATGCGTCTTAAAAAGAAAATTAAACTTTTCAAAAGTATGAGAATGGACGCCAATGGGTTAGAATTTAACTGTCAGTCATGGACTTTAATTAAGTCTGTTTGGTTTTCTTTTAATCAATTACAGCTCTTCTACAATGCGAACGCGTATGTGGCTCACAGCTTACAAGTACAGTACAACGCAACATGAGCGTTGTTTAAGCATTAGATAAGATCAACGCACTCAGAAGCATTCGTTACAACGATATTTAATAATCTTTTCGTGTCGGTGTTGCAAATACGAATGAACCGTCACAATAAACAAATGTTTTCGTATGACCTTGGGCTGCGGAATATACTCATTTGAACATAAATTAAAATTTGCTTTGACTAATTAGTAGGTACTAAATTGAACATCAAAACCCTTTGATACAAAATGAACCAGCACCATGGATATTTTGGATAAATCGATAATTCTGTGAAAATCAAAACTAATTAATATTATGAATATCCATTGAATTTCTACAAGGTGTTTGGTAAAAGCCTTATAAAGCCGAATATGGTAGATAAAGACCAAGGGTCCCTATCTACCATATTCAGCTTTATAAGGCTTTCAGCAAACACCTTGTATAAATTACTCGTACGTATGCCATAATATTTTTGCATATAAGTACATTACTTTTAAAAATGACCGCTTTAGAACAAAATTTATTTATTAAAATGTTTTTGCACGTGAACAAGTAAACAAATATTACCGGAATGGGGACTTATGCTCCATAGCCCCCGGGGTCAGTTTAGTTAGATACTTGATTGTTCTGTATTTCCACATGATTTTAAATTTTTCACACATCTTTCGACTTGGGAATCTTGGGATGCATTTTAACGTCGATCTAAAGTGGTATGTAAAAATAGTTAAGCAGTGCTCGATACGAATGAAGCAACAGGAAATCGATGTTATGCCAGAGGCTAATAACCGAGTAAACATTGTATAGGGCGCAGGAAGGCCCTCAGAACCAAATTGCGATCAATAAATGATATAACAGTGTAAGATTCTACTATAAATCGGTTCTGTAACAATGCCACTTATTCTCCGTTATAATAACATCATTTCAGGTTAGCAGTTATTGGTAATTGTAGCTCGGTCATTAGGGTCTAGGATAATATTTTAATGGCATGCTTCTTAGCAGGGAATACTCATACAAAATGATAGGTCAGTTCCATGATAAGACTGAAAAATTATCACAATCAGTAAAATTTACCATCGAGCAAATTGCGTGCGCCTGCTTACGTAACGGTTACTCACCTGAAACCAAAATAAAAACCCACATTAGCACAGTTACTACAATATGTACATAATTGGTATATCGGAAACTATTTCCGCGGTGATTAATGATATTATGAAGTCATTACAAAAAATGCGATTAAAAGTTTACGCCTTTAAATTTTCATAGCACACGTTGTAATCTTAATCATAGTACAAAACTATATAATTATGACGTTTCATCGATATTCGTACTTATTTTTTTGGTAAAGGACAAATTAAAATTCTATCGACGAAAGCGTTTCCGCATCTGTGACAGCCACGCGCCAACTGTAGAAATCCGATACCTCGAAACAACATATGGCTACCAAAATACACTGTTTGTTACTAAGGTACATTAGCTAATATGGCAGCGACGATGCAACTCAACTGACTGCATTTTCTTAGAATGTCTATTAGACAGACCAAACACATTCTTAATCAGGAACCGAACGACCAGTGGGATCAGGGGCCGTACCGGCTAACGAATCGAGCTTCGGAAAATTTGCCGAGTTTCAAATTAAAAGAGATAAATCGACGTAAGAAATGACTTATTGTACTATTTGTTGAAGTTATTTGGAAGATATTGATGTTTGTGTGACTTCATGAATTAGGGTTCGCCATTTTGGCCCAATTGGGGCTCGATTTATCTGTTTTAATTTGAAACCCGACAGACTTTTCGAAGTTCGATGCGTTAGCCGGTACGGCCCCAGGAAAGAAACAAGATCTGCCTTACGAGATGGTGTGGTGACACTGTGGAGTTGCACGATAAAATGCCCGATATGAACCAGTATGATTAACCAGCTTGTTTGGTGACGTGTCACACATAAAACTTCCTGTTCGGAGTTAACGTGCAATGCGTCACTAACGGTTTTGCAAGAACGGTTTTTCTTTACCACAATGCATCAACGACTACACTACACTTCAACATAGATCAAAAACCATCGCCGAATGAATTGACTTTCGACAGCAGGTAATATCAAACGCGCGACGTAATATTATGGAATAACATTATTATAATTTCGCAACATTCTTATTATCAGCTGCCGAAACGGTTATACCACTTTCGAGGTTAATTTACATTTTATCGAACTATTCTAATGGATCGAGGAGAGACAAGCCGTTAAATCATGTCCCAAGGAAACCACTTGATAGTATTAGTTTCGCTTTTAGCGGCATTTGAATAATTAAAGTGACCGATTCGATTGCATAACCGACATTGACCTTCGGAAAGTAACAATCGTGTAGATTTTTTTTTTGTACTTATTGCTGAAATCTGTGTTAGAGTTAGTGCTAACGAGTGACCATGTATTTTTATTTTATTAACAAGTTTGCAATGATTTGTACCTCGAGATTGGAGTAATATGCCTGCCGCCTAATTCTCAAATTTTTATTCAAGATTTATGCAAAATTTTACTTTCAACAACATAATCGTGGACATAGTCGTGGACCTTGGGTGAAAAATAAATTAAATGAGTATAATGTAACTGTCACCACAGCAGGAAAAAGACGGAACTTTCTCACGTGCTTCTCAAATATTTATTCATCGAGTTGCGCAAGACATTAACGTAAAAATAAAAGTAACTTAACAAATAAAAGCCGCAGCAGTTAAAAGTAGGTAACGTCGGAGTGAATGTGAATCGGCCCGAACTTTAGCGTATGCCATGGTGTAATTGCACCATCTCGCTGTCTAATTGCTCAAGTTACACATCCATCAGGCCTCATGCGGGGATCTTTTTCTCATCGTCTCACTAACAGCCAGTTTCGAGTTCGACTCGTGCCGAATAACTTCGCTGTGGGAATCTTTTGTAATCTCTGCCATAGTCGCCGTTAGTCGCAGACGTTATAACCTTTAGCATTTGAGCTCTTATCGTTGTGTAACATAAGCTTAACATTAGTTTACTGGATAAAAGTTCTAAAATCAATACTGTGATAATTGTCTTTTTGTTCATATACTTGAAAACTAAGGGTTTTATTTTTAGGTGGAACTGAAAACCAGCGAAATTGTAACCAACAATGAATTTCAAAATTTGATACTATCTTAGCTTCTATAAACATCTTAATAAATCAAAACTTCTCCTTATGTTTACTACAGGTTTGTGTAGTCTTCCTAGCTAATAAGCCCGCAACCGGTAACTATCTTTTGCGATTGTCAATTTTTACGTCATTGACGCTCATTGATGGGAAAATTGATCGTTTACGCGTGCAATTGAAGCGACTGTCAATGTCTCCAACAATGGCATTGACGAAAAAATTGAAAATCGCAATTGATCGTTACCGGCGGGCTTTATGTTGTTGAGAATCTTGAGATATCATGCTCATTTAACTCATCACAATTAAAATGTTTAGCGATCACGCATATATTATGTTAACTGCCTGCAAATCATGTATGCTATACAACACACTATCTATAATTCACCAAGGTTCGTGATAGCATACCTAAACGTGATTGTCAAGGGTGACGACCCGACTACATCGTCGACGTCGTCTCCGAGAAACACAACACAACAATCACGATTATTACATTTGGATACACTTTCTCCTATGCATCTTATATGATAAAGCTAACTTTCGCAATACTTGTATTTTCAGATTTGGCAATATTTGCTTCATCAGGATTTTTATTGCAAGTTCTTTGATATTTGACCTTTAACGTCCTTCAACTTAAACAATAATAATTGTTAAGCAAAAAAAGCAAAGGATACAAGCATTCGAAACACGTTTAGGCAAGTGTACAAAAAACTTATAAGTGTGACCGGTTTAGCAACCGCAGCCCACGAAGCTGGGACGGAGATGGCGTAGGTCGGTGGCAAATTCAAACCAGCGATACGTTGGACACTCAAACTTACAGCTAAACCTAAAACTGCCCAACGTACATGACACGGCTTAGCCAAACTTATAATGGCGTTAGAAACCTTAACAATGCTTATATAGGATTTAATCTCGCGTGGACAGCAGTTGCGCGGGGCCATTATTAGGCGTCTGGCGCGGCCCTGTGTATTCTGGTCGAACCGGTTCGGTGTCGGAGCCCGCAAGTGGACCTGCTGCCACTCGCCAAATGAGGCGCACGCCTGCATCGCAATAATGGCAGTTCGCTGGATAGACGCCAAATTAAGAATCCATAAAGAATTTCTACAACCAACAGACGCCTTTCCGATTGATGCCAAATTGCAGACATTTGTTTAGCTAATTTAATGAAATTCATAATTGAACCAAGGTTATACACAATTACTCATAGATACTTTATTTATGGATCTTCTATCTCCATCAGCAGCAGACGAAGACCTTAAAAATCAAACAGGAGTGGCGACTATGAAAATACAATACGTTACTTACTGAAAGGTCACACCCTAAAGCAATCCGAGACTAGTCCAATTAGGCAAAAGCACTCTGTAACCGCACCTTTTCGTTGCGGGCATGGAATTTATTTAGCCCACAAACAGTGAAACCTAACGAAGCATCGTCCGCAAAGTTCGGCGATAGTTTAATTGGCTTTAATTACGTCACATCAACTTTGTCTAGCAAAATCCTACACATGACTGTAGCATTATTTATTCTAGTAACAATTCCTTTCTGGAATTATAAGATAGATAATTATTATGTAATGTTATTATATTTTCTGTGCAAACACAAACCCGCCATTATACTGTATACAAAGTTAAACGATGAGGTCATCTTCCATCGTGGTACCATAATAAGTCGAGTCCTTTTTTCGACTCGATCAACCCACAAACACGTAATTTGCTAAAGACGTGGGATGGTATGGCACACGAGTAACATGGGCTTTTAGAATAAAAGAAAAAGGATTTCAACTTTCATGATTTCATTGTTAAATACTTTGTATTTATTTAGTAAAAAATGTTGCTTTAACACGTCATTATCGTAAGAGACAATGAAAGCAATGACAAAACTGAGGTGTATTGTTTTCAATGATAATGAGAGATGTTGAGATCTGAAATGTTGAATTGAAAACCTGAACCCTGAACATCTTCAGCAGCAAACTTAGATCAATATTTGGTTTATTTACAAATTGATTTGAGAACAATACTTTCTATTAATCTGTAGTGATTGTATATAGTAAACACTGTAATTAATAAATAATACAACAGTATACTTACTGTTTACAATAAATAGTAAACAACAAAACAACAAGTAGGTATATAAAATAGCGCAATTTCAGGCCTGCTTCAGTAAGTAATGGAATTTCACAACCATGAAAGTCTAACTTAGTGGCAACTTTATTTGTCAATAACTCCAATTCCACTCGAGCGTATCAACAATTACAACTAAGGACAGAAACAAAGAAAATTACTAACATTTGGTTTATATTAGGGCGATTTTAACGGGGCTATAGATAGAGCATAGATTGATCGAGTAATGTAGTACAATTAGTTTGTATTAAATGTTAAGCACCGTTGACAGTTTCAGAAAATTCGAGTTCCTGTCGTTGCCGTGTTGCCTTAAAGGCTTAAATAATAACGGCTATTTTTAACCGTATTTTTTACCTAAATAGACACCTAAATCGCTCGATCATCTACTCTAATCGCCAATAAAGCAACATTACAAGAGGAAAATCTTTTTATCTTCATTTATAATAGTTCGACAGACAGCAACCACCTATCTACGCTAAGTAGGTACAAAATACTGACTGTTATTAGTACCTAGTGTACCTACTAATATCTAATGTGTGCTGTTGTTTTTGGTTTGATATGATAATAGGTTTATTATTTATCAGTGCATTTTAGAAAATTTAATGAAGCAGTACCATTATTCAATGCATGTAACAATAAATGTTGGACAACGTGATCCCAAGAAGTTTGAATTGAATTCGTCTGAAGCTCAAACCATAGAATAAATAATAGTATACTAGCGACCTAGCGTCCACTACTTGGTTTGTCTGTAAGGCTCAGTATCTAACTGACTGTATCGGATATGCAGGTCGCGTTACAAAACGCTAACTAGTTCAGGGACATGTTCTTTAATTCAATTGTGTAACACCTGCTCAAGTCAAGTAGAGCTCCAATATAATTGGCAGCAGCGTTTTGGGATCTATTAGAGCTGGTTCACAATAGGTTGGACCAATTGTTTTACAGCAAAAACAATGTATGGGATCGGATGCATATTGGCATAACATAATGTATTTTATTAGAGCTGTTCACATAAGGCTGATTGTCGATGTCGGCGACACATTATTTGCCGGACGTTCGGCCACGATTTTGGTCGGGTCGGAGATACGATATTGGCATACCTATTTCGCATACTTTATTAGGCGGACCGGCAGCTTATAATGTTAACAGCAACAGCCGAAGACAAAACTTTAGGTCCGACCGACCTAATGTGTACTAGTTCATATTCGGTAACTTCAGCTGTCGGTGGTAAGCATGTTTTCATCTGCATATTGATTGGAAGTAGGTAACAAATGGTCTCATTTCACAAGTGGCCAGAGAGGAATGCGGGCCGCCACCGACCTTGCAGCTTGCCAACGTTGACCACTGTCGGTGAAGTGGCCAACTCTCATGTTTTATATGGAAAGGTAAACAAATGTTTTACTATACAATGCGGAATAAAGTGTTTACAAACAATATAAAGAGCCGTAAATAATTAGTTGAGCATCGAAAATTAACAAAAAGATTGTGAACTCCTGCATGCATGACGTAATAATAAGACAATAGAGTTAACAATGCTAAAACATAAAACAATTTTTATTTTGCCTATTAACGTACGTAATTTTTGCCATTTTTAGGGTTCCGTACCCAAAGGGTAAAAACGGGACCCTATTACTAAGACTCCGTTGTCAGTCTGTCTGTCTGTCACCAGGCTGTATCTCATGAATCGTGATAGCTAGACAGTTGAAATTTTCACAGATGATGTATTTCTGTTGCCGCTATAACAACAAATACTAAAAACAGAATTAAATAAATATTTAAGTGGGGCTCCCATACAACAAACGTGATTTTTTTGCCGTTTTTGGTACGGAACCTAGGGTTGCCAACTTTTTTTGCATCAAATATAGTAGTTTTAAGATTATTACGTGTAAAAATATAGTAGATGGCGATAAAGTTCAAAAAATATAGTAGGTTGCCGTTTTGTTTGTAGGATTTTAAAAGAATTGTATTTTTTTCATACTTACTAAATATGTTCATAATTTATTCAACAACCATAAACACAAGAGTTACACAAAAATATTAAGCAATTACTTATGTGCATGCATATAAGTATTTTTTTTCCGCTTTTGTTTAACTTTTTCACTTGAAAAAATACTTTTTTGGAAAAAATATAGTAGGTAGTATAGGTAGGCGAGCCCGCAATATAGTAGGATACTATATTATATAGAAGGGTGAGCAACCCTAACGGAACCCTTCGTGAGCGAGTCCGAATCGCACTTGGCCGGTTTTTATCTGTTTACAGTCTCAGATCAAATAAAAAAGTAAGATGGAGCGTTGCCAACAATGAAGTGAGGCCGGTTTTTGATGGTACATGTGTGCGTACAAGAGGGCGGGCGGGGGCCGGGCGGCAGGGTTTTATATGGAAAGCCAAGGCGTAGTTTCGTTACACGTGTGTGCGTGAACTGTGTATGTACACAGCCAAGGCATAGTTTTACAGGCCTCACGGCTTTGTTCGAAAGACTCCGTCTTACTTTTTTTATTTGGTCTGAGGTTAAAGTAGTCTTGCACACTTCTAGATCAAAATGGTCACAGCAATAGCAACACGACTATTACGTGCGTGTATGTAGAGGGCGATGACCGTGCCTTCATGCCAAATATATAATTTCACTGTTTGACAATGACAAATACGATTACGATGTTTGTATTTTGTACCATTTTTTATTAATAATTGCGTGCAGCTGTGATCGCTAAAGCATTTTCAGTCTCTGTAATGTTCTATATTGCATAGCTAAAACAAAAACATAACTAAAATTAAAGTGAGCAATTCACAGAGAGTTTTGATATTGCTTGTATCAATAAATTAATACAAGCAATGGATATCTAAACCAGCGGTTCCCGAATGGGGTTCCGCGGAACCCTGGGGTTCCGTGAGAGGCTCTCAGGGGTTCCGCGAAAATTAAAGAGTTTATAAATTCAAGATCCTACTTATTTTTAGGGTTCCGTACCAAAATGGTAAAAAAGGAACCCTTATGGTGTGACTCAGTCTGTCTGTCTGTCACAGCTGGATATCTCGAGAACTACTAATGGTATCAACTTGAAATTTGGAATAGTTTTAGATGACATTTGCCCAACTATTTTGCAAATAAGAAAGTAATAATAAAATTAATATTTTTTTTTTAACAGGGACTGAAAAGGGGTCTTAAAAATTTTAAGTGAGGTGATTAGGGCATGTGGGGTATCATATGAAAGAACGCTGTTTGCACATTTTAAAACAATTTTTTCTTTTTTCTTAAGCCGCATAGTTTTCGACTTATGATGAAAAATGTAAAAAAAAATACCGTTCCCCCCCCCCCTTATCTCCGAAGTTTGCAAAGAGAAAAATCTGAAATAATTCTATGTGATAGTAGTTTATGTAAAGATTACAGGAAAAATAAAACGATGTCTCAATATGCCGTTTATCCTACTTTTTTAAAGACTGTCCTAAAATAACATATCCAAATATATTTATGATTGTACGGAACCCTCGGTGCGCGAGTCCGACTCGCTCTTGACCGGTTTTTTTTTGTTCTAACTAAATTAATATTTTATATCTTAAAAGTCCTTCTTTTAAAGTCAAACTATATCATATATAATAAATTAAAATTAAAACGACGCTTAAATGTTCTAACCATTGCTCTGTAGATTTTATGAAAGCAGAATTGCAAAAGACATGTCTTGTTCGGAATTCATTAATATAAAAATGACGCGGAATTAACGAGATAGGCCCGTAGCAATACACAATATGCATGGAATGGAAACAGTAAAAAAAATACCTAAAACATTAAATCAAAAGTATTTTTTTTCCCTTACCTAGGTACCTAGTTATCCTTTTTTTATTACACTCTTACTTTGCTGACCCGCCCGTTTGTTTTCATTAATTTGAGTATTTTAATTACAAACATTCACATACATTCTACAGTAGTTTTACTGCTAGTTTTAATGATTTCAACGTACATTTAGAAAATAGATCCCAAATTTTTTTTGCGCACTCTTGTATTTGTCCTATTTTCTATTCCTAAAAGTGTCAACCCTAGTTAGTTTACTTCTTACTAGAGCTGGGGTTCCGCCGAAAATCGGTTAACCAAAAAGGGTTCCGAAGCCGAAAGAATTCGGGAACTGCTGATCTAAACTTTAGTAGCCTATAACAGTGGAACAATGTTAATTTAGGAAGGCCAAAAACATTATTTTTTTCATAACCGAGAAACATAAACGAAACTTTAGGCACTTTAGGAGCGGTTACACGGGCAATTAAAATTGCTCCACTAAAGGCAATTTTGGTCGATTGTAATATCAAGCTATTTTTGACAAAATTCGTTGTTTTGGCAATGGCAACATGTAGCAATTTGTTAACGGCAATATGCTGTGATATGGATCAAATCCAAGAAACTAGGCAATACGAGGCAATATTTCATTAATGAGCACTTTAGTTGAATAACTATTCGGAAAAACGCATCGGACGACGTTTTTCTTGCAGAAGGAAAGTTAGGTGTAAGACAGAAGCAGCTTTCCTTGTCTTGTGAATTACTTACGTAGATATTTTATACAAAAACTTAAAATGTTCATGAAAATTGCTTGACTGATATTTCAATCGACCAAAATTGCCTATAGTGGAGCAATTTTAATTGCCCGTGTTAGCGCTCCTTTAGAAGAAATAAACTCTTCATTAAAAAACTAATGAGCATAAGAGAATGCATTCCAAGGATCTACATTATTGATCTAATTGTTGACAAACGTGAAGATTAGCATACAATATGCGTGGCAGACATAGATTGTTTGAAGCACAGTTCATTGTTTCCCAAGTGAGGATGAGGAGGCCTTGCATTACATACCTGTGACTTGAATCTGAATGTAATGCATTGCGCTTTAGGTACAGTATGTGCCAAAATGATCTAACCATTCAAACCAACCAAAACACCTGATAATTTGACAAAAATCAACCCTATCTCAAGACATTGGGATACACTTTCTTTTGTTGTCTGAGCACAACAAAAGTGCACCTTAACGTCTTGAGATTAAGGTTGATTTTTGTCAAATGATTAGGTATTTTGGTAGGTTTGATTGAATGGTCATATCATTTCGGCGCTGTTCAAGTTTCACATTCAATTAGGAGAAAAATACTTACCTATAAAGAAATATGGCCCATTCTTTTTTTAAGTTTTATCATTGCATGTCGCGCGGTACAAGCTATTTTACTACTGTCTCTAAACATTAATTCAAAAGTATGTACCTACCTACCTACCTTATGTCATGTCCTGTACTTGGAAACCAAGCTACGATCTCAACTAATGTAAAAAATTTTGGCAATATATGTACCTACATACATCACACTAAACGCACAACCGCAAACATAATAATATAAATTCCATGTAAGAGAACATGAGAAACTAGCATGTCTTGCTACGCAGCGAATCACGATAAATCGACGTGAGAACAATTCAGAAACCTAAGATATATGTAATGTACCTACTGTTTGTATAGTACAACAACGACATTGTGATTGTGATTGCAAAAAAGTTAAAAAACCAGCCCCCAGTGCAAAGCACACAGCAGTCTTGAGACTAATTGGAATTAGGAACTTGATGTACAAGGATACCTTTTATGATGTAGACAAGCACTAAGAAAGACGTGCCGGACTACAGCTGCGCCACAAAAAAAGTTTGAAATCTGACTTTTTGACTATGCCATGATGAAGACGATAGTTTGTCGGAGTTTGTCGCCAAAAACCAGAGTTTGTCGGTCTTCCGTTTAGGAGATACGTGTGGCTCAGCTGTAGAGACGTCTCTACAGCTGCGCCACACAGATCTCGAAAACGGAAGGTCGTAGCGAAAATCTGATTTATTGTATGTATAGCCGTTAGTTTGTCGGAGTTTGTCGCACAAAAACCAGAGTTTGTCGGTCTTGCGTTTAGGAGATATGCGAGGATACGCTGTGGAGACCTTTCTACCTGGATCTTGAGAACGGAAGGTCGTAGCGAAAATCTGATTACTCGTGTGTGTAGCCGTTAATTTGTCGGAGTTTGTCACCAAGAACCAGAGTTTGTCGATCTTGCGTTTAGGAGATATGTGAGGATACGCTTACGACCTTTCGTTCTCGAGATCCAGCTAGAAAGGTCTCTATAGCTTTGCTCAGATCACTACATTTTTCATCATTTTTGTAGAGCGGCTTACCTTCGCCATAATTTCACCCCTCGCCACTGCCGGCTACACACACAAAAAATCAGATTTTAGCTGTGACCTTTCGTTTTCGAGATCTGTATGGCGCAGCTGTAGAGACGTCTCTACAGCTGCGCCACACAGATCTCCTAAGCCCAAGACCGACAAACTCTGGTTTTTGTGCGACAAACTCCGACAAACTAACGGCTAAACATACGAGTAATCAGATTTTCGCTACGACCTTCCGTTTTCGAGATCTGTGTGGCGCAGCTGTAGAGACGTCTCTACAGCTGAGCCACACGTATCTCCTAAACGGAAGACCGACAAACTCTGGTTTTTGGCGACAAACTCCGACAAACTATAGACTTCATCATGGCATAGTCAAAAAGTCAGATTACAAACTTTTTTTTTGTGGCGCAGCTGTAGTCCGGCACGTCTTTCTTAGTGCTTGTCTACATCATAAAAGGTATCCTTGTACATCAAGTTCCTAATTCCAATTAGTCTCAAGACTGCTGTGTGCTTTGCACTGGGGGCTGGTTTTTTAACTTTTTTGCAATCAAGTCTGACACAAATCGCAGTTACTGCTTTAGTAAGAACCAATGTGACAACTATCTTACTTAAAGCAGCAATGTAACTGCTGTTTTAATCGATTTCAATTGAGAATTGTTAGCAACAGAGTTAGGTTATTAGGGGGCAGACAACAATATCACATCAGTCAGTTTCTACTTTTAATAGATGTCAGCCAGTCAGTTTCTTCTTCAGTCAGTTGGTTTCTCCTATTATAGATTAATGTTCGATCACCATCAACTTTGTCATTGGTCCAGTAAATTAAATCTTCATTATAATATTTTTTTATTGGTAGGAATAAGCTCCCTTATTAATCTGAATGGTAAAAATTTAGAATAGTTGAGCACGAATTTGGGGGTTTTGGGGGATGGGGGGAGGAGGGGGGGGGAGGTAACCTCGCCCCTGGTGGTACTCATATATTTACAGAAATATATGAGCACAAAAAAGTAATGATAACAGTTAAATTGCTGTTGTTTTTCGGCAATTAAAAACTAGATTGAAATATACTTCAGTTATTTAAAGTTTAAAATTTCAAAATATAAAACATAAAAGGCAACGGTTTTCGACGTAACGACGTAAAGCTATAAAGTATTTTTTTACGAATGGAGTCGCCAATCATAATATTTTTTTATTCTTTAAGTAAATAATTTCAATTATATTTCTTTATCAGCTTTCCACAAAACTATGAAAATAGAGAAAAATGGCGAAAGTTAGTGGCAATAAATTTATATATACTGGATATATAAATATATAGAATTTATATATCAATCAATAATCATTACTAAGTAATCTCATCAAAATTCTCGGACGTTTTTTCGGCAAGGGGACCAATTGCGCCTAAACTAAACGATTTTAACGACTTACAAATGACTTTGCTTTAGTAAATTTAAAAACATGTAATAAAAAATTTTAAACTTTCCGGAAAAAATATAGTTAAAACCGCATCAAGCAAGACCCATTGCATAGGTACTTTAGAAAACCTAAAGGAACAAACAGACAGACGCGGAAGGCGACAATTTTATATATAAATAAATACCGACCTCCAAAGAATTCTAAAAATCTGATAGAAAAATAATCATAAAAAATATCATTTTGCTACTCCACTGCTCTTTTAGTACAGTAGCCCGTAGAACATTTAAATCACGAAAAAGGTTACCGTTTGCCGTTGGGATATAGTTATTTATTACGAAATTATAGATACTTTAACCCAAGTTTTACAGATAGCAACCCGCCGTAACCTATATTTGTATATCTCCAAAATTGATATATTTTTTATTTTTCGAGGTTTACCACATAGTTTAATTATTGTCGTGTTGTACAGCTTGGTTTGATTGCCACAGATAAAAAAAAGACTATAAAATGTAGCCATACACAGATTTAAGACCTAATGAAAATGGTTGGACTTTATCTGGTCTTAAATCTGTGTATGATCACTTTCCATAGTCTTACTATTATCAGTGGCAATCAAACAAAGAAGCTGTAGAACACGACAATAGCTAAACCATGTGGTAAACCTTGAAAAATAAAAAAATATCATTTTTGGAGATATACAAATATAGGTTACAGCGGGTTGCGATCTGTAAAACTTGGGTTAAAGTATCTATATTTTCGTAATAAATAACTATATCACAATGGCAAACAGTAACCTTTTTGGTGATTTAAATGTTCTACGGGCTACTGTACTATTTGTTCCTGAAAGCCTTCTGTCAGTTTTTAAAATTAACTTAGCTTAGTAGCTTCAACTGGCTGTTTGTTTTACATTACTGCTTCATGACCGAAGAAATTTGATAGGACTTAAGTGTTAGCAGCAATGTATGGACAGAGCCAGTCGAAGCATAATATAGTGAAATTCGACGTATGTGCCACATTTCAGTTTTGTTATTGCATGGCGCTCTGCATCCTTTGGTATCTGATCGAAGGGAATACTACGGAAGTAACAGCAGAATGGAGATTATTCCCTAATCACCAAATAATAGAAAAAAGTTCAAAAAAGTCAACTGACAGTTGACTTTGACATAAAATGGGTATAGAGAAATGTCAGAAAGAGCAGTTGTCATTTGTTTTTTTTAATGTGGCGATTAGGGAATAATCCCCATTCTGCTGTTACCTATAAATTTTTGAAGACAAATAAATTTTTTTTCCACCCAACCAAAAATTCTGAAACTTTTCTCTATCAATAAGAGAGCATATTACTGCCAATAAAAAATACTCAGCCACTTAGATTTTTTCAGACATTCCCCATTGAACTAACTATTGGACCCATCATACCTGGGGCCGTACCGGCCAACTTACACGGCTATCATAATCGCTTTCATTTGACAGATGGATGTGACAAATTGCTACTTATTTTTGGCACAACTATAACCTTACCAAAGAAAAGTAGCAATGTCTCACATCCATCTGTCAAATAAAAGCGATTACGATAGCCATGTAAGTTAGCCGGTACGGCCCCTGGACAAATCATGACTAGCCTAATGATAGCCTCTCTAAATGAAGGCAAAGAATTTAACTATCACTGTCAGTAAAATATTAGTAAATAGAAGATGGTTTGATTGTAATAGGAGTAAACAACTACAATATGATATTAGATCTTTAGATTTGTCAACACACTGTCAAGTACTGATTTCTTTGCTTTCAATAACTCATATTGTGTGTTGAATTGAAACTGGCAATATTACCTACATCAATCGAGGTTATAGTCTTGTTTTGATCAATAAGTTATATTATAATATGTCACCAATGGCCAATGGCTTTCAAGATTAACAAAGTCTTCTCAAAGAGAACAATGGCCTCATACTTCTTTGTTCATAATACCTAGGTAAGGTACCTACTTCACATTGAAAAGAGAAACTAACCTTTATTAATTATTTTGTATGTTTCATCATCACTAGACATCGGATTTTATGCATGTACATTTGCATATAACTCTCTAATTATGGCGTTAATGCATATTTTAGCCTTTTTCCCAATCGAGCATATTTTGTTTAGTCGCAGGATGTGTGTATAGGGAGCTATTTAAACTAGCCTCTATTTAAAGCAATAGAAATACTGAAAACAATGATTGAACTAACCAAAGCCATTTCTAATTCCATATCAGAAAAGATTTGTTAAAAGTCAGATGCTAGTTTGTGTAAAAACCCGAGTCTAGAAGACATGAAGAACACTAATGCCCATCAATGGTACAGGTCGTTCTCTGCCTAACTGGTATCAATAGAAATGAAATAAAATTTTAATTTTTGTCCAATGATGTCAGTTGATGTAGAGAGGTCGTTTTCGGTGTACAAATTGATACTGGGTGATAAACATCATTTTGTGCAATTAAAATATATAAAAATGTTTTTTTTTGATTTTGCATATTTTAGGCATATTAACAGTTTTCAGTACATATTTCGGCCTTTTTTAGTGCATATTTGCATGCATATTTTGGCACTTTAGTACATATAATTCGATGTCTAATCATCAGCCTTGAATTAATTGTAACTGCAACTGATATTTTTAACAGGATTACTTTTAAAATATAGAAGTTGAGTCATTTATAATAATTTAAAATGACTCAACTTCTATAAATAAAACCAACTCGAAATATTTTTTATTACCAAATGATCCTATTTTGTACTGTGATCAAAATGCTCTTTAAGACCAACTGAAATTTTAGTACAGAAACTACAATAAGTGACAACACAGGCTTAACACGCAAGCACAATCTTCTACAACATTAGATCTAAAAAAATCAGTTTCTGTACTCAAAATTCAGTTATCCTCAAAGAGTATTTTGATCACAGTAAGAAATAGGATCGTTTGGCAATAAAAAATATTTCGAGTTGATTTATTGTTTTTTAGTACAAAATGTATGGGAAAAGTTTTTGGTGATTACTGTCGTTTCTAGTACTCATACCTTAAATGATCCCATAGAGTCTTTTGATCCCCACACGAAATAGGATTGATTGGCATAAAAAAAATTTTTTTGGTATTTTAGCATTTTTTTTGCTAACGGTAATTTTTTTCCAAAATCTGTGAATGCAGTTCAGAATATCTTAAAAAGTTATGGATGGTCTCCTAGAAATGTTTTCCTGTAACTATAACGGTTAAGGTACCTGCCCTTAATGTACCGTTTTAAAAATCCACCCTGTATGACACATTATGATTTTGTCTTATCAATAGTTTACAAATGAACAATACATATTTACTTTCCAAATAAAACATCTTCTCAATGTCACGGAGCCAGAGCTCACATCAGCCTTGATGTATTTGTGCACAATGCTAAAGCAAAGTAATTGGTAACAAGTACACAACCATTTTGTCAATTAATGTTAATTTCACATTGGTCCTTGAACTCTTAACCTTAGTGGTGAATATTTTGGAAGGTCACAATAGATTCTAGAACTTAAATTGAAAAGTTATGAGAGTTTTTGGACAGATTACCCTCCAAAATGTTATGACTTGCTGCTTGACTTTCAAAGAGTGAAAAAAGCCAATGCTTCCATTTTCACTTTCAAAGTAAATACAAATTTTTCTTTAGAATCGTAATATCGAGCACAAGACTTATGTAACATCCTTACCAATTTATAAATCTGAAAGTTGTTTGTTTGTTACGCCTTCACGTCTAAACTACTTAACCGATCATCATAAAATTTTGCATACACGTTGTCAGGAGTACAGAGGACATAATAACAGTAATGTTATCGTGACATAGGGTACCTTTCAACCCGAAAAAAGTACCTAAGCTGTTCCCGAGGGATAGAGAAATAACTGACCAACCACACGTAGACGAAATCGCGGGCGGTGGCTAGTTAAATGTTTAAAGATCAACAGTTTTTATACAAGGTAGAATAGGTATTTGTTTCGTAACATTTTCACATGGATTCTTGCAAAGCATTTTACGTGATTCAATGTAGGCTAAAGGAAACTCTGACCAAAACATTTTATAAGGAAAACTTTGTTTAAAAAGTAAAATATCAATTATATTGGCAATTTGGCACTCGTTTTGATGAAGTTGAAGTTTTATGTGTGACCTGTGAGGTGCATGAGAGAAGAGAACTTACCCAAAGCTCAGTGCCCCAATTCATTTTCGTAGAAGTAATAATCACCTCACTAACACAAAAAACACATTTATGCTTCACTAGCACAGTTTATAATAACAAAAATATGCAAGTATTTCCACGGGTATATTATTTTTTATCACTACCACCATTTCCAAACACATTCCAAGGAAATAAACATGGCTGACTAAAGTGAAGTGACGTGACATTCAAAAGAGAGGCTCGTTGTCGACTGACAGATAGAAAAACTCGAAATGTTGTCTATGGATAATGTGGCCATAGCATATGTATTACCAACAATTAGGGGAAAATATGTACCACACAATGCTTTATTTATTGATTACTTTTATTATGTTGACAGGCTAATCATAAATTTCATATTCATTAGATATAAATATCTTGATGTGGCGTTCAGAAGTATCAGTGCGTGACTTCAGTAATGAGCCATCGGATCCACGACGAAGTAAAGCTGTACGACGGATTTCCTGAAACAAATTATTTATTACGTAAGAATTGCGATAAAAAAAAAGAAATATTTTTAATAGAGTAATAATTATTATAAAAACCTTGAATGGCTCTATAACTATGTGGTGACTGGAACGTCTTGATGTTGGCGGTCCAGTTATCGACGAGTTGCGTGATGATGGTAGAGGGCTCTGTAAAATTATTTATTTATTTCTATTTGCAATTCCACATAGTATATGAAAACTATTGAAATACAGTAAAAAAACACGTACCTTCAGGGCCGGCACAAAACCGAAATCAGAGGGCAATGGCTGAGTTTGTATATTGTGAATGCCCTCCTCTGATGCCACGGATACTATTGAAGGACGAGCAGATAACTGTTGAGCCAAAAGTATTGGATCAGCATCTGAAAAATATTTATACACATAAAACAACTGGCTGGCCGAGTTTTCAATTCCATTACCTACGTCATGTTAATCTATATTTTTCATACCTATATTCATGCCCTTTGCAATTCTTCGTGCTTGGACTACTCTACCAGCACTTCGCCTAAATCGTATTCCTTTTTCGGCCTCTCTTCGAAGTCTTTGTGAAGCTGCGGCTGATTCGGCAACAGCCATGGCAATGGAACTCATTCCAGATCGCTTTAGGTTTATATCAACTATGTAACTCAAACAGATTGCATTAGATAACACGCTGTCACTTGGCTGAAAATAAGAGTGTCAATATTTTGTTTATCCTCCAATTGTGTAGGTGGAGTATTCCTATCTTTGAATATGGAAATACCTACCGTTCCAATATCATTTACGCTTAAGTCTAACGACCGTAACGGTGTTTTGACCAAACCAATAGCCCTTGCTAGAAGCTCTCCACAAGTTGGTGGTTTATCCGCACTAGTTGCTGACCAAACACCAGCAGGAGCTTTAGACAGTGGTCCCGGTGTAATGCCACACCCAGATATATTTAATCTAACAACAAATCGTTTTTGGATTAACGTAATATGATAAGTTACGAGTTTAGTGCCAGCAGAAAAACATTTGAGTGCCTTCTTATATGCCTACACATCTTATGCCGAGTCCATATCACGTGTTTGCCCAACACAATCAATAAAAAACATCTCAACATTCAACAAAAAAAACGTATGAGGATTTTGTTTCGCGAAACAATGTTTTGTTGATTGTGTAGGGCAAAACACGCGCTATGGACCCGGCCTTTTTTAATATAAAACCTTATTTAAAAATAGGAAAAAAATTACGAGGTAAGATTGCATCCTCTTGCCAGTGATACTGCTATATGTGCAATACCATCGGAACCGAGTTTGTTGTTTAATCTTAAGTTAAGGTTGCGAATTCCACATCCTAAATGATTAAGAGCATGAGATAAGCTTTCAGCTCCAGCTGGTCCTGAAAGATATGGAATATTATGTATAAAACTAAATTGATACTCTTACCAACTAACAGAGATAATGTTTATATTTTCATACAAAGTTATAAAGTTTAGCTTATTTAAAATTGTAAAAAACTGTGTAATAATATATTTTTGTTTTACAACTTTACTGGTTTCTGACTTCGTCACTTATTACTTATTACCTTCACACTATCTCACTTCGTATCATGTGACGTAAAACTCGGAAAAAAATAAAAAAGTTATTCACAAACATTCTTACTTTTAGTGCGCTAAATTAACTTTTTTTTTATTAAACAATAACAAATTGTTTACCAAAAACATTGTCAACAAGTATAAGATGTCGCAAGTTTTCATGTCTAGAAATATACTTAGCGACAGACGATGCTCCATCGTCACCAATTTTACAGTGACTAAAATCTAAAGTTTCCAGTCTTTGGTTATCACTTAATCCCCGCAATATATATTTAACCCTATGGCAATTCATGTCACTCCTCGTTAATCTGAAAGTTTGCAATAATTAGATAATAAATAATTGTCAAAAGAAAAAATCGTCCAGCATTTTCTAATCTTCACGTGTCTTAACTGACCGAAATATCTTCAGCTGACTACATTTTTCTAATCCTCGAGACAAATTTTTGGCATCATTAATAGTAAACTGAAATTGATCTCTGCGATATTCTTCTCCAATTTCTCTCAACTGATAAGTAATATGAAGCTCAACCAGATTATTTAAGCTACCTAATACAGCATTTAAAGATATATGATCTGTAATGACATAATAAATTATTTAAGCACATAAATAAAACATCAATAGTTTTTGTTTTATTTCTTTTGACATATTTATACATCAATATTTTTTTAAAGATACAGCTTGATGGATTAAACTGACCTCGTGATAGGATATCGCTATAACGTTTTGATTCCACTTTCTTTCCATCTAGTTTATGGCTAGTTATGAGATCAGCCATTTCTGGAGAGGTAGTTCTTTGTACAGGAATATCTGATGGAATCAAACTACGAATCGAAAGTGATTGAATGTATGGTCCACACAATTTAACAAGCGTTTTTATCTGAAAGAAAACAAATATTAAGACATTTTCTCACTCATCAGTATATTAAAAGCCGATTGCAGTAGTAGCTTAGAAACTTTATCAGCACGGTAACATTTTATTACCTTTTCAGGGTCGTATAAACGTGGATTCATGTTTTCCAAAATATCAGCATAATGTCGTTCCATGAACAAATTTATCCATCTCTTATTTTCAGTTACCATAGGAACATCTGCCCATTTCGAATTATAGCATCTTTTCCAAAAGATATCACTCTTGATATTGTCCACAAGTATTTCAAGTGGCACATCAGTGTTCAGTATTCTTAGAAAGTATTCTCGATCTTTTGCTACTATTTTTTTTAATTTTGGTTGACCTAAAAATATTATTTGTCATAAATAATAACAAGCAAAAGCAGGTAACATTAATAGTCTGTAATAATAACATACCTGACCAATTTTCGCTTATTTTTTCAATGCACAAAGAAACTAAAGATTTTGGGTGGTTTAAGTCCCATTCAAAATTTTCAGCTTTAAGTACACGAGTAAGTTCTAAATTTTCTTTCGGCTTGTATGCCAAAAACGAATTGTAATTTATATTATCAGTTAGGTTCATTTTTGTTATTGTTATTACCACTGGCTTTTTAGTTTTTTACTATGTTTGCGTCTGATGTAATTCTAATCAAAATCAGTATCGAATATTGATTTAACAGAATGAAAAGTTTATCCTTAGCAACTGTTTGTTGATTAGCTTTACGTTTATTTTGTAAGCTATACCTGCCTAAGGCTATACATCTAATAACTAATTGGTTGCTGGTGTGTTTGTCAGTTTCGTCTTGCATTGCAATTGATCACTCAATAAACGCAATTTATAAACAGCATTAAGTATTCTAGCTAAAAAAGAAGATTAGAACCATAAACTAAAATGGGTAAAACTGTAAGCAAAATAAAATGTTAGTATGGCAATATTGGTCAATATTTAATGAAATCAAAAGTCCGAATCTGAAGGTGGTTTTGGTTGAACTTTAATTTGAAAGATTGAAAAGTTACTCGTAATATAATCTTGCATATTGGATTTGTTTGAATTATAATAATTCATAAAAAAATACTGTAAAGTTATCAAATGTGGCTAAGGAAGATCTTTTAGTCACGACATGGAATTAAGTGTGGTTGTTTAATTCGGACCTTAACTTGGCAATGTTATGTCAGCATCAGTGTCCGTCTCAGTGATGCCATTTTAGTGCTTTCGGCACTAAATCTAGTGCATTTTTGGTATGTTCAGTGCCCATCCAAGATTTTTAGTGCCTAGTGCAATTTCTAGTGCTTTTTTCATGGCTGCTCTTTAATTATAAATAAATTGATATAGCGGCCTTTTTCTGGAATCATTTCATCGCACACGCTATCTCTCACATTTACACGAGTTGGATATCGATGTTGTCACTAGTCACCACACTAGTGTCGATCGACCCGTGTCGTTGCTCTGTGTATAGTATGCTCTATGGCCGGGGAATTTCCCTGAAGTAAATTCTTACGTACGGTACGACTATGTTTTTTTTTCAGTACTCGGTCAACTCGTTCCATACGCGTACGTACATGTTTTGTTTTGCGTTCAGGTTACATTCTGCCCTTGATAAGTGTAATTTTAAACAATTTTAAATTTTAGTGCTTTGAAGTCGAAAAATCCATAGATCTAGTGCAATTCGCACCGCTTTTAGTGCTCTACAAACTTTGCCTTCTGGCAACACTGGACTCCGTCTGTCATTAGTTCTGTCACTGTCATGTCACGGCACGCACGTCACATCAATTTTTGTCTATAGTTCATGTTATGAATTTTATCTAATTTTCTCACGTTTTTCAATTTTAGTTATTATTTATTTCATTGCTCTTAGTAAATTTAATAATATTTTCAACAACATGGATAAACATAACAGTTCAGAGATATTAAGCTCAGAATTTTCTTTGTCAAAAAATGCCAGTTCTGATTCCTTAGATTCAGACTCCAAATCAAGCTCATTGAATTCTAAACACGGACAAGACTCCGTAAGTTTCCTAAAACGATTAATTTATTCTTACAGAGCTCTTTATTAGTTACTTTGGCACTTCCTGTGGGGTTCAACTCTGGTTTATTCCTTAGTTCTCAGTGTGCCCTGTCTGATAAGTGTTGTCTCATAATTTTAGAGCTCAAAATAGAAGTTATACACTATGAGTAAACCTAGACCTATTCACATTTGTCTCTTTGTTAACCGCATCCACAGTCAAAGACAACATAGTGAACTCTTCAAGGCTTGTATAATTTCTATATCATGTTCATATTAGGTCATAATGTTTTTGGCTTTTACCCGATTACTGTGAAGCAAAAAAAAAGGGTTAAGTAAAAACAGACATTCAATTAAAATTTTTGTTTATTATAGTATTTTACTAACTTTTCAGTTCATACAGGCCGCTTTCCAAATCACGCTAACAGCACTGTTAGTGCGAATCTGATCAAATGTAATAGTCGCAAATTATTACACAAAATAGATTTGTGTTCCTACTGCATTATGGATTTGCGCTAACAGAGCTTTTGGCATGATTTGGAACTAGGCCATAATATAGCATGTAGGAAATAAAATAAAAGCAATAAATGACCTTTGCTTTACAAATTTTTTTAATTTTGTAGCCACATGTTTTGGGGGATATACAGTTGCTGGATAGTGAGAAGGTAATGAGTGTCGCCCGTGATGTGACATACCTGGACCCGTTCAGTGGGCCGATCCGCGGCATCCTGAAGGTGACCAACTATCAACTGCACTTCAGACCTTTGGATGCTGCTGTGTTACAATGCACATTGAGTGTGCCATTAGGTGTGGTTAGTAATACTTTTAGTAAATTGTTTTATTGATTAACACATTGAGATCTGATCATGTGTATAGAATAGATGTGATGTTATTTATGTTCTCATCCGCCCAATACATTTATTTAATGAAATGAAATTAAAAAAAAATAGATATCTCCTATATTTTTAACCGACTTCAAAAAAAGGAGGAGGTTCTCAAGTCGACGGTATTTTTTTTTATGTATGTTTTACCATAACTTCGTCAGTTGTTATCCGATTTATACAATTCTTTTTTTATCTCAAAGAACATAGTTTGTGTGTGGTCCCATAAAAAAATTACAGAGATCTGGCTGGTAGTTTTTTCATAATCCTGAAAAATGACAATTATTTAGCTTGCCATCACACGTGTTTTCACGGATTTTCGAACATAACATCTTTGTTTATGTACCAATTTAGATGATTCTTTTTTTCTTTGAAAGGGTATACTTCGAAAGTAGTCACATTTTAATTTCATTGATATTGGACCTTGAACTTTGAAGATACACAAGGGAACTCCTCATATTCAAATAGTACATGTAAAGTGATTTGGATTTTGGTAGTTTTATGACAATCCAAAACAAACCAAACCATGGTCTGCGATGCAACGTTGCTACGGACGACGGACTAGACTTGGACTACAAAGACACAACGGAACTCCTCAAAAACAAACAGCGTAAATTTGGAAATTGAGTTGTGGGCCTTTTACCATTGAAAATACTTTATACAGTTAAAAAATATTTACATGCTTACATAGCTACCACTAAAAAGTTGAAAATAAAAACTTTTTTAACAAAAAATAAAAACTTCCTTCAAAAAACCTGAATCAAAAACAGTTTCAAAATTAAATACCTCTAAACAAGCGAGAAACTTCAAAAAACCTGAAACAAAAACAGCTTCAAAATTAAATACCTCTAAAAAAGCGAGAAATAATATTCAAATCATCAGTTACGCATAACATTATTAATAAAACACGTCTAATGAAGTCGGGTGGGGCTTTTAGAAATATAGAAAAAATAAGTTGTCTTCCAGCCCCACCCGATTTCAATAGACGTGTTTTATTAATAATGTTATGCGTAACTGATGATTTGAATATTATTTCTCGCTTTTTTAGAAGTATTTAATTTTGAAGCTGTTTTTGTTTCAGGTTTTTTGAAGTTTCTCGCTTTTTTAGAGGTATTTAATTTTGAAACTGTTTTTGATTCAGGTTTTTTGTAGTTATGAGCCCTTCATAACTACAAAAATATTGAATAGTGTGAAAAATGCCAACGAACCAGTACATTATAATGGGGCTATTAGTATAAAATAAAAAAGTTTTATTAAAAAACAAAACCTTAAAAATAACCTAATTAAAATAGTTTCAAAAAGAAACTACCTTCAAATCTGCATCATAACTAATTCGAAAGTTTTTATGCATAATAATTAAACAACGTCTTATGAAGTCTGGTGGGTTGATTAAAGAAATTACCATGATTAAAGTTTAGATAAAAATATCCTTCATTCCCCCCCCCCCCCCCCACCCGACTTCAAAAGGCGTTGTTTAATATTAGATATTATGTGTACAAACCTTAATTCATCCAAGTCCAATTAGTTTTTTTTTTCTTGCACTTAGAGCCATTTATTTTTGAAGCTGTTTTTGTTCGGTTATTTTTAAAGTTTTTGAAGGTTTTGTTTTTTTGGTGATTCTGTTTTGGAGATTAATCTACTATTTTGGAGATAGATCTTATTTGACTATAGCTAAAATCATACCCATTAAATAATTTAGCTAGGATTACTTTAACCAGCTTGGAAACCGTTTTGTGGCCAGAGGGGACTGGAACGCGAAACATATGAGTTGGGGCTCTCGCCTTAATACTACTAGAGGCAGACATCTAAGATGTAGCGTAGACAAAAACAAACTTTTTGCATTATCCACATGCTGGCCAACAGATACCAACAAAACCCCAGATCTGCTAGATTTCTTTATACTAAAGGGACTCCCGAAACATTACCTCAAATGTAAGTCATGCTTTGATAGCTCTTCCGACCACAGCTCTGTGATATTGACCATCATTAGTACACTGCTAATTCAATCTGAGACTAAAGAAAAGCTCACTACAAAGCATACAGATTGGGACTCATTCAGGGAGTATATCGAAAACAACATAGAGTTAAAAGTGCCTCTCAAAAGTTCCGACGACATAGAGGAAGCAACTATTTATATAACACAACTGATACAAAAAGCTAGCTGGATCCAAACACCCCCGCCAGAACCGAATAATAGGCACCTAAATCATCCTCTGCGAATTAAAAAGGCATTACTGGGTAAACGTAGATTACGAAGAATCTGGCAACAGAGCAGACTACCGGCGGATAAGACTGAATTCAACAAGGCTGCCGATGATCTGAAAGAGCTATTACACGATTGGCACAATAAAACATTAGAAGACCAATTGCCGTCCTTATCAGCTAATGCGAAAACGAACTACTCTCTTTGGAAATTCGCAAAGAACATGGATAGACCCCAAAAGGCCTTCACTTAGAACACCAAGAGCTTGGGCTCGAACACCACAGAAAAAAGTGGATACATTTGCCGAACATCTAAGAAAAGTATTCACTCCAAACATGCTTACCAACCCGCATAGTGAGGAGTTTATTGACAAAACCCTTGATCAAGACTTTCAAATGTCACTGCCTCCATGCCCCGTTTCTGTGAGAGAGGTATGGCGAACAAATCAAAACCTAAAAGATAAAAAAGCCCCTGGTTATGATCTTCTTACTAAGGAAATATTAAAACAGCTACCAAAAAGGGCCATTGTATTCCTCACATCACTTTTCAACAGCATACTGAGAGTGCAGTACTTTCCACTTGTATGGAAAGTGTCACAAATTGTAACGATACACAAGGCAGGCAAACCATCCAATGAAGTGACCTCATACAGACCTATAAGCCTTCTTCCAATATTGTCGAAAGTGTTTGAAAAGCTACTTAAATACCATATACTACCTATTCTGAATAGTGCTAAAGTAATTCCAGATCATCAGTTCGGTTTCAGACAAAAGCATTCCACCACTGAACAGGTCCATAGAGTCTATGAGAAGATCAGAAAAAGCTTGGAAGAGAAGCAATATTGCTCATCGGTGTTTCTGGATATCCAACAGGCGTTCAACAAGGCCTGGCGCAAAGGGCACCTGTATAAATTGAAAATCAACCTTCCTCATCAGTACTACTCCATTCTGAAGTCATATCTTACTGAAAGAATATTTCAAGTCAAAGATGGAGATAATAAATCTAAATTTCACGATATATTGGCTGGAGTTCCGCAGGGGTCTGTCTTAGGTCCAATTCCAATCTTGTACACAGTATACACTGCAGCAGACTTACCGCAGATTGACGGTGTCACTACAGCGACTTTTGCCGATGATACTGCGATACTCGCAAGCAATAGCGACCCAGAATTGGCAACAAAAGTGCTATAGAAGGGTCTGGACTGGATAAAATAACATCATGGCTTCAACAATGGCGGATAAAAGCAAGTACGAGCAAATCAGTTCATGTCACTTTTACGCTTCGGAAAGGCAACTGCCCACCTGTTGCCCTTGAAAATGTCACTTTACCACACCAAGACCATGTAAGATACCTGGGGCTTCACCTTGATCGCCGCCTGACTTGGTCTAACCAAGAGCTTAATATACGATACAAAAACCTTCATTGGATTATGGGACGCAACAGCAAATTAAGTATCGATAACAAACTCCTGATCTATAGGTATAAGGCCATTCTGAAGCCAATATGGCTTTACGGCATTCAACTCTGGGGTAGCGCCTGCAAGTCCTGTGTAATTAAAATACAAAGAATGCAAAATTCTATCTTACGAACAATAAGCGGGGTTCCTTGGTTCGTCACTAACGCTGAAATTCACAAAGAGTTGATGATCAGTAAATCCAGGAAAAAAAATCCAGAAGCACAAAAGCAAATACCAGGAGAGACTGGAAAATCATCCTAATAATCTGGCCGCAGCACTAAAGAGTATATATTCTGTGCTAAAGACGAGATCTTACTCCAAACGCCTAAAAAGAAAAGACATACTATAGTCGAATCGGCTCCAATAGTAATAATTAACTTCGAGTTAGATGGCTCGCTGGAGTCAAGCTCTGAATGACAATGATCTAACACCAGATCTGATTAAAGTAGAATACTGATTGCAGATAGGATCACAAAAAAATAGTTACAGAATGTTTGGGACAGAATGGATGGGAATGAGAATATGAGAAAAAGTTACTTACACTTCAACTAAATGACCCATATTACTCTAAGTAAAAAAAAAACACAAAGAAGAAATAAAAAAAATCTTTTTTAAATTCATCTTTCATCATCATCATTATCTCTGAATGAAATTATTTACTTCTTTAATATTTTTCATGTAACTGCCATCATTGCAGTAAATAATAAAATCTCTTATCGCCATTTTTACTTTTTACTTTTCTTTATAGGTGTCCCGTATTGAAAAAGTTGGTGGAGCTTCATCTAAAGGGGAAAATTCTTATGGTATTGAAGTTTTCTGTAAGGTGAGGCTAAATTCTTCCTTTACCAATAGACCTACAAAAAATGATTTGTACTTTTCTTCAATTGCTTTACCATTGTTTGTTTTAGGACATGCGAAACTTACGTTTTGCTCACAAGCAAGAAAATCATTCACGTCGAGGAATATTTGAGAAATTGCAACAACTGGCATTCCCTCTTTCCCACAAACTGCCTCTGTTTGCATTCAGCTATTCAGAACACTTTCCAGAAGATGGCTGGCATGTTTTTGAACCTATTGCGGAAATGCGGCGAATGGTAAACTCAAGTCTTAGAATTAAGATGACTTAAATAAATTCCATGCATGTTAGGATATTCTAACTAAAATTATCTTATTATCGTCTACCTGACCTTATCCCAGTTCATTACATTTTTCTCTTCCAATCTTTCCTGTCGCCCTACCTATATTCTCATTTGTTTCTCTTCCTTTTCTCTTCACATTCATTTCTATAAATTATTAAATCTAATAATAATTAAATTATGGTATATTGCACTATGGCTTTAAGCGCAACTTACGTGCTTATGGCAAATCAAAGAATGCTGCATGGTGAGGACCGTTTTTTGATTTGACAGATATCCGCTACGGGCGTCTGGATGGTTATGTTATACATATTCAATTCCATAATTAAAAAAACTTTATTTAACATCATACAATATATTGTATAGGCCATATGGTCTAAAATTAATATATCAGTAAAATAAAATGAAATCTGTTAATAAATAGCAGAGCAATAAATAATTTAAGTTGACGAATTTTTGCGCGATCCGAATGACCGATTGTAAGGGCGTGACGTAACCCCACCTATCGCTTATATGGCGGTGGTGCATCCGGGCCGCTCGAGATGTTCCGCAGATGACATCACGCCACTTCGCGCCCATACACAATGCCACCGCTTGAAAGTATGGCATGCCCGATGAACGAAACTATCTTAAAATCGCAACTTTCACATATCCTCTAACTTTTTCATTTTAGGAGATAATTTGATAATGAGGATCAGTAACGGTTTTTGTTTAGTGGCTGGCTTCAGAAAGAAATCAGAAAGCTTATCCCACCACATGATTAACTGTGAAGAAATTTTTACGATATCTCTTAAACCCTTAGAAGATATACTAGCTAAAACACTGGTTTTTTCAGGGTCCTTATTACGTCATCGCGACTTCCAAAAATCTTTCACTAAGTTTCATAGCTAGGAATATGTTTTTATATTATACCAATAAAACTATAGGATTCAAACCTGTTACTGATCCTCATTCTTTCACAGTTGTGTATAATTTGGCCTCAATTTCCCAAGTTTCCTAGCTCTGTTCTCCTTTTACACAGGGGGTGAACAACGACATGTGGCGTATAACCCGGATAAACGACAAGTACGAGGTGTGCGACAGCTACCCGGGCGTGTGGGCGGTGCCGGCGGCTGCCAACGACGACCTTCTGAGGTCTGTCGCCGCGTTCAGGTCGCGCGGGAGGATCCCTGTGCTGGCGTGGATACACCCGAGCTCTCAGGCTACCATTACAAGGTGCAGCCAGCCTTTAGTAGGGGTGAGTAACTACGTATTCCACAACGGAAGATGAATGTGAAGTGCTTGGCATTGGCTTGTCGGAGCTGTGCAAGGGAGAGTCCTGAACTCGCCGGACTGAAAGTCAATAAAAGAGTACTCCTGCGATAACAAAAAAAAAAGGGGTGAGTAACTACTTACAACCCGGTCAAGTTAACATCTGAAGCGAAAGCGACGCCTCTCCTTTTCTCCTTTCTTCACGCCATTACACTTGTTAGCAATAATTTATCAATTATCTATCGAAAATTTTCAAAAAATTGACGATGGTGGCGTGAGGCAAGGAGAAAAGGAGAGGGGTCGCTTTCGCTTCAGGTGCAGAGTTAACTTGACCAAACATTATCATTAATTAAGTATACTGCTTGATTTGACTGTCATAACATAACACTTTAGCTGGAGTGTCCTTTTTGCTCAAATTCCATAGCTCCAACCTTAGTAGGTAATCCAATGTCTACAAGCCAGCAGTTCAAATGTCTGTTTCACCGAAAAGCCATTTCAAAAAATCCTTCGACTATTTATAAAATTATCAAAATTATGTAGGTATTTTATCACAAATGGTAATATAATTATGTTACGTATAAATTTGTCACTATACCAGTGATCAGTTTGCATTATTACAGCATATAAAATTATTTATGTTTTCCCAATTATGTATGATTTGTGTGGCTCTGCTAAGTAGTTCTGCTAGTTGTTAATTAATTAGCTGTAGCTAGCTAAACCATTCTCGCTAAAATGTACTTGCATGAGTCGTGATGTGACCTTCAAATCATAGTTTCCGCAACGATCAGGGGCCGTACCGGCTAACGAATCGATTATCGAAAAATCTGAATCGGTTTCAACTTAGAACTGAAAAATCAAAGTAAGGAATTTCGTCTTGTACTTTCTGTTGACGTAATTTGGAAGATAACGATGTTCGTGTGACATCATGAAATGGGATTCGCCATTTTCGCCCAATTGGGGCTCGATTTATCTGTTTTAATTTGAAACCCGGCAGACTTTTCGAAGCTCGATTCGTGAGCCGGTACGGCCCCTGGTCATAAATGCATTTAACACAATTACCTAAGTCACAAAATTTTCCATTTAATGTTGGGTAGGACAAATGGATGTCAGTTTATCATTAGTCTGCGTTATTTCGCTTTTGTGGACATGAAAAAAAGTGCTCCATCCATGAGGAAAGTGTAGCGTTGGCTATTTAAGATGCTTAAAATTATCACATTAAGTTTAAATAGTGCCTGTCTGTAGACATGGAGCGAAGCGACGGAGCGGAGAAACAAGGAAATATTAACTACTTGGATTGCTTGCGGTGCGGATATTTTATGCAATCCTATTGGTTAATATTTTCCTTGTTTCTCCGCTCCGCCGCCTAGCTCCGCGTCAATGGACAGATACCCTTAAACCTGTTTTTTTGCATTAGTTTTCCATAGTAAAGTTCAAGTATGCTATGCATGATTGTGAAACAAATATCTTTTATACTAATCGACATCAGCCATTTTTAACGTCCCCACTGCTGGGGTATAGGCCTTCCTTATGGGTGGATAAGGAGGATGGGCCGTAACCACTGACGTCCATTATACAAGTACGCTGGACAGGCTATTGTCATGAAATGATAGCAATTTTTTGTGCCGCTTTGTAAATCGCTATATTGGCGCTGAGAGCAGTAGATTCTACTATGGCAGTAATAACAGCAGCAACTAAGTAGTTCCAAGTGACCCCTCTCCCCCCCCCTTGGTGACCATCCGTAGTATATGCCAGGACCCCCCCCCCCCCCTCCCCCCTTGGTTTTCACGTAGTATTTTATAGATAATGGTCTTAAATCATTTTTAACAGAAATCTAAAAAAGAATTGCTTATTTTTGTCTTTTTATTAGTAAGGCGCTTGCCACGTAATGCCAAAAGTGTGTACTAATTTTACATACAATTACAAGTGAAAAAATGTATCAAGAAGAAAAAAATTTCGCTGTGTGCCATATTTGAATACAGCTTGAAAAAAAAAGAACCAGATTTCCATTGAGGATATTGACTACGTGACCAATCGTGGTATTTTAAAGACCCCCCTTCCCCCCCTTAACGGGTCACGGAGTATGAATACGTTCCAAGGGCTTAACATTCTTTCCGAAGCACGGAGGAACTCGAGATAATAAATTTTTGGTCACCCATCCCATGACCAACCCTTGCGAAAGTTGCTAAACCACCGCGCCACCGAGCTCCTCTTATACTAATAATGATTGAATAATTTGAATCTTGATTATTTATCTGAACAGTTAAGTGGCAAACGAAGTCGCGAAGATGAGCGCTACATACAGCTGATAATGGACGCCAACGCGCAAGCTCACAAACTGTTCATCATGGACGCGCGGCCGAGTGCAAACGCTATTGCGAACAAGGCCAAAGGCGGAGGGTAAGTTATGGATATAGAATAAGAATGGAAATCGACAAATTGAACGGCGACAGACGACAGCACGTCATTCACTTACGTCACAGAAAATAGATAAAAAAAAATATTTTCCCTGAAATTTCGGAAGAAGCTATAGTCACTACGCTATGAAGCTTACTTGAGGAATATCGTTTCTATACTATTTTCAATAAAGTTGCTCGAAAATGTGTGCTTTTGATGACAGTACAGCGTGCGGTGTGTTGGCTTTACCGCACGCCGTGCGTTTTTGTTTACGGTTTAGTACAGCGTGCGGAAAGTTGATTTTACCACACGCCGTGCGTTCTATTACAATTTCAATAGGTACCTCTAATGTTTTCTCGCAAGTGTATTGAAAAACGTCGTATGGTACACGGTTGTTTGTTAGGGTTTGTTAAAACTCGTGACGATTATAGTCCTCGCCTGTCGTTTTGAAAACCTTGTATCAGAAATTACTATTAAGGCTTTAATTTGTAACTCGAAAGCATGATACTCTAAAATGTAATATTATTTGTACAGTTACGAATCAGAGGATGCTTACCAGAATGCTGAACTGGTCTTCTTGGATATTCACAATATCCACGTCATGAGAGAGAGTTTACGGAAACTGAAAGAGCTATGTTTCCCACAGATTGATCAAGCCAGGTAAATACTTTAAAAATGTTTTTTATGCACAACGGGATAGTGGCCTTCACCTCGTATGATGTTAAGTGACGATAAGGCCGAAGGTGGAAGCGCACTACACCCGGAATCCTCATTACCGAGAATCTTACCTCTAACTGCCGGAACAAAACAATTTTTAAATTGTTGTTATGGCGTCAGACTAAGATGGTGGTAGCTAGCTAGGCGGACTTGAAATAAGCCCTATCATATCACCAACCAAACGAGTACAAATGAACCGCCCTCCTGGGAATCGAACCCGGGACCTCTGCGTCTTACACGGGTGGGCGAACCACTAGACCACGGAGGCGGTTAAAACGTTGTTTATACTGTAAAAGTTGCCATTTACATAAATTGGTTTGTTGTATACTTAATTTTTTCCATTTTTACTAGCTATTCATCAATACTTCGCAATGTATTGTAAAATGCACATTATTGTGCAACTTTGTTAAGATTTTTTTTATTACAGATGGTTTAGTGGAATTGAAGCGAGTTGTTGGCTGAAACACATTAAATGTATATTAGCTGGAGCAGTCCGCATCGTCGATAAGGTAAGTCACTAAATTATTATACAAATGTGTATAAAAAATTGAAAAAATGGGACCACGGTCAAATTATATTTTCCATTGTCCCGTCAATGGGACGTCCAGTGGAGCTATGCAGAAGAAGAGAAAAAATTTTTAGGGGCTTCTATAGATTAGGAGGCCATAACAAATTTGGTAACGATCGCGTAAGTGGCTGACTCTGGGTTTACAGGATGGAGAGGCACTCTTTTATGCTAAATATGTCAGTCTGTTTGCGTGAAGTGGTTGCGTTCTTTTTATATGCAGGCTGAAAAAAGGCTATCATTTTTTTTGAAAATAAATTATAGCCCATGTTACTCGCTGATAATGTAGCTTTCTATAGGTGAAAAAGTTTTCAAAATCGGATCAGTACTTTTTGAGTTTATACATTACAAACATACAAAAAGTTAATCGCTTATACCTACGAAACGCAACCGAATTTTGGTCAGTCCTTACACAGTTCACGTGAGTACAACTAGTACTTACTTGCTGTTACTATTGTCAGCCATTTACCTTATCGATTTTTTTTTGGTAACGATAACACTTTTTTCAGCCTGCATATAAAAATAACGCAACCACTTCAGGCAAACAGACTGACATATTTAACATCAGAGAGTGCCTCTCCATCCTGTGAACCCAGAGTCAGCCACTTACGCGATCGTTACTAAAGTTATGACCTCCTAATTCACCGTAGCATACTGGTTTACCACTCTCTGATGTCTAATTTTCTAAATCGACCCTTAACACTAAATAAGTAAAGGTTTAAAATCAATTGCGAGACAGTTTTGAACATTATTGGAAAGGCGAAATTTTTAATAATTTTAGAAACTTTTTCATGTGTTTCTTTCTTTTCTAGTTTTTATTATTTTACTCTTTTGAATAGCTTGAATTTGACTTTTCTATCATTAAATCTTTACACATCAACATTCCCTATTCTTAGAAATGTGTATTATTCACATCAGGTGGAAAACCACAAAACATCAGTGTTGGTCCACTGTTCGGACGGGTGGGATCGCACAGCCCAGCTGACTGCGCTGGCGATGTTAATGCTGGACCCTTTCTACCGCACGCTGAGAGGGTTCGAGCTGCTCATAGAGAAAGAGTGGTTGTCTTTTGGGCACAAGTTCCAGTTGGTAAGTATTATTATTCCAAAAGAATATATCCGAATAGATCCACATCTAAGCGATTGTCCAGATCAGGGATTGGTTGCGGTTGTTAAATTTCGGTATGTTTTACGGTTAATATAGCGGTACCGAAATATTCTACCCTTACTTAGGATACCGATAAATTTTATTTCGGTATAAAACCACCGAAATATAGAAGTACCGAAATTACGGAACCTATGTTGAAGTACCGAAAAATTAAGGTATCAAAATATTAAGGTATAGTTTTAAATAGGTATGACGTCATACCGATATAAAAAGGTACCGCAATTTTCCGGTATATCTGTTTTTCGGTACCTCATCAAAGCGGTACCGCAATTTTTAATTACTCAACCCAAACCCAAATATAACGGTACCGTTATATTAACGGTACCGTTAATATAACGGTACCGTTATATTTGGGTTAGCTTAACCTCTTATAAAGGTATTATATCGTGTTTTGTCGTTCATCTTCATGCTAGGGGGGCTGGGGGCGGTATTACAAGCTCTTAAAACTTCAATTTTCTGAATGGCTATCATTGCGTCTCTTTTATTACTGATAAAACAGACGCAGACGATGATTGATGATTACTCCTTACAATATTAATTACAGCCCAATCCTCAAATTTTTATAGGTACCCTTAAAAAATATACCTACCAAAACAAAAAAAAAATGTGTAGTACATATTTCACATACACGGTCATTTGATTTACTAGCTAGGCGAAGCCTGTACTATGGGTGATAGATACTGATATAACCTGACTGATATATAATATCTGACTGACAGATATCCGTCGCGTCGGGGCTTCCATTACCTGCGTCGAAATGAACTAATATTTTGTATTGGGAACAATATTGGGAATATAGGTACTTTTGAAGAACAGAGAGATGGCAATTGCAGACCCGATGATTTTTTTTGAATAGGTGTGTATGTATAGGTTAATACTACAGTACTAGGCACGTATCTTGAAATTTTTTCGACGGAGTGGGGATAAGTTCGCGCATGTGCTCTTGTGAGCGACCAATGGCGCGCGCCCCTCGCCCACCGCCCGCGCCCCTCACCGCTACGCATACCCAAAATACGCGTTTCGCACAATCCCCACCCGATTTCAAGTTATATGCCTCGTACTGTACATTAATGTGAGTCAGGAGATATTTTCGTAAAAATTATTTAACCTTTTTAGGGTTCCGTACCAAAATGGAGTCCGTTACGCCAGCAAGAAAGTAGCTTCTAGAGGGAAGCGAGTTTGATGAATAATTTGTGCACAATTCGGTGTAAATGTGCGCCAAATAAAAAAATTGTGGGCCTTATAGTTTTGGAATAAAACGGGAAAAACGAATTCTGCTGGGGTAACGGTACTCCTGCAGGAAGATTCTAAACTAATGATCGGAGAGAAATAAAAGATATATGGGTGGGTAGCTTGATACTAGCAAGAAATGTGCGCCAAATATATAATTTGTGGGCCTTATAGTTTTGGAGATATTTGATTTCCTGCTGGCGTAACGTTTTGCCAGATCCCAGATCTCGGAAACTACTAAATGTGCGATCTTACAGTAAACATATAGAAGTAGCCCCTAATTTGTGCTATTGGTGCGGTAGAAAACATTTTAAAAATATTCACAAATTTTGAAGTAATCGGGCATTTTCTGAAAACAGAAAAAAATAACTAGCGCCTTAACTACCACATAAATAAAGAAACTAAAAACGGTGTTTTATTTTTCTTATTATTTCTCATTACCATAAAAATTTTGAAAACCGCACACATACACGTTTTTGAATAATACCCACATGAAGGTGAGACCGACCATGTCATTACTTTGACGGTCAGCAGGATAAAAATATCAGAGATTATTTAGATCTTGGCCCAATGAATAATCTGTGCGGTTACTGAAGTACATGCTCTGAAATTTTCAGCTTCAAATTCTTCGTATTAAAGGAAATATCAATTAAAATCCAAAACAACTCTCAGTATTCCGATTAACCGACCAAATTCGATAGACCACAAAAAAGCGACGCGTTCATACATATTGATGACCTTCTTTAATGTGTCGTATTATACAGAAAAATTGTTTGTACAGTTGCGTTCATAACTTCTTATTGGCAAATGTGGGTAAATAGTGTTTTAACATTTAAATGATTAGTTAGAGCCTGCATTTATACCAATACAATGTGGCGTTGATCTGTTACATTGTAATGTTATTACTTTTAGGAGGTCCTTTGCAAACGTTCCCAGGAACGTAAACTGAAGGAAACTATAAAACCATACGTATAAATAGGATAAATAGGTAATCTAGTGTAAATAAAGCTAAGAAACGGTGTGAGGAAGAATGTGTACCTTAAAGGGCTTGTACCATAGGAACGGCCCATTATAGGGCCGTGAGATTTTTCCCATGCATTTTGTATTTTGCATTTTGTATTCTTATGTCGGTTGGAATCGTATTTAACACAATTTTTATTCTTTGCTGAGAAAATTATTTATTTGTAAACATATGTCTGTCACTATAATTACCATAGCAACGCGCTAATTTTTTAATTCAATGTCAAAGCCATAGATTTCCAGCTTGTCTTCAGCCTAGCTATAGATAAGAACCTTTGTACAATATTGTTCTGTGTTCTCATATTTGAATGTAGAGTAGAATTTAAAAAAAATAAATACCGACGGTATAAAAGCGCGGTCGGCAGCTCAGGTGAGTCAATCTTTCCACGAGCTTGTCCAGTTATTTTTATTATAGCTGCCGTTCTATAACTGTAAAAAAATATACGTCCTATTATTCTATAATTGTAAATAGCGGCTTCTTCGGGGCACGGTCCTCGACCTTCGACCTTCGGCACGAACAACTTCAATAAATCCCGGACGTGTCCTCGACCCACCTGGACGTCGTGCACCTTTCCGCCTGATCTGCAGAGGGAGCTCCCCCCTGGGCCCTTGCACTATCCGCGCCACCATCGACGTCGGTCTACACGGACACGCGCCCGGGCCCATCAGCGCGTCCCGCTGGCACTACGCTACGGTGCTACGTCGGGGGGTCTGACTGCGTGCCACCCCTGCGCCGTCACGCTGAACCACGTCCGTGCTGAACCACGTGCCCTCCTGTGTTCCGCCGGGACTCCATATCTGCCTGCCTGCTTCGTGCCTGCTTCCTGTTACCCCTGCTACCTGGATCCACGTCTCTGCGTGCCTGTCCTGTTCCCGTCTACGTCCCACCCTAGTCATACTTTGTTAGTCCTACCTAGTTTTTAACCAAATTTCTGTGCTAGGACGTGTCATTATAAAATAAACTCCTGAACTTCAACTTTATTTTTTTATTTAGCTTTCTTCCAAATTTTGCTCCGTTACCTTCCGTAACGCGACAACATTACACTCAGATTATATATTTTGCGGACGGCACTCTTCGAACACGTGACTATGAAACCAGCTAAATTTCTTAAGTTACTAGAAGATCTGTTTACTTCTTAGTGAAATATACCAGAATCATTGTTGTCTAAACATCAATAGCATAGCTGTTTTTATTTTCAATGACAGAAAACAACTACCTAGCTGTCTTAGGTAGGTATATGTTTATAACTTCATTCGAACCGGAAAGAAGTACTAAAATCAGTTAAACGGGCACTTCATTCGCGTATTATTATTAAGGTAGGTATTTAGTTTTGGTGTAACAAGTAGGTATTTATTGTAATAACATTTTATTAAGGTACCTAAGTACTTACTTAAAATGCAATTAATTTTACAACAGAAGATAGTGACCAACTTCATAGCGCTTGTGCTATAAAACGACGTTTTTTAATCTGTAACATTTTATCTTTTCCATAGAGACCACTGACGTCCATTATACAACTTGTATAATGGACGTCAGAGGGCCTAGTACTAGTTGTGTTTCTCACCTCACTTTACAAATAGTATCGAGTGAAAGAGAGGAAATCATGCGAGTGAGTGAACGAGTGAAAGAATGAAAACGATAGTTAACTATTCGTAAAGTGAAGTGAGAACAAAAAACCAACTCGTACTAGGCCCTCTGTGAAGAGACCTACATCCATGTAGAAGTTGCATGCAAGGGATCACTGTCTATTGTCAATTTAATCGCATTGTAGGTACATTAAGTACCTAGTTAGGTATAACAAAAAAAAAACGAAATAAAATTACAAAACATCCTTTATTTTTTTAATAAAATAATGTTAAAATGGTTAAAATTCTTTCAATTCAAGTAAAAAATGAAATGTAACAGAAATAACTTCATTCGTTATTTAAATAAAAGCACTCACTCAAATCACTTTTTCACTTAAATGTACGTAGACGTGACGTATACAATCCTGTTCGACAACAAAGTTAAGGAGGTCATCAATATGTATGAACGCGTCGCTTTTTTGTGGTCTATCGAATTTGGTCGGTTAATAGGAATACTGACAGTTGTTTTGGATTTTAATTGATATTTCCTTTAATACGAAGAATTTGAAGCTGAAAATTTCAGAGCATGTACTTCATTAACTGCACAGATTTTTCATTGGGCCAGGTTCTAAATAATCTCTCATATTTTTATCCTGCTGACCGTCAAAGTCATGACATGGTCGGTCTCACCTTCATGTGGGTATTATTCAAAAACATGTATGTGTGCGGTTTTCAAAATTTTTATGGTAATGAGAAATAATAAGAAGAATAGAACACCGTTTTTAGTTTCTTTATTTATGTGGTAGTTAAGGCGCTAGAATTTTTTTACTGTTTTCAGAAAATGCCCGATTACTTTAAAATTTGTGAATATTTTTAAAATGTTTTCTACCGCACAAATAGCACAAATTAGGGGCTACTTCTATATGTTTACTGTAAGATCGCACATTTAGTAGTTTCCGAGATCTGGGATCCGGCAAAACGTTACGCCAGCAGGAAATCAAATATCTCCAAAACTATAAGGCCCACAAATTATATATTTGGCGCACATTTCTTGCTAGTATCAAGCTACCCGCCCATATATCATTTATTTCTCTCCGATCATTAGTTTAGAATCTTCCTGCTGGAGTACCGTTACCCCAGCAGAATTCGTTTTTCCCGTTTTATTCCAAAACTATAAGGCCCACAAATTGCGCACAAATTATTCATAAAAATCTCGCTTCCCTCTAGAAGCTACTTTCTTGCTGGCGTAACGGACTCATCAAAATGGTAAAAAAAAGGAACCCTTATGGTGTGACTCAGTCTGTCTGTCTGTCACAGCTGGATATCTCGAAAACTACTAATGGTATCAACTTGAAATTTGGAATAGTTTAAGATGATATTTGTCCAACTATTTTGCAAATAAGAAAGAAATAAATAAAAAAAATTTTACAACAGGTAGGTACTGAAAAGGAGTCTTAAAAATTTGAAGTGAGGTGACTAGGTAATGTGGGGTATCATATGAAAGAGCGCTGTTTGCACATTATAAAACATTTTTTCCTTTTTTTTAGGACGCATAGTTTTCGACTTATGATGAAAAATGTAAAAAAAACCGTCCCCCCCCCCCCTTATCTCCGAAGTTTGCAAAGAGAAAAATCTGAAATAATTCTATGTGATAGTAGTTTATGTAAGGATTACAGGAAAAACAAAACGATGCCTCAATATAACACAATTTTTTAGAAATTCAAAAAACAAACAAAAAAATATTAGTGCCACTACCAGTCAACAGATGGCGCTGACCTAAGAAGAAAAAAATAGTTCCACTATTGGTCAAGAGATGGCGCTGACCTAATACTACAATAATAATTGGTGGCTGGTTCTAATATAATTACCTACGACTGTCATTCTGAATTTCGACAGGGTCTGAATTTCTAAAAACAATAGTGCGATTACTCACTGCTTTGACAGAACATATTTCGACACACACTACTACGAATAACACTACTTCGACGGAACATACCTTCGAAAAAATACTACTCTGAAATGTGAAAATAATTATTGAATTCCGCTTTTTGGTTTAAGGTACTTACAAAATAAAAACATAAATAATAATCAACTATGTTTTTAATAATTATAACAATCATATCTTCAGATAATATAGAGAATTTAAATTATTAATAATAGTAATAAGTCTTCTTGATTTTTTTATTACACATGTTAGTATTAATAGGTCTTTCTTATGCTAATAATAAAGTGGAATTCAATTAATATTGTCACATTTCAGAGCAGTATTTTGTCGAAGGTATGTTCCGTCGAAATAGAGATCCGTCGAACAAGTGCATTTCGAAGAAGGGTTCTGTCGAAGTAGTGTTATTCGAAGTTGTGTGTGTCGAAATCGAAATATGTTCTGACGAAGCAGTGAGTAGTCGCACTATTGTTTTTCGAAATTCACCCTGTCGAAAATTCGAAATAATTGATTGTCGAAATTCAGAATGGTCATTACCTACTATCTGCCGTACGAATAAAGAAAAATAAGTTCCTACTTAGAATAACCAATAATATTGCTTAGCAATATTATTCCTTACGTTTAATTCATGAACGCCCGAGCGGCCTCCTGGTCCCGGATAACAATGGAATATCTATTGTGTCTCTTTTTCCGGGCGTTGAAAGGTTAAATCGATAACATTTCATCAGTTTGTGGAGTGGCTGAAACGTTTTTCAGTCACCATAAGCAGCTGTGGTTAAGATTTGTAAATTAACTGTCCGCCTATTCGCCCTTCCACCTGTCCGCCGTCTATCCTACTTTTTTAAAGACTGTAGGTACTAAAGTAACATATCAAAATATATTCATGATTGTACGGAACCCTCGGTGCGCGAGTCCGACTCACTCTTGACCGCTTTTTTTAATTAAGAATACCTACCTATTCCCGGAAAATTAGAGTAGTGAGACACAAAAGATTTCCCATTGTTGAGCGGCCCGATCGGGCCGCTCAGGGATTGAAAGATTAAGAATAACTATTTTAAGTGACGTGGGTTTCATTTAATTTTTTATTTTGCTTTTTATTTTAAACTTTTTAAATAATTCATACTTTATCTATTTAATAACCGCTTCCAAATCGGTCAAACCGATTTATATACATAAGTATAGATAAACATACAATACTAAATAATATACTAGAAAAAATACGACTCGCACCAGATCAATACTCAGACGGGAATCGAACCCGCGACCTTTGGATATCCGGTCCAATGCTCTGACCGCTGAGCTACCGAGTCACTAGTGACATCGTCGAATTTTTCCTAGTATATCCTAAACTCTTACGCTGTAAGCCAGCGTTATTTCACCAATGTGAGGAATTACCTCGACATTCAATTGAAATATCTTTCCAGATATTTTAACAATTGATTAAGATGAAATAGCTATATAATTTATTGTAAATGCAAAAATCTCAAATTTAAAAAATAAACATACAGATTTATTTCCATAATATTTTTTTTCTTTCTTACATTAATTTTTTATTTAAACTTATGATAAATGTATTTTTTGTAATAAAAACGAACTGTAATTTTAGCCTCGGTATAACATTAAAAATGAAAAGAACATAAAAAATTTATTCAGAGCCCAAAGTGCACATGCGCGAACTTTCCCCCACTCCGTCGAAAAAATTTCAAGATTAATGAAATGCCTCGTACTGTACTGAAGTGTACACTGTACACCGGAGTCTCTCTCTACCGTCTGTACCTACTCGCGAAATGCACGGAACTTGTCGGTTCGTGTTCAATACAGTGCATTTCGGTACCGAAATAAAATAACGGTTAAATAGCGGTACCTCAAAATAAAGGTTGTCATATTTCGGTACCAATATTGAAGTACCGAAAAATTAAGGTATCGAAATTCGAAGGAATAGTTTTTAATGGGTATGACGTCATACCGATAAATAAAGGTACCGAAAAATTAAGGTATCAAAATATGAAGGGACAGTTGTTTTAATAGGTATGACGTCATACCGATAAATAAAGGTACCGAAAAATTAAGGTATCAAAATAATGAAGGAACCGTTTTTAATAGGTATGACGTCATACCGATAAATAAAAGTACCGTAATTTTCCGGTAAATCAGTCCCTGGTCCAGATCTGGCGAATGCGCCTTTTTAGTACAATTCATGCAAGGTGCTTATGGTGCACGCGAGATGCGCGTGCGCAATTTGCTTGCATGTAAACCAGTACGCCTCTTTTATTACGCTGCGTGCTTAGCAGATACGAGCGTAAGTCGCGAGTCAATAGCGTTCAGGTGCATTCGCCAGATCTGGACGCACCCTAAGAAGAAAGGATATATTTTTTTGACGTATCAAAGTACAATATAAAATTGTAGATTGAAGAATAAACTTTGATAAAAGGATTTATTAGTTCTACACTTTTCCAGTCAATTATGGTTGCATCGTAATAGAAAAATACTATGCCTAATGTAATAAAAATAATGTTAATCATGACTGTTCATAAAAGCATAAAATGGGTGTTTCTTTGTACTTAACTTTAATTTATCATTTATACAAGGTTATTTTTAGTTCATTGAAAACCTCTCGTGGGGTTGATTAGACCATCAAACTGAACAACTTTCATTATGGGACCAACCTTGAAATCGCGAAAAAAAATCAGCTGTTTCGTACATTTCGATGGAGCAGGCATATTACTTTTGTATGGAACAGCTGTTTTTTTTTTCGTGATTTCGAGGTCGGTTCCATAATGCAAGTTGTTCAGTTTGATGGTCTGATCAACCAACCCCACGAGAGGTTTTCAATTAACTAAAAATAACCTTGTATTCTTTAGCGCATCGGTCACGGCGACGAACGTCATTCAGACGCGGACCGCTCGCCAGTATTCGTGCAGTGGGTTGACTGCGTATGGCAGCTGCAGCAGCAGTTCCCGACTGCATTCGAGTTCACCGAGCGACTGCTCATCACTATAGTCGATCATCTGTACTCGTGCAGATTCGGCACTTTTCTCTTCAACACGGAACGAGAGAGGGTCAAAGAAGGTAAGTTTTTATTGTGATCCGATTTATCAAAGAGATTGACTGCGTATGGTAGCTGCAGCATCAGTTCCCGACTGCATTCGAGTTCACCGAGCGATTGCTCATCATCATCACGATAGTCGATCATGTACTCGTGCAGATTTGGCACTTTCTTCTTCAATATTAAGCGAGAAAAGGTCAAAGAAGGTAAGTTTTTAATGTGATCCGGTTTGTCAATGAGATTGACTGCGTATGGTAGCTGCAGCATCAGTTTCCGACTGCATTTGAGTTTACCGAGCGATTGCTTATCACGATAGCCGATCATCTGTACTCGTGCAGATTTGGCAGTTTCTTCTTCAATACTGAGCAAGAAAAGGTCAAAGAAGGTAAGTTTTTACTGTGATCCGGTTTGTCAAAGAGGTTGGACTGCGTATGATAGCTGCAGCATCAGTTCCCGACTGCATTCGAGTTCACCGAGCGATTGGTCATCACGATAGTCGACTCGTGCAGATTTGGCACTTTCCTCTTCAATACTGAGCGAGTTAACCTAAAGAATATGTAGGTTTTTCTCGCTAATATAGATTTATATAAAAAACATTGTTTTTGTTTTAGCTCTTTTTGCGAATTTTGTTTCTTATTTATCATTTAATTATTAATTACGTTGTATTTTATTGGTTAATAATTTTAAGTAGTTTTGTAAGTCCTTTTTTCGCCTGAAACACAGGTTAATCCTAGTTCAGGCACATTTTATTTCTTTTCCCTATATTATCTATGTTTAGACTTGTTGTAAAAGTGATTTAAGATTATTTCAATAAAGATTTATTATTATTATAGTTCTCTCGCTTTCGACCTTCTGGTCAAAGACATCCACAGAGGGCCTAGTATGCACACCACGACAATTTTTTCTCGACGCTTTTCTCTCGTAAGCGCAGTGTCTCACTTGGTTCCCCGCCAAGGATTGACCTAGCTGTGATCTGGTGATAGCCATCCAAGGAGTGAATGGAGGAGATTCAGATCGCTGCCATACACCCCTATCCCTAACTGATCTGATCAACTTTCAAAGAGTTATGAAGACATGTTTTAAAAAACCCGCGGAATAGTATAAAAATGAAAACTCTGATCCTTATATTCTTAGAATATTGATCAGATTTGGGTGTGCATAGCGATCTGAATCTACTCCGTTCAATCCATATATGGCCATCATCGGATCACAGCTAATTCAATCCTTGGCGGAGAACCAAGTCACCTTTTTTGTATGAAAATCGACTGGTATCCTAAATTACCTGGCCACCACTGTATATTTCAACTTTCTTTTTTAGAAGTAAAAACGAAGACAGTCTCCCTCTGGTCGTACATAAACAGCCGTCAAGACCTGTACCTGAACCCTCTGTACTGGGGTCCATCCTCGTTCGGGTCCAACTCGCCACCGACGCCGTATTCTCGCCCGCAGATTGTTTTAGTACCGGTGGCGTCGCTTAGAGTTATCAAGCTGTGGAAGGCCCTATATTGCAGATGGAACCCTACTATGAGGCAACAGGTGACATATTGATGACATACTCTCGTTTCCATATGATATAAATATTTAAAAAAATATAGATAATTAATGCTTGGACACAATTTTTGTTACTCTTTTAAATTAAGTATCTGCTTGCATTTGAAGCGCCCGAGTAGTTTTTTGATCATTATTACCACTTGAACTTCTTTCACTCGTCTCGGGTTTGTAGTTAAATAAGATTTTTTTGTAATGTTTCTTGTAATTGTTTCTTAGGATCCGATATACCAACGCACTCGCGAACTAGTAGCGTTGCGCGCGCAACTCGAAGCAGCCGCCGCAGCTGCCGCTGGTGACCACGCGGCGCGCCAGCACCGGCTCGGGCTCACGCCGCCCAGGGTCGCCAGCCCGCACCACGTGTGACACTAGCCGTGTGTGAGTATGTTACTGTACATTGACCACGCGGCGCGCCAGCACCGGCTCGGGCTCACGCCGCCCAGGGTCGCCAGCCCGCACCACGTGTGACACTAGCCGTGTGTGAGTATGTTACTGTACATTGACCACGCGGCGCGCCAGCACCGGCTCGGGCTCACGCCGCCCAGGGTCGCCAGCCCGCACCACGTGTGACACTAGCCGTGTGTGAGTATGTTACTGTACATTGACCACGCGGCGCGCCAGCACCGGCTCGGGCTCACGCCGCCCAGGGTCGCCAGCCCGCACCACGTGTGACACTAGCCGTGTGTGAGTATGTTACTGTACATTGACCACGCGGCGCGCCAGCACCGGCTCGGGCTCACGCCGCCCAGGGTCGCCAGCCCGCACCACGTGTGACACTAGCCGTGTGTGAGTATGTTACTGTACATTGACCACGCGGCGCGCCAGCACCGGCTCGGGCTCACGCCGCCCAGGGTCGCCAGCCCGCACCACGTGTGACACTAGCCGTGTGTGAGTATGTTACTGTACATTGACCACGCGGCGCGCCAGCACCGGCTCGGGCTCACGCCGCCCAGGGTCGCCAGCCCGCACCACGTGTGACACTAGCCGTGTGTGAGTATGTTACTGTACATTGACCACGCGGCGCGCCAGCACTGGCTAATTTTGCGGGACATTTATCCCCTAATGTATCTGAGGCTTAAAAATACAGGGTGTTATTTTATTTTTGCTCGCATCCGAATCTCTTAGGAGTTCCTAACTTCCATTTGTATTTGTTTCAGCTATGGTGGCGACAGTATTTGAAATCAACCTTCGCCGTGATCTTTATCATGATTTGTGTGCGAATGGCATCCGAATAAGGTAAGCTATATAACAGATTCAATAGTGATAAATGAGTATTCATTAGAAATTATTATTATATCTTTATCAAAAATATTCAAGAATATTTTTATTTGTTTTAATATTAATTTACTAAATGTATGTTAAAAAACCGACTTACGACCGATGCATGTTTAAGTTCTACATATATTGTCAAAGATTTAAAGCAAGCAAACAAGCAAGCTTTTGAATATGTCGAATGAAAATTCCAGTTCTTTTATTTTCATTCTTTTTATCTGAAAATTTTAAGAAGTACCCTAAAGAATGTTGATTTATTAATCTTGTAAAAGTATTTTCAAAATTCTAAAAACCGATTTTTAATGTGATTATTTTTACATGACTTGTATTATTATTTTGGTCCTAAGATGATCATTCCTTATTTAGATTAACGTTTGCATTTATAAAGTAGATGTAATTGTATTTTTTAGAATAATTTATTCCCCACTTGAAATAATTCTTACTTAATAGAAAACATGGTGTATTTGTATGTAAATGTGTAAATATATACAATAAAATAGTCTCAGGCCCTTTACTCATTTGTCGGCGCGGTACAGATTCTGTGTAGCTGATGTTGCGTCTACAAATGAGTAACGCTCTATTGAAATATAGGCGTCCAGTAAGCTTTCGGCACACCCCGGACACTCCATATTATACGCTCCGTTATAACTACCTATTACACTGACACTACACACTACACAGATGGCGTTTTATACGCGCGCAACTGTGTGTGTAAGGCTAGGGCTACTACGCGAATCGTGTCGCCTTACACACACAAATAAACAAATTGGTTTTTCACAATTTTTGCAATAAATATATATTTATCGGTGATAAGAAACTTAAATTCATGCCGCCGTGCACGAAAGTTGACAGCTGTTCACACACGCGACTAAACGAGCACCCGATTCGGCACATGAACTCGCGAGGAGGGGTGAGGTAATTGATTCTAGGGCGGGGCGGGGAGTGTCCTTTGTACGTAGTACTATTCTTTCGGTATGTTTTCGGTACCGCGTATACCAAGCATGCCATATCGTACCGATGCTGCGCTGACAAATGAGTAAAGGCTCTCAGTTAAGTTTAACATTGTATTAGAACGTTTATTATGTAAAAAGAGCTTGCCAAAAATCATTATAAGATAACCATAAGATTCGTAGTTCTGAAATATCTATTGTTAACTATTTCAAACTATTATAATATAATATAGAAATTCGTTTATTTTTGCTTGTATTAAAGGTATTGATTTTACACTAGAATCTGTTTCTATCATATAACAATGATCGATATAAATGAGGCTTATGATAAGAGCCTTTTCACAGTAATGTACAGAAATTAGTTTGATTTAAAATAAGCTATTAAGGTTTGTGTATTTTTTATGTTTCATAATTTTGTTGCTGCTTTAATACGCAAATCACCTACAACTAACATGTAAAAAGCTACCCCGTAAAAGGGTAGAGTTAGAGAGAGAAAGAGGAAACAGAGAGGGAAAGAGAGACACTAATGACGCTTTACATTTCATAAAAAGCAGATTATTCCAATGATTAATTATGATTTTTTGTATTATATCTTTTTTTATTTCTGGCAATGTCACTGCGAGAGATGACGTTAGACGATCGAACTGAATAACATCAAACATAGTTTAATGTTTAGTATTGTAAATAATAGTTGAATTTATCAAAATATTATCTTCAAATAATTACTTACTATAAATAAAGAATATTGCTAACATTTTTTTTATATTTTAAGCCATTATCCTTTATTTACCTTTATACAATATTATTAAAGTAATAAAAAATAATAACATGACTGACGTTTACTGTAATAATTGATCGGTTTGATTGTTAATTTTAATGAATTAGTAGGTATGTGCATCGTACTGTACCATTTTTCGAAGTATAAAGGTACATAGTGTTTTCCATACCGCGATAATACGTTACAATCTTATTGGCGGCTCAGAACATCGCACGAGACGATGCACAGAATACAATTTCGATGTAAGTGGGTGGGAGAGAGGAGTGGTGGGGCACGGTTACGCGCATAGTGGCTAACTTCACAGATTTCAAATACGATTGAAACGTATTTTATATCATACTGCAAGTTTTCATTTTCATGAACGTTGTATTTAAAGAGTTAGATCTATTTATATCGCCATCGCCGCTCAGCTAATAGTAGTTTATAAAACTGATGCATAATGAGGGGTATTAAAACATGAGTGTGAGTTTAAAAAGCGAGCCGTAGGCGAGGTTTTTAATAGTATCACACAAGTGTTTTAATACCTAGTTATGTACAGTTTCATACACTATTTTATCTACTCTCATACAATTTGTGATTGAACCTACAAAATAATTTAACAATGATAAAAAGAGTAGGTAAGTAGTTTCTCGACTTTCTACGACTAGGTAGGTACTTACTTACTTAGGTTAAGTAAGACTTTTTCCGTCGCCGCATCTAAAATATCGGGTGGAGTCCACACTCACTACTATCAGACATTTTTAAGCAAAAGTAAAAATTAAAATCAAAACATAGCGCGTATTCTATTAGAAAAAATAATAATGAGGTAGTGCATTCCAGCAGACTAATCGTTACGCTAAGTCATCGATCACCATAGAGCACATTTTAACCATGGAAAGTATGGGAAATAACATTGTTTTTTTTAATATCGCAGCACTGCCTTCTTTTTGGATTTGCCCTGTATCGTAATGAGAAAAAAAGTTATTTTATAGCATACTTCAGTTAGCGAAGGTATGTTATAAAATAACTTTTTAATTTTTTTTCGGTATTGCGTGTATAAAGTATGTCAATATAAATTCGCTTTGAAATTCATAATTCGAATTTTACGATATGAGAGTAGATAAAAAATCTTTATCAAACGCGAGTCTGTCGCGATCTCGAATGGACGAACACCTTGTTTAGTTCATTTTAGTATTTACTTGACAGTTTGAAAATGTTTAAAGTTATCAGGGATGTAAATATTAGGAGAAAGGTTGTGAATTATTTGTGCAATGTACCACAAAAAAGATGCGAATCTAGTAAAGAAATAGTGGCTTCGGCGGATGTTGTTATTGTAGGTAAGTTTGTTGTAAGCTAATTATTGAATAAAATAAGCAACTTGTATTTTATCTTCTAAATATATTTTTTTATATTATCGTCTTTTACATTTACATAAATTACATAGGTGGTGGTATTGCTGGGTCAAATACATTATACCAATTGGCGAAAAGAGGAGTAAATGCAGTTCTGTTAGAAAGGGGGAAAATCACAAGTGGAACGACATGGCATACTGCAGGTAAGTTTTTTTTAAGTTTATTAATTATACTAGGCGGAACAATTAATAAATATAAATACTGATACTTAAAACTATAATAATACAGACGCAAAGAATTGTTAAAATTCAGTGTCAGTGATGATAAGATAGCAAGATAAGCAACATGCGTCTGCGCGCGCGCCGGCTTATAAAAAAGAGCACGTTTGATAAGAGTAAACATACATAATATCAATAAAACCGTCTACTTTATTATGTCATGCATACATAATATATGACTTGGTTCTTGCGCCCGTTCTTCTTGTCAGTTAAAAAAGTCTGGAACGGGTGGTAGGAAAATATCTTAGACGATTCAAAAGTGCTTAATTATTAAGTTTATTTGAATAAAGACACTTTGACTTTGAATGAAATTAACATTAGTGGTATTTCTGTTGGGAAACCGGATGTAGCTGCCAACAAAAGGTAGACTGCTGAAGGCAAACGTATAAAAAATATTTCGTTAGTCATAAAGATTTTCAAAACGTAGCTTTTTGTGTTCTTTCGATATTACACAAATTTTGAAATGCACGAATCACCTGAATCAATCTTATGGATGCCTTTATTAATTTATTATGTATAGGTGGAGTTTTTTCCTTAAGACCGTGCGACATGGAAATAAAACTTCTACAGGACTCTAGGAGTGTGTACAACAATTTGCACAAAGAATGCGAGGACTTTGCGGGTTGGATCAACACTGGAGGCATGTTTATATCACGCAGTAAGGTATTAACATGGCATTGTTAAAACTAATTTTAATAATTGGATTGGCTCAAATGTAAAACAATTTTGGGTGCCACACACGCTACAGCTAACCGTGCGTTTACACAGCAGGGCCGTATTTACAGAACCGTTTTATCGTATCCGTTGCCATGGATACATTACCTTACCTTCACATACGGATCCGATAATTATACTGTGTTGTGTGTATAGCCATAGCAGATTAAATAAACGTATTCGATAAAACGGACCTGTTAAACGGATCGCTGTGTTAGAAAAAACACATTTATAAATATCATCTAATTTTTTAAAGAGTTTCTTCATATCAGTCAATTCGAACTGATGAATACCATTAGTCAGTTAAGAGGAGGCTCCCAGAATTTGGCAATATTTGAACTCAAATAGTGACGTCTGTACAATCTCAATGAATGTCAAATTCAGATATATGCTTTTATGGACCTTCATTTAGTGGATGACGGCAGGATTTCAGAAATTATTGAGTTTGGCTCGATAGTTTTTTATTCTGAAAACATGTCCTTTTTAGGGGAATTTTTGAAATATCTCTTTAATTATACATCGTTTCTGAGCAAAATTTATGTAAATCATAAGCAAATTACGTGTTCCAGTGATTGACGGCACAAAAATCGTATATATTAATTATTACTATTGTTATTACCAAAAAAGAGATTAAATACCAGCGCGCTGCGGGCGCCGCCTTCGTTAGTACTGCGCAGTGCGCCGTCGAGGTAGGACGTGTGTCGCTCGCGCATCGAATTTTTTATCAGTACGAGCATTGCTTTGCAATCTATCTATACAGTTGTTTAACGTATGTACTTGCGCAGAGCAACGGAGGGGATTTCGCGAGGGCAAGGGCGGTTTCCCTCAAATTTCTATGATAAAGATTGTATAACTGTGGCATGGGTAACAAACAGCAAAGCGCGCGTGTTCATCGTTCTGGCAGAGCCACGGTCTCCGATTTGCGTGAATTAAATACATCACGAATGTCAATTTTTGCCAGTCGGGAGCTCGGGAGAAAGTAGGTTTGATCGCCCCCCCACTGGAAGAGGTACATCCGAAGATGTACGTATATGTCCATTATTAGGTTTGAGGAGCCACGTCACACCATTATTTAGCAGCAAAGTAGATTATTTTGTAGCACAAATCCTGAAGTTAGCATCATAATATATCGCGAGAGGTATCAATGCAAAGGTGGCTCCTCAGTCTAAACATCAGGTTTGAGGAGCCATTCTGGAACTCGCTAAGTACCCGTTGAATACTTTAGAAAATTAATGCATCGTTTAGCAGCAAATGTGTAAAGTACTTGCTAATTTTTTTTTATTTTTAGCTCAGTAGTGCTGGAGAACGCAATTTGTATGGCTCCTCAATGCTGACATTTTGCATATAAACAACCTACTTACTGTACCTACCTCAGATAACAATGGAATCAAAACCAGATACGCTTACATTTAGCAAAAATTTCTGTTATATATGGCTTTTTTTCGTTTCCACAACGCGATGTGGTCGTTTGGTATGTTGACCACGACGCGAATTTCGCTTTGTGGTATTTCCATGATTACCACAATGCATTCAAACAAATACACGCATACAAATAAATAAATAAATAATGCTTGGACAATTTTTCACACAGCGCCATCCAGCCCCAAACTAAGCAAAGCTTGTAATATGGGTGCTAGACAACTGATATTACTTATATACTTTTTAAATATATACTTATTATACATAGTAATACCCAGACCCGTCACAGAAATTGAAATTCATCATTTCAATTTCGGCCCGACCGGAAATCGAACCCGGAACCTCTGCGTGGTAGACCGGCATATTGACCACTGCACCACTCAGGTCGTCTGATATGATGTCAAAGTAAATAAAAAAAACTACTTGTCCTGGTTTCATTCATATAATATGGTTACCTTTCACAGCGAATTCTTAAGGAATATCGAAAAGTATTGTATTCCAGTCACCGGAAGAGATACAGTGCTGAATTTTATAGATGTACTTAGCCGACATTTCTGCTAAATGTTAGTGTCTCTTGTTTTGTACAGCAAAATTCAGGGCACTTGTAACCAAACTGAGCATGCCAATATTTAGTTCTACCTTAGCAAACCCGGAAAATATCTGTAACGAGTATAACACAGCTACTTTCCGAGAAATAAGCCGTTGATTCAATATGCCATATAATTGGTACATCGAGTAGAAAAGTTTTAATTTAAAAATAACATCATTATCGTAAATTAATCTTCTTGAGACATTCTCTGAATGTTGCTCACCACAGCAATACACACACAGTGTCCTTATTTGTGCCTTGTTTTACCAATTTTATAGTCATTAAGTAATTTTATTCTTAAATTTTATGTTTTTTACTTTTAACTTTGACGTATTTTATGTTACCGTAAATGTAGTGACGGGGATAGTAATATTTTGAAACTACTATTTAATTTGGTCGGATTCGCGCTAAAATTCGATTTCATCGCCATGCGGACCGCAGCCCAAAACAAAGAGTATTTCTTTGTTTTTTGACACCGACAAAGAGTGTATTTTTATTTTATTATTTTTTAAATAGATAGATCAAACTGTCACAGGAGAGGCAAAGAGACCTATTTCCATGCAGCCAAATAGATATTATTTTTTTACTTCCTCTTGATTTTTTTTTTATTTGTTTGTGCATGTAGAATCGATGCTTGCTGGTATTATCTTCTTCTTAACGTGTCGACTCGGTATATGTATAATTATATTTGTGAGGACCAGAACTCAGCCACTGATATCGCATTATCGCGTTGGTATTATTATTATGTAGGTATTATTTCGTTGAAATTGTCTTTTCTGTATTTTATAGGAAGTAGAATTGTTTGTTTTTTGGTTTGTCTGTCGGTTGTCGTCACCAAGTAGGCTCCTCCAGAATACTAGCGTTGCAGTGGTATGCTCCGGTATGCCACTGTAGCATTGCTGAGGTTGGCGGCTGAGGCCTAGTTGGCCGCACACAAATTAGTTCGTGTAGGTACATTGTTTTCTTTTTTTGCTTTATAACTTTTATTTTTAATTACCTAACTGTCTATAATGTTTTACGGTCAATAAATAGTTTTTCTTTCTTCTTTCTTTCTTCTTAGTACCTAACTAATAATATATGTATATACTGAATGGGGAATAGTAAAAAGCATTTTCTTTAATTTTCTTTCTTTCTTATTAGTAAGCTTGCCACAAAAATATAAATACTTATCTTATCTATTGTTCTATTACTTACTTTTATACTAACCTTTATAATTCTAATGAGTGTTCTCAGAACAGATCAAGCCTTGTTTGCAGGCGAAAAGATACATAAAAATCATATAAAACATATATTTTAAATCAGTTGAAAATTTTGCACTTTAATAATCGGAAACCGGGGCGCTGCCAGAACGATGGACACAAAGCGCTCGGCCGCGCGATAAAGTGCGGGAGCGAGACAGTTGCGAGTAAAATAAGTGGGTGGGGGGCAGCGAACGCACGTAAAAATTTTGCAAGCGGACTCTTAAGAGGCATATTACATATCGACTGTGATTTTTGCGTAAAATGGCCAATTTTGGCGTTCTTGATTTCGGAAACAAAAATACCTGACAATTTTGACTTATTGAATAGTACAGAATAGCTATTGGAATAGTTCGTAGCGGCCTCGCTTTTTTGAAATAAATAAAAAAATAAATAAAAAATAAAAAAAATCATAAAACGCGCGAAGGCACGTTCTAAACAATAGAAATTTAAAAAAAAATCTCTTATACAGGGTTATTTGTAAAATACCAACAATCTCGCAGGAGAAGATTACTAACATCATAAACAACAACATTTGTTCTACGACTGTTCCGAAAACCGACAAAATAATTCTACTCCCCATACAAATGTCCCGAGCAGCTGAGCGAGTTTTGTATGAAAAGTCGATATTTTTTTTGTCTGTTTTTGGGAAAGTCGTAGAACAAATGTTGTTGTTTATGATATTAGTAATCTACTCCTGCGAGGTTGTTGGTGTTTTACAAATAAGTGTATAGTCGAATAGTTCGTAGCGGCCTCAGAATTTTGAAATATTTATGGAATATGCAAAAAGAAATCCCAATAAAAAACTTTAAATTACTAAATACGCTCAAAATTAACTGTGAATTTCTCCGAGATACATTCATATTATTACGTATAATTTTTATCAGTGTAATCCTTACTTCATAAGAAAAACAAATTTAATACTTTTATTTGTTGTTTGCACTTGTTTGTCTTTCTGTGTATGTTCAAAGTTGACTCTGAGAAATCGTTCACTAACTTTCATTCTTATTTCTAACTTCATTACTTTCCAGTGAATCATCATATTACTTTTTGTCGAAGACACATTGTATTTAGTAGACCCAAAGATTTTCTAGGTTAGGAAATTCGATTTAGATTTAGATTTTAGCGATAGCTCAAATCCAATTTCTGCAAAAAAAAATGTCATAGGATCTTTAAGTAATTTGCAGTTATTCTTTTTTTAAATCTTAGGTACGGACACAAGAATTTATGAGACTACACTCACTCGGCAAAGCCATGGGTATTCCAAGCTATGTTCTCACCCCTGAAGAAGCTAAGAAGAAATTTCCACTCCTCGACCCGTCAGTATTAGAAATGGCATTGTTCTGCCCGGAAGATGGCATAATTGATCCCGCTATGGGTTGCGACGCATTACTTAAGGTGGCTACAAAAAATGGAGGCAAAGTGAGTACTTATATTCTTAATGGAGAAGAAAAAATATTTGGTAAGATTTCTCGAAACAATTAGTTTGTGTTTGCATAACACATCAGTAGCTCTACCATGTGTTGATGCAAATTGTTTCCGCTATCGTAAACTATCGGATATACTGCTCACAGTCAATGCATGGGAAAGAGAGAAAACGATAGTTTACGGTAGCGAAAACAGTTTTCATCAACGCATGGTAAGGGCACAGAAGAATCATTTTTGGTTTTACTAGAACTAGTGTATCCGAATTGTAAAAAAGTTTTAATATAATTCACAGGTATATGAAGACACTCCAGTGTTAGATATTCAGTTTGCACATAACATGCTAGGAAATAAAGAAGTAACAGGCGTACATACTGATAAAGGGCTTATCCAAACTAAATGTGTTGTCAACTGTGGAGGTAATGATTGACATGAAATTTTTTTGATTTAAATTTAATCGTTCTCAAATAACTTTGAATTCTGCGCATTGGATATAAAAATGAAAATCGACCGACGGAAAATACCTATATATTTTGTAATATTTTTTTACGCACAACGGGGTAGTGCTTGGCCTTTACCTCACCTGATGTTAAGTGACGAAGGTGGAAGCGCACTACACTCGGAATCATCATCACTGAGGAACTGGCTATCTTACCTCTAACTGCCGGAACAGAACAATTTTTAAATTGTTGTTATGGCCTCAGACATAGATCACCATGTCTGACTAGCCAGGCGGACTTGAAATAAGCCCTACCACCAACCAAACCGAGTACAAATTGTACCCCCCTGGGAACTGAACCTGGGACCCCTGCGTCGTACACGGGTGGACGAACCACTAGACCACTTTAACCGCCCCGGTTAAACCACATCATTCCACAGGGATCCCTTGTTTTCGCATAATGTTATTATACCTAATTTGATTTGGCATAACGGATTTGGCATAATTTTTTTTGTCATAATAATACTTTGGCATAATTGGTTTTTGGTATACTATTTATATTAGCATAATTATCATTTAGACTAATTTGTTTTCGCATAATGTTATTAGGCATATTGTATATTCGCCTAATATTATTTAGACATAAAAATCAAAAACAATAAGAATAAATATTTTTTACTCATTTATTTTCATTCAAAAGGGGTAGGTATTGTATTAAAATGCCAAAAAATCAGAACACATACGACCTAAATATCGACTCATAAAACACCTATTTTTAAAATACCGAAAATCCTTAATGCCGATATCCAATAGACCGAAACTTGAAAGATCAATTATTCAATGACTGATGATAGTTCGAAACCCTGAAAGTTAAAATGCCGATAGTTCAAAATCCCGAGTGTCTGTTTAGGTCTATTAGGTGCGACGACGAGCGAGCGTAGCAAGCGAGGAGGAGGTAAGGTTCCATTGCAACCAACAACGCACGAGCCGAGCGAGCAAAGCGAGCGTGCCGCGGCAGCGGCCGGCGAAGTGCCAGAACCGACCTGCTGGCATGTAACCCTCAATTAACCTTCGGTTTCTTAAGCTTCGGGATTTTGTATTTTAGGTAAAATCTTCTTTCGTGATTTTAAACGTCGTGATTTTTTGTTTATAAAAATATGCGTTAATAATATTATGCGTGTTTAAATTTATGCTAAAGAATATTATGCTTAAGCATGGTTATGCTTAAAGTAGTTATGCTTAAGAAAATTATGCATAAGCTGTTATGACTAAATAATATTATGCGTAAACATCATTCGGCGAAATCATATTATGCTATGACATATTATGCCTTAAAATTTTATGCAAATACATAGGGAACCCATTCCACATTTATAGGAGCATGGGGTCCAGGAGTAGCTCGCTTCGCAGACATACCATCTCTGCCGTTGATTCCGTTCAAGCACGCATACGTAGTGATGGCAGACGCCATGCCCGAAATACGAGGATCACCCCTCATCAAAGACCCTGACGCCAGCCTTTACATGAAGAACCAGGGAGAGATTTGCAGCCTTGGAGGATATGAGGACAACCCGATTATGTTAGACCAGGTAAAAGACTCCTCAAATTATGTCCTGGCTATGGCGGCGCTTTGTAGTGAACTTTCAGTTATATTATTGCAGATGAGTAGGGATTAAGCTACATTATTGGCGCCCGTCTCCGTCTCCATACATTATTGGCGCTCGTCTCCGTTTTTCGTAGCGTTGGCCCTTTCAGTCTCTGAAACTTTCAGAAAACCACTCGGCTGCTTTCGTGGTACAATAGGTAAGTCGGTAATTTCCGGCTTGTATTCTTGTTGTAACGATTATGAGCTCTGAGTGGCAGAAAAAGACGAAGAAATGCGTAGACGGGTGGTCCAATAATAATATATCCAAGATGAATATAAGATTCTTGAATATATCCCTAAGACGATTATATATGCAACGCAGACGTTATCAGTGATAAATAAATTGACAAAGTGTTGTTGTGTGTCTTTTTAAAATCTTTTTACAGTGACAAGATTAAGTTTCACACTACAGTATGCCAATTTAAACAGTTAGACGATTCTCACAACGGCACCGCGCGCGGTCGCGGGCCTCCCGCGCGCGTGTTTCAGTTTGTATGCAAGTAAATCAATTTGTATAGAAAACCGCTTGGTCCAACACACCGAGGCCGCGCCGAGGCGCGGGAGCGCGCGACGCAGCGTGCCGCCGGCGGCACGCGGCGTCGCTGTTTTTTGTATCGTGCCGGTTTTTGTACGTAAGCGCGGGGCCGTCGTATGACGCCGATCGGCGCGGAGGCGCGTCGAAAACCGCCCGAATAGGCGGCGCGCTGCGACGTCGCCGCGCGCGTGAAACGCCAAAGCGCGCTCCGCGACGGCGCGCGCCGGCAGTGTGAGAATTGCCTTAAACTGCGATATTACGTCGGGCATAAGACGGTCTTAAGGTCAATGTGTATTAACTGATGTTCCTTTTATACATATAAATTACAGTTTTCAAAATTTATATACTTACTTAAATACAAAAAAATCGCCTGTCTTTGATCACTAACTGTTGATTTTAATCTCTACAAATTTCGAAGGTGCCGGACAACTTCCTATTCCAACTGTATGAGCTGAACTGGGATGTGTTCGGGGCCCACTTGGCGAGTGCGGCGACACTTTGCCCCAAGTTGGGGACGGTCGGAATCAAGACCACTATATGCGGACCCGAGTCCTTCACGCCGGACCATAAGCCACTGCTTGGCGAAGACCCTAACATTTTTGGTAAAGCTTAATTTTTGATGTCTTTAAATTAGAGATGTCAAGAAGCGCAGTGGGACTGCTAATTTTCATACTACTTGTAATAGCACCACTAACGCGACACAGTAGCGCTGCAACTACGGTACAGATTACTTACGAGTATATGAACTAGAACTACGCTCCCACATGTTTTCAGTAATATATAATATTTGTAGTGAAGCCGTTGACGCGCCATTTTTGAGCCAATGCAGCACTTCATCACGTCTCTAATTTGAAGACTCGCCTATATGTCTAATGCCTAAATACTACATTTTACCCGCGTAGGTCAATCGCGTCGCACTGAATCAGCTATTACGATTTTCTTGGTTTCCTTGTAGGTCTCTACCATAACTGCGGCTACAACTCGGCGGGTATGATGTTATCAGCTGGCTGCGCGGTGCAAATGGCCGAGTGGATCGTCAGTGGCAGGTTGATTGTTTTGTATGCTTTTGCGTTGTCTTCGTCGTCGTCACTGTCGTCGTTCAACTTTGGAAACACGTTCCTAAACATTGTCATTTACAACATGTTTTATGTAAATGTTTCGTTAGTTCAAACTTAGGTTTTTACAAACGATTTTTGTTAATATTAAATGTAAGTTGTTGTAAAGATAAATCAATGATTTGTTCTTCTTTCTGCTATCATAATAACTTTATTTGAATCAACAGTAAGTTTATTTTTATTATATATTCTGTGTCAACAGGCCACATTACAACATGTTCACATACGACATCCGCCGGTTCACCCCCGACCAGTTATCCCGTCCCCACTGGGTGCGAGAGAGTAGCTATGATGCTTATGTTACCAATTATGGCGTGGCTTTCCCCTACGATGAACCGCTAGCTGGCAGAGATGTCACCCATGATGCGCTGCATCAAGAGTTAGTAGACGATGGCGCCGTGATGCAAGCTAGAGCTGGGTGGGAGAGACCGGCGTTCTTCATGCCTGGAGAGAAGGTATAAAATAAAGAATACTCGCATGATTGGATGGGGGCATGTTACGTTTCCTCGCTATCCGTTAGCTAGGAGTGAGTGGACGATGGCGTTGTGATGCATGCTAGGGCTGGGTGGTAGAGGCGGCGGCGCGATCTTCTTGCCTAGCGCGGGAATAAACTAACTGAAAATGCAATAGGCAGTCATTAATTCGATTACTACCGAATATACTCTAAGGGCTCTTATTTGCTCCTTTTGTATTTATAATCAAATGAAACAAAACAGTATATGCCTGGCTAAATAGCAGGTTATTTTATCCCTTCAAAAGTCAAGTTATGGAAAAATGCAGTGCCGGGGGCGCAAAATAAGCTTGACTCTTGCAAAGTGTGCATTTCATTCCATTATGTACGAGTATGTTATTTGGCTAATGAGTTTTATGTTCACTGTTACGATAGCTACTTTTGTAGTTTAATTTTTCACAGATCCGAATCCCGCAATACGACTGGGGTGGTAACCACGACTTTCCGCGCAATCTGGACAAACGCTATGCGGATATTGTTAAAGGAGACCACACATTCGACTTTTCAAAGCATCACGATCTTGTAAGTAGTTTTAATTATTTTTGAATACCAGCTTCGTTAAGCCAGCTTTTAAACAATCTTATACCTTTAAACGAGCAATTCTTGTATATTTATTTATATGTATATTTATAAATTTATTTCTGTGATCTCGGTAACAGCTCTAACGATTTCGCTGAAATTTGGTATATGGGGATTTTCGGGGGTAAACAATCGATCTAGATTAGTCTTATGTTTGGGAAAAGGGGTGTTTTCGAGTTTTCATGCGTTTTTTTTTCGACGCAGAATATGGTCGCTAATTTCGTTCGGCCGCCCACTGTCCGTCTGGTCCAGCGGGTTTAAAACGCGGACGGCAAGAAACAAGTGTTACGGGTTCGAATCCCGCACGGTGACTTATTTTTTTTATGTGTTAAAGTTTATATATATATTTTTTATTTTTATTGTTTTTAGACAAGTTTAAAAAAATAGTTAATGTTTGAGAGATATAACAATAAATAGTAATAACCCCATATATTGTATATTCAAAACGTTAACATAGCTAATGTTAACATCACTAATCTATCGATGTCTTTACTGGTCTTAATTTATTATTGAATAATTGAAAATAATCGAAGTCTTTGATTTTTACAGATTGGCCAAGAAGCTCTTTCATGCAGAAACGCAGCAGCTTTATTTAATCTTTCTTCTTGTGGCAAGTTTTATCTGACTGGTCCAGAGGCGCAGCGGACAGCGGAATTGGCGTTCACGGCTGATTTATCAAAAACCGATGAGAGGTATATTTTTTTTAATACAAAGAAGATAAAAACAGAAAAATATAGGCCCACTATGACCGATATGTGATGAGAGGAAAACTAACTCCGTTTGCATAAACAACTACTCAGGCTCAATTTACACCAAGGGCGAAGTGGAGCATCTGGATACAAAGCTATTTTTTTTATACAAAACATAAGGCAACGTACCCATACTACGTGACCCATATTTTACCATTTTTGACCCCCCTCCCCCCCTTGGTGACCACCCGTAGTATATGCCAAGACCCCCCCCCCACCCCCCTGGTTTTCACGTATTATTTCATAGATAATGGTTTTACATCATTTTCAACAGAAATCTAAAAAAAATTTGCTCATTTTTGTCTTTTCATTAGTAAAGCGCTTGCCACGTAATGCCAAGAGTGTGTATTATAATTTTACATACAATTACAAGTGAAAAAATGTATCAAGAAAAAAAAAAATTTCGCTGCGTGCCATATTTGAATACAACTTGAAAAAAAAAAAGGCAAGAAGTAACAAAACATAGGCACCCCCCCCCCCCTGTGACCAAGCGTGGTATTTCAAAGACCCCCCTCCCCCCCCTTAACGGGTTACGTAGTATGGGTACGTTCCCTAATGTAATGAGTCTTATATCTGTCGCAGCCAACTAGCTTATCCAGCCGTTCAATTAGCGGCCTAGCCTTTTCATTAACAGACGCCATTCAATCATCAGCCTTAATAACATCTCGGCATTTAATTTGACGGCAGCAAATGACTTGGTTCAATATCACTTGCCTAGCCGAATCATTGTAATTTAGTTCCATTTTCCAAAATGTCTATTAATATTTCAGAGCGGTCTATTCACTCCTCCTAAATGAGAAAGGAGGTGTGGAAGCGGATGTTACAGTCAGTATTTTAGATGGAGCTAGTGGACAACTACACGAGCCGATTTTCAAGGTATATGATAAATTAAAAATGTGGTATTTGAATTACTGCTAGGTTGGAAGCCTATTTTATTTATATACAAAAATAGCATGAAATATTGGTCCTGCGAGCCTGAAATTACCCTTAAAACCAAACCAAAGAATAGATATAAGTACTACCGTACAGAAAGGTCACTCCACCCCGCCCCAGAATCAATGGGGTTGGCAACGCAAAGCTAATTGTAAATGTCACTGCGTACGCTTGTTCCTAAAACAGTAGACGTTCAGAACAAAATGTATGGGAAAATAGGTATTTATTTTGTGGTATTTTTTTTACCGAAAAAGACCCATTGACCCAAAATGGATATAAAAGACTATTCTACAATGCAAATGCCGGAATTGAAAGCCAAATTAAGACGTTTTTATTCTTACAGAATTTATACATTTTTTCTATATCCAGATTTTTCTGAAATTTGTAAGTGCCAACATTTTTAAAGCCTATTACACAAAATTTAATCATTTTAAAGCTAAAAACACGATTTTTTGAAGTAAAAGTCCTTTGTTTTCATAGCTCTCGTGGAACAAGCGTACGCAGCGCCATTTTGACAGTTGCCTTCCCCATTACCGCACTCCACCCCGCGAGTTCGTGTGCCGAATCGTGTGCTCGTTTAGTCGTGTTTGTCAAAAGTCAACTTATTTTGATACTCAAAGCAATGAGTCGTAACTTTAATTACCAAAAAGTTTATGAATTGAACGCCGCTCATACAGTACAAACTGCACGGTAGCCCTAGAAGTTACATACACAGTTGCGAGTGTACAACACGTCATCGGACGTCATCCGTTTATAATGGCGCGGTTGTATAGAGTCCGGGGTGTGACCAAACCACAACCCGGGCACTCCATACAAGCGTCGCGTTTCAACTTCCTATTACACAGACGCTACACAGTGACGTTTTTGCACATGCGCAACTGTGTGCGTGAAGTCTAGGGCTATTGAATAAGCACACGATTCGGCACACGAACTCGCGGGGTGGGGTGAGGTAATGGATTGTGGGGCGGGGCGGAGAGTTTCCTTTCTGTACGGTAGTACTTATGTCTATTCTGTGACCAAACTATACTTTGTTTAAGGGTCGAGGGTACTACGTGGTTACAAGTGGGTTCAATGCTAACCACACTTTGGCGCACTTGCGGCGCATCATCCAGACGCACAAACTACGCGCCACGCTCACCGACGTCACCAAGCAACTATGCATAATCAGTTTACAGGGACCCGATAGGTATTTCAAATAATTAAATCACAGTTGCGTATCTAAAAGAAATGGTTCGATGAAAATATAATGTTTCGCGGCAAAACTCTGTGGTCTAGTGTTTCGCCCAGCAGTGTAAGACACATGCGTCCCGGGTTCGATTCCCAGGAGGTTGGTGGTAGGGCTTATTTCAACTCCGCATGGCTAGCTTTCACCATCTTACCTAAGTCTGACGCCATAACAACAATTTAAAAATTGTTATGTTCTGGCAGTAAAAGGTAAAATAGCTAGTTCCTCAGTGATGAGGATTCCGGGTGTAGAGCGCTTCCACCTACGGCCTTATCGTCACTTAACATCAGGTGAGGTGAAGGCCAAGAGCACTATCCCATTGTGCATTAAACAACTCTTTGATATGACTTAGCACTTGACATGTTACAATATCCATTTTCTTTAAACTAGTTACAACACAGATTTTTTATAGGATTAGGTCATTTAGGCTTTAGACGACCTCTTTTTACTGACAGTTTTAGTCTATTCGGTTTCAGAAAATATAATCTCGATTGTTCCTGGTTTCTATAACACACTGCTTATTAGAATGGTTATGAAAATGTCACTTATTCAAATTATAATTCCTAATGAATTCTCTTTCAGCCAACGTATTCTTCAACAATATACAGATACTAGCCTCTCGAACGATGATTTTCCAACAAACACCTACAAAAACATTCGTTTTTTAAAAGCACCTAACAGCGCAGACAATAAGGCTTACTCATACCGAGCTTTACGAGTTGGTTGGACGGGGGAATTAGGTTGGGAATTGCATGTACCGTCCGCTGATGCTGTGCAAGTGTATAAAGCTTTAAGAAGTGAAGAAGGCTTGAAGAATGCGGGATGGAGAGCGCTTGCTTCGCTTAATGCTGAAAAAGGTAATGCTGATGAGGATCTGAAATATATTTTTTTGCCAGATAACTTATTTAGTTGAATGCCGTAACTCAACCCTTAGTTTAAATCACTAAGGGTTTATCCAATCAGAAGGCGTATACACACGTGTTCTGCGCCCTAACGCATTTTTTTGTCTAAATAAACCCGAAGAGCTATATGAGAGCATTAAACCTCGAATTAGTGCAAGGAAATCGGGACTAATCTGAGCAGTTTCAAAATATCCTCTTGGTTAGCGCCACGTTGTCTTCTTTCTAGCAGTTCCAAAATATCCGATTGGGTACCGCCACGTTATCTGGAGATCTGTGAAACATAGGCCTCTAGCAGCAGGCGCGGTCCGAGGGGGGGGGGGGTCACAGGGGACATGACCCCCCCAAAATCGTACATGTCACATGGAAAAAACATCTAAAAATTTACAAAAAAGCAATTATTATTATTAGTGACCCCCCCCCCCCCCAAAATAAATAAATAAAAACCTGTGGCTTCCTTTTGTAGGTTATCATCTCTGGAATGCAGACTTGAGAAGTGATGACAATCCAGTTGAAGCTAATTTGGAGAACGTTTGCCGCAAAGATGGTGGTTATATCGGGCATGAGCACGTGGAAAGAGCAAAGGCGTATGGCGTCAATAAAAAATATGCCTTCTTCACACTAGACGATAAGGTTGCTAATCCCTTTCTTCAACTATTTTCTTATGTAGATGAAGTGATTACAATGCGATGATAACATGGCGGCTGTGAAAATGACAAGTCGCTGCTAATACAAAATTTTAAGGAGTTAAGGTCTCTACCCACTACACCGTGCCATACCACGATCGTGCTAGGAACGAATCAGACACGAAAAGCAACACGATACGCACTACTATGCCCAATGAAACGGATCGACACGGCGGCGTTCTATGTCTGTTTACCTAAATCCCGTATGATGCCCGTAGGCAACCCGTATGTTACCAGTATGTTGCCCGTAAGCAACATCTAAAACCGATAGGAATGCGTTTCATTTTGTTTTTATTACGGTCATCATACGCGGTTACAACTCGTATACTCACCGGCTCGGCAACCTCACATGTCATGCACAGAGCGTCTCAGCACCGGTAAAATATTCTTGCCGACAATTGTTGACGCTCCGTGCATGGCACGCTACTTGCATGGCCGGTGACGGAACGGTCTAGTAGGAATAGTTTCATACTTTTCAATACAAATAAATTTTTTTTTGCCTGACACGTTCCTAGCACGGTCAAGGTATAAGGTATAGTGGGTAGACTCTACCCTAGATACCTTAAGCGGTGACACCGTAGTGGTCACCGCTTAAGGTATCTACCCGGTAGAGACCTTAAGCGGGTGTAAGAGGGGAGGCACGGGGCGCGTTATTGCACAGCAGCTAACTTCACAGTCGCCATGAAACTTTTATCGCAATGTACAGATTTTTTTTTCCTTAAATCGGGTATTCGTTTTCTTTCGTACTATTAAATATGTATATTGAAAAAGCGGTTATACCATTTTTATAGACGATATACAAATATAGATATTCGTCTTTTCAAAATCATTTCTTAGCATATAACAATATTGACACGTTGTGTTTGCAGGTACCCATTTTTGGAAAAGAAGCTGTGTACAGAAATGGAGAAATTGTCGGTTTTCTAAGAAGAGGCGATTATGGTTATTATCTCGACAAACCTATCGGCAGTGGTTATATCACCAATAAAGGCTCAGCAGTAACAGAAAACTTCTTGACTGAAGGAAACTACGAAATAGAAGTTATAGGAAAGAAGTATAGAGCGAACCTTCACTTGAAATCTCCTTTTGATCCGAATGGTCAAAGAATAGTTGGGAATTATGGAAAAAGCCACTGATATACTTGTAAAGTTTTGATCTCAATAAATTATATTTTTTGTTAATTTATTTTTTAATTTATCTTCAGAAAAAACGTACAATGTAGAAAAGCGACTATGTTCACGATATATGACGTGACTAGATAATTGTTTAACTCCTTTTTATAAGCACAGTGGTTTGTTATAATATAAGTAAATAAAATAACAAAGATAACAAGTAATTGAACTTCGACATTGAAATATTGAAGAGCTTTGTCCAGATATCTGTCAATCAGGGTTTTGTTTCGGATATGATGTCGCTATCACTGTTGATTGGCAAATGCAAAAATCTCACATTTTCCACTACTTTTTTGGTGGCAGTCGGAAACGGCAAATTCTTTAGTTCCCAGTGACCTCCAGTGGCGAAAAACGGGAAAAATAATCTCCCAAGAAGTTACTTCAGTGTTGAATATTTAGGGCGAACGTAACATGAGTAATTATTTATGAATGTAGAATTTAACCATTTATAAACTGGGAATAACCGCTCGATTTTGGTCTCTAGAAACTGTATCTCTGCTTTGATAGCAAATTTTCGCCCAATGCACGATTGCAGGTTTGAATCCCGATGGGGATTTATTTTTTGGTGGCATTTGTAGATAGTAGGTCGGGGAAGGTCATATACTAACGGTCAGCGTACAGTACAGTATCGGATAATGTTGATAACACCTCTAATTCACTACATGCTACATAGGCTCCCTATAAGATAGTACTAGCAAATAATAACATCCTAGACACGCCGTAAACCAGTTTGCAGCAAGCTGACAACGTCACTAAGAGCACAATATCGATTTATGTGATTAATCAATTTAAAATTTGTGAATGTATTTTTTGATTAGGCTACTATCTTCACAATTTAGATATTTTAAACGACACACGTTACTAGGTGTGTCATAAGTTTATTACATATTGAATAAATGTCACTAAAACATATTAAAAATGGCTTGTTTATTTTTAATTGAATTTTTTATAATGTCATTCATGTCAATTTAGAACTAAATTATTAGTTTGACTTGTTTTGAATTCGTTTAATACTTAATATCAGTATTTTGGAGAAGGTAACTGAAAGATATCATTTTGTTTACATCTCGCCTCGCTCGCCCACACATAGATGCGCAGACGCAACCAATTCTAATCATTTGTAGATCAGTCGCAGTTAGGGACACATCGTATTTAGTTATTAAGTATTTATTTAAAAAAATGTTCAAAGTGATCAGAGATTCAACTGTGCGGCGAAAAGCAGTGACTTATTTGAGTAATGTACAAAAAAGAGCGAACTCTACAAAGGAGTTAGTAACTTCGGCGGATGTTGTTATTATTGGTGAGCTATTATTTTATTTTTATTAGGTACCTATCTATATGAAATAAAGTATTTTTTATTATTTCAGTTAGAGTTGAAAATTATACCATTTTATTAAAATTATATTTTTGTCCTGTCAGTGAGTTTAATATCATATTTTATTGTATTTATTAAAGTATCTCATATTAAAATATCAAGTTTTGCAAACGCGAAATTGTAATGAATAGAATAGAAAAAGTTTTTTAAGTGACGACTAACAAAGAAGAAAAAAGAAGTATAAGTGTATATAAATATGAATACATAATAAACAGCACACTTTTTGTTTGTATTTATAATTGTGTATCTAATTAGGTAATTTAATTGTGTAATTTTTCAAAGGTGGCGGGATAGCTGGATCAAACACATTATACCAACTATCAAAAAGAGGAGTAAACGCAGTCTTATTAGAAAGGTCAAAAATCACAAGTGGCACAACATGGCACACTGCTGGTAAGCACATTTAATTACCTATCAATACAATTTCAATAACAATACAACATAATATTGCAGATATAGTGAATTTCATGTCAATTAACTTGTTGACTTCGACCAATCATAAAGATATCTGTATCTCTCGGTTGTGACCCCTGTTCCAAATTATTATCTCGGCGAATTATTTACTGCTATAATTCGTTTAGTTACATATTGAAGGAATGGTTTTTAAATGTTTGTCCCGCTATATTAAAATAAACTAGGCTTACAATTATCGTACACTACGCTGCAACTACAACTCGCTCTGAATTGGAGTGTGTGCTCAATAGAAATAAATTGGTCAATTGTCCAATCGATACTAGTACAAGGGCTAGAGCAGACCCTAATGTAACAAAATAATTTTTTTATACCAATACCACAGAATACACAATAATAGTGCAACAAATACTTTGGTTTTGTACTAATCGCCAAAAAAGTCACTTTAAACATTAGTGTACGTATATTTGCGTCCACGCATTCCGTGTAAAAGCTCTTCCAAAACGAAGTTTTATGGAAGCTTTAGATAGTCCTGTTTTTTTTTTATTAAATATGTGTGTCTGTTAGAAATACAAATATATGGAAGTCCACAATGGATGGTATATGCTATTTTCATTGTATGAATAGGCAAATGCTTTCAATAAGTAAAATTGTCTTCAGGGCTGATTTTTCAATGCCCAGATAGGGCTTTATTCGTTTGATAATGTATTATGCCGCCGAATTGAAAATGATTGTCATATGTTTGTTTGTCAAATTTTTTGAATGACTTTTATGTTATTCGGATTATAATTTAACTGACTGATATCTGTTATCTGAGGATTGAAAAATCAGCCCTTAGAGTCCTCAAAAACAAACTAGAAACTGAGAAAAAAAATATCTTGATACTTATTTCATACTTATTCAGCCAAAATACTTTATCAGTATTAGTTGTTGTAATGCAGTAGTCGATTGACAATATGTGTACGTGCCTATGCGCATGCATCTAATTTAGATAGTTAATACCTACCAGCTATACCAAGTTTACCTCAGAACTGGTTTGTGTAATTGAACCAAGAGTTTGAGTGCTGAATTACTATTGTAATGTTTATTAGCTAATGCGTGCATAGTTACAGTAAAATTATTAACCGAATTTCAAGACGGAAAAATTATATAACTGAAATAATCGACAAATAAGTAAACAGACAAACATAGTGCTTGTAGATGTGTTTTCAACACTTGGTCATGGATCAAGATTACCTTGGTCCCTTGGTTTGATTAGAATAGGAAAAATATAAAAAAAGTAGTACCATAGAAACCCCCTAGCATACAATCAAATTCCCAAAGTATAATCTGCAACGTATATTGTCTGATGAAGACACTACTTCACTTTTGGCTGTTAGCGATTAATCCCCTCTTATAAAAGCAATATGAACCCTACTAGAAAACTGGTTAAAACACATGGTTAAAAGTTTACTTTGCTTCCCAGGTTTAGTATGGTCGTTGAGACCTTGCGATCTGGAGGTGAAGTTGCTACAAGACTCAAGGACGATCTACAGCGACTTGGAGAAGGAATCCGAGGACTATGCCGGCTGGATCAACAACGGAGGCATGTTTATATCGCGCAGTAGGGTAAGCTTTACTGTTGCATTAGAAAACTAGGGGTTGCTCTCAATGTTGTCGTAATGATGCTTGAATGATAAAACATTCAGCTCGAAAATTTTAATGGATCCGTCTTTACTGGAGTAATGTTCACACCGCATTTACAGGACCGTTTTAACAGATCGGTTGCTAGTGTTGCTACTAGATATAATAACAAAATCGCATCGGATTGTGTGTTTACTGGATACGGAAAATTGTGTTGTATGTGACCACGCTCATACGATAAAACACAAATGAAATTCCCTGAATAAATCGATCTAAGGACACTCCATCATCTTGCACAACAAGTAATGTATTATTTCCTATTACTAGGTCCGAACACAAGAGTACATGAGACTTCATACCTTAGGAAAAGCTATGGGCATTCCAAGCCAAGTCCTCACTCCTGAAGAGGCGCACAAAATATTTCCTCTACTGGATCCGTCCGTTTTCAAAATGGCGTTGTATTGCCCACAAGATGGCACCATCGATCCCGCGATGGCCTGCAACGCTCTACTGAAAGTGGCCACTAAAAATGGAGGGAAAGTGAGTAAATCAAGTTATACGTAGTTTATTTATTTATACCTACATGGTGTTTGGTAATATCCATAAGATAGATACCTATTTTATATTATGCAAACATCCCCGGAAAATTTAAAGAAAGACGAAACGACCACTCTCAGTATAATAATTTTACCAAAACTAATTTATGCTATAGTTCAAAAGTAGGTGGTTGGTGGTAGGGCTTTTTTCAAGTCCGCCTGGCTAGCTAGAGCTACTACTATCTGGACGCCATAACAACAATTTAAAAATTGTTGTGTTTTGGCAGCTAGAGGTAAGATAGCCAGTTCATCAGTGGTGAAGATTCCGGCACCCTGATTATCTAAATAGAAACTATTTAGCGACTGGTTTCATTTGATATACATTGCTACTTTTCTTTGGTATGTTTTGTTTCACCCCAAAAAGAAGAAGCAATGTATCACAATTATCTGTCAAATGAGACCAGTCGCTAGGTGGTTTCTAATTAGATAATCAGCCCGCGGGTGTGCCAGTTCCTCTGTGGCGAAGATTCCGGGTGTAGTGCGCTTCCACCTTCGGCCTTATGTCACTTAACATCAGGTGAGGTGGAGGCCAAGGACTATCCTGTTGTGCATAAAAAAGTAAATGGTCACTCATCTCATGTCTAGACTTTGCAGAATTGCATAACTGCTACGGTATAATTTCAAAGTGTTTCTTGCAGCATGTCATATGAATCTTATGTTCGTCAGGTATACGAAGATACTCCAGTATTAGACATCCATTACACACATAATGTGCTCGGAAACAAGGAAGTGACGGGCGTACACACAGACAAAGGGTTCATCCGGACTAAGTGCGTCGTCAATTGTGGAGGTATAATGTTACGTGTAGTTTACAGGGTTATTTGTAAAACACTAACAACCTCGTAGGAGTAGATTACTTACATCATAAACAACATTTTATACGAATTTCCGAAAAAGGCAAACGAAATAGCGACTTTTCATACGAAACTCGATCAGCTGTTCGGACATTTGTAAGGAAAGTAGCTTTTTTGTTTTTTTTAGGATAAGTCGTAGAACTAACGTTGTTGTTTATGATGTTAGTAATCTACTCCTGCGAGGTTGTTGGTGTTTTACAAATAACCTTATATTGACCATGAACTATGGTGTCTGTATGCTCAGCTGTTAATTCTGTGACATTGGCCGAAGAATAGACTGCATTCAATTACGTGTCGTTAACCAATTGACTTACAATTTCTTTTGATGTAATTGTGTATTTTATAATGATGTAGTAAAGCAGTAAAGACGGGCTTTGACCCTCTGAGTATTCTCTACTTTTGAAGGGTATTCTTGCTATCTTTTGACTTATACTGTATTTTTTTCTATAAATAGCGAGAATTGTCGTCGATTAACTGAGGTATTCTGATAATCTGTTTCCCCTTTAAGTTCGAATTAACTTACATGGCAAATTCTTTTTTTTTGTTAATATCAGAGTGCTATCTGGACCCTGTGAAACTATTCCTAAGGCATTGGTTTTCTATTTTATGCTATACGCATACGCGACATCTGATATCAGCCTTAGGATTCCTGTATATTCCATACGTCGACGTTAGCGTTAGAAAAAGACTACAACAGTACATTTTTTTAGCAAGTATTGTGATACTGACGCTGTAAGCGGCCGACGGACGGCATAAATAGGAAATTAAATCCTAAGACTCAAAAACTTTATTTGTCTTATTGTTTTTTCGAAATATGCCCTAATCTTCTTTAATATTTTTTTTGACAGGCGCATGGGGTCCGAGAGTGGCTCGCTTCGCAGGCGTACCGTCCCTCCCTTTAATTCCGTTCAAGCACGCGTACGTAGTATCAGACGCAATGCCCGAGATAAGAGGGGCGCCGAACGTGAGGGACCATGACGTCAACCTCTATCTGAAAATCCAGGGTGAATCCTGCAACATCGGGGGGTATGAAGGCAACCCTATCATCTTAGACCAGGTCAGATTTATTTGAGTGATCTTCAAACACAGGTGAAAAAATAATTTTCCATTATCCTACCACATTCAGGGAGTTGTCGGACTCTCGAATAAGCAATCAGTTGATGAAACTTTTTTCATTAAAAGATGTACTTAAGGATTTGTTTAAAAACATCGCGAAAATAGCATTAAATTAAAATGTATGGAAATCCTGAAACCGAGAGCTCGGTACCCTTAGCACTAACATCTATCGAAAAAAATAACGCGCGTAAAAACATTCGATAGAGTAATTTTGTATGGGAAATTTGTACAGCGCCATCTACCACCGTAAAGCGAATTTAAATTTTCCATAGATAATTACTCTATCAAGTACTATTACGCGCGTTTTTTTTCTCGATAGCTGTTCGTGCTAAAGGCACTGATCCTGGATATACATAATCAGATCGCAGCTCGGCTAATCCCTGGCGGAGAATCAAGGCATCAAAGTTACCTTGTTTGTATGAAAATTGACTGGCGTCCTTAATTCAAATACCACTATTATATTAATCTCCCATATTGAGCGATTAGGTTACGAGAGACTTAAAAGTTACCTCAGTCCGATGAGGCAGTTGTTCGGTTCAATCATCAAGACTGTACGATCTGTCTATAAAGTCATGACATTAAAGTAGCAACACTGTAGTGTCGTGCCCTTTCAAACCAACATAATAGTCCGTGAGCCCGCGATAGTATTGCCTACGTCATATGACATCACGATGAAATGCATGGCACACGGTCGGAAAAGTTGTTAAGAGCGAGGATCAGAAGATTATAGATAATAAAATTGGCCGGAAGCTTGAGAAAATCTTCCACTTCCGGTCAAAATTTTAAGATTATATTTACGTCATGTGACATCAGTAAGAGACCCGTGTCATCATTTAGTTTTCAATCGTAGAGAGAGTAAACATAAGTCTGTCAGGTCTGAAATGGCCGGAAATCCTTAAACTTAAAATTTCAGTTTTTTAGTCATTTCAGAACTGACAGACTTATGTTTACTCTCTCTACGATTGAAAACTAAATGATGACACGGGTCTCTTACTGATGTCACATGACGTAAATATAATCTTAAATTTTTGACCGGAAGTGGAAGATTTTCTCAAGCTTCCGGCCAATTTTATTTGCGATAATCTTCTGATCCTCGCTCAGCACAACTTTTCTGACCGTGTGCCATGCATTTCATCGTGATGTCATATGACGTAGGCAATACTGTCGCGGGCTCACGGACTATAATGGTTGAAACGAGACGACACTAAAGTGTTGTTACTTTTTAATTTAACAGACTGTAAGCTTTGTATCTATTTCTTAGGGAGTGGCATTTTGAATCTCGTTTCATCCAAAGGTGCCAGACAACCTTCAGTTCCACCTCTACGAGTTAGATTGGGACGTGTTCGGAGTCCACATGACCAGTGCGACCACACTGTGCCCCAAGTTGGGGACAATCGGCATCAAGAGCACGGTGTGTGGCCCGGAGTCTTTTACGCCGGACCACAAACCACTGCTTGGGGAGGACCCTAATGTCTTTGGTAAGTCTACTCTATTCTAGTAACATCAAAAGTCTGTCCCCACATATCCGCGCCGTGGCCGGGCCAGGACGTATCAGGGGCCCAAGTTACGTTAGTCGTGCTAAGATTCTGTATGTTAAACAAATATACGTTGAGCTCCGTCATTGGCGGCTTCATTCAGAATCCGGTGTTCAAAATACGTTGGTCCTTTATGTAGAGACGCCCAACATATCTTAGGCCCCTGACACGTCACGGCCCTGATGGCCCTACTGGCCCTACAGGGTGATTGTGACCAATCGACAAATCGGTTCGAATAATGAAGTACCCGTTTTTTTTTTCTTGTTTTATGTAAGTATTGATGAATAAAACATATATTTTTTTACCGGCTGCATACATAATTCGACTCCTACTTACTATACAGGGTGATTTTTTAGACACGTGACAAACTTTCAGAATTGGTTCATGGACTGAACAAATCCCGACTGTTTGTCACGTGTTTCAGCAAATCACCCTGTAGTTAGTAAGAGTCGGATTGTCTAGTTTTTCTATTGCAGACATTGTTGCAGACGGTGAAAAATCCATATGTTCCATTCATCAATCTAAAATACACAAAAAACAACAAAAAAACGTGTACATCCTTACTCGAGCCGAATATCGATTGGTCACCTGATTGATGTTCAACTTTTTAAAACAAATAGTTAATTCAAATAATCGCCAAAAAAGTAATAAAATGTAAGGCGCCATTATTTGTCGCTAGGTCTGTACCACAACTGCGGCTACAACTCCGCGGGCATGATGTTTTCGGCCGGTTGTGCCGTCCAAATGGCGGAGTGGATCCTGACTGGAAGGTGAATAAACTTATTACTCGTGATATTAAAGAAACGGATTGAAACGAAAGAAAGTATATCGTGCTGTCTCAGTCATACAACTAAAACCAATGATAAACCGCGTGAGATGGCACGATAATTCCGTCATTTTAGATTCGTTTCTTTATTGGCGCGAGTTATACAACCGTCTTCACTTTATACGATAAAGCGTGACGAAAATATTACCAATGTTTTATTTGTTTGACATTACGGGTTATCGGTCTGTTATTGTTCGGACTTGACGTCATTTCGCAGGCTTGTTACTACTGAATGTTTGTTTTGATTGCTTATCATATTATAACATAAATTAATAGCATCTTTCAATACTGGAAATAGAAAGTATCTGCATTGTATTGTAAAGTATAGAATATAGATGATAAACAAGTTGTTATTGTTTATTATGTGTACAAAAATCTATACAGGGTGTTTCATAATAAATAGTTTTATGGAAAACTGTAAAGTACTTTTCCGGGGTTGTATCTATCTACCATTTTTTGTATACACGTTGTATACACGAATAAATGAAGGTAAAAAAAACGGTTAAATCACTGGGTTAGGGGACAAGTCGTCCCCATCTAAAACTGGGACCAGGGACCAGTAGCTCCCGTTCAAATTTGATAATAGGCAACTGGGACCACATCGATTGAGGCTGTGGGACGATTTGCACCTTGAATATTTACTAAGGGTTTATTGGTCCCATTGTGAAAACTGTGGCTCGAGTAATGGAAAATTGAACAAACACAAGTGAAGGTATGATCACATTTGTTTTATTAATCATAACATAGTTAATTAATAATTAACATAAGTATTTTTTCATTTCATAGTAAAAAAAAAACAAAACTCTTGATAAATAAATTGATTATTGAAGTTAAACATAATGATAAATAGGTATGTAATGAAGTTTAAAAAAATAGATTTCAAAATAAAAATATATTCCATACTTAATTTTAAGAATAAACAAAGTTGTTGTAAAGAATATTATCCAAACAAATCGAATCAAAATTATATTTTTATTAAACAATAATATCTTTTTCAAATATTATCTTAAAAATCAAAACAAAACTAATAATATAAGCAGGAAAAACATTTTAATAGTAATCTTAGTTTTTTAACTTTTCTATGCAGTGACCTACACTTATTTTATTGTGAATTAATTCTCGGAGTATTCTTTTGAGACGTTTTTGGGATCGAATAGTTTCCGAGCTTTTTTTGGAAATATAACCGTCGTTTTTCAGTTTACCCAAGTAATAACAGGAATCTTTTTTGATTGTAAAAGAACAATCAAGTTAGGCTTTGGCCTTACCATTTTACTGAGACGTGAGTTCCACGACTCAATCGAATTATATATTTGTTATGTGTACCTCGTCATAAAAACACCACTTATTTAAAAAAAAACGTTATTCCCTAATCAAGTCTTTTCAAAATATGTATTGATCGAATCAATTTCAGGGACTTTTTCGCTTTCTTCTAAATTGTACAGCCATCTTCTACAAAATCTTGAGGGAGATGGGCGAGTGCTATACATCTCTTAACGTGCGATCGTAAATGTCTGCTTTTTTTTGCATTAGATTTTTGAGCGTTTCTCCATAATGCTCTTGCAAAATGGAAAAAACATCCCTGTATTTTTGCTAGGGGAAAAACTTCGGAAATCGCTTGCATAGCACTCATTTCGTAGTCTGTACTAAAATTATCTGGCCTAAAACCTTTAATCTGTCTTTTTATCAGCCGTAGCATAATTTTATAAGTATCTTTTTTTTATCTGAAATTAAACAATATAAAACAGGCACAATACTATTAGTTTCATTTGAACTCCCGACGTCCACATGAACAGTGTTTAACTGTGTAAAGAGCGGTGTAACACAATTAAAAGTACCATCGCCAAACACATGCTTCGCTGTTCTTAAAAGCTTTCTTGCTTGATGGCTTGCGAAGATAAGTATTCTACAGTCATTGTGGGAATAGTCTGCAAGGAGGAAACTTCCAAACTTTGGCGGGAATAAGACATCTCCAACTTTAAAAAGTCTAGTTTTTTTAACACCTAATGATTTGTTTCTGTGCTTGTATAATCTTTTTTTTATGTTAACGTATATTGGGATTTTGGTTACAAAATTGTATTCGGCATCATTAAGATCTCCTATGACTTCCGAATACAAAGACGGCATTGGTGTTGTTTCGTTCACTGCCTTTTCTAAAGTAAGGTGAATATTTTTTTTTACTTGGTTTTCTGCAATATTAAGTTGACATTGATGAGCTCCCTCCTTTATAATTACAGCATGGCCGGTTATCAAACTGGCATTACGCAGATTTCTTTTGACACATCTCCATACAATATGCCCATTGGGACTCGAACGCTTAATAGTGTACCAATATCCATTTCGAATCAGCAAATCGCCTCCCCTTTGAGATGTTATAATTTCATAACTTTTATCATTAGATGCTTCTTCACTCGACATAGCTACAAAATAAAAGACGAACATGAATTTTATTGCTTACTACGTGTTAAATCTTTCAATTAATCTAAATACAATTATACAGGGTCACTGGTAATATGACGTATTCCTGCTAAAGGGTTATAGATGAGGTCAAAACAAATATTTTTTGTTATATTACTTTTTCTCAAAAAGTTCATAGTTTTTGAGTAAATTGAAATTAAGTATTTTTTTACCAAAAGTACGTTTTCAAAAACAAAAATTTAAAATAAAAGATAACTACTCTTTCGATTCCGGTTTTTTTATTATTTTGGGATAGAAAACAGTCTAAATGTTGATAATGTATAAAAAAAATACAAAAAGTACAGGTGTTTATAAAAAAATCAATCCTTAAAATCATTTTTTATTTTTATTTTTTCAGATTTTTTAGAAAAGGCAGCAAATATCTTTGAAAAAATCCTAGTAACTAAGCATGCATAATATTTTAAAAACATCATCATCTATTCAGCTTTCAGTTGAGGTATAAAACTTAATAATATCTTAAATAAAAAATGAGAAATTAAGACTTAAGTAAATTGCAGTCCCATTTCATGTAGCAAAAATTTCCTACTTCGAGCGCTTCGGAGGTGGCCGTATTATCCTACTTATATCATAAATGTGAAAGTTTGCTTGTTTGGATGATTGTTAATCAATCACACAAAACGGCTGAACCGATTTGGATGAAATATGGCGCACAGATAGTTTAAAAGCCGGATTAAAACATAAGAGGATACTATTATCTTGGTTAAAGGTTCCCTAGGGATTTTCTCGAATGTAAATGCGGATGAAGTCGCGGGTGGATGCTAGATTGCCATAAATGGTCGTGCTTACTAAAAATACTTTCGTCCGAGTGAGTTTCGAGACAGGATTATTTTCCGCCAATGAGTCAAAATTTTATACAGACGGCATCAAAAATAACCATGCATATCAGCCATTTTTAATGCCTTTATGCCAGGCCTTCCTTTTGGCTTGTGGATGGATAAAGTGGACGGGCCATAACCCACCACATGGGCCCAATGCGGATTTGTCGGTGTTAACACAATGTACCTTACATCGAGCCGTTATGTAACTTCTGGCTACATTTACATTCGTTAACACTGACCAATCCATATTGGGTCCACGTGGTGGGTTATGGCCCGTACGCTCTATCCATTCACAAGCCAAAAGGAAGGCCTGGCATAAACGCTTTAAAAATGGCTGATATGCATGGTTAGTTTTGATGCCATTCGTAAAAATTTTGACTCATCGGCGGAAAATAATCCTGTCCCCAAATTCTTATTATTATTTTTAGTGAGCATGACCATTTATGCCAGCTTCTGCCCGCGACTTCATAGGCATTTACATTCGAGAAAATCCCTAGGGAACCTTTAACCAAGATAATAGTATCCTCCTATGTTTTAATCCGACTTTTAGACTATCTGTGTGCCATATTTCATCCGAATCCGTTCAGCCGTTTTGCGTGATTGATTAACAATCATCCAAACAAGCAAACTTTTACATTTATGATATAAGTAGGATAATACGGCCACCTCCGAAGCGCTCGAAGTAGGAAATTTTTGCTACATGAAATGGGACTGCAATTTACTTAAGTCTTAATTTCTCATTTTTTATTTAAGTTATTAATAAGTTTTATACCTCAACTGAAAGCTGAATAGATGATGATGTTTTTAAAATATTATGCACGCTTAGTTACTAGGAATTTTTTAAAGATATTTGCTGCCTTTTCTAAAAAATCAGAAAAAATAAAAATAAAAAATGTTTTTAAGGATTGTTTTTTTTATAATCACATGTACTTTTTGTAACTTTTTTTATTCATTATCAACATTTAGACTGTTTTCTATACCAAAATAATTAAAAAACCGGAATCAAACGAGTAGTTATCTTTTATGTTAACTTTTTGTATCTGAAAACGTACTTTTGGTAAAAAATTACTTAATTTTAATTTACTCAAAAAATATGAACTTTTTGAAGAAAAGTAATATAACAAAAAATATTTGTTTTGACCTCATCTATAACCATTTAGCAGGAATACGTCATATTTCCAGTGACCCTGTATAGTCTAGGTTTTAATTCTATTTCCGTAATCGGCGGTACGCACCGTAGTACGCGCGGGCAAGCATTTCTTTTGCCGATTCTATAAAGACTGCAAATTATTGTACATCAAATATATTAAATGGAACTCACCTTTTTACTTCGGAAAGATTGCCAAAACGATACAAAATATGTGACAAATTAATATTATGTGACAACACATTCGCAAACTTGTGATCTTTAACACTACACTGCACACCGTCTATAACATTACTTGCATAGTTTCGACGCTGACGTATTTTTATTCATAACGACCCTCAACACATTAAAAAATCTTTTGCTATGAAATATTCAATTTTGTATGTTTTCTTTATTGACTGAATTAAGAAAACAAATAAAATTGAGTATTTCACTTGAATAAGTGATAATTTCTGTATATTTTCCTAAACAGTTGCAAACAAACACAATACTTACCATAATGCTATATTACTTATATAATTTTACAAGATTAATTTAATTTCATTATTGGAAGTTCAACTATACCAATATGGCATCGTACCTAGTTATCAATACATACATATAGCTAGGCAATACTATTTTGTTAAAATTTAGGAAACGAAAGTGTATCCTACGATGTGGCGCTGACTGCATATCTAATTTCAATTATTTTAATTATGAAATTAATACCTAATTATGCTAAATAATATACCGCTAATAACAGGCCGCTTAGCTACCGACTCACTCGGTAGCTCGCGAACGGGAATTATCGCGATAATTATCAAGGAGCATATTTATCTTGATAATTACAAACCCTGTCCAAAGGTCGCGGGTTCGATTCCCGTCCGAGAATTGATCTGGTGCGAGTCGTATTTTTCCTATTATATTATTTAGTGTTGTATAAAAATAGAATAGTGAATGCAAAAATCTCAAAATAAAAAAATACTTAATTATGTCATGATTGTATAATAAAACAAATACGATCCATATAACCGAGTGTAATTTTTCTTTAATTACTCAAGTCAGTAATCACAATCACAACACAATGGGACCAATAAACCCCTAGTAAATATTCAAGGTGCAAATCGTCCCACAGCCTCAATCAATGTGGTCCCAGTTGCCTATTATCAAATTTGAACGGGAGCTACTGGTCCCTGGTCCCAGTTTTAGATGAGGACGACTTGTCCCCTAACCCAAATCACTGAGTTAGATCTAGTACTTGTATTAATAATAATCTATTCTTATAAATGGAAAAGAGAACGAATCGTAAATGAAACAATGATTATCGTCTCGAAATTATTGTAAACATATGTTTTTGTCTTTTACTTTTGAAACTAATTTAGATATTTTTCTTAATAGTATTATTAGAAAAATTTCAGATTGTTGCATTAAACTAGTCTTTTGATTTAATTAACAAACCTAACCGCTGAAAAACTTTCTAATTGGACTCGTTTTAGGTTTTAAAAAAATGACAAGCTGAGATTCTACTTGTTTCATTTCGATATAAGGTTTAGCTTCTCAGTCACTCATCAGTTTACTAATATCAGTTTATTGTCACCAGACCCCATTACAACATGTTCACATTCGACATCCGCCGGTTCACGCCCGGCCAGATGGCCCGTCCCCACTGGATCCGCGAGAGCAGCCATGAGGCTTACGTTAAGAACTATTGCGTGGTGTTCCCCCACGATGAACCGCTAGCCGGGAGGGACGCGAGCCACGACGCGCTGCACCAGGAGTTGGTGGACGATGGCGCCGTGATGCAAGCAAGGGCTGGGTGGGAGAGACCGGCATTCTTCATGCCCGGAGAGAAGGTAAATAAATACGATCCCTCCCGCGATGAACCACTAACTGGAGTGACACTAGCCCTGACGCACTCTACCAGGAGTTGGTGGACGATGGCGCCGTGATGCAAGCAAGGGCTGGATGGGAGAAGCCGGCATTCTTCATGCCTGGAGAGAAGGTAAATAAATACGATCCCTCCCACGATGAACCACTAACTGGAGTGACACTAGCCCTGACGCACTCTACCAGGAGTTGGTGGACGATGGCGCCGTGATACAAGCTAGGGCGGTGATAGAGAGCCCGGCGTTCTTCATGCCTGGAGAGAAGGTAAATAAATACGATCCCTCCCACGATGAACCACTAACTGGAGTGACACTAGCCCTGACGCACTCTACCAGGAGTTGGTGGACGATGGCGCCGTGATGCAAGCTAGGGCAGTGATAGAGAGCCCGGCGTTCTTCATGCCTGGAGAGAAGGTAAATAAATACGATCCCTCCCACGATGAACCACTAACTGGAGAGACGCTAGCCACGATGCGCTGCACCAGGAGTTGGTGGACGATGGTGCCGTGATGCAAGCTAGGGCTGGGTGGGAGAGACCGGCATTCTTCATGCCTGGAGAGAAGGTAAATAAATACGATCCCTCCCGCGATGAACCACTAACTGGAGTGACACTAGCCCTGACGCACTTTACCAGGAGTTGGTGGACGATGGCGCCGTGATGCAAGCTAGGGCGGTGATAGAGAGCCCGGCGTTCTTCATGCCTGGAGAGAAGGTAAATCAAAATTTAACCGCCTCTGTGGTCTAGTGGTTCGCTCACCCGTGTAATAGCAGGGGTCCCGGGTTCGATTCCCAGGGGGAGTACATTTTGTACTCGGTTTGGTTGGTAGTAGGGCTTATTTCAAGTCCGTCTGGCTAGATACCACCATCTTATCACAGTTTAAAGAATTGTTTAAACTGTGATCTTACCTAAGTCTGACGCCATAACAACAATTTAAAAATTGTTGTGTTCCGGCAGTTAGAGGTAAGATAGCCAGTTTCTCAGTAATGAGGATTCCTTCGGCCTTATATCGTCACTTAACTTCAGGTGAGGTGAAAGCCAAGCACTATCGGTCGTGTCGGTATCATTTATCAGAACGGATCTATTTCTTATCTTTTCTGTGTATAGAATAAAGCATCTTTTGATCTTGCCTTGACAGACTGATATTATTTTGTAACAGATCCGAGTGCAGCAGTATGACTGGGGCGGCACGCACGACTACCCGCGCAACCTGGACCAGCGCTACGAAGAAGTACTTAGAGGAGATCACACCTTCGACTTCTCGAAGCATCATGAACTTGTAAGTTTAGAAAAAATATGAACATCTTAGAAACAAAACTGATATTTCTTTTAAATGTATATCAAAATATAATTATTTTTAAGTAAGTATCTTTGTTTTTTTGTTAGAGTTGAACTAGGGGAAGTTACTGAAAGGGCCTAAGAAAAGTGAACAAGACTTCTCTAAGGCCGGGTCCATAGCGCGTGTTTTGCCCTACACAATCAACAAAACATTGTTTCGCGAAACAAAATTCTCATAGTTTTTTTTTCTTTTTTGTTGAATGTTGAAATGTTTTTGTTGATTGTGTAGGGCAAAACATACGCTATGGACCCGCCATTTCAGTAAATATGTTGGCTTCTCTTTAATTAAAAAATACCTTTACCTTTTTTAATTATTTACTTATTTTAAGTAAGTAAGTGCCTTTTCTATCACGTCATTAAAAATCACAAGCGATGATTAGATAATATACAGCGTGAAATTTTGATCATTTAGTTCCCGCAGTGTGGTGGTTCCACTCATGATCACAAGCAACTTTTACTATGGAGCCAACTCTGATATTGCGAAAAAAAAATTATCTCTTTCATACAAAAGTGCAATACCTGCTCGACCTTAATGTATGGAACAGATGATCTTAACGGTTCCGTAGCCTAATGGCAAAAAACAGAACCCTATAGATTTTTTTCGCAATATCAGAGTTGTCCCCATACTAAAAGTTGCTTGTAATCATAAGTGGAATCACCACACTGCGGGAACCAAGTTACTAAATTTCACGCTGTATAGAAGCTTTTAAAACAAAGCCCCTTTCAGATTGGGCAAGAAGCTTTAGCGTGCAGGAACGCAGCGGCGTTGTTCAACATGTCGTACTACGGCAAGTTCTACCTGACCGGCCCGGACGCGCGTCGCACCGCGGAACTAGCATTCACGGCTGATTTAGCGAAGTCCGATGACCGGTAAGAATAAAACTTAACATTAAATAAGAAAACCTTATCTGCTGGTTCATTCATAATTCACAATATTTTGTTATAAAATATAGAAAATATTTGCATTTTGAAGTAGGCTGTATGCTCACTGACCCCTTTGTTCGCAAAATATTCTTGCATTGGGCGTGAGAGAAAAAACTTTTCCTATGATTTTCATATTTTGTTTTTGTCGTATTTGTGCTATGTGGTAAATTACTTTGTTTTTTTCCTCACAAATGTGTTGAAAAACGCCCTCTCTATCAGTATGACCTTTTCGCTAAAAGACCATTTACGTTGGATGACATGAAAGCAAGATACCAAGATAGCCGAAAGACAATTCAGCTACACGACATAAAAGCAGAATACCCAGTCAGCAGAGAGTCAACTCAGCCGGACGACATAAAAGCAGAATGAGCTAGTAGCAAAACGTCTGGAATTGCAAAAGTCCGTATGTTTAAAATACCTTATTAGCCGAAAGTCAAATTAGTTGGATGACAAAAACACAGAATGGGATAGCCAAAAATATTCATAAAACTAAACGACAGGCTAGAAAATATTGTTTAAGCGATAAAGAGTATACCAAAAAGCTTCTCTTGCATGTGCGTGTGGTGTGAGTGTTCCTGTCCTAGAAATTGATTTAACCATACGAAGATTTTAAGAAATAATTGTGCAAACTTGATGGTAAAAACGAAAAATTTGTGAAACCTATGTAGACTAAGTTATGGTCGATTATATAGAACACTCACACCGCCCGCCTCGCGAAAACGTCATACTTGGTATCATACAATATACAAGACGTATGTTAAAACTATATATATGGAAAAATTGTGCTGAATTTGTGTCAACTATTCACAAATTCATCAATTGATTAGCATGGTTAATTTGGATTTTATAAGGGTTTTTTAGGAACACTCACACACGAGATATACATATACATAAGATATTCCTTTGAAAAAGTAAAAAAAATGACAACTATATAAGTATAACACTTACGGAAATGGAAGATGTTTTAAATTTTAGGATCAAACTTTTCACAATTTTGGGTGCAGCCTCCACTTGTATACGAGATCTGGTTAATTAAATAAATACCAAAATATGGAACACTCACACGAGCATTGAAAAATAAACAAAATGTTTAATTGCTCTTGATCTAGCACGTTTTGTGTCAAGATTTATGTGTCACAAATTTACTTTGAATCCGAATTATAATATACAGTAATAAAATTTCAATATTATTCAGTTAAAGTTAGAGATTTTAGGAACACTCACACCACACAGCGTGTGGTGTGAGTGTTCCTAAAAAACCCTTATAAAATCCAAATTAACCTTGCTAATGAATTGATTATTTTGTGAATAGTTGACACAAATTCAGCACAATTTTTCCATATATATAGTTTTAACATACGTCTTATATATTGTATGATACCAAGTATGGCGTTTTCGCGAGGCGGGCGGTGTGAGTGTTCTATATAATCGACCATAACTTAGTCTACATAGGTTTCACAAATTTTTCGTTTTTACCATCAAGTTTGCACAATTATTTCTTAAAATCTTCATATGGTTAAATCAATTTCCAGGACAGGAACACTCACACCACACGCACATTCTCTTGCGTGCATTAAAGAGAGTCAAAAATAATATATATATTTTTCTTGTTCTTTTTTGATTTTCCACCTATATTTTCTGTGAAAAACAATATCTTTTTTATCTTTTTTTGTTCTTCAAAGAGGTCATTTAGTAACTATGGCATTTAAATATCCAGACCACAGACCATACAACAAGTACTTAATCCAGACGTTTTGCTACTATATCATTCAACGCTCATGTCTATTTAGTAACTATGGCATTTTAATATAAAGACTATTTGCTACTAGCGTATTTTGAATTACGACATTTTAAGATCCAGATGTTTTGCTACTAAGGCGTTTAGCGTTCATGTCTATTTAGTAACTATTGCGTTTTAATATCAAGACGTTTGGGCGATATTGTCATTTTACAATGTGGGTATTCTGATAGTGACTCGAAAAACGTCGTATGAAATTCGTGAGCTCTTGCTTATTGTACACTCGGCTGAGTTACGACCTCGCCTGCGGCTCGGGCTGCAAACCACAGCCCCGTGTGCAATGAGCAACCTAAGCTAACGTGTCTCATAATGTAATATTACGGCGAGCGTTTGTATTGTAGCTTATCGTGTCAAAAACCAACTAAGGTAAACTAGACCTTACCGCTAGGCCTTAGGGAATAAATACGATTGATTCTCGAGTAACAACTTGAGTTAGAAATCATACAATAGTCCAATTTCAATCATTTTAGATAAAATGTTTTACCCCTGTAACAACTGGTATTTACTTGATAAGTGGATTAATAGATGACCTGCAAACACCAAACAAGTTTAATAATTGGATAAAAAATTAAGAATGAATAAGAATTCATAAAAGAATCAATTACGCTTAATAAAAAAAAAATAGTCGAAAAATGTTTTGTCCTTTTCTTTTGTATTTTGAATTAAGTTTGAATAATGAAGACAAAACACTTTATAACTAAAATAGGTTTATAAAGCATTTTGGTTTTTTATGACAAAGAATCATTTTTATTTTTCAGAATCGTATATTCTCTTCTTCTAAATGATAAAGGAGGTGTGGAGGCAGATGTTACAGTCAGTATTTTGGATGGAGGCAGTGGACAACTACATGAGCCAATCTTCAAGGTAAATCTTTAATAGTAGTTTATGAAACTGTTGCATAATGAGGGGTTAAAAATATTATGCAGTTTCATACACTACTTTATCTACTCATATAATTTTTCTTAATAATATTTAGATTACAATCTAATTAAGTATGGTAGTATTCAAAGTAAGTATTATATTATAATCTAAATATTATTAAAAAAAATATGCTTTAATTAAAACATTCAAAGTAAGTATGGCATAGTTTTCTTTAACTTGCTATAGCAAGTATAAAGATGTTTTACTTTTACAAATAACGTAGTATTTGTTTTGTTTAAGGGTCGTGGGTACTACGTGGTTACAAGTGGGTTTAACGCTAACCACACTTTGGCGCACTTGCGGCGCATCATCCAGACGCACAGACTACGTGCAACCATCACTGACGTCACCAAGCAACTGTGCATACTCAGTGTACAGGGACCCGATAGGTCAGTTTACTATTAAGTCAATTCGAATTAAATGGGAGCATTCCAGCAAGCTAATCGCTGGGTCATCGATCGCCATAGAGTGGATTTTAACCATAGAAAGTAAAATAATTAAATGGTAAATAAAATTTCAACCCATGGTTAAAAAAAATCTGTGATGATCGATGACCTAGCGATTGGTCAGCTAGATAAATTGCACCCAATGATTCATCATATTAGTCGCACGACACCCACTGCTGGGTATAGGCCTCCCCCAAGGATCTCCACGACGATCGGTCCTGCGCTGCCCGCATCCAGTGGCTTCCCGCGACCTTCACCCCCATGTCAGCCCACCTTGTCGGGGGCCGTCCCGCGGAGCATCGTCCGGTGCGCGGTCGCCATTACAGAACCTTTCCGCCCCATCGGCCATCGGTTCTTCTCGCTGTGTCCCGCCCACTGCCACTTCAGCTGAACAATCCTTAAAGCAATGTCGGTTACTTTAGTTCTCCTACCTATCTCCTTACGTCTGATGCGATCACGCAGGGAAACGCCAAGCATGGCTTATGCCATCGGGTCCATAGCGCGTGTTTTGCTCTACACAATCAACAAAACATTGGATCCGGCATTAGAATAACAACGATATCATGATATAGTAACTAAAGCACTAATATCTATTCTGTGACTAAGGCTAAGTAGCCTAGTAAGTACCATTAATAGCGTACAGTGCGATTAATCTGATAATGTGCACGAAGTGTGGTGTAACTGGTGTACCCAAATTCACTTCAGTGCGCTAACGTTGATATTGTAACTCTGTGGTGCGAACCGTACTTTCTCGAGAGAAGTTGCCGAGGACCGGCCATATTGTCAGATTAATTGCATAGTACCATAATTATAAATATATTAAGTAGCTAGTCCCAATAATCTTCGCCCGCATACCATATCGCGATGCAATGCAATAGTGGGTAATACGAAACTGCACTCTATCTTCTACAAAAAAGGTTGAAAGACCAAAAGTTTACTAGTTTACAAATTAGATGGCGTTGTTTAACATAAAAAGATTTTATTGCAGCCAACGCATTCTACAACGGTTCACGGACGCTGGTCTCTCCAACGACGCTTTCCCAATGTACACGCACAAGAGCATTCGCGTGTCAAAAGCACCTTACACCCCAGAGAATAAGACTTATACTTGCCGAGCACTGCGAGTGGGGTGGTCCGGCGAGCTCGGCTGGGAGTTGCACGTACCTTCGTCGCACGCCATTCAAGTTTACAAAGCTTTAAGCCACGCAGAGGGATTAAAAAATGCAGGATGGAGAGCGCTTACGTCACTTAGTGCAGAGAAAGGTATAATTTAAATATTTTGGTGGCTGATAGAAAGGTTTTTTGTTGACTTACATCTCATAATCTAACAAACTCTGACAATGATATTATAAACGTAGATTTCATTATATTATGTAGATGCAATTTAGAGGGTTTATAAAGTATTAGTAGATTCCTCTTGAAAGTACTTTAAAAGTACGCACAACGGCACCTCAGACTATACATGTTGACCTTGGGACCGCCTTTATGCCCTACGTATAAAAAGTTGTCTTCGCAGTTTAAGTGTATAACATGACGTGCTGTCGTGTGTACTATCGTTACCGATTCTTTTTAAGTACTTTCACCAAAAAAGCTTGAAAAAAACAGTACTTACCCCTTTTATAATATAAAACTATTACTCTATTATCTTTAATATGCATCGACTGCTTTACTGACATGAGCAGTATATCCTAGTAAATATATAATTTTCGAAATCGTTAACAGTTAATATAAATTTGTACTAGCCCTAGTAGTACTGATCACATAGAAAATACGTTTAGGTATTATATTATTATAATACAAAACTATAAGGGTTTCTTGTTGGCTTAATTACGGAACCCTAAAAAGCTTCCATGACTTATTCAAATTCTTTTTGTTATAGGTTATCATCTGTGGAATTCTGACTTAAGGAGTGACGATAATCCAATAGAAGCGAACTTAGGATTCACTTGTCGCAAAGATGGCGACTACATCGGGAATGAACACGTTACCAAGGCGAAGGCAAATGGCGTCACCAAAAAATATGCCTTCTTCACAGTTGAAGATAAGGTAACTAAATTCATTAAAGCTGCGTTGACATGATCAAAGTATACTCTGACCAAGTAGTTTAGATGACTACTTGGACGCTACTTGAATGATGTGAACGAGCAGTCGAGCAATCAAAATGCACTTGGATCAAAATTTTAATCAAAGTAAACTTGGTCCATGCTCTACTTTCATCCAAGCCTGCTTGAATCAAGTAGTTTTGATGACTACCTACTTAGACGTTACTTGGATCATGTAAACGAGCAATCCAAGTGCACTTTGATGTCGCCGTATACAAACTTTGTCAAGTTACTTGGTCCAAGATACTTTGATCATGACAACACGGCTTTAATAAAAATCGCAAATGTGTAAGGCTTTGTGATTTATCCTGGGGCCTGACCGCGTCATGATTCAACGTCAAATTATAAATTAATCTTAAGAGCCCGTAGCGATTTTGCCGCTGACTGCAGCTCTCTCGCTCGCACATTTCATATTTTCTCAAGTATTCTTAAATCTGAGTGCGTAATTGAAAAATCTGTCTCGGCCACTTTTCGCAATATAAGACTACAGATATTTTAAGATATATTACAGTCTTTTGTTGTTTTTGTACAAAAAGTTGTTGTTTTAAACGGTTATTTGACTAGCAAATACTATAACCTTTTGTACTTTAGCAACTCGAAACTGAAATATATGTTGAAAATGTCCGTAATCTTATATTGCGAAAAGTGGCCGAGAATGAGCGATAGAGCGGCAGTCAGCGGCAAAATCTCTACGGGCTCTTAAATCGAAGCGAAAAAACGGTTTTTTCTGCATGAAAACTAATAACCAAGGTCATTTATTATTTTACAGGTGGCCATTTTCGGACATGAAGCAGTTTTCAGAAATGGAGAACCAGTTGGTTATCTTAGAAGAGGCGACTATGGCTATTATCTCGACAAACCTATTGGCATCGGTTACATCACCAATAAAGGCTCTAAAGTTACCAAGAACTTTTTGACAGAAGGAAACTACGAAATCGAAGTTATGGGGAAGAAATACAAAGCGACACTACATTTGAAATCACCGTTTGATCCCAACGGTCAAAGATTACTTGGAAACTATGGCGAGAGGGGAATGGATGAAAATATACATGAACCTCATGCAGGACAGAACGAAAGGGCTGGGGGTAGCGAATAGTTAGTGATAATGATCTCAATAAATTTAAATTTTGTACATTTGTCTTTATTTATTAATATTTTAAGTCATAGTCAGCAGAACATTTAGTAATCCAAAACTCAAAACCAAAATAGTCTCGAAATGATTTTAGTTTTTATCAGCACATCAAATTATAAAAATCTGTCAAAAATCTCTATTTTGAATTTATTTACTTAAGTTTAAACTTGATTTAAATACAACCCGAAGGGCTGATTATGTAACTTTGTTGATCGCAGTTACATTCCTTATTTAGTAAGACCAAATGTGACAACTATCTTGAGCTTTGTCCAGACTTGTATCATTTTGGCGTATCAGATCAGCGTATCTTTACCATATTGGTTGGGCGTGCGGTGAAGTAATATCAACGCACGCCCAACCAAACTAGCGATGTTTGTTAAAGATACGGTGATCTGATACGCCAAAATGGACTAGTCTGGACAAAGCTTTACTTAAAACAGCAATGTACAGCTCGTGCAACATATCTTGACCTAGTTTTTAGTATCAGGTGACCTGCGCACTACAATTTTTGATTAGCGTATAGTTGGCAGCCTCACCATGGAATTAGAAGGTTTTGACTAGGTCAAAAAATTGTTAGTAAATAGTTATAAATAGTGAACTATAGCATATAAATAGTGATACTATGGTTCAAAAGATATTTGAATATCTTGGTGAGGCTGCTATCTTGACGTCAAGCTAGCAGACACCCTAAGAAATACAGTTCGTATCAATGTGATTGATATGCCAAAAAATTGTTAGGAAATAGTGAATCGTATACGCAAAATTTCAATAATATTGCTTCAGTACAAGCCGAGATATTTCGATCTCAAAGTGGGCTGCTAACTTGACGTTTCTGGCAATGGCGATTCCAGAGAAACGGGTACAAGTTATAAACAAATAAATATATCAAAAAATTGTTAGTGAAATTGTGATTCTTACGATTTAAATAAAAAAAGAATTCTTCATTGCTATTTTCTAAAAATCGAATGTTAACTTCTACATAGTACTCTGAATATAGGCTGTCGATCAATATTGAACTTTGCTCCACAGTAATAAGGTTTAAACTTGATTGCAATCATGAGGTGAGTACTATCAAGCAAAGACACCTTAAGAAATACAGTTCGTATCAATGTGATTTATATGCCAAAAAATTGTTAGGAAATAGTGAATCGTATACGCAAAATTTCAATAATATTGCTTCAGTACAAGCCGAGATATTACGATCTCAAAGTGGGCTGCTAACTTGACGTTTCTGGCAATGGCGATTCTAGAGAAACGGGTACAAGTTATAAACAAATAAATATATCAAAAAATTGTTAGTGAAATTGTGATTCTTACGATATAAATAAAAAAGAATTCTTCATTGCTATTTTCTAAAATTCGAATGTTAACTTCTACATAGTACTCTGAATATAGGCTGTCGATCAATATTGAACTTTGCTCCACGCTAATAAGGTTTAAACTTGATTGCAATCATAAGGTGAGTACTATCAAGCAAAAAAGTGAAATTTATATTTTTTGACTATGTCAATAGTCATATCCTCGGTTCAAGGCTATTGATTTGGTATAAGTAAACAAATATTTTTCTACTTACTTTTTTTAATTTATTTTTTATTAAATCTCATCAAAAAAAATTTGATTGTGTAATACTACTCTAATAATAATTAATACTACTACTCTAATCATCGGTAATACCACAGCCTAGAGAGTATTCTTCTGACAGTCGGACATCGCCCTTTGTGTTGGCGCAAAAGCCGCCGTTCGTCTAGTCTAGACAGTTGACGCAACGACTAAAAGTGTAAGGGTTGGCACGATGTAATTTGCCTTTTCGAATTTTAAAAATATATAGGAAAAATAAGATAGACACTTCAAAATTCTTGTTTTATTCTTTGAATTATTTATTGTCATTTTTTTCTAGAAGGTAAGAATATTTTTTTTCAAATTTGTCTCTTTTCCTTCTTTTAATGCTCTTAAAATAAGGAAAAGAAAAAGTTTTTCTTAGTATTTTCTCTTTTTTTTTCTTCTTGCATCATAAGTGCGAGGAATTATAGGAATTATGGAAAGGCTATGGAAAGGATGTATGATAATCATAATTTTAATTGTAAATCATTACTAATTTAGGGCTAAATAAGTATAAAATAAATCTTAAATTAGGAAATAATAATGAAAAAATAAGTTCCAAGATGGCGGCTGACAACATTTTTGTTCATGGGCCGATATCAAGAACCTTATATTCATATAAGGTTCTTGGCCGATATCGATGAAACTCGGTTTTTGGTACCATTTTGACACAAAAATAACAACGCAAGGTAACGCAATGTGAAAATATTAAAAAATTCAAGATGGCGGCCAACTTTTTTGTTTGCGGGCCGATTTCGATGAAACTCGGTTTTTGGTAGTATTTTGACAAGAAAACAGCAACGCAATGTTAAAAATGTAAAAAATTCAGATGGCGGCCAACTTTTTTGTTTGCGGACTGATTTCGATGAAACTCGGTTTTTGGACTACCAAAAACCGAGTTTCTTGCCAAAATACTAATTTTGGCAAGAAAACAGCAACGCAATGTTAAAAAAAATAAAAATTCAAGATGGCAGCCAACTTTTTTGTTTGCGGGCCGATTTCGATGAAACTCGGTTTTTGGTAGTATTTTGACAAGAAAACAGCAACGCAATGTTAAAATGTAAAAAAATTCAAGATGGCGGCCAACTTTTTTGTTTGCGGACCGATTTCGATGAAACTCGGTTTTTGGTCGTATTTTGGCAAGAAAACAGCAACGCAATGTTAAAAAAAAATAAAAATTCAAGATGGCGGCCAACTTTTTTGTTTGCGGACCAATTTCGATGAAACTCAGTTTTTGGTAGTATTTTGACAAGAAAACAGCAACGCAATGTTAAAATGTAAAAAAAATTCAAAATGGCGGCCAACTTTTTTGTTTGCAGACCGATTTCGATGAAACTCGGTTTTTGGTAGTATTTTGGCAAGAAAACAGCAACGCAATGTCAAAAACCGGCCAAGTGCGAGTCGGACTCGCACACGAAGGGTTACGTACCAAAAAACGGCAAAAAAAATACGTTTGTTGTATGAGAGCCCCCCTTAAATATTAATTTTATTCTGTTTTTAGTATTTGTTGTTATAGCGGCAACAAAAATACATCATCTGTGAAAATTTCAACTGTCTACCTGTTGTTGTTATAAATATCGAGCAAAAAAACAGCAAAAAAATTACGTTTGTTGTATGTATTTAAGGGAGGCTCCCCTTAAATGTTAATTTTATTCTGTTTTTAGTATTTGTTGTTATAGCGGCAACAGAAATACATCATCTGTGAAAATTTCAACTTTCTAGCTATCACGGTTCATGAGATACAGCCTGGTGACAGACAGACAGACGGACAGAATAGGGTCCCGTATTTACCCTTTGGGTACGGAACCCTAAAAATGAATAAAATTCAAGGTGGCGGCCAACTTTTTTGTCTGCGGACCGATTTCGATGAAACTCGGTTTTTGGTAATATTTTGACAAGAAAACAGCAACGCAATGTTAAAAAAAATAAAAATTTAAGATGGCGGCCAACTTTTTTGTTTGCGGACCGATTTCGATGAAACTCGGTTTTTCGTAGTATTTTGGCAAGAAAACAGCAACGCAATGTTGAAAATAAAAAAATACAAGATGGCGGCCAACTTTTTTGTTTGCGGGCCGATTTCGATGAAACTCGGTTTTTCGTAGTATTTTGGCAAGAAAACAGCAACGCAATGTTAAAAATGTAAAAAATTCAAGATGGTGGCCAACTTTTTTGTTTGCGGACCGATTTCGATGAAACTCGGTTTTTGGTAGTATTTTGGCTAGAAAACAGCATCGCAATGTTAAAAATATCAAAATTCAAGATGGCGGCCAACTTTTTTGTTTGCGGGCCGATTTCGATGAAACTCAGTTTTTGGTAGTATTTTGACAAGAAAACAGCAACGCAATGTTAAAATGTAAAAAAAATTCAAGATGGCGGCCAACTTTTTTGTTTGGGCTGATTTCGATGAAACTCGGTTTTTGGTAGTATTTTGGCAAGAAAACAGCAACGCAATGTTAAAAATGAAAAAAATTCAAGGTGGCGGCCAACTTTTTTGTCTGCGGACCGATTTCGATGAAACTCGGTTTTTGGTAATATTTTGACAAGAAAACAGCAACGCAATGTTAAAAAAAATAAAAATTTAAGATGGTGGCCAACTTTTTTGTTTGCGGACCGATTTCGATGAAACTCGGTTTTTCGTAGTATTTTGGCAAGAAAACAGCAACGCAATGTTGAAAATAAAAAAATACAAGATGGCGGCCAACTTTTTTGTTTGCGGGCCGATTTCGATGAAACTCGGTTTTTCGTAGTATTTTGGCAAGAAAACAGCAACGCAATGTTAAAAATGTAAAAAATTCAAGATGGCGGCCAACTTTTTTGTTTGCGGACCGATTTCGATGAAACTCGGTTTTTGGTAGTATTTTGGCTAGAAAACAGCATCGCAATGTTAAAAATATCAAAATTCAAGATGGCGGCCAACTTTTTTGTTTGCGGGCCGATTTCGATGAAACTCAGTTTTTGGTAGTATTTTGACAAGAAAACAGCAACGCAATGTTAAAATGTAAAAAAAATTCAAGATGGCGGCCAACTTTTTTGTTTGCGGGCCGATTTCGATGAAACTCGGTTTTTCGTAGTATTTTGACAAGAAAACAGCAACGCAATGTTAAAAATGAAAAAAATTCAAGATGGCGGCCAACTTTTTTGTTTGCGGGCCGATTTCGATGAAACTCGGTTTTTCGTAGTATTTTGGCAAGAAAACAGCAACGCAATGTTAAAAATGTAAAAAATTCAAGATGGCGGCCAACTTTTTTGTTTGCGGACCGATTTCGATGAAACTCGGTTTTTGGTACCTAGTATTTTGGCAAGAAAACAGCAACGCAATGTTAAAAAAAATAAAAATTCAAGATGGCGGTAATTTTTTTGTTTGCGGGCCGATTTCGATGAAACTCAGTTTTTGGTAGTATTTTGACAAGAAAACAGCAACTCAATGTTAAAAATGTAAAAAATTCAAGATGGCGGCCAACTTTTTTGTTTGCGGACCGATTTCGATGAAACTCGGTTATTGTTAGTATTTTGGCAAGAAAACAGCAACGACAACAAAACCGAGTTTCATCGAAATCGACCCGCAAACAAAAAAGTTGGCCGCCATCTTGAATTTTTTTCATTTTTAACATTGCGTTGCTGTTTTACCGAGTTTCATTGAAATCGGCCCACAAACATAAAAGTTGGCCGCCATCTTGAATTTTTTACATTTTTAACATTGAGTTGCTGTTTTCTTGTCGAAATACCACCAAAAACCGAGTTTCATCGAAATCGGCCCGCAAACAATAAAGTTGGCCGCCATCTTGAAAATTTTTTTTTTTTAACATTGTGTTGCTGTTTTCTTGCCAAAATACTACGAAAAACCGAGTTTCATCGAAATCGGTCCGCAAACAAAACAGTTGGCCGCCATCTTGAATTTTTAACATTTTTAACATTGAGTTGCTGTTTTCTTGTCAAAATACTACCAAAAACCGAGTTGCATCGAAATCGGCCCAATAATCAAACAAAAATACACAAATATCAACAAATACATCAATGTGCGGCTGCCATTTTGAATTCCAAATCTAATATCAAAATCGTGCCAAAAACACTTTCTCATGACACCAACATCAAAAAATTGCAAACACTACTTTCAATATAATATAATATAACCCAATCAGAAGCGTAAGCCCTGACGGGATAGGGCCCGAGATGCATACATTGCCAAAGTATGGGCTCTCGGGCCCTCCCACCCCCCTTCTATACCGCACCACCCCGCACGATTGCTCTGTCTAGACGCCTCCGATGGCTGACTGTATGAAGACTATCTCTCGGCTGTGGTAATACTACTCTCAGTTCATTTATTTAGTTATTTATTCGGGAAAAACTAGAAATATTTTCTACTTATATCATCTACTTCCTACCTACCTACTGATTACTAATTTCATTATAAATCTCACCAAATAGGTACCTAAGGGTGTGTCCCCACTTAGGTTTGCGAACCTCGCGCTCCGCGAACCTCTGTTGCAGGTTCGCGGGGCGCAATGTGGACGCGCGGAGCGGACGTCCGCGCTCCGCGCTCCGCGAACCACGCTCCGCGCTCCGTTCCCATGATCAAATCAGCTTTATTCATATAAACTTAATTATTAAGTACCTTTGTCTCCACAGTACTATTATTGTGTGATTAATAATGAGTGGCTAAGAAGGAGTAAAACTTTGAATAGACAATCATGCCTATGTACAGTCAGTAGCACATCAGGTTATACAAAGTGTCAAAAATTTTCAATTTATTTTGAACCTTGTCTTCGCAATGAGGGCTTTTCAAAATGACAAAAAACTGTAGGCTCGATAGATGGCGTTGATAAAAATGTGTGTCCGTCTGTCTGTCTGTCTGTCACCAGGCTGTATCTCATGAATCATGATAGCTAGACAGTTGAAATTTTCACAGATGAAATATTTCTGTTGCCGCCATAACAACAAATACAAAAACAGAATAAAATTAATATTTAAGGGGGGCTCCCATACAACAAACATGTTTTTTTTGCCGTTTTTTGGTACGGAACACTTCGTGCGCGAGTCCGACTCGCACTTGGCCGGTTTTTTAACTCACTCTAATGTTCGAAACGACCAAGATTTTTAATGTCATTAACAGTATAAAGTCTTCGTTTTCCATTTGGAATAGGAATAATTGAAACTTTCCTTTATTTTGAATCAAATAAAATCCGTTTTTTGAGGATCTACTATGATCATTTTAAAAATTAAAATTACGCTCTAATGTTTGGAACGCCGCCGCCGTTAGAGCGTTTGGTTGCACCCGGAGCGTAGGTTCGGAACGCAACCCTGCGGCGCTCCGCGAACCGCGCTCCGCGAACCGCGCTCCGCAGTGTGGCCAGATTGAATTTTACGAAAATAACGAAGCACCTCAAAAAAATACTGAAACATACCAAGTTGCACATGGAAAATATACCGATAAAAATACTGATTTTCAAAACAGGTTTTATTCATTTATCATCACAATTAATGTTTAAATTATATTTTAACATTCTACTCGAAGGCTTCTTATCTGTAACTTAGAGTCTGTTCGGAACTTTTTTGTTTGTGGGCCGATTTAGATGAAACTCGGTTTTGGGTACTATTTCGACAACAAAACAGCAACGCAATGCTAAAAATATAAAAAATCAAAGATGGCGGCCAACTTTTTTGTTTGTGGGCCGATTAAGATGAAACTCGGTTTTGGGTACTATTTTGACAACAAAACAGCAACGCAATGTTAAAATATAAAAAATCCAAGATGGCGGCCAACTTTTTTGTTTGTGGGCCGATTTAGATGAAACTCGGTTTTGGGTACTATTTCGACAACAAAACAGCAGTGTAATGTTAAAAATATGAAAAATCCAAGATGGCGGCCAACTTTTTTGTTTGTGGGCCGATTTAGATAAAACTCGGTTTTGGGTACTATTTCGACAACAAAACAGCAACGCAATGTTAAAATTAGGAAAATTCCAAGATGGCGGCCAACTTTTTTGTTTGTGGGCCGATTTAGAAGAAACTCGGTTTTGGGTACTATTTCGACAACAAAACAGCAACGCAATATTAAAAATATAAAAATCCAAGATGGCGGCCAACTTTTTTGTTTGTGGGCCAATTTAGATAAAACTCGGTTTTGGGTACTATTTCGACAACAAAACAGCAACGCAATGTTAAAAATATAAAAAATCCAAGATGGTGGCCAACTTTTTGTTTATGGGCCGATTTAGATAAAACTCGGTTATGGGTACTATTTCGACAACAAAACAGCAACGCAAAAATAGGTAAAATCCAAGATGGATTTAGATGAAACTCGGTTTTGGATAGGGTGTAGTGTGGTACAATGAAACACCAAAAGTTCTGAGTTTCATATTTCTCTCATTTTTGTAGATATGAATTCCATTTTTTACAGGAACGGAGTCTACTCAATTAGGTATAGTATGGCATTTATAGTTTCATTAATAAATAGATACATAACCAATAACAAGACTTTCAAAAGAAAATGGGAATTGTTTCATTGTGTACACCTAGGTGGAAGAAACACCCCGTGTCCAACAATGAAACACTGTTATTAATTTTGCCTTTTTATATGAAGTGGAACAAGTAAATTACAAAATCTGTTGAATTACAATCAATGAAGGTTTTTTCAGAGTATTCCACAATTATTCAGACTTTAAAAGTACCTCTAGGTTTGTCTCCGGTCCAATTATTTAGTGACTTAAAGATTAACGAGTCCTAATTTTTTAAATCTTAGTTAGGTACCTTTTTTTAGGCAAAAACTATTTAAAATCAACAGTTACTCATAATAGGCATTAATGTCTTAAGTAAAGTTTGAGCGTGGGCGGGGACTTTTATTGTCCATTTTAGCAAGTCTAGCGCTAAAATGAATGTTGCCTTCGTTGATTGATAGGACACTTTATAACCTTAGAAAGCTGCAGAACTGTATTAACCAAATTTTTCTGCTTGTTTTCTGGGACGCATTGTATTTCAATATTTGTTGAACGTGTCTGTAACTCAAGCTGTGTCAGTCTAGAAGAAAGGTTTTGATTAGCTGAACGTAGCGACTCATTTTCCTTGCGGACATCATTCAAAGTGGCCAACTGGGCGGCGTGTTGCGTTTTTATGCTATCCAGATCCTGGCTGAATGCCGAGAGAGATGATTCAAAGCCAACTATCATATTTTGCAAGGCAACAATTTTTGGATTAATAACATCCTCAAAAGCATTGTAAATCTCCTCTCTAATAATGTCCCTTAAATCATTGGCCGAAGGGCAGGAACAACTCGTTGGCGCAGGAAAACTTGACTTCAAGCGCTGGGTAACGAAGCTATCATTGGAGGCAGTGGGTAATTTAGCTCTCGTTGGTGTAATCGTGTTATTACCCTTTTTGGGCTCGCGAATGTGGCAGAAATCACAAATTCAGGCGTTTTTAGTATCAGCTGTCATCGCATTCTAATCTGCGAGTAAATATGCAGTGCACTGCAAATGATAATTGTCTTTGCAACGTTTACATTGCATGAATATTGCTCCATCCATGATATTAGAACATCCCGCGCACTCAGATGATACTTTAGTCGACATTTTTTATTCTTATACAATTACTCTCAATAATCTTATACCTTACTACGGCTTTGGTGAATGAAGATGTTTTAGTAAATCAAAAGTAATTGAAAAGTAATGTCCAAAAATATCTTCAATACAAATTAAAAAAAAAATATCTTTAAAAATAAATAAAATATCTCTAAAAAAAATTTGGGAGAAAAAGTCTTTATAAGCGAGGATCGATCTTCGGGCCACTCACAGCTGAATTCAGTATGCAGCACTCAGTGTGCTAACGTATGCGCCAAAGCAACTTAAAGCGTTCAAAGTATTGATCAGTTAAGTAGGGTTTGAAACTTGATGTATGAGTTGGTTTGAGTATGAGGTCAAGACGAAAATAATAATTATTGTACTACCTCAACACTGATAATATCACTGATGATAATATTTAGTTTTAACACTGGAGATGAGATTTATTACGTAAATTAAAGCGCAGTTTTATCACTTTTCAGACTCAGACTATATTCAGCAGTTTTTAATAATCCACTGATTAAAAAAGGCACTGAATATTTTTTGAGCACAAATACACACTTTTAAACTATAGGTATAGTTCTACAAACGATATCACTGGTGAATCACTAGACAAATTATTGATTTAACTTGATTCCAAATGTTAGAATTGTGATTTAAAATTATTCGGCAATATTTAACGTAGAGACTATGTTTACTACAAAGCGCCATCTGGCGGATTTAGATGAAACTCCGTACTATTTCTAACATTGCGTTGCTGTTTTGTTGTCAAAATAGTACCGAAAACCGAGTTTCATCTAAATCGGCCCACAAACAAAAAAGTTAGCCGCCATCTTGGGTTTTTTATATTTTAAACATTGTGTTGCTGTTTTATTGTCAAAATAGTACCCAAAACCAAGTTTTATCTAAATCGGCCCATAAACAAAAAAGATGGCCGCCATCTTGGATTCTTTATATTTTTAACATTGCGTTGCTGTTTTGTTGTCGAAATAGTACCCAAAACCGAGTTTTATCTGAATCGGCCCACAAACAAAAAAGTTGGCAGCATCTTGGGATTTTTTATTTTTAACATTGCGTTGCTGTTTTGTTGTCAAAATAGTACCCAAAACCGAGTTTCATTTAAATTGGCCCACAAACAAAAAAGTTGGTCGCCATCTTGGATTTTTTTATATTTTTAACATTACTTTGCTGTTTTGTTGTCGAAATAGTACCCAAAACAGAGTTTCATCTAAATCGGCCCACAAACAAAAAAGTTGGTCGCCATCTTGGATTTATTATATTTTTAACATTGCGTTGCTGTTTTGTTGTCGAAATAGTACCCAAAACCGAGTTTCATCTAAATCGGCCCACAAACAAAAAAGTTGACCGCCATCTTAGATTTTTTATATTTTTAACTTTGCGTTGCTGTTTTGTTGTCGAAATAGTACCCAAAACCGAGTTTCATCGAAATCGGCCCCCAAACATAAAATTTGGCTGCTATCTTTTAGATTTATTTATTTATTATTAGTTTAGATTTATTACTAAAATTGTAATAATAGGCACGATCTGGCAACATTACCATGTGGTAAATACTGAGCCTGTAGGCGTGCGTTTTCATTCCATCGTTGGAATTGGAATTATCAGTATTTACCACACAGTTGGACCACAGTAAATACTGTGTGTGTAGCCGTCGCCTTATACGTAATTATAGTGCGACTATCTTGAATTAATATTTATCTTGTTAATACAGTCGCACTAAAACGTAACAGTACCATCAACATTTCAAAAACGGTAATCAAGCATAAATCCCAAGTTTGTTTTGTTTCAAAACAGACTCTACTGATCTTTGCTTCTGAATGAAATATAAACTTAATCCGGGAAATTCCTTGAACATCAATGTTTGCGGGGACTTAACACCGTAGTTACAATAACTTTATAACCAAAATATACCGAAAATACTTACTTCCGCTAATATACCTACAAAAATACTGATGTTCGGTAAAGTCGATAAAATATACTGAAAAAGTATTAAAATACTGAATCTGGTCACACTGGCGCTCCGCGCTCCGTGTTCGCGTGTTCGCATCGGATCCCAAATATGGAGCGCGCTCCGAGGTTCGCGGAGCGCGGAGCGCGGAGGTTCGCAAACCTGAGTGGGGACACACCCTAACGTTAAAGTTTCAGTTACTAAAAAAAAATACAAAATATTCATTTTCAAAAAATTACAGGTTAGGGTATTTTCATTAGACTCCTCCCTTTAAGTTGTAGTTTTAACGTTAGGTACCTAATTGGTAGTAAAATATTTGTAGTTTTTCCTAAACTAAATAAATGAACTGAGAGTAGAGTATTAAACGACCAAATTTTTTTTGATGAGATTTAATCAAAAATTTTTTGATTGTGTCAATACTCTAAAAAATAAAAAAGTGGGTAGAAAAATATTTGTTTACTTATACCAAATCAATAGCCTTGAACCGATGATATGACTATTGACACAGTCAAAAAATTTAAATTTCACTTTTTTGCTTGATAGTACTCACCTCATGATTGCAATCAAGTTTAAACCTTATTACTGTGGAGCAAAGTTCAATATTGATCGACAGCCTATATTCAGAGTACTATGTAGAAGTTAACATTCGATTTTTAGAAAATAGCAATGAAGAATTCTTTTTTTATTTATATCGTAAGAATCACAATTTCACTAACAATTTTTTGATATATTTATTTGTTTATAACTTGTACCCGTTTCTCTGGAATCGCCATTGCCAGAAACGTCAAGTTAGCAGCCCACTTTGAGATCGTAATATCTCGGCTTGTACTGAAGCAATATTATTGAAATTTTGCGTATACGATTCACTATTTCCTAACAATTTTTTGGCATATAAATCACATTGATACGAACTGTATTTCTTAAGGTGTCTGCTAGCTTGACGTCAAGATAGCAGCCTCACCAAGATACTCAAATATCTTTTGAACCATAGTATCACTATTTATATGCTATAGTTCACTATTTATAACTATTTACTAACAATTTGTTGACCTAGTCAAAACCTTCTAATTCCATGGTGAGGCTGCCAACTATACGCTAATAATTTTTGTACTAAAAATTGATACCTACTGCGCAAGCTTCATTGTCTATGGTTTGGTTCAAGTTATGTTGCGCGAGCTGTAACTACGGTTTCAATCGAAAATTATTAAGGTATGATTCCGATGTCGTCAGCAAGCAGCAGTGTTGCCGCAGCACTACTGGTCCCCATACATTCTCTATAGGTTTATATGAGATTACATTCCGAGTGTCGCGCGCATAGAAATAGAATGTCAAAGAACAACAATGTCAATAAACAGGTGATCCGAAAACGAATGCATACATTTTATATGAGATACGTAAAAAATGACTTAGATTCATAAAATATGACTATATATGGCAAAGGAAATTAATAAACTATGTTCCATATTGTTTTCTTTGTCGATAAACGAATAAATGTAGCGAAATTTGGTTTTAGAGAAATTTGTGGCAATATCTTATTTACCTGTGAAAAGTGTGATTACTTGGATTGTTTCTTTCTGTCACATCACAATTACTTAGAGCACAAGACACCATGGCTCCACGATACCTTTATTTTAAATTCTAATTAAGATTAACAAATATTTTAAACAAACTGTGATTGCTCATTTGCTAGGCGGGACGCTAGAGGCTCTTACTGTAAAAAATGTTGGCACATGTCACTTGATCCCTTGTCTCATTTTTACATAGACCGTGTCCGTATGATGTTAACTTCTCTTTTCCACGCTTTGTTGGTCTTCTTGAGCGCAGCGAAAATTTTTCTATGTCTATGGTCGCGCGACACTGCCGCGCAGCACTTCTCCGATCACTTCAAATTGAGCCGCCTTTCATAACATTACGGTTCAATTTGGAGTGCACTGCTGCTGCTGCCGAGATCGGACTCATTCCTTTAGCAACAGAGTTACGTCATCTGGGGGCTGATTTTGTAACTTTGTTGCAATCAACTCTGACAGAAATCACTGTTACATTGCTGCTTCAGTAAAAACCAACGAGGCAACTATTTTATTTGAAGCAGCAATATAACTGCGGTTACATTGCTGCTTCAATCGAGAATTGTTAGCAACATGGTTACGTAATCAGGGGGCAGGGAGCAGTGCGTCGTTTTCGTCGTTGTCGTATTTAGTCGCAATGTATGTAGATTGAGGGTTCCCCACATTGACTCGTGTGTGCGTGTAGTAAACTTCACGCTTAAGATCACAGACATATTATAGGTCTGTGTGTAAGATATTATTTTACGTAGATCAACATGGCTGTATGGTGCGAATGCGCCTTATGGAAACTTCATGCCTTCCTTCATGCTTATAATATTATTTTACGTAGGTCTTTAAGGCTGTATAGTGCGAATGGGCCTTTGCCTTTTTAGTTTTCAAGAAAAAATTAAAAAAAGGCAATTTGACATTGACGTTGACAGTCAGTGTTGCCAGACCGTGGGCAATTGCCCACGCCATGGGCAATTTCATGATTTTTTTGAAAAAAGGGCAGAAAGGTCTTGGAACCGGTAAAATATGGGTGATTTTAGAAATCACGGAACTCACTAACCAGAAACCACTTGAAAACATTTGGCACAGAGTACCAAACACAAAAATTCACAACTTAGTTTGGGTATCCATTGACATTTCTTCCTATAGAGCCATCTAGGAACAAAGCCCAGCACCTCTGTTAAAGTTTTCACAGATAAAAACAGTTTAACCGGTGTAAGTAGACTATGCTGCCGAAGTATTGGCCAAAAATTATCAGTCGACCATAGTCGTCCAGACGTTTGAGTGGCTAAAGAGTGGCACCCTGATTATCTAAATAGAAACTATTTAGCTACTGGTTTCATTTGATATACATTGCTACTTTTCTTTAGTATGTTTTTTTTTCACCCCAAAAAGAAGTAGCGTTGTATTACATTCATCTGTCAAATGAGACCGGTCGCTAGGTGGTTTCTAATTAGATAATCAGCCCGCGGAAGTTTTCAAAAAATTACAATAGTTCTAGATACAAAGGGTGTCAGTCAAGGTACAACAAATTCCCTACATGTCGTTGTTTTAATGATTATGGGCGATTTTGTGTCGGAAAGGGCAATTTTAACAACCTGCAGGGGCAAAAGTTTTGATCGGATCAGGCCCCTATTTCACAGACGTGATGGTGTGTCCCCACTTAGGTTCGCGAACCTCCGCGCTCCGCGCTCCGCGCTCCGCGAACCTCGGAGCGCGCTCCATATTTGGGATCCGATGCGAACACGCGAACACGGAGCGCGGAGCGCCAGTATGGCCAGATTCAGTATTTTAATACTTTTTCGGTATATTTTATCGACTTTTCCGAACATCAGTATTTTTGTAGGTATATTAGCGGAAGTAAGTATTTTTGGTATATTTTGGCTATGAAGTTATGGTAACTACGGTGTTAAGTCCCCGCGAACATTAATGTTCAAGGAATTTCCCGGATTATGTCTATATTTCATTCAGAAGCAAAGATCAGTAGAGTCTGTTCTGAAAAAGAACCAACTTGGGGTTTATGCTTGATTACCGTTTTTGAAATGTTGACGGTACTGTTACTTTTTAGTGCGACTGTATTAACAAGATAAATATTAATTCAAGATAGTCGCACTATAATTACGTATAAGGCGACGGCTACACACAAAGTATTTACTGTGGTCCAACTGTGTGGTAAATACAGATAATTTCAATTCCAACGATGGAATGAAAACGCACGCCTACACGCTCAGTATTTACCACATGGTAATGTTGCCAGATCGTGCCTTTTATTACGATTTTAGTACTATTTTCTAAAAGATAGCAGCCAAATTTTATGTTTGGGGGCCGATTTCGATGAAACTCGGTTTTGGGTACTATTTCGACAACAAAACAGCAACACAAAGTTAAAAATATAAAAAATCCAAGATGGCGGCCAACTTTTTTGTTTGTCGGCCTATTTAGATGAAACTCGGTTTTGGGTACTATTTTGATAACAAAACAGCAACGCAATGTTAAAAATATAAAAAATCCAAGATGGCGACCAACTTTTTGTTTGTGGGCCGATTTAGATGAAACTCAGTTTTGGGTACTATTTTGACAACAAAACAGCAACGCAATGTTAAAAATATAAAAAATCCAAGATGGCGACCAACTTTTTTGTTTGTGGGCCGATTTAGATGAAACTCGGTTTTGGGTACTATTTTGACAACAAAACAGCAACGCAATGTTAAAAATATAAAAAAAATCCAAGATGGCGGCCATCTTTTTTGTAGAGTAATGCAATAAGAGGGCCAGCTCATGACTGGTTAAAATCTTACTTAGAAAACAGATTACAATGCGTCGAAGTGGAACAAATAGACGCAAATCATAACACACAAACATATAGATCGACATTTGAGCATAATGAAAGTGGAGTTCCCCAAGGAAGCATATTGGGCCCACTATTATTTTTACTTTATATCAACGATATAACTGCCATTTCAAACGACAAATTTACTTTATTTGCTGACGACATTTCGGTATTAGTATCTAGTGACAGACATAACTCAGTAGAACAACATCAAATTGACATTATAAATTCTTTGACATGTATAATAAATTGGCTTAATAATAATAATCTTCAAATCAACATAAATAAAACAAATATAATTAATTTTAACAATTTAAAAAATCCATTAACAAATATTGACATAAATGGAGAAAACATAAAGTGGGCTTCAAATGTAAGATTTTTGGGTATCAATATCGATGTTAAGCTGACATGGAAAGACCATATAGAAAAAGTTATTGGAAAAATAAATAGTTTCGTGTATGCTTTATACAAACTTACTAAAATAGCAAATAGAAAAACGGCAATCATGGCCTACTTTGCATTCGTCGAATCCATTATCAGATACGGACTTATAACCTGGGGAAATGGTACTAATATTCAAAAAGTTTTTGTCGCGCAGAAGAGGTGCATTCGAGCCATATGCAGTATAGCACCAGATGTTTCATGTAGACCTTATTTTAGGTCACTTAATATCCTACCACTCCCGTGTTTATATATTTAGGAAATAGGAAAATTTGTACAGCAAAATAAGCATCTATATCAACGAGCCGGGGATCAAACAAGTAGGAACCTAAGAAATAGAAACAGACTTGTTTTAAACACGGCACCAAAAACTACTCGGTTTAATAAGAATGGTTATGCGATGGCTATTAAAATTTATAATCGAATACCCGAGGATATTAAGCTATTGCCTTTTAATCAATTTAAGATAGTCTTAAAGAACTGGCTAATGGACAGAGGCTTCTATTGTATTGACGATTTCCTCAAATATAAAGAATAAAGAAGGTTGATGTACTAACTCCACTCCACATTTTCTCCACAATAAATTATATAAAATAGTATCTAATAGATTACATAACATTATTATAAACGATTTTAATACTAATTTGCATGCTATGATACGATATAGTTAAATAGGCATAAGTTCTACCTAGTTGTATAACACCCACAATGTTATAAAAATTGTACCCTATTTAATGCAAATAAAGAATTGAATTGAATTGAATTATGGGCCGATTTAGATGAAACTTTTTGGGTACTATTTTGACAACAAAACAGCAACGCAATGTTAAAAATATAAAAAATCCAAAATGGCGGCCAACTTTTTTGTTTGTGGGCCGATTTAGATGAAACTCGGTTTTGGGTACTATTTCGACAACAAAACAGCAACGCAATGTTAAAAATATAAAAATCCAAGATGGCGGCCATCTTTTTTGTTTATGGGCCGATTTAGATGAAACTCGTTTTTGGATACTATTTTGACAACAAAACAGCAACGCTGTGTTAGAAATAGTACCGAGTTTCATCTAAATCCGCCAGATGGCGCTTTGAAGTAAACATAGTCTCTACGTTAAATATTGCCGAATAATTTTAAATCACAATTCTAACATTTGGAATCAAGTTAAATCAATAAGTTGTCTAGTGTTTCACCAGTGATATCGTTTGCAGAACTATACCTATAGTTTAAAAGTGTGTATTTGTGCTCAAAAAATATTCAGTGCCTTTTTTAATCTGCGGATTATTAAAAACTGCGGAATATAGTCTGAGCATTATCCTCAGAAAAGTGATAAAACTGCGCTTTAATTTGCGTAATAAATCTCATCTCCAGTGTTAAAACTAAATATTATCATCAGTGATATTATCAGTGTTGAGTAGGGAATGCAATCTCGTACGAGATTTCCGCCTAGCGAGATCTCGCGAGACTCAAAACCCAGTCTCGCGAGATCTCGCAAATTACGGGATCTCGCGAGATTGGGAGAATCGCAATTAAAACATATGCAAATGCTTGTTTTAAGAACTAGTAATTGGCATGATATGTAATTAAATAGAAACTGCGTTGCTTAGTTATAAAAATAATGTAAGTTTTATTTTAAAAATCAACAGAGTACTTATTATTTTGTCTCTAACTCTAATAACATTTGTTTAAGTCTATAATTATTATACATACTGTATGTAGCTAATCAGTTCAAATTCTTACAATATTGGTAACAAAACAATAATTATCTATATTTAGTCTTTTGTAAATTATTACTTTAGTTTCAATAATTAAGAGTAATAGGAACATTACTTATGGTAAATAAAAACAACAAAACAATAAATAAATGTTGTGAGATCGTATTAATCAAATAAAAGAAGTTTAAAGTAGAAGTCAGATGAAGTTATCAAGGTACGGAAAGGCAAGTTAGTTTGTCTGAAAATGGCTTCTCAAAAAACCATCATGTCGAGAGTATCATCTGACAGACGACTTCTGATTTTGCATGCTAAATACCCTGCTGCTGAAAAAGCTCGTTCTGCCTCAACACTTGTGGGAACCACAGTTGAGAGGCAGTTATGTACGAAGTTTAAAAGTTCCCCTCTTACTCCACCAGCTTCGTACAAATCCATTTCTTTTTTGCATTTGTCGATCTCATTATCTCGCGAGATCTCGTACGAAATTTGACGAGATACAATCTCGTAAAATATGGCCGGGATTTCGCGAGATCGGGATCTTGGCGAGACGAGATTGCATTCCCTAGTGTTGAGGTAGTACTATAATAATTATTTTCGTCTTGACCTCATACTCAAACCAACTCATGCATCAAGTTTCAAATCCTACTTAACTGATCAATACTTTGAACGCTTTAAGTCGCTTTGAATTCAGCTGTGAGTGGCCCGAAGATCGATCCTCGCTAATAAAGACTTTTTCTCCCAAATTTTTTTAGAGACATTTTATTTATTTTTAAAGATATATTTTTTTTAATTTGTATTGAAGATATTTTTGGATATTACTTTTCAATTACTATTGATTTACTAAAATATCTTCATCCCCCAAAGCCGTAGTAAGGTATAAGATTATTGAGAATAAGAATAAAAAATGTCGACTAAAGGATCATCTGAGTGCGCGGTGCGCGGGATGTCCTAATATCATGGATGGAGCAATATTCATGCAATGTATAACCCGGTCGAGATAACTCGGCACCTGAAGCGCGATAGACCCCCTTCGTTTTTTCCTTTCCTCACGCCACTGTCGTCATGCCAGTAGCGTTAGTACATTTGTTAGTGATAATTTATCGATAATCTATCGAAAACTTTCAAAAAATTGACGACGGTGGCGTGAGGAAAGGAAAAAACGAGAGGGGTCTATCGAGCTTCAGGTGCCGAGTTAACTCGACCGGGTTATAAACGTTGCAAAGACAATTATCATTTGCAGTGCACCGCAGATTACAATGCGATGACAGCTGAAACTAAAAACGCCTGGATTTGTAATTTCTGCCGCATTCGCGAGCCCAAAAAGGGTAATAACACGATTACAACAACGAGAGCTAAATTACCACTGCCTCCAATGATAGCTTCGTTACCCAGCGCTTGAAGTCAAGTTTTCCTGCGCCAACGAGTTGTTCCTGCCTTTCGGCCAATGATTTAAGGAACATTATTAGAGAGGAGATTTACAATGCTTTTGAGGATGTTATTAATCCAAAAATTGATGCCTTGCAAAATATGATAGTTGGCTTTGAATCATCTCTCTCGGCATTCAGCCAGTATCTGGATAGCATAAAAACGCAACACGCCGCCCAGTTGGCCACTTTGAATGATGTCCGCAAGGAAAATGAGTCGCTACGTTCAGCTAATCAAAACTTTTCTTCTAGACTGGCACAGCTTGAGTTACAGACACGTGCAACAAATATTGAAATACAATGCGTCCCAGAAAACAAGCAGGAAAATTTGGTTAATACAGTTCTGCAGCTTTCTAAGGTTATAGAGTGTCCTATCAACGAAGGCAACACTCATTTTAGCGCTAGACTTGCTAAAATGGACAATAAAAGTCCCCGCCCACGATCCATACTCGTAAAGTTCAACAGTCCTCGCCTTCGAGACCAGTTTCTGGCGGCTACAATAACGTTTAACAAAAACAATTCTAGCGAAAAACTTAACACCAGTCATCTGGGTATCGGCGGCAACAAAAACTCACCAGTTTATGTGACAGAACATCTGACACCAAAAGCAAAACAACTGCATGCAGCGACTCGTCACATTGTCAGGGAGCTGAAATATAAATTCGTCTGGGTACGCGATGGAAAAATCTTTGTACGGAAGTACGAGGAGGCTAACTACGTATAAATACGGAATCATGAGACTCTCAAAGGTTTATCATAAAGAACGCTAAAGTTGCCTTGTTATATTTTGTTATATTAACGGGCTCTTTTAATGATATAATTGTATTCTACCAGAATGTAAGAGGATTGCGGAGGAAGACTGTCGACATTTTCAATAATATCGTTTGTAATTCTTATGATGTAATAATCTTGACAGAAACGTGGTTAAACGATGGCGTTTTTGATTTGGAAATCTGTGATGACAGATACAACGTATATAGGCGAGGTGAGACCGTCAGAGTAGTGGGTTTCATCCTTCAAAGGATGGTGGAGGGGTGTTAGTTGCTGTCTCCAAAAGATTGAACTCAGTGCGCCTTTACTCTTGTGAAGATTCACAAGAGTAAAGGCGCACTGAGTAGATGACTGCGAGGGGATGACTTGTGGTTGCGTATCGGAAGTGACGGAGTTAATTCTGAGAAGTTGAACATTTGCGGTGTTTACCTGCCTCCTCCTTTAAAAAAGCATATTTTATCACACTTTATAGACAACTGTAACCGTGCTCCTCTCTGAATGATTTATTTTGATTTAAAAATGTTTAATCAATTGGAATTGTATTGCATGCTTTATATATAAGAATAATATTTATAATTTTGATTTGCTTATGTGTAACATCTATAGTTGAGATTGCATTTAAAGTGTTATTCTTTTTCTTTTTGCTGTGAATGATTTAATGTTAATCTTATGATGTTAATAAATGAATAAAATAAATCGGCCCACCAAAAAAAAGTTGGCCATTATCTTGGATTTTTTTATATTTTTAACATTACGTTGCTGTTTTGTTGTCGAAATAGTACCCAAAACCGAGTCTCTTCTAAATCGGCCCACAAACAAAAAAGTTGGCCGCCATCTTGAATTTTTTTAGATTTTTAAAGTTGCGTTGCTGTTTTGTTGTCAAAATAGTACCCAAAACCGAGTTTCATCTAAATCGGCCCACAAACAAAAAAGTTGGCCGCCATCTTGGATTTTTTAAATTTTTAACATTGCATTGCTGTTTTGTTGTCAAAATAGTACACAAAACCGAATTTCATCTAAATCGGCCCACAAACAAAAAAGTTGGCCGCCATCTTTGATTTTTCATATTTTTAACATTGCGTTGCTGTTTTGTTGTCGAAATAGTATCCGAAATCGAGTTTTATCTAAGTCGACCCACAAACAAAAAGTTGGCCAACATCTTGGATTTTTATATTTTTAACATTGCGTTGCTGTTTTGTTGTCGAAATAGTACTCAAAACCGAGTTTTATCTAAATTGGCCCACAAACAAAAAAGTTGGCCGCCATCTTGGATTTTTTTTATTTTTAACATTGCGTTGCTGTTTTGTTGTCAAAATAGTACCCAAAACCGAGTTTCATCTAAATCGGCCCACAAACAAAAAAGTTGGCCGCCATCTTGGATTTTTTAAATTTTTAACATTGCATTGCTGTTTTGTTGTCAAAATAGTACACAAAACCGAATTTCATCTAAATCGGCCCACAAACAAAAAAGTTGGCCGCCATCTTGGATTTTTCATATTTTTAACATTGCGTTGCTGTTTTGTTGTCGAAATAGTATCCGAAATCGAGTTTTATCTAAGTCGACCCACAAACAAAAAGTTGGCCGCCATCTTGGATTTTTATATTTTTAACATTGCGTTGCTGTTTTGTTGTCGAAATAGTACTCAAAACCGAGTTTTATCTAAATTGGCCCACAAACAAAAAAGTTGGCCGCCATCTTGGATTTTTTTTATTTTTAACATTGCGTTGCTGTTTTGTTGTCGAAATAGTACCCAAAACCGAGTTTCATCTAAATCGGCCCACAAACAAAAAAGTTGGCCGCCATCTTGGATTTTTTTATATTTTTAACATTGCGTTGCTGTTTTGTTGTCGAAATAGTACCCAAAACCGAGTTTCATCGAGATCGGCCCACAAACAAAAAAGTTCCGAACAGACTAAGTTACAGATAAGAAATGACAGGCAGCCGCCATAGTAGAATTATAAATAGTATCAAGTCATCTAAAACGTTTAAATAAAATTATTTTCTGTTTTGCACTTCACTTTATCTTTGAGGTTGTTCTTTCGCTAATTCGGGAATTTCCCTAAAGTAGTTTGCCCTTACCTTTGGATCGTTATATAAGTAGAACGTGTTTTTTTTTCGTTTTTATTGTACTTGGCGCATCCATCCGGAAAATATGTTTAGTTTTGCCTTCGAATAGAATGTTAAAATATAATTTAAACATTCATTGTGATGATAAATGAATAAAACCTGTTTTGAAAATCAGTATTTTTATCGGTTTATTTTCCATGTGGTATGTTTCAGTATTTTCAACAACATCCAACTTGGTATGTTTCAGTATTTTTTTGAGGTGCTTAGTTATTTTCGTAAATTTTAATCTGGCCACACTGCGGAGCGAGGTTCGCGGAGCGTGGTTCGCGGAGCGCGGTTCGCGGAGCGCGGAGCGCGGTTCGCGGAGTGCGGAGCGCGGCAGGGTTGCGTTCCGAACCTACGCTCCGAGTGCAACCAAACGCTCTAACGGTGGCGTTCCAAACATTAGAGCGTAATTTTAATTTTTAAAATGATCATAGTAGATCCTCAAAAAACGGATTTTATTTGATTCAAAATAAAGGAAAGTTTCAATTATTCGTATTCTAAATTTCTAAATGGAAAACGAAGACTTTGTACTATTAATGACATTTAAAGTTCTTGGTCGTTTCGAACATTAGAGTGAGTTAAAAAACCGGCCAAGTGCGAGTCGGACTCGCGCACGAAGTGTTCCGTACCAAAAAGCGGTAAAAAACATGTTTGTTGTATGGGAGCCCCCATTAAATATTAATTTCATTCTGTTTTTGTATTTGTTGTTATGGCGGCAACAGAAATACATCATCTGTGAAAATTTCAACTGTCTAGCTATCATGGTTCATGAGATACAGCCTGGTGACAGACAGACAGACCGACAGACAGACAGACAGACGGACAGCGGAGTCTTAGAAATAGGGTCCCGATTTGCCACACCGGATGGCGTTAATGGAAAGAGAAGCTTAGTAAAAAAAATACATTGACACACATTTTTATCAACGCCATCTATCGAGCCTACAGTTTTTTGTCATTTTGAAAAGCCCTCATTGCGAAGACAAGGTTCAAAATAAATTGAAAATTTTTGACACTTTGTACAACCTGACGTGCTACTGACTGTACATAAGCATGATTGTCTATTCAAAGTTTTACTCCTTCTTAGCCACTCATTATTAATTACACAATAATAGTACTGTGGAGACAAAGGTACTTTATAATTAAGTTTATATGAATAAAGCTTATTTGATCATGGGAACGGAGCGCGGAGGGTGGTTCGCGGAGCGCGGAGCGCGGAGCGTGGTTCGCGGAGCGCGGTTCGCGGAGCGCGGCAGGGTTGCGTTCCGAACCTACGCTCCGAGTGCAACCAAACGCTCTAACGGTGGCGTTCCAAACATTAGAGCGTAATTTTAATTTTTAAAATGATCATAGTAGATCCTCAAAAAACGGATTTTATTTGATTCAAAATAAAGGCAAGTTTCAATTATTCGTATTCCAAATGGAAAACGAAGACTTTGTACTATTAATGACATTTAAAGTTCTTGGTCGTTTCGAACATTAGAGTGAGTTAAAAAACCGGCCAAGTGCGAGTCGGACTCGCGCACGAAGTGTTCCGTACCAAAAAGCGGTAAAAAACATGTTTGTTGTATGGGAGCCCCCCTTAAATATTAATTTTATTCAGTTTTTGTATTTGTTGTTATGGCGGCAACAGAAATACATCATCTGTGAAAATTTCAACTGTCTAGCTATCATGGTTCATGAGATACAGCCTGGTGACAGACAGACAGACCGACAGACAGACGGACAGCGGAGTCTTAGAAATAGGGTCCCGATTTGCCACACCGGATGGCGTTAATGGAAAGAGAAGCTTAGTAAAAAAAATACATTGACACACATTTTTATCAACGCCATCTATCGAGCCTACAGTTTTTTGTCATTTTGAAAAGCCCTCATTGCGAAGACAAGGTTCAAAATAAATTGAAAATTTTTGACACTTTGTACAACCTGACGTGCTACTGACTGTACATAAGCATGATTGTCTATTCAAAGTTTTACTCCTTCTTAGCCACTCATTATTAATTACACAATAATAGTACTGTGGAGACAAAGGTACTTTATAATTAAGTTTATATTAGTATGTACTGAGGAATTAATGAAACGCGTCCGTGCTATAACAAGTTTATTGCGAGACAAAGGCCCGAACATCGATGCTTTAATGACTACCCACATTCGTATTGTATAGATACCCGCATTACATACACAACACCTCACCACTTATTTAATAACAATACAATAACAAAATATTTATTTGAAACAAGTAGGTAATAATCAGAGTGACTAAACTACGAGTACTTAATCACATTTCATCTTACAAGGTAAATACGCTCTAAGTAATATACATATTGATGAAATCAATCAATTTCAAGGCCATATCTTTTGACAGGGTGTCGTACCCGTTTGGAACTTGAATCGTGGGTTTCGGGCGGCGGTGCAGGTGAAGGAGGCGCGGGCTCAGACCGATTTGTACTCTCACGGTCAGTGTCGGCGGCGCGGACGGGGCCACTGAGAATCGCGGGATCGGTCGTATCATCAAGTGGTACGACCGAGTCTGTCTCATCATCCTTGTTATCTCTGCTTACTATAGGATCAGACGAAGGGGCCGTCAAAGAACTTCTAGACCTCCTCTTTAGCTGGTCGATATGCCGATGTGCCTGCCTACCCGTGCTATCCCTAACTCTGTAGTTGGTCGAGCCTAGTTTCTCTAGTACTTCTCCGGGAAGCCATTTTTGATTGTCTTTAAAGTTCCTAAATAATACACGCTCGCCCGATTGGAAATCACGTTGTGCACCTCCTACTTTGTCTAATTGCCGCTGTTGTGCTTTCATGACAATGTTATTTCTATCCGGTTTTAAAACATCTAATCTCGTTCTTAAATTCCTATTTTGTAAAATACGAGCAGGGCTGTCCCCTGTAGCAGAATGCTGCGTATTTCGATACAACAATAAATATCGATGAAGTGCCGTTTCCACATCGATATTATCTCTAAGTGCTTTCTTTATAACCGATTTACACAATTTAACTGCATTTTCTGCCGCACCGTTGGACGACGGATGATATGGTGCTGAAAAACATTGCTCGATTCCATTGCACTTAAAGAATGTTTTGAAGGTGTCACTGGTGAATGGCGGTCCGTTGTCAGACACTACAACGCGCGGTAAACCAAATTGAGCGAAAAGACGCCTTAGTATTTTAATTACTTCAGAAGCATTCGTAGTTGTCATTTTAAAGACCTCAATCCATTTTGATGTTGAGTCTACAATTACTAAAAACTTAAAATTATTAATTGGACCCAAAAAATCCATGTGCAAGCGTCGCCAAGGTTGCGGGCACCAAGACCACGGGCGCGGCGCGTGCGCGGGCGGAGCAGGTGCCAGTGCCGCGCAAGTATGGCACGCGCGGCACAACGCTTCAATCTGCTCATCCAGCCCGGCCCACCACACGTAACTCCGCGCCAAACTTTTCATCTTTACAATTCCTAAATGTGTTTCATGTAGTTCCCTTAGTATATTATCTCGGCACTTCTCTGGAATTATTACCCTATGACCCCACATGAGACACCCTAACTCTAAATATATTTCACTTCTACGATTAAAGTACGGTTGTAATTGTTTAATTTCGACTTCAGCTGGCCAACCATCCTGAACATAACTGAGCACTCTGCCTAAAATTGAGTCTTTCTTTGTCTCATAGCACACCGTTTTATAGTCAAACAACAAAGCGTCTCGAGCAAAGTGTAAATAAGTTTGCTCTGGGAGGCACTCTTTTTCCGTAATAATATTTTCATTTACAGGTAAGCGAGATAATGCGTCAGCATTATTTTTATTAGTACTTATGTACTCGATATCAAAATTGTACGCGGACAAAATGAAAGCCCATCGTTGAAGACGGCTCGCAGCCATACACGGAACTCCCGCTTTTGGGCCAAAAATAGTCACAAGTGGTTTGTGGTCCGTGCGCAATATGAATTTTCTACCGTACAAATACTGATGAAATTTTTTAACGGCAAATATAATAGCGAGTGCTTCGCGCTGTATTTGACTATATTGTTGCTCGGCCGGCGTGAGCGCACGTGACGCATAGCTGATCGGTCGCTCGGCGCCGCTCGCTGTCTGCTGCGCGAGGACGGCCCCCACTCCCCGCGCGCTCGCGTCGCATGTCACTATCAACGGTTTATCTTGATCATAGTGCGAGAGCACACCTGCACTTGTCAATAACTTTTTAATTAAAAGAAATGCTTCTTCGCATAGTTTACTCCACTTCCAACCAGATGCCTTTTTTAATAAACTATATAAGGGGGTTAAATGTGAACTCAGATTTTTTATAAATTTTGCATAAAAATTAACCATACCTAAGAAAGATCTTAGCTCCGAAACATTTGAGGGTCTCGGTAGTCTAATTATGGCTTTTATTTTGTCGGGATCTGTATGAATACCATTTTTATCAACGATATAGCCTAAATATGCAACCGAGTCAGCGAAAAAATGGCATTTGTTTTTGTTCAAACGTAAACCATTTTTGTGTAGTCTTTCAAAAACGGTTTCGAGTATTTTCATATGCGTGGCCGTATCTTTTGCTGAAATGAGCAGATCATCCATAAAGACCGACACCCCCGGAATATTTTGCATAATACTAGTCATAATTCGCTGGAAAATCGCAGGACTAGATGCCAAACCGTATACTAGTCTATTATATCTAAATAAGCCGCGATGGGTATTTATAACGGTGTATTTCTTTGACTCGTCCAATTCTATTTGATTGTATGCTGAAGATAAATCAATTTTTGAAAACTGAACGCCACCATTAAGTTCAGCAAACAATTCATCTACCCTAGGCAAAGGATACCTATCGACCAACAAAGAGGGGTTAAGAGTTACTTTATAATCGGCACATATGCGTAATTTACCATTCGGCTTACTCACAACAACTAGGGGCGTGGCCCACTCAGAAAATTCAACAGGCTCAATCGTACCGTTTCGAAGCATGTTGTCTAGCTCCTGGTCCACCTGCTCCCGCAGCGCGTACGGCAGTGGGCGCGCGCGACAGAACACGGGTCTCGCGCCCTCCCTCACGTGCAGCGTCGCCCGACCTCCCGTGTACCTTCCCAATTGACCATCGAATAGTTGTTTATACCTATCGAGTAACACATTAATATTATTACCACTATTACTTTTAAGTTCATGAATACAGTTATTATTAAACAAAGGAAGTTGTATACCAAGTTCTGTTAACCACTGCCTTCCTAATAACGAAGTTGTACCCCCGTCAATGATATATAAATCTAATTGTTTCGTACAATTTAAATATTCAACTGTAGGCTTTATTAATCCCACGGGGTTTACTTTACTACCATCGTAAAATCGTAATGTCACTGAACAAGATTCCAATGGTAAGTGTTTAAAAAAATTACAATAAGTGCGTTTGCTTATACATGATAATGCACTCCCGGTATCCACCTCCATTAACAGTTCTATGTTATTTATACGTATTGGAATGCTTACCGCTGGATAATTCTTCAGTGACATTTGATAAATCTCCTCCTCCTCTGAAGAAGAATCCTCAGCTTCACTTTTCTCTTCCAGTTCTGTGTAATGTTGACTTGACTTAGTACGTCCACTCCTCTCTTTCCCCTTACCACGGTTCATATTCCTGTGGGAATTTAGTTTATTCCTACCCTTATCGGGACACATCCGTTGTAAGTGCCCCTTCCGCCTGCAACTGCTACATTCGTATGAACGAAATCTACAATCCTTTATCAAGTGGTACACAGAACCACAGCAGGCGCAGCAGTCGCCTCTGGCGTGATACTGGTCGCTACTTCCGGAAGCACGATTCAGGGATAATCCATGAAGATCTTCTTGCAGCTTTGACGTGATCGCTAGTGGTTTTTCTACTTCCGCCGAGTTTCTCTCCGCAGCCTCCAGCGCGGTAGCCAAGGAAATTGCCTTACTGTACGTTAATTCAGTCTCTGCAAATAACCTTTGGCGAATAATGTCATTGGCTAGCCCACAAACCAATTGGTCTCGCATGTTGTCTTCGAGTGATTCCTTGAATCCACAAAACCTCGATAGCCTTTTCAATTCTGCCACGTAGTTGGCAATAGTTTCACCTTCGCGTTGACGTCGTTGTCTGAATTTGTACCTCTCTGCCATTTCCGACGGCTTTGGCTGCAGATGATTTCCCACAATTTCCACAATTTCATCAAATTTTAGACTTGACGGTGTTTTGGGACTTGTTAAATTCACTATTAACTCGTACGCTTTATCACCAACGGTTGCGATTAAAGTAGGCACATGAAACTCCGGCAGTATTTTGTTGACCATAAAGTACATTTTTAAACGGTCACAATATGTACACCAATTGCCACCGTCCACATCAAATTCCGATATTTTTCCAATCGACATCGTTTTATTTTTGGGTTTCCCTACTAGTAACGATATATTACACTGGAAAACCACCAAAACACGCGACAGAGTTCGAAATCCTCGTAGCCAAATAGTATGTACTGAGGAATTAATGAAACGCGTCCGTGCTATAACAAGTTTATTGCGAGACAAAGGCCCGAACATCGATGCTTTAATGACTACCCACATTCGTATTGTATAGATACCCGCATTACATACACAACATATATGAATAAAGCTTATTTGATCATGGGAACGGAGCGCGGAGGGTGGTTCGCGGAGCGCGGAGCGCGGAGCGTGGTTCGCGGAGCGTGGTTCGCGGAGCGCGGTTCGCGGAGCGCGGAGCGCGGCAGGGTTGCGTTCCGAACCTACGCTCCGAGTGCAACCAAACGCTCTAACGGTGGCGTTCCAAACATTAGAGCGTAATTTTAATTTTTAAAATGATCATAGTAGATCCTCAAAAAACGGATTTTATTTGATTCAAAATAAAGGCAAGTTTCAATTATTCGTATTCCAAATGGAAAACGAAGACTTTGTACTATTAATGACATTTAAAGTTCTTGGTCGTTTCGAACATTAGAGTGAGTTAAAAAACCGGCCAAGTGCGAGTCGGACTCGCGCACGAAGTGTTCCGTACCAAAAAGCGGTAAAAAACATGTTTGTTGTATGGGAGCCCCCCTTAAATATTAATTTTATTCTGTTTTTGTATTTGTTGTTATGGCGGCAACAGAAATACATCATCTGTAAAAAATTTCAACTGTCTAGCTATCATGGTTCATGAGATACAGCCTGGTGACAGACAGACAGACCGACAGACAGACGGACAGCGGAGTCTTAGAAATAGGGTCCCAATTTGCCACACCGGATGGCGTTAATGGAAAGAGAAGCTTAGTAAAAAAAATACATTGACACACATTTTTATCAACGCCATCTATCGAGCCTACAGTTTTTTGTCATTTTGAAAAGCCCTCATTGCGAAGACAAGGTTCAAAATAAATTGAAAATTTTTGACACTTTGTACAACCTGACGTGCTACTGACTGTACATAAGCATGATTGTCTATTCAAAGTTTTACTCCTTCTTAGCCACTCATTATTAATTACACAATAATAGTACTGTGGAGACAAAGGTACTTTATAATTAAGTTTATATGAATAAAGCTTATTTGATCATGGGAACGGAGCGCGGAGGGTGGTTCGCGGAGCGCGGAGCGCGGAGCGTGGTTCGCGGAGCGCGGTTCGCGGAGCGCGGAGCGCGGACGTCTGCTCCGCGCTCCGCGCGTCCACATTGTGCTCCGCGAACCTGCAACAGATGTTCGCGGAGCGCGAGGTTCGCGAACTTAAGTGGGGACACACCCTGACAATTGTATATTACAATGACAATTTGATGTACGTTGCGGTATCTGTGAGTAGTTTGAGCAGAATGTTTTCTAAATTCAATTTGGCTGACGCGATGGACACCGAATTGTCATTGTCATTTACAAATGTCACGTCTGGTCTGTGAAATAGGGGCCTGGCAACACTGTTGACAGCAGGGGGGTGACAGCTTTAGTTCCATGTGATCCGTTTTGGCGCTGCTATCGCGACGTCACCAACATTTCCACCAATAAAATCGTCGACTTCACGCAAATCGCGATTTTATTGGTAGATATGTCGGTTACGTACTGTCATGTCATATTGTTCATGTGTGCGTGTGTCGATTAATAATTATATAATTGTGAATTATTATTTTCCTCGGTTTATAGCTTGAATTGAGATCCTTGTGACGCCTATTTATCTTCAGTTATTTCCTCTCTTCGAACAAAGTAGTTCGTAAACAAAACTTTTCATCGTGGGGCTTCGGAAGTGCTATGTTGGTTGGTGGTTGCATTGCTACAAGTGAAACTCGCCAGAAGAGGTTTAGTTTCCCCAGGAACGATTTAACTTTCTAAGTCTTTCCTAGTGCCTAGTAAAACCTTCCCTCTTAGGATTTAAGTACCAAAGAAAAGCTTTTGAAGAACGAGTAGATAGGTAAATTTTTTGACGAGCACCAGTTCGACATGGAAAGACGAAGAATTCACTTTTTCCTACCCTTGCCTGAAGCATGAAATAGCTCATGGAGTTCCGCTTGTCGTGAAAAGTAAGCTACTTTTATTATTTTAAAAGTCTTCATTGTCTTACATAATACTTGCTTACTTAATAAAGCAATAGGTATCTAAAAACAATTATAAAGTCACGTCTACTGGTTAGGTTCTTTTAGTTACTCTGATAGCATAGTGACCCAAGGATCTTGGTCTGATGGCCTCATATATTAAATAGCTTAATTTTTCTAAATATTATACTTTGCCAGGCGCGGTCCGAAGGGGGGGGTCACGGGGGACATGACCCCCCCCAAAATCGTACACGTCAAATAGAAAAATCTTCTATATGCAAGCGGTGCGACTGCACTGGGCGCCCTCGTGTGTGGGGAGCCAAAAACGCTCGACTATCAATCGTGTTGTTGCCTGGTGATGAGCGACGATGAGCGACGAAGCGACGAATGAAACTGACTAAAAATCGCGCTGAACGGCTATTTTTTTTCTAAAAACAAGCGAGATTACAAGATTAGTAGATGAAACTGACTAAAAATCGTGCTGCGCGGTAGTTTTTGTTTCTGTAATAAGCAAAATTAGAAGATTAGCAGATGAAACTGACTAAAAACTGCGCTGCGCGGCCATTTCTTACTATAAACAAGCAAGGTTACAAGATTAATAGTTGAAACTGACTAAAAATCGCGCTGCGCGGCCGTTTTTCTTTGCTATAAACAAGCAAGATTACAAGATTAGTAGATGAAACTGACTAAAAATCGCGCTGCGCGGCGGTTTTTTTACTGTAATAAGCAAAATTTGAAGATTAGGAGATAAAACTGACTAAAAACTGCGCAGCGCGGCATTTTTTTTTGCTCTAAACAAGCAAGTTTATAAGATTAGTGGTAGAAACTGACTAAAAATCGCGATGCGCGGCCGTTTTTTAACTAACAGGCAAAATTTAAGATCTTGGAATCGCATAAGTAGGGGGCGCCCCGTAGAAATATCGCCCAGGGCGCTGGTAGTGCTTAAACCGGCACTGCTTCTATAAATTTACAAAATAAAAAAAAGCAATTGTATTATTGTGTGTATAGTGACCCCCTCCAAAATTTCAGGCTGCGACCGCGCCTGTACTTTGCCCGACAAATCTGCGGCTCTTAAGTTGATGAAAGAATACTTTGTTACTAAATGCATATCATAAGTTAAATTTTCTTTTACTTGCTAGGTATTGTCTTGTTACAGAAGATTTTGACTGTATGGAAATATGAAAGTGTTATAATTTGCTCTAAAATAAGTGTTTCTTTTTTGCAGTACATAACATGATGAACGAACATGATTAATTTCAAGATCAAAATAAGATGGACATCCCAAGGCCTTCTTATGCTGAGAGATCAGGTAAGTCAAATGGAATCAAAGAATACTAAATAAACACTATGTGGAGGAAGGTAAATGGATAGTCTCGCTCTAAATAATTGAAGACGCAAGAAGAACAGGGAATATTTTTAAATTTTTTTTTTCATTTTGTGAGAAAAAAAAACATTTATTATTCCTTGTTTTTCATTGCAATAACAGGAATGTCGTACTTTAGGCTCCAGTTCATCCAAATGTGTAACCTAAATAATTATATAGATTTAAACTGCGCTATGTAACTTTGTTGGATTTTTTCAAATTATTTATGTTCTAACTTTTCATTATTGACGTTGAAATATAGTCAATATAAGAGTTAAGGCCATTACAGAATCATATTTCCATAATAATAAAAGTATATAATTCCATATCTGTCGAATAAATGAATGATTTAATAGATTGACTATGAACATAATTGAACGCTTGCTGTCAACTAGGATCTCATATCCATGATCATACTATATTACACTATCTTAAGTTTCTCCTATAAAAATTACTTGTAGATCTGGAATCATATTTCTATGATAGTGTATTATATGACTCTAGCTCTTAATTTAATATTTTTTTTAATTTATAGATGGTGCTGGCTCGGAAGAACTTGGAACAACTTGGAACTTGCTTTGAAAAAATATAATTCATTCAGATTTGAAAGAAAAAGTTTGTCAAAATTGAAACCTTTATTAAATTGATAATCAATGCTTTATGAAAGTGCTCGTTTTATTTCTGCCGATAACCTATGAATAAATTTACTAAAAACGCCAAGGGGCTACCAAAATTTTGTCGATATTATGGTACATCACTATTTATCGATATCAATTTCGACGACGACCTCCGTATTTGTACATCCCTACCTGTGTGCGATAGCAGCGCCAAAACGGAACACATTGTAAACTTACGACAAAAAGCCACTGTCACATCTGTTTTAACTAGTATATTTATCTGTGGTTGACAGTGGCGGACGAACGACAAAAATTACAAAAACAATTATTTAAAAAAATAATAAAAAAAATTGGATTTATTGATTTAATCAAATGGCTGTAACTTTACATACTGATGTGGGTGATATAAAAATAGAGCTATTCTGCGAACAATGCCCCAAAGCATGTGAAAATTTCTTAGCATTATGTGCCAGTGATTATTACAATGGATGTTTATTTCATAGAAATATTAAGGTAAATAAGGTTTTAAGAATAATTGCTAATGCTAAACTGTTTAAAATTAATCATATGCTTTCAGTAAAAAACGGAATAAAATATGAATTATTAGACTATTGGAGGTTATGTGACTTCACTGGATGTTATTTTACGTTTACAGGGTTTCATAGTTCAAACAGGAGATCCCACGGGAACTGGTAAAGGAGGTACTTCTATTTGGGGAAGAAAATTCGAAGATGAGTTTAAAGAAGAGCTAAAGGTAATGTTCAGGTTTTTGGGGGTATCTTTGTGATACTTTATTATCCATTCTAAGCCTAAGTTACTTCAAATTTTATTGTTATTAAATTAAATGTTTAAATATTTGGTTACAGCATAGTGCAAGGGGAATGGTTAGTATGGCTAACAATGGGCCAAACACTAACGGCAGTCAATTTTTCTTCACATACGGGGAGCAACCTCACTTGGATCTGAAATATACTATGTTTGGAAGGTATATTCTTACTTTCTTAGGTTCAATACTATTATTTAGACAATTTAAAACATAAAAAAAAATTTCACTTAACATAATAATATGAATGATTTCAGGATAATAGATGGATTTGAAGCCCTCGATGATTTGGAAAAAATACAAGTTAACCCCAAGACATTCAGACCCCTGACAGAAGCAAAAATAACATCAGTGACCATCCATGCAAATCCTTTAGCAGGATAATATTAATATCAAGAATATAATATGCTAATGTTGAATTTGTATGTTATTTACTATAGTTTAATTAAAACTATAAGCATTAACAGAACTAGTGGTAATTTTTTTGGTGTTCAAGAATATTTCCTTTCCAATTCAATTTATATTGCAAATATAAAGTCTTGTTTATTAATGATTAAGGATATGGAAAGCTAAGAATATCTTTTTAGTAAAGTTCTTTATGTATGAAATAATTGATGGATGTGAATGAAGCGAAAGAAGTGTGCAAGTATATTAGCAGGTGGCGATCCATAGTCTCTGCCTACCCCCATGGGAAACAGGCGTGAGTGTATGTATATATGTAAAGTTCTTTAGTGGGAGTCTGGGAGTATCAGAAAATATAAATAAATACAGTCAATACGACAAATTTTATTTCTTATACAGAATATTGTTCAATTCTAAATAAATGTCAACAACAATGATTTGTAACTGTTTTATATTAGATAGGTACTAATTAAAGCAATAGATTTGTTAAACATAATTAATTATAAATGTACATAAAGGGAAAAACTTGTGATCAAACTTATTGGTATTACATACCATTTTACATGTTGGTGTTGATTCAATACAGACAACTATTGACGGGACTAAACTTAATTTAAGTATTCTGTTCTTGTCTTCAATAAAGAAAGAAAAGAATGCAATTTTAAATTTAGTTTAGTCATGTTAATTTAGTTTAGTCGTCTGTACTGATGTACTGAATCAACACTTGTGATCCTATTTTGTATAAGTTCTTTAATAATTAATTTAATACAACACAATAACTAAAATCTTGTTTACTTTGCGTATTATTCATTTAAATAATACTTAAAACCTAACTTATCTTAACTTTGGACAATTTATAGCTAGTAACTGACTATTTCAAACTTATTAAAATCCACAAAGTATCTTTGAGGCTTGAGTTACCACCGGGATGCTCAATTTCTTGGTCAAATAAAACTTGGCAATTTATGTTTACCATAAATTATTTTAAAATAGCAGATAATTATTTAAAAATCCAAAAACATATGTGAAGAATTAAACATCATACTCATATGATATTTATTAAAGTTGTATTAAATAATTTCATATTGAAAAATAGTTTCATCTTTTGATTCTTCCTCTTATTTATCTATTCACGATTGCTAAAGATATTCAAACAACTACATCTCTAAATACGAACATTGTAATAGTTATTTAATGTTATGCTATTTAATAGGCCTCATCATCATTATAAAAGTAAATATTTGAGATAAAACAATTACATTAGTGTTTAATTACTTGATCTTTAAAGTTATGAGATTTATATGTTAGTGAGAATAAATATCAATTTAAGTACAATGTGAGGAACAATTTTTATATTGGTAATGATGCATTTGTTAAAGGCTAAAGGCCGAATTTCAAGTACCTAAATCATAAAAGTTATCATCCAAAGGAAAATCTGGTTCATCTTCTTTTTTTATTTCAGTCTCTGAAGTCTTATCATCAAAGTTATCAGTAAAATGTGACTTAATGTGGGCTACTAAGTCTGCTTTCTTTTCAAAAGTGGCACCACATTCTATGCAAGGCATATTCACAACCAAGCACTCATGAGTTTGTTCATGTTTATTTAACTTATCCTTTCTAGTAAATTTTTTATCACACTGACTGCAGGAGAACGGTTTCATGCCGGTATGCAATGCAGCATGTCTGTCTAATTCTCTTTTCCTTGAAAATTTTTTGAAACAAATTTTACATTGAAAAACCCTAGAACCAATATGAGCAACGGATACATGAGTTTTGTATGCATCCAAAGATGAAAACCTTTTAGGACACTGGTGACATTTTATATTTTTAGGCCTGTTCTTAGCCAAAACTTTTGATTTGTTAGGAGAGGTTAGCAATTGCTTACCAGATGTGGATGGATTTTTATTTTTATTCTGATTTCTCACTTGATTCATGAAACTACTTTCTCCTGAAATATGATCTGGAACTCTGGGCAGATCATAATCTGCATTAGATGAATCAGCATTAACTGGTGAAGTCATCAGGTTACTAAAAGGATTAACATTTACTACCATGTCATGAGCATCATTTTCAAATTCTGTTTTGGGTTTATTATTCACAGGACCATGTCGAAGTTCATGTTTTATTAACTTGTCTCTCCTGCCAAAGGATAATGGACATTTTTTGCATGCATAAGGTTTCATACCTGAATGTACAAGTACATGCCTCTGTAGATCACCTTTTGCCACAAAACTCCTTGGACAGAGGGGACAAACATGTGGTTTATGGCCTGCATGGATTCTGAGATGTTTACTCAAATTGGTGTTACGTGAGAAACTTTTTAAGCAAAAATGACATTGATAAGGTCTTATCCCAGTATGGACAATAGAATGTTTCCTCAAATCTGAGCGCCGCCCAAAACATTTGTCACATTCTGGGCAATTGTAAGGTTTATCATTTCCATGAACTTGTTTAGTGTGCTGCACATATTGAGTTCTTTCCGCGAAAACCAAACTGCACTCTATACACTTATATGGTAGGTTGCGGTCATGATAATTTTCTTCATGCTCAGCACACTTGTCTTGTGAAATGAATGCCTGATCACAGTATTGACACATAAATACATTTTTGAAGAATGATTCTGATACTGGCTCTCCATCTGGAGTATTCACTCTCTCCGTAGGTTCATTCTCTATTTGTTCAGTGGTTTCAGATTCCTCCGAAGAATCATAATCGAGGCTAGGGTCGACTACCATCACCACACTGTCCTCCACAATAAAATCTTCAGGTTTAGGTTTATGAGAATCTTGGCAATTAGCATAGTTATAGCTGCTAACTTCTGATGAATTGGAGTTGTCCAACTCACCAGAACGGGAAGTGATTTGTCTCAATCTTGTCTCATTCTGTATACACTGTATTTTGAACTTACAACATTTATCTAATTTGAATAAGCACTTGTAGCATATCCTACTTGGAAGTCCATCATTTGGATCCATCTGCAAAGAAACAAAAATAAATAGAGAATATGCACCAATTACTAGATACATGGAATGAACATAGCATCTGAGAAATTGACATTCAGTTACATATGAGCACGAAACTATGTACAATTTGCATTGAATCATTGGAAACCACCTACCTGCAATTCGAAACATTCTGCTATTTTGGAGGTTAGAGAAACATTGGTTTCGTCGTCTGGTGCAGCTCCAAATAGAGAGACGGCAAACGTGCTTTTATTGAGACACAGTCGACAGAGGGAATGGAAATTGTTTATAATAAATGAGTCCTCCATTTCACTGACACCACATCGATCTTCTTTCTTGAAAACTGTTCAGATTATCAGAACAAGATTTTTAGCAGTCATCTGCAAATTACTGCTTTTTTAAATTTGGAATTTCAATTTGTATGCGTTCTTTATTGCGAAACTAGGGGGCTATGGCCGTGGGGTGCGACGCAATCGTTCGATCTGGGGCGATGTCCGTCAGGGCTGCGCCAGAGGAAGGAATGTGCCACCGCTGCTGTCTACCTCGTTCGTCACTGGCGCGCGCGGACTTTCAATAAATTATATTCTATAGCTTGTTCGAAGTTCTTAATAAGTAATTTCTTCAAAGTAAGCTGCTTCCAGTTTACAAAAAATTTGGTAAGTAGGTACTGCTACTAAGTACATAAGTTTAATTCAAATTTGAATAAAAAATTGGCTCCAAAACCCGCACAGACATCACACAGACATTCGCAGAAAACCACAGACAAAACGGAGCGACATAGAGTAACTTCCTCTATGACCGCACCATAGATAGAGAATGATAGATTGTAGGTGCATTCCAGTAGACCAATCGCTAAGTCATCTGACACCACAGTATACAAGGCCTTCCAAATGACACGATTTCATTGCCAACATAAATTGTGTCGTAATCGGCAACTGAACTGAATTGGCTGTCCACACGACGCCCAATCCTATCTCTTTTAATTTTCAAATCCTTGAGGAGCGGACATGCGCCACGCCTCCTATATTATCGAGAAAACGCAAGGTACAGTACAGTATGGGGATAAGTTCGCGCATGTGCTCTTGTGAGCGACCAATAGCGCGCGCCCCTCTCTTGCCGCCCGCGTACCTCACCGCTACGCATGTCCAAAATACGTGTTTCACGCAATCCCCACCCAATTTTAAGATATATGCCTCGTACTGTAGCACTTGTGTTAGGGCTCATGATCAGTTCAGATGAAGAAAGGAAAAGAATGTGAGCGAAGAAGTAGCTGTTAAAAAGAAAAAAATATAAGCCATATGGCTCAAAAGAGCTAAATAAAAGAGTTAAATTGGCAATCGTTATCCACACTATATAATAAAATTCGATCGGCGGGCTGATTATCTAATTAGAAACCACCTAGCGACCGGTTGCAGTTCATAGATGATAGTGATCCATTGCTACTTCTTTGTGGATTAAAAAAAACATACCAAAGAAAAGTAGCAATGTATGTGGAATGAAACCGGTCGCTAAATAGTTTCTTTTTAGATAATCAGGGTGCGGTCCTACTGGAATCGAGTAATCTCGACAACCCGCAGGCTGATTATCTAATTAGAAACCACCTAGTGACCGGTCTCATTTGACAGATGAATGTGATTAATTGCTACTTCTTTTTGGGTTAAAAAAATCATACCAAAGAAAAGTAGCAATGTATGTCAATTGAAACCGGTCGCTAAATAGTTTATATTTAGATAATCAACCGACCGATGACCTTCAATTTGGATTTATCGTTTTTTCGATCGCTTCTGTGGTTCGTTCGTGTCGTTCGTACTCTGAATACGCAAAGTTTGCCCAGTAAGATAGCCATACAGTTGACCAGTTGACCAGTTGACGCGATTCGGAGATTCAGATATGCAAGGTTCTAACGATAATTGAAAGAAATTGCTATATTAGGCTAGTTGACAAAATTTGGAAAATAATTTAAAAATAAAGTTTGATATCTATTTTACCCCAAAATATATTATTTTAAGAAAAATAAGCAATTTTACCTATGAATTTTGCGTTTTAAGAAATGAACTCAAAATGACATCAAAAAAGGCCAAAACTGTCATGGCGTCTTGAAAGACGTCACGCCTCGCGAAACATTCGTGTTTGTTTATGACCGTCATTGTTCACACACACACACTCTGTTCCAGCGAAAATTTTTCTATGTCTATGCTCTGTTCACTTATCGAAAATGACAGGTTGCTGTCATTTTGTAGTTGTACCATACAAAGGTTTCGCGAGGCGTGACGTCACGCGTCTCTGATTGGTGTTCAATGTCACGTGATTAAATGGCCAATTTTGCCGATTTTATTTTCCGTAAATATTGGTAATCTTTATTTATTTTACTGAAAAAAGTGATTTTTTGGTTACTATTTAACATGATTAATCATTAGAAACCTTATGCTAGCCGATTTATTCTTAGTGGAAACAAGCCTATAGTAATAGTACTGATTGATTGTGATTTTGTTAGCTGGTTTTAAAATCACACGGACCGGCATTGTCTTTATACATGGAAATGGAATTTCTGAGTTACTCAGTGATTCCAGTGGATATGTATGTAGGTATATTCGTACATGAAAGCTGTAGTATGTAGTATAAAATTAATATTGAATTAAAATCTCTAAGCTGATTTTTTTAATTACTGAAGATCATTTCCAATGCCATTTGAAGGTCATGTGGTGCATGAGATCTGTCAATTTTTTAGCTTCCCTAAGAACGTGGAAGTGAGGATGCAATGGCAATAATCGCTACAAGTAAATGTTGGAATGGAAAATATTCATTTGTGTGTGGTAATTACTTCAGAGTCTGAAGTTCAGACCCGATGATGAGTATGATGACTTCAACTCAGTAGTTTAATACATCCGCAAATGTGCACTTGAATATTCTAATGCTATCATTTTTTTTATAATAAAACTGAACTTATGACATCATCTGGTTCAAATTTCATCAAAAGCGGTGTTACGGACAGCTTCAATCGCGTGAAACTAGTGAAAAAAGTGATTAAAATGTGTATAGCAAAAAGACTGTTTAATGGACCGCTAAGTGCGTTACTAGTGATAGAATCTGTGTTTGTGATTATTTCATGTAAGTACTTTGATTTGTAAACAGTAGCTTGTTATAACTGATTGAGTCATTTAGTTTGTGTTTTTAATTACTTTGAAGTTTATTAATATGTAACGTTCTATTTGGTTTTAAATTGTTGCATATAAAAAGTTCTGTAAAATGAGATATTTAGCGTAGCTGTAAGTTTTATAGTTTGTGAAATATTTAAGTTTTAGTAATTCAAATAGGTATTGTTTAGGCATTTAGGTATCCTATGGATTAAATGATATGAATGCTTGTGTTTTTACTTATACTACCTGGTAAAGGTTTTGAGGTAATGGGCTAGGTAATATAGGTCTAGGAGGTGGTAGTTTCGACCTGAAATGTGTCTAGGTCATACGCCAACCTTTGTCCTATAAGCCCTAAAGGTTTTGATATGGTACTAAGAGGTAAGATTATATAAATAAAGGCCTCTTGTATAGGTCTCTGATAAAGGTAATGAGAAACCTAAATACCTAAACCTCGTATTGAAAGGTAGCCAAATAATAAATTAGGTAGGTAATCTCGTAAAGAGCCAGGAGTGGGGGTTTGCTATCCCCACCACCGCTAACAATTTATGGTAACGTAGGGTAGTAATGATTTGAGTTTTGTAAACTACCTAAGTTAAGTAGAAAATGTAAGTTTTTGTATTAGTGGATATTTGCTATCGTACAAAATGTTACCTTAGGGACGTGTGATCGTAGGAAATGTTCGCTTCCATTTTTGCCTTCGTTGCGAGCGGTCACGTTCTGTGTCGCTCGTTCCGTTGCGCTCTCATCTCACGATTCGGATTCTTCGGTATCCTAGTTTCAACGCGGGTGGACCGCGGCTCATTCTGCCACAACCTAACGGTGCCAAACTGTGGTTAGTCTGAGTAACGCCGATCAAGGCGGTGCAGTCGAACGGACGCGGCTGCCAGCCGCCTTTTTCAAGGCAGCTGAATTTGTCCGACTACGCCGGTACGGGTTTTGTTGCAAAGAGGGCCGGACTGTAGGCACTGCTGACGCTGCCGGGCGTTCCTCCCGGTGGCCGAGCACCTCTGAGTGACACTTCCCCTCTGCTGGGTAGTTCCTTCCCTTCCTTTCCTGCTTCACCTTCCATCCTCACTTGGGCTCCCCTCGGTAGTGTGCCCAGGCGAGATTGATAGGAGTAGGGAAAACCCGCGCTCCCCCTTCCCCCCTCGCCTCCTGGCGAGGGGTGTGTCTTACTTTGCGTTGCACGGTTGCAACTAGTTTGTGTTGCGCGATCGCAACTAGTCTATTTTAACGTAGCTTCACTCTAGGTCATGGAGTCGTTCGACTCACAGACCTTTTTCCCCTTGTCCCTCGACGACATACGTCCCTTGATCCCCGAAAGCAGCATGGAGTCCATACTCCAGCTGCTGTCGGAGAAAAAGGCGGCGTATCGTCCCTCCCAATCCCAAACCTCCCAAAAGGTCCCCGTACCTCCCAAACCCACGTCCCGCCCTCCAACCCCGACCCCTTCCTTCGCAATGGACTGCGATACTAATGGCCCCAATGTCCCTACTAAGAGAACCGCTTCTCAGCGTTCTCCCTCACCCTCCCAATCCTCTTCTTCCGAGTCCTCCTCGCAGGCTCGTAATACCCAAACCGAAACCGAATCCGATACGGATTCGACCTCCTCCTCCAAAACTCTCACCGATTTCCAAACGGTGACCTACAAACGCAAGCGCCTTTCTAAGCTGCGTTCTCCCAAGCCCTCAGTGGCCCCCGCGTCACCCATCCCACCTGTCCCACTTATGTCAATAGACATCGACCCGGCTACACTAGCCACTAACGTTTCCGCCGATACGGCCCCGGCCCGTAAGGCCACCCCTCCACCCTCCCGTCCGCACACTAGGTGCGACCCTAAGCCTGTTTCCTGTAAAGGTCACTCTCCCTCCGCCTGTTTTCGTCCGTGACGTAAGCAAGTGGACGGAAATCTCGACCCTTTGCACCAACGAAAAGGTGCACTACACCCACGCCAAAAACGTGGGTGTAGCCGTTAAGGTCCAAACTCCCACGCGTGACGATTTTAGAAATCTCACGCGCCTTCTCACCACTCGCAAAGTGGCTTATCACACCTACGCCCTCCCTGAAGAGCGTAAGGTACGTGCGGTCCTCCGCAACATGCCCCACGACATTTCCAACGACGACATCCACAAGGATCTCGTTTCCCAAGGCTTTCCCGCGGAGTCTGTACACAAAATGTACAGCCGAAAGGGGAAAGCCTTCCCTCTCGCTTTAGTCATATTGACTAATCAACCCTCTGCGCGCGATCTCTTCCGGGCCAAGGACCTCAAGGTCTGCGGTCTCTCCGAGATTAAAGTAGAGCCTCCTCATAGGCGCGGCACTCCGGGACAGTGCCACCGCTGTCAACTTTATGGGCATGCGGCAGCCAACTGCTCAGCTCCCCCTAGGTGCGTAAAGTGCCTTATTCCTCATTCCACCAAAGAGTGCTCCCGCACTCGCGACTCCCCTGACCCTCCCGCTTGTGTGCTGTGTAGCCAGGTCGGTCATACTGCCAATTACAAGGGCTGCCCGCGCGCCCCGCGACCCCAATCTTCTAAAAAGAAGGCCCAGGGGTCTTCTTCTCATAAGAAGTCCTCTTCTCATAAGAAGAAGACACCGAAAGGCCCTCCGCCCCGTACAAACGATCACTTCCCTCTCGCTCCCAAGTCGAGAGAAGCTCCCGCTCCCCCGGCTCCCAAGCCGGCTTGGGGCCCTCCCACTCCGCCGCCCAAGGCGCAATCTTCCAAAAAGGCTCCTGCCTCAAACCCAGTCCCTTCACCCTTCCCGCAAAATGGGACCTCCCTGGCCGATGACATGAGCGTTGTAATAAACGCAATTCGTGGCATCAACCTAGGGGAGATTTCCATTTTAGCGGGTAAGCTCCGTAAAGCTCGCACTCCCCAGGAAAAACTGGTGGCTATCTGCGAGCACGAATCACTTCTTCGCTCATTATGAGTACGCCCTCTATTCCCACTACCCAAACGGGTCCCACTAATACGAACGTGACTCTCACCACCGGTCGTATTAAACCAAAGGGTATCTCGCTTGTTTCATTCAATGCCCACTCTCTGCGCAACAAAGTACCCGAACTAAGGGAATTTGTCCGCGACAGAGATGTTGACCTCCTTCTTATTCAGGAAACGTGGCTCAAACCCTCTGACCGGAGAGGGTTCACGATTCCTAAATACTCAATGGTACGTAATGACCGTGCCGATCTCCCCAACCATTCGTCCACTAAGGACGCCTCAGGAGGTACTGCCATCTACTTCAAGAGATCAATTCATTGCTCTAGCATTCCTACTCCACCACTCGCGAATATGGAGGCCACTATATGTAGACTGTCTATGACGGGTCACCGCACTCTTATCATAGCCTCCGTCTACATACAGTCATGCACGCTCCCCGTCAAAAGTGATTTCGAATCGCTCTTTTCTTTAGGCGACTCTGTTATTCTCTTTGGAGATTTCAATAGTAAGCACACGGATTGGACGTGCTTTAAAACCAATAATGGCGGCCGCCGCCTTCTCGAAATAGTCAAAGCTCTTGACGTAGATGTCATCTCTCCTTACGCCCCTACTCATTATCCCTTTAATGCTGACCACGACCCCGACATACTTGACTTTGCCATAGTGAAAGGTGTCTCCCTCCTTCTGAACTCGATTGACTCGCTCGACGATCTCGGTTCAGACCACCGCCCTGTCTCCCTTATCATGGGAAGCCCAAACCCCTCCCGCCCTCCCACTAAATTTATCACCAATTGGGACGGTGTCAAATCCACCCTTTCGTCGGCTATGGACGCTGACAACTCACCGTACGCTATTGGAGCCGACTATTTTGATAGTACGGATAAAATAGACTGTGCGGTGAGCTCCCTCACTACTTTGGTCCAATCAGCCGTTGCTGAGAACGCGAGAGAGGTACCTGTGAAAAACCACAGTGCCATCTCTCCGGCTCTGCGCAACCTGAGAAGGGCCAAAAACGCCGCTCTCCGGAGAGCGGCAAAGTACCCCACCCCTGAGTTTAGGCGTAAAGCCAACCAACTCCAAAAAACTTACACCACCAAACTCGCAGAGTTTAGGAACGATAGTTTTGCCGATCTCATGGCCGATATCACTCCCTCTCACCAAGCCTACTACCAAGTGGCTAGGTCTCTCCGTAGTGATGCTATCACCCATGTCCCCCCCCTTCTCCGTCCAGATGGCTCTACAGCCTTCGAAGACGATGAGAAGGCGGAATGTTTCGCAGACAGTATTGCTGCCCAATGCTCTGTTAGCACCCAAGAGTGCGACCCCTCCCACATAAGGAAGGTAGACGAGGAGTTCAACACCTTTAACTCCATACCTCTGCCTTCCGATACTGACCGTATGACAGTTTCGACTGACGAACTCGGACTTCTTATTAAAGATCTCAGACCCAAAAAGGCGCCCGGTGCCGACGGTATCTCTAACATGGCCCTTAAGCACTTTCCCATCCAAGTGCTAACCTATCTCACACTCATTTTCAACGCCTGTTTCGATCATTGCTACTTTCCAGCCGCCTGGAAAGATGCTATCGTAATTGGCATTCCTAAACCGGGTAAACCCCCGAATCTCCCCACCAGTCACCGTCCCATTAGCCTCCTAAAGGCGTTAGGCAAGCTCCTCGAGAGGTGCGTACTCGCTCGTATGAGAGAGCACCTCTTCGGGGAAAACTTGATCATCCCCCACCAATTCGGCTTTAGGCCAAAGCACTCATGTCCCCAACAGGTTCACCGCATAGTCGAGTTTATCTCCAGCGGTTTCTATCCTAAAAGACATAAAACAGTAGCAGTCTTTTTCGATGTCGCCAAAGCTTTTGACAAGGTTTGGCACACCGGTCTAATCGTCAAGTTACACAGACTAAATCTGTCCTTGCGTTTGGTCCGGTTAGTGGCATCTTTCCTTCATCACCGTACCTTCCGTTTCAAACACGAAGGTACCCTCTCCTCCCCCCGCCCTATTACAGCAGGTGTGCCTCAAGGCTCAGTCCTCGCTCCCCTGCTGTACATAGTCTACACCAATGACATACCCATTCCGAACGACGGCGTTCAACTATCCCTTTTTGCTGACGACACGGCTCTTTATCGCAAAGGCCAAAGCGTCAACTTAATCCTTCCGAGGCTACAGTCCTCTATCAATAAGTTAGGCCAATGGTTTCGTAAATGGCGTATCGAAGTAAACCCGGAGAAATCCGCTGCAGTTTTCTTCGATACTAAGCGCCATATCATGCCCCCCAATCACCACCCTCCCACTATGTTAGGAAAATCCATCCCCTGGCAGAAGTCTGCCAAATATCTCGGCGTCACTCTGGACCAGAGACTCACTTTCGAGCCTCACGTCAAAAGAGTGACCCGTAATGCCCGTCTCTATCTTCACCGACTTAACTCCATGTTAGGTCGCCATAGTAAAATGTCCCTCCGAAACAAGCGAACACTCTACAAGGTTTGCATACGACCGGTGATGACATACGCCTCTGCCGTATTCACTCACGCCGCCCCAAATACACTTAATAAATTACAAGTAGTCCAAAATATTTTCTGCCGCAGAGCGGCAAACGCTCCTTACTACGTTCGCAATGCGGACTTGCATAGGGACCTAGACCTTCCCACCCTCCAGCAATGGACCTGTAAGGCCTCTGAACGTTTTTTTAAAGCAGCAGGAGACCATCCTAACCCCCTTATCCGTTCCGCAGCGGTCTATGACCCGCCTACCTCCTCCGCCCCGTTTTCCCGCCGACCTAAATCGGTCCTAACGGACCCTCCCAACAAGCTTTCGTCTGACCTGAACCTCCTCCTGGAGGCGATGGAGGACGATTAAACCCATCAAGCCCGACCCTTCAGGTCACCCCCCGCCCTCTCTGGCTGATCGATCCCCCTCAGGGAGTCAGCTTAATTGTTACTCGTCTCTCGACGCACAATCACCTAGGTGAAATGTGACGTCTGCGCTGTCCTCTCCCCTGAGGGAGGGCAGTCGCTTCCGGATGAAGGTTCGTTGACTTTCCGGTCACGTAACCAGATTAAGGCGGTTTTTAGTCAGTACGAGTCTGACATAACCAGAATAGTCCGGTAGCAACCGGCTAGGTGGTATCCAATGAGGATTTCCCGCCTCCTTCCCCCCCGTGGGGGAGGGTGGCTCAAAGCCCCTAAGGTGGAGAGCCCCAAAAAAAAAAAAAAAAAAAAAAGTAGGAAATGTTGTAAGCTCGCACGGCCCAATTCGTTATAACCACAATATATGGGCATATAAGAAGAAAGTGTTTCATTCTGTTCCTGCTTGGCGAATCATCCTATGGTGCAGTGTTGAGGTTACCGACATCGGTAACAGTACTGCGTGGTCCTTCAGAGCGCGGATAAGAAGAATCTACTGCGTGGTCCTTCAGAGCAGCGGATAAGAAGATTCTGCGCGTCAAGCGAGAAGAAAGAAGCGAAGCATCACATTAACATATATACGTCCAACGATTATTGAAGAAAAGAAGCATCACAGTAAACATAATACGTTCACTGAAGACTGAAGAAAAGAAGCATCACAGTAAACATAATACGTTCACTGAAGAAAGAAGAATCACAGTAACTAGTTTCACTACGCGGGTGGACCGCGGCTCACACTGCCACACCCTAACGGTGCCAAGTGTGGTTAGGGTGAGTAACGCCATTCAAGGCGGTGCAGTCTGACGGACACGGCTGCCAGCCGCCTTTTTCAAGGCAGCTGAAATTGTCCGGCTACGCCGGTAAGGGTTGTGTCGCACTGAGGGCCGGTCTGTAGGCACTGCTGACGCTGCCGGGCGTTCCTCCCGGTAGCCGAGCACCTCGGAGTTGCACACCCCCTCTGCCGGGTAGTTCCTCCCTTCCACTCCTGCTACAACCTCCATCCTCACCTGGGCTCCCCTCGCTAGTGTGCCCGGGCGAGATTGTTAGGAGTAGACATCAAGAAAGAAAAAGATGCCAGTCACGAGAAGCCAATCTGGAGGGAAGAAGAGGGAGGCAATCACCTATGATGAGCCACCGGCGTCACCGTCGACGATCGCGCCACAGCCACCGCCACCACCACCGTTATTGACTACAGTCGCGATGCAAGAGGCCACAGAAAGTGGTACAGAGAGATCGTTACCGCCGCCGCCCACCAAGGAAGTTGACGATGGCAACGCCGCCGGCGCCGCCGCCACCGACACTGGGGCTTTGAGACGTAACCCGCCGTCAGTGTGTTCGTCGAGTGTAGCTGCGCGCGTCCGGCAGGCGCAACTTCGGGCCGCGGAACAGTTGGCCGAGATTAAGAGACGAGAAATGGAATTAGAACGTGAATTAATTCAACAAAGGTTACAAGTTGAAATGGATACTATTATGGAAGAAGAAACCCGTGCGAGCTTACCCGCCGAGAGCGTCCCAGAGAGGCTGAAAGAATGGTTGGATACCACAGCCGATCCTCGGTGTCGGGTAGACGAAAATTTAGAGAAAGACAGAGATATCGTTCCCGTCGTTTCACAAGAAAGAGACAGAGATATCGCTCCCGCTATCGTGCAAGACAGAGACAGGGATATGAAGCGCAATGAGGCGCGCGCCTTAGAAACAGATAGAAACCGAACGTTTAGTATAAATCCAATGGAGGCTGACGCGAGGCCCGTAATCGATACGAAAAAGGGCTACGGGGTGGAAAACCTCGCTGAAACATTGGACAGGGTTCTAACTAGACGACCGATGCCGCGGTACGCGCAAGAGCTGCCCGTGTTTAGTGGCTCACCGACGGAATGGTTGTTATTCAAGGCCGCAGTGCGTGATTCCACACGATTATATAAGTTCACTGCAGAGGAAAATCTAGCAAGATTACGCGTAAGCTTAAAAGGGGAGGCGAGAGAGAGTGTGTCGGCGCTATTATGGAGTGCGACCGACCCCGATCGTATTATGACCACACTAGAACAATGCTACGGCCGCCCCGAAGTGCTTATAGATAGAGCGCTCGAAGATATGAAAAGTTTACCGCGTTCCGGTACGAGTGCTACAGAATTAAATACCCTCGCTGTGAAATTGCAAAATATAGTTTGCGTAATTCAAGCGGTTGATGACCGAGGGTACTTACGAAATCCGCTATTGGTTCGAGAAGTAGTCAAGAAACTCAGCCCACATTTGTTATCGAACTGGGTCGCCTACGCCGAAAAGAATGAATCGAGCGAGCCTGAAATAATTATTTTATCTCGATTCCTTATGAAAGAGGCCGACTGCGCGCTGCGTTTTGCATACGTACCGACTACGTCACAGCAAAGAGAAAACGTCGCTGTAAAAAACCGTAGCGAGAAACGCACCGATAAAAAGAAAAATGTAGCAAGAATATACACTTTGGGCCAGAAAGAGACGCCGCCAGCGCCGTGTTTACTATGTGGAAACGATCATGAAGTACCCCACTGTAACAAATACAAAGCCATGACGGTAGATGAAAGATGGCAGTGGGCAAGAAATAATGGAGTGTGCTTTCGGTGTGTAAACAATAAGCACCGGAGGTTCCGCTGTACACACAAACTATGCGGGGTGAACAACTGTAATGCGCGTCACCACGCTACGTTGCATAAGGACCGTGCCGCCAGTAATGAAGAGACGTTGGTGCGAGAGTCGCAGACTGAGACGATCGCCACGATTAATAGGGCCAACGTCGCGGCGAATGTCATGTTAAAGGTGTGTCCAGTGACAGTTAAGGGACCCGGCGGCGCCGTACAGACATATGCGCTGCTGGACGAGGGATCGACAATAACGATCATTGATCAAGTCCTGGCGGACGAAATAGGTGCGAAAGGGCCTGTAAGCGACTTGCGTATATGTAGTATAAACGCGCAAGGGAGCGTAGCGAACAGTGAAGACGTAAGCCTAGTGTTAGTAGCAAGAGATGAAAGCACCCATCATGTTCGCGCCAAAACGATGACAAGTTTGACGCTCAATCATCAAACAGTTAGTGAAGATTGCTTACAGTACGCACACTTAAGAAAATTAACGGCTAGTGACGTGTGTTATGACAGAGTGAAACCACGTTTACTGATCGGGGCCGATAATTGGCATTTGATTGTGTCACGAAAGTTGTTAATGGGCAATCAGAGACAACCGGTAGCGTCGCTTACGAAGCTAGGGTGGGTCATACATGGAACGGCGCCTCGAATTACGGCGCTAGAGGGCGCGTCTAACGTATACAAGACGGAGCTCATCGCACCCGAGGTTGAATTGCACGACATGGTGAAACGTTACTTTGAAATAGACGCACTCGGTATCGCTAGGAGGGAACGCGAAAACCCAATGGAAGTGAGAGCGATTAAAGCGTTCAATGAGAGTATTAAACGAGTCGGCGGCCAGTGCGAAGTACGACTACCGTGGAAGAGAGACGACGTCACGCTACCACCCAGTTATTATAACGCTGTAAAACGCTTGAAGTCTATAGAACGCAAGATGGACCGGTCAAGCGACTTTGAAAAAGCTTATACAGCACAGATAGAAAATTTATTCACGAAAGGCTACGCGGAGCAGTGCAGTGGGAAAGAGACAGACGATCCACGATCATGGTACCTGCCTCACTTCGCGGTTACTAACGTGAACAAGCCGGGGAAGTTAAGATTGGTTTTCGATGCGGCGGCAAAAGCCGATGATGTTTGCCTCAATGATGAGCTTTTAGAGGGGCCCGATTTATTACAAGATTTAAATGGGTTGCTTTTGCGGTTCCGTGAGAAAAGGATAGCAATAACAGCCGACATTCAAGAGATGTTTTTACAAGTGAAAATCGCACCTATAGACCAACCGGCACAGATGTTTCTATGGAGAGGCGGCGATAGAGATGGACCGCCACGAAAATATAAAATGACGTCGATGATATTTGGGGCAAAGAGTTCGCCATTCTTAGCACATAGTGTGCGTGACTGGAACGCGAGAGAGAGCGCCGACGAGTACCCGCTAGCATGTCAAGCGATAACTAGCAATCATTATATGGACGACTGGGTGGACAGTTTTGATGATAAGGAACGGGCAATTACTACGATGAAACAAGTGATTGAAGTGCACAGGCGAGCAGGATTCAAGCTGACAGGCTTCAACTCAAACGAAGCTAGAGTCTTAGCTGAGCTGCCATTAGAGAGCCGTGCTACGTCATCGCCCAAGCAACTGGGGTCCAACCTAGACGATTGTGGTCGCACGCTGGGGTTACTATGGGATGCGGTGACCGACACACTGGGGTTCAACACGACGCTTGCGAGGGTACCGGCTGAAGTGAAGACGTTAGCGAGGCCGCCGACAAAGAGAGAAGCGCTAAGCGCCGTGATGTCGGTTTTCGATCCGTTGGGCTTACTAAGCTACTACACCATTCGAGCGAAGATTGTATTACAAAACATTTGGAAACTAAACGTAGAGTGGGACGAGGCTTTACCAGGGCCGGAGGCCGAAGAGATAATCCAATGGCTTAGAGACATAGAAAAGCTACGAACACTAAGATTACCGCGCCTCTACGCTCAAACGGGGGGAGAGCCGAGCCGAGAACTACATATATTTTGTGATGCAAGTGAAGTTGCTTACGCGACCGCGGCTTACTGGCGCGTCAAGAATGAAAATGGTGAAATAGAAGTGACATTAGCGGCCGCTAAAGCACGGGTAGCGCCAATGAAACATCTTAGCGTACCAAGACTCGAAGTACAAGCGGCTCTGATTGGGACGCGTCTGGCAAGCTCTATCAAGAGACAGCAAGGCTGGGAACCCGAGAAAACTGTATATTGGACGGATTCGCGTACCGTGTGGCATTGGATACGGAATGATAGCGTGCGTTACTCACCATACGTAGCGCACCGCTTAGGAGAGATAGCCGAGACTACGGACGCTAGCCAATGGAGATGGGTTCCGACAGCGCTGAATGTGGCGGACGACGCAACGCGCCCTTATGTAGAGATGAAGACGTGTAATGACAGATGGTTTAAAGGACCCAAATTTTTATATGAAGATGAGGCTTTATGGCCCACGTGTGATATCGTAACGGAAGAGGACACGGTAGAGATAGTGCTCACGACAATGGGAGAAGCAAACGATAGTGTGCCCCGAGCCGAGCGTTTTTCCTCATATGAACGCTTGGTGAGAGCGATGGCGAGAGTATTACTATTCGTACGCAAATGTCGTGACCGTGCCGCTACGATGAATGTAGAACTTTTAGAAGAGGCTGAGATGAGACTGCAACGAGCTTCGCAGCGCCAATGTTTCGCTGAAGAGATAGAACGCATCACCGCAAAGCGAAACCTCAGAGCAGGAAGCCGGCTACGAAAGCTAGATCCGTATTTGGACGAACAAGGTGTGCTGCGTGCCAGGGGACGGATAGGGGCAGCGGGTGTGTCTGCCCCCGCTACTCACCCCGTAGTACTGGACGGCAGGCACCCGTATGCGCGGTTGCTACTATATCGTGAGCACCGTCGCGCCCACCACGCACACAATGAGCGCGTTGTGAATGACGTCAGAGCCAAATACTGGATACTACGACTGAGACCGACGATACGTACAGTCGCCAGCAAATGCGTGTTTTGTCGCGTACGAAAGGCACGTCCTGTGGTTCCAGTGCACGGAGATTTACCTAAGGCAAGATTACAGCCATTCACGAGGGCCTTCACATACTGCGGGGCCGACTATTTTGGACCTCTAACGGTGACGGTGGGACGGCGGCACGAAAAACGGTGGGGCGCACTATTTACGTGTCTCACGACGAGAGCGATACATATAGAATTGGTGGCGTCGCTATCCACAGACTCGGCAATCATGGCTCTAAGAAGAATGGGCGCGCGCCGCGGGTGGCCGCGCGTGATGTACTCAGATAATGCAACAAACTTCAGAGGCGCCGACGTAGAGTTGCGTCGTGCGGTAGAAGAATGGGAACCGGCGCTACGTGATTACGCACTAACAGAGCGTATGGAGTGGCGCTACATCGCTCCGGGCGCGCCACATCAGGGAGGCGCGTGGGAGAGGCTCGTGCGCTCGGTCAAAAGCGCGCTACGAGTCACACTGAACGAGAAGTCGCCGCGAGAAGAGGTACTAGCTACGCTGTTGGCGGAGGTAGAGCACACCATAAACGCTCGCCCGCTAACCCACGTACCAGTCAGCGAAGAAGATCCAGAGGCGCTCACCCCAAATCACTTTCTGTTGGGGGGTTCGCGCGGCCTGCCACTCACTGGGCCGTGCGAGCCAGCTTCGCGCAAGGCATGGCGTGCTGCGCAGGCGCTGGCCGACGAGTACTGGCGCCGCTGGGTGCGCGAGTACCTGCCCGAGCTCATTCCGCGCGGGGGTGCGCGTGACGTCACGGGCCGCTCACTTAAGCCCGGTGACGTCGTCATCATCGTCGACTCCAGCCTGCCTCGCAATGTGTGGCCGCGAGGCGTCGTGACGGCGGTGTATCCGGGACCAGACGGCGAGATTCGCAACGCTGATGTCAAGACAAGAGGAGGAGTTTTTCGTCGCCCGACAGCGAGATTGGCTGTCCTCCCTACTGAAGAAGAAGGTGCCGCGAGTGCTGCACCGGGGGGAGACTGTTACGGACAGCTTCAATCGCGTGAAACTAGTGAAAAAAGTGATTAAAATGTGTATAGCAAAAAGACTGTTTAATGGACCGCTAAGTGCGTTACTAGTGATAGAATCTGTGTTTGTGATTATTTCATGTAAGTACTTTGATTTGTAAACAGTAGCTTGTTATAACTGATTGAGTCATTTAGTTTGTGTTTTTAATTACTTTGAAGTTTATTAATATGTAACGTTCTATTTGGTTTTAAATTGTTGCATATAAAAAGTTCTGTAAAATGAGATATTTAGCGTAGCTGTAAGTTTTATAGTTTGTGAAATATTTAAGTTTTAGTAATTCAAATAGGTATTGTTTAGGCATTTAGGTATCCTATGGATTAAATGATATGAATGCTTGTGTTTTTACTTATACTACCTGGTAAAGGTTTTGAGGTAATGGGCTAGGTAATATAGGTCTAGGAGGTGGTAGTTTCGACCTGAAATGTGTCTAGGTCATACGCCAACCTTTGTCCTATAAGCCCTAAAGGTTTTGATATGGTACTAAGAGGTAAGATTATATAAATAAAGGCCTCTTGTATAGGTCTCTGATAAAGGTAATGAGAAACCTAAATACCTAAACCTCGTATTGAAAGGTAGCCAAATAATAAATTAGGTAGGTAATCTCGTAAAGAGCCAGGAGTGGGGGTTTGCTATCCCCACCACCGCTAACAATTTATGGTAACGTAGGGTAGTAATGATTTGAGTTTTGTAAACTACCTAAGTTAAGTAGAAAATGTAAGTTTTTGTATTAGTGGATATTTGCTATCGTACAAAATGTTACCTTAGGGACGTGTGATCGTAGGAAATGTTCACTTCCATTTTTGCCTTCGTTGCGAGCGGTCACGTTCTGTGTCGCTCGTTCCGTTGCGCTCTCATCTCACGATTCGGATTCTTCGGTATCCTAGTTTCAACGCGGGTGGACCGCGGCTCATTCTGCCACAACCTAACGGTGCCAAACTGTGGTTAGTCTGAGTAACGCCGATCAAGGCGGTGCAGTCGAACGGACGCGGCTGCCAGCCGCCTTTTTCAAGGCAGCTGAATTTGTCCGACTACGCCGGTACGGGTTTTGTTGCAAAGAGGGCCGGACTGTAGGCACTGCTGACGCTGCCGGGCGTTCCTCCCGGTGGCCGAGCACCTCTGAGTGACACTTCCCCTCTGCTGGGTAGTTCCTTCCCTTCCTTTCCTGCTTCACCTTCCATCCTCACTTGGGCTCCCCTCGGTAGTGTGCCCAGGCGAGATTGATAGGAGTAGGGAAAACCCGCGCTCCCCCTTCCCCCCTCGCCTCCTGGCGAGGGGTGTGTCTTACTTTGCGTTGCACGGTTGCAACTAGTTTGTGTTGCGCGATCGCAACTAGTATAGTAACGTAACTTCATTCTCAGTCATGGAGCCGATTGACTCCCAGACTGTTTTCACCTTGTCCCTCGCCGACATACGTCCCTTAGTCCCCGAAAGCTGTATGGAGTCCATACTCCAGCTGCTGTCGGAGAAAAAGGCGGCGTACCTTCCTTCCCAAGTTCAACCTACTCAAAAGGTTTCCCAAAAGGTCCCCGAACCTACCAAACCCACGTCCCTTCCTCCCTCCCCGACCCTTTCTTTCGCAATGGACTGCGATATTAACGGCCCCAATGTCCCTCTTAAGAGAACCGCTTCTCAGCGTTCTCCCTCACCCTCCCATTCCTCTTCCTCCGAGTCCTCCTCACAGGCTCGTACTACCGAGACCGAATCCGATACGGATTCAGCCTCCTCATCCAAAACTCTCACCGATTTCAAAACGGTGACCTATAAACGCAAGCGCCTTTCTAAGCTGCGCTCTCCCAAGCCCTCAGCGGCCCCCGCGTCACCAATCTCACCTGTCCCACTTATGTCAATAGACATCGACCCGGCTACACTAGCCACAAACGCCTCCGCCGATACGGCCCCTGCCCATAAGGCCACCCTTCCACCCTCCCGTCCGCACACTAGGTGCGACCCTAAGCCTGTAAAGGTCACTCTCCCTCCGCCTGTTTTCGTCCGTGACGTAAGCAAGTGGACGGAAATTTCAACCCTTTGCACCAACGAAAAGGTGCACTACACCCACGCCAAAAACGTGGGTGTAGCCGTTAAGGTACAAACTCCCACCCGTGACGATTTCAGAAATCTCACGCGCCTTCTCACCACTCGCAAAGTGGCTTATCACACTTACGCCCTCCCTGAAGAGCGTAAGGTACGTGCGGTCCTCCGCAACATGCCCCACGACATTTCCAACGACGACATCCACAAGGATCTCGTTTCCCAAGGCTTTCCCGCGGAGTCTGTTCACAAAATGTACAGCCGAAAGGGGAAAGCCTTCCCTCTCGCTTTAGTCATATTGACTAATCAACCCTCTGCGCGCGATCTCTTCCGGGCCAAGGACCTCAAGGTCTGCGGTCTCTCCGAGATTAAAGTAGAGCCTCCTCACAGGCGCGGCACTCCGGGACAGTGCCACCGCTGCCAACTTTATGGGCATGCGGCAGCCAACTGCTCAGCTCCCCCTAGGTGCGTAAAGTGCCTTATTCCCCATTCCACCAAAGAGTGCTCCCGCACTCGCGACTCCCCTGACCCTCCCGCTTGTGTGCTGTGTAGCCAGGTCGGTCATACTGCCAATTACAAGGGCTGCCCGCGCGCCCCGCGACCCCAATCTTCTAAAAAGAAGGCCCAGGGGTCTTCTTCTCATAAGAAGTCCTCTTCTCATAAGAAGAAGACACCGAAAGGCCCTCCGCCCCGTACAAACGATCACTTCCCTCTCGCTCCCAAGTCGAGAGAAGCTCCCGCTCCCCCGGCTCCCAAGCCGGCTTGGGGCCCTCCCACTCCGCCGCCCAAGGCGCAATCTTCCAAAAAGGCTCCTGCCTCAAACCCAGTCCCTTCACCCTTCCCGCAAAATGGGACCTCCCTGGCCGATGACATGAGCGTTGTAATAAACGCAATTCGTGGCATCAACCTAGGGGAGATTTCCATTTTAGCGGGTAAGCTCCGTAAAGCTCGCACTCCCCAGGAAAAACTGGTGGCTATCTGCGAGCACGAATCACTTCTTCGCTCATTATGAGTACGCCCTCTATTCCCACTACCCAAACGGGTCCCACTAATACGAACGTGGCTCTCACCACCGGTCGTATTAAACCAAAGGGTATCTCGCTTGTTTCATTCAATGCCCACTCTCTGCGCAACAAAGTACCCGAACTAAGGGAATTTGTCCGCGACAGAGATGTTGACCTCCTTCTTATTCAGGAAACGTGGCTCAAACCCGCTGACCGGAAAGGGTTCACGATTCCTAAATACTCAATGGTACGTAATGACCGTGCCGATCTCCCCAACCATTCGTCCACTAAGGACGCCTCAGGAGGTACTGCCATCTACTTCAAGAGATCAATTCATTGCTCTAGCATTCCTACTCCACCACTCGCGAATATGGAGGCCACTATATGTAGACTGTCTATGACGGGTCACCGCACTCTTATCATAGCCTCCGTCTACATACAGTCATGCACGCTCCCCGTCAAAAGTGATTTCGAATCGCTCTTTTCTTTAGGCGACTCTGTTATTCTCTTTGGAGATTTCAATAGTAAGCACACGGATTGGACGTGCTTTAAAACCAATAATGGCGGCCGCCGCCTTCTCGAAATAGTCAAAGCTCTTGACGTAGATGTCATCTCTCCTTACGCCCCTACCCATTATCCCTTTAATGCTGACCACGACCCCGACATACTTGACTTTGCCATAGTGAAAGGTGTCTCCCTCCTTCTGAACTCGATTGACTCGCTCGACGATCTCGGTTCAGACCACCGCCCTGTCTCCCTTATCATGGGAAGCCCAAACCCCTCCCGCCCTCCCACTAAATTTATCACCAATTGGGACGGTGTCAAATCCACCCTTTCGTCGGCTATGGACGCTGACAACTCACCGTACGCTATTGGAGCCGACTATTTTGATAGTACGGATAAAATAGACTGTGCGGTGAGCTCCCTCACTACTTTGGTCCAATCAGCCGTTGCTGAGAACGCGAGAGAGGTACCTGTGAAAAACCACAGTGCCATCTCTCCGGCTCTGCGCAACCTGAGAAGGGCCAAAAACGCCGCTCTCCGGAGAGCGGCAAAGTACCCCACCCCTGAGTTTAGGCGTAAAGCCAACCAACTCCAAAAAACTTACACCACCAAACTCGCAGAGTTTAGGAACGATAGTTTTGCCGATCTCATGGCCGATATCACTCCCTCTCACCAAGCCTACTACCAAGTGGCTAGGTCTCTCCGTAGTGATGCTATCACCCATGTCCCCCCCCTTCTCCGTCCAGATGGCTCTACAGCCTTCGAAGACGATGAGAAGGCGGAATGTTTCGCAGACAGTATTGCTGCCCAATGCTCTGTTAGCACCCAAGAGTGCGACCCCTCCCACATAAGGAAGGTAGACGAGGAGTTCAACACCTTTAACTCCATACCTCTGCCTTCCGATACTGACCGTATGACAGTTTCGACTGACGAACTCGGACTTCTTATCAAAGATCTCAGACCCAAAAAGGCGCCCGGTGCCGACGGTATCTCTAACATGGCCCTTAAGCACTTTCCCATCCAAGTGCTAACCTATCTCACACTCATTTTCAACGCCTGTTTCGATCATTGCTACTTTCCAGCCGCCTGGAAAGATGCTATCGTAATTGGCATTCCCAAACCGGGTAAACCCCCGAATCTCCCCACCAGTCACCGTCCCATTAGCCTCCTCAAGGCGTTAGGCAAGCTCCTCGAGAGGTGCGTACTCGCTCGTATGAGAGAGCACCTCTTCGGGGAAAACTTGATCATCCCCCACCAATTCGGCTTTAGGCCAAAGCACTCATGTCCCCAACAGGTTCACCGCATAGTCGAGTTTATCTCCAGCGGTTTCTATCCTAAAAGACATAAAACAGTAGCAGTCTTTTTCGATGTCGCCAAAGCTTTTGACAAGGTTTGGCACACCGGTCTAATCGTCAAGTTACACAGACTAAATCTGTCCTTGCGTTTGGTCCGGTTAGTGGCATCTTTCCTTCATCACCGTACCTTCCGTTTCAAACACGAAGGTACCCTCTCCTCCCCCCGCCCTATTACAGCAGGTGTGCCTCAAGGCTCAGTCCTCGCTCCCCTGCTGTACATAGTCTACACCAATGACATACCCATTCCGAACGACGGCGTTCAACTATCCCTTTTTGCTGACGACACGGCTCTTTATCGCAAAGGCCAAAGCGTCAACTTAATCCTTCCGAGGCTACAGTCCTCTATCAATAAGTTAGGCCAATGGTTTCGTAAATGGCGTATCGAAGTAAACCCGGAGAAATCCGCTGCAGTTTTCTTCGATACTAAGCGCCATATCATGCCCCCCAATCACCACCCTCCCACTATGTTAGGAAAATCCATCCCCTGGCAGAAGTCTGCCAAATATCTCGGCGTCACTCTGGACCAGAGACTCACTTTCGAGCCTCACGTCAAAAGAGTGACCCGTAATGCCCGTCTCTATCTTCACCGACTTAACTCCATGTTAGGTCGCCATAGTAAAATGTCCCTCCGAAACAAGCGAACACTCTACAAGGTTTGCATACGACCGGTGATGACATACGCCTCTGCCGTATTCGCTCACGCCGCCCCAAACACACTTAATAAATTACAAGTAGTCCAAAATATTTTCTGCCGCAGAGCGGCAAACGCTCCTTACTACGTTCGCAATGCGGACTTGCATAGGGACCTAGACCTTCCCACCCTCCAGCAATGGACCTGTAAGGCCTCTGAACGCTTTTTTAAAGCAGCAGGAGACCATCCTAACCCCCTTATCCGTTCCGCAGCGGTCTATGACCCGCCTACCTCCTCCGCCCCGTTTTCCCGCCGACCTAAATCGGTCCTAACGGACCCTCCCAACAAGCTTTCGTCTGACCTGAACCTCCTCCTGGAGGCGATGGAGGACGATTAAACCCATCAAGCCCGACCCTTCAGGTCACCCCCCGCCCTCTCCGGCTGATCGATCCCCCTCAGGGAGTCAGCTTAATTGTTACTCGTCTCTCGACGCACAATCACCTAGGTGAAATGTGACGTCTGCGCTGTCCTCTCCCTTGAGGGAGGGCAGTCGCTTCCGGATGAAGGTTCGTTGACTTTCCGGTCACGTAACCAGATTAAGGCGGTTTTTAGTCAGTACGAGTCTGACATAACCAGATTAGTCCGGTAGCAACCGGCTAGGTGGTATCCAATGAGGATTTCCCGCCTCCTTCCCCCCCGTGGGGGAGGGTGGCTCAAAGCCCCTAAGGTGGAGAGCCCCAAAAAAAAAAAAAAAAAAAAAAAAAAGTAGGAAATGTTGTAAGCTCGCACGGCCCAATTCGTTATAACCACAATATATGGGCATATAAGAAGAAAGTGTTTCATTCTGTTCCTGCTTGGCGAATCATCCTATGGTGCAGTGTTGAGGTTACCGACATCGGTAACAAGCGGTTAACTTCACGAAGCATGAAAGCATATCGAACAAATGCTTTCGCGTTTATAAGTTAGTTTAACCAATAATAACAAATTGCATAAAAAAAGAACAAGTCCATTTGTTTTCAAACTTATGGTTACCCTAATAGAGCGAGACAAACTGACCTCGTACTGGCTAGCTCAAGTGGACCGTTTTTTAGCCGCAGAGCACCTTCCTGTTGTACGAAGTACTTATAATTTCCTTGGTAGGACTGCCATTCTGAATTTCTACAGTCAATTATTTTGACAGCGTCTCAATTTCGAAAAACAATAGTTCGACACTCACTGCTTCGACAGGCCATATTTCGACAAGCATTATTCCGACAGAACATATTTCGACACACATAACTTCGAATAACACTACTTCGACAGAACAGAACCCTTCTTCGAAATGCACTTGTTCAACGAATCTCTTTTTCTACGGAACATACCTTCGACAAAATACTGCTCTGAAATAACAAAAAATATACAAAAAAGAACAAAAAAAAGTCCACTTTAACTCTTAAAGTTACATATTCCAAAGCGCCACCATCCTATCCACCAGAAATGTGGTCGGTTGCAGATTCCATTGAATGTGGTTTTCCTTCAACTCATAATTAAATCTAAAGGTGGAATACTCTGATCAGTAGAAAATAATGAACATTTATAAACTTTAGACGAAGTGAAAAAAGAAGTAAAAAGCACACAGAACGAAATACAGAGAATTTAAGCTCAAATTGAAAAACCGAAAAGAGAAAAAGAATTACAACAGTACGATAGACTGCAAAAACATTTGCTTCTGAAAAATTACATGAATACAATTTCGTTCTTAAGCGGAATAGCATACGTTACTCTTATGTCTAACTAATAAATAATTAAGAATACAAATACAAATATAAACATGCCTAATAAAAAAATCTAATAGACTTATTATTATTTTATGTTAATTTAAATTATCTGAAGATATGGTTGTTATAATTATTAAAAAATTGTTGATTATTATTTATGTTTTTATTTTGTTAGTATCTTAAACCATAAAGCGGAAATCAGAAATAAATATTGAGGTACCTATTCAACAAGGTTCACACTTATCTTATAACACGTCCATATAAATACGGCGTGTTAACACGTGGCGTCAGACAAATGTGCCCGCACCTTTATTGTCAGTCACATATTTTCAGAGCAGTATTTTGTCGATGGTATGTTCCGTCGAAATAGAGATCCGTCGAACAAGTGCATTTCGAAGAAGGGTTCTGTCGAAGTAGTGTTATTCGAAGTTGTGTGTCGAAATATGTTTTGTCGGAATAATGCTTGTCGAAATATGGCCTGTCGAAGCAGTGAGTGTCGAACTATTATATTGTTTTTCGAAATTGAGACGCTGTCGAAATAATTGACTGTCGAAATTCAGAATGACATGACAGTCCCTTGGTAGGTTTACAACCCCGGTCAAGTTAAGCTAGAAATATTCTATTGTGTTGTGTTATGTCGTGTCGCGACACGGTAAGTATCGGTTTCAAACATTTAGTATGGTTAGAAACACATTATTACAGTGTGTCGTGTCGACACAACACAACACAATAATGTATTTCTAACCATACTAAATGTATGAAACCGATACGTACCGCGACCGCGACACGACACAACACAACACAATAGTATATTTCTAGCTTTAACTCGGCACCCTCCTGAGTCGAAAGCGATGTTTTCTTAAAATCTTAGGTGTGAAATACACAGAAGCGATGCGGCGGAGATAAGGCGCAGATACGGCGGCGATACGTGTATTTGATTGGCCGAAAGCATCCGAAAGTCTTACATCTGCACCGTATCGCCGCCGTATCCGCGCCGCGTCGCTTCTGTGTATTTCACGCCTTAGACTACCTACATTCTCTTCGGCGCAGCGCTAAGTTAAGTTTAGCTTATTTTAGTAAAATTAAAGCCTTGATGATAAGAAAAATATTTTATTTTTACATACCTAATAGTCTTTGTTTATATTCTTGTTTCCAGTACGTTCAACTCTCATTTGTAAAGCCTGCCACATAGGTAGGTAGGTACCTAATTCAAAGTAAGTAGGTAATTATATATTTCTACAGTTCGGCACGTAGTCGGCATCAACACAGATTTGTGATTCTGCATCAAAAGCAAGGCCGAGATCGCAACTCAGAAGTTGTGGTTTGCCGCGTTGACAGGCGACGAAAGATCTGCAACTGTCGCCGTACCTGTTCAACAAAAAATGTAATTGTAAGTAGGTAGGTAAGTACTTAGAGTCTTAGAGATGCCTTATTAAAGGTACCTAATTACTAATCACAGTCAGTCATCAACGGATTTTTTTTTAGGTCTCTTAAAAACGTAGTTGTACCGTGTACCTAGGGCTGCCATCTCTAAAACCTGCCACCCAGGACCAGAAGCGTAAAAACCCCGGACTTTGGAGCCTTGACCCCGGACATATTTTTTTTTATATTCACTTTCAGCTTTGTTAAAAAAATGCATTTTTTACCCAATACTTGGCTGTCAATGGCAATTTTTAGTCAGTTTCATTCACTAGCCTTGTAATCTTGCTTGATTATAGTGAAAAAAGCATAGACTTATTATATTACTAAGGTATTTTTTGCGCGGCGCGCGGTGTTTGTTTATAGTACCAAAAAAATGGGCCGCGCAGCGCAATTTTATGCGGTGTGCGCGGTGCTTGTTTATAGTAAAAAATGGGCCGCGCAGCGCTATTTTTTGCGGGGTGCGCGGTGCTTGTTTATAGTTCAAAAAAAATGAGCCGCGCAGCGCGATTTCTTGCAGGTAGCGCGTGCGCTGAATGGATATAGTATTTTTTGAGCGGAGTTTGATCCAAAACCCGGACTTTAATTATAGTCCGGGTTTTACCCGGACTACAATTAGAACCCCGCCCGGACGCCCTCAAAACTAGGACAAATCCGGGGAAACCCGGACGGATTGCAGCCCTACGTGTACCCAACCCACCGCGGGTGAATCTACGTTGTTTCTTACTAATTCCTGCGTCATTGTCGTTACTCGAAAATTTTTAAAATCCAATGCATCGCAATAAATAAATTAAAAATATGCAAATTAATACATTTTATTACTTATTGTACTTATGATATGACCAACATACCCGAGGCAAATGACTGTCAATTTCCGGTTGATATAGTGACGGAGTATGTATATCTCGGCCACAAGATTACGCTGGGCAGCACTAACCAGACAGCAGAGGTAGAGAGACGGATATCCCAGGCCCTGGGCAGCATTCGGTACAAATAAGAAGATACTGCGGAGTAAACTGCCGATACAACTCAAGGCAAAAGTATTTGAAGAGTGCATCATGCCGGTCTCCACATATGGCTCAGAAACCATGTCTCTCACCGAACGATCAATTAAAAAGTTTAAGAGTTGCGCAAAGGGCGATGGAACGAGCTATGCTAGGAATAACTTCGCGTGACAGGAAACGGAATGAATGGATCCGGCGAAAAACGGGGGTGAGAGACATGGTGCTAGTAATTTCGGAGCGTAAGTGGAGTTGGGCGGGTCATGTAGCTCGCATGGTTCGAGGACGATGGGCAAGAAGGATCCTTGAATGGAGACCATGGGCAAACAAAAGACCACGAGGCCGCCCTCCAAAACAATGGGTTGACGACATCAGAGAACAAGCGGGACACAACTGGATGACGAAGGCGCAAGACCGGACCCAGTGGAAGAATTTGGGAGAGGCCTTTGTCCAGAAATGGACCCAAAGAGGCTCATGATGATGATGATTATTGTACTCTAATGTACAATAATCATCATTCAATATCAATCAAGGAATAAATCAAAAAATGGCATATTTTTGATTTATTCCTTGTGATGCATTGGATTTTTAAAGATTTTCGAGTAACGACAATGACGCAGGAAGTAAGAAACAACGTAGATTTATCCGTCACCACTTCCCTACCCTTCAAAAGTGGCGCCCCCAGCAAGTATTCCAGTGGGTCTACCGTGCAAGCGTTGTCGACTTCACCGTCGGCTTTACTTGACTGATGGATGCAATACATTGCTACTTTTCTTTGATATGTTTTATTTGTGCCAAAAAGAAGTAGCAATATATCTCATCCATCTGTCAAATGAAACCGACGACAGCGAAGTCGACGACACTTGCGCGGTAGCGGTGTCTGGAGTAGTTCGCTGGTCTGGAGTAAAGAAGTCACAAATAATCCGGTAATTCTATGTAATCAATGTATGGTAAATACAAATAAATTAATAAAGTCTTTAAACTTGTGTGACATCATCGGTACTTTTGGGTCCGCTGGTCAAAACGCACTTAACTCTTCCCCCCTTTCCATTTGAGGCTTCACCCCCTGGTACCGTGAAATTTGTCCCCGCGGTAAAAACAGATTTCTTATAAAAAGACAAATTGCTTTGGATTAAGACATATTCATTGAATCCAAGAAAATGATCCTCTCCCTATAGACGCTAGACAATTATTTCTTCGAAATGGTAAAAAAAATCTTATAAATTTTTTTGTTGTTACAAGAATAATACATTTATTCCAAGACACGTGTTGTTTCATTCAAGACACCGTTATTTTGTACAGTCAAGTAAATATATTCTTGATACGAAAAATCTACCATGTCTCTTGTAAACTAACCTTACTTAGAGTAAATTATTATTTTACTCATAATAAGTAAATGTTTAATTGGCTTGTAATTACTGATTTTTGATGAATAAAATTAAATGGAAAATATAAATTTTGTGTATTGAATGAAGATGATGACTTCCTTCCAAAAGTGATTAGACTTTTCAGCTCCAAAATAACAACGCGGGTGCGGTCTACAAAAAATCAAGGTAAAAGTGCTCGAAAGAGGAGAGGTGTCCGGGAACCCCTTCCCCCAGAGACTACAAACCCGATTAAGCTTGACAAAATAAAATTAATTCCGACTACTTAAAGAACTAGATAAAAATCTTAACACCGCGGGTCAGAGAACAAGAAATAAATTTTTGTTTTTTTTAATTAAATTTCTTAAATATATTAAATTCGTACTCCAACTTATTATTAAATTATTTTGGTCCAAAATTGCATGTCTAAAAGTTAGTACTTAATGTTTTGATGGAAGCAAATCTTTACTTAATTGTATAGTTTCTTATGCTAGACCTAAAACGAAAAAAAAAAATATAATGAGCACACATTTTATCTTAAATGAAATATTATCTACTTCATAAACAATAAACTTTCTCTTAAAAAATAAAAAAAAATTTTTTTAAAAGGTAATTCTAAATCCAAGTAACTTGTAGTTGATTTAAGATAATTTTAATTTGATGCAAGAAGGATGGAAGGAGGAAAGATGGACATTTCTTGATTTAAATTAAGTCAATTTAATTGATAAAAGTTTAAATAAGCCTTGAAACAAAAATATTTATCTTAATCATCAAGAAAAATATTGTCTGAGTAAAAGATGAGCACTATTTTTGTTTTTAAAATATTGTATTGGCCTAAGTAAATATATTTTAGAATAGCCAAATATTTCAAAACAATGGTCTTTCTTATTTAAAGAAATCCTTTCTTACTGTTAATGGTGTTTTAAGTATTTTGCGAAAACTTTATTATACACGCTGAAATTTTAGTTATGGTTGCCTCAAGGGGATAGTTCCACTCATGATTACAAGCAACTTTTACTATGGAGCCAACTCTGAAATCACGAAAAAAAATCAGCTGTTCCATACAAAAGCACAATACCTACTCAACCTAAGTGTATGGAACAGCAGATTTTTTTTTCGCGATTTCAGAGTTGGCACCATAGTAAAAGTTGCTTGTAATCATGAGTGGAACCACCCCACTGCGGAAACCAAATGACAAAAAAAGTGTGAAAAGCAAAAATTATCCACATTAAATTCTAAACAAATTTTTTTTTTCTATAGGTATATTGTTTTGATTAGCTTGACGGTTTTCAAGCTAGTTTGAAAAATATACTGCTCAAAAGAAAATACGGGCCACTTTATGGTTTTCCCATCGTTTTCCATACAAAACGAGCTCACTTTGAAAAGTCTTTTAAATATAAATAAATAGGTACAATCTGATTTCATTTTATTGATTTTCTTAGAGCATTTAACCAATGTTGAATGCTCTAAGTTGATTTTGATCGAAAGCTGTAATAGTCAACTTGCGGACATTCCACATGTCAAATATGAGAAATTATACTTGTGAGTTTTAAGGCTGGTTTACATTATCTTAGTCTTTAGTAGAGTGCTTTAGGAGAGTGCTTTACTGGATACATGTAAACGGTCGTCTTATGACTAAAGAGAGTAACGTTCTAGTAGCCTTTCTACTCGCTTTCCAGTAGCACCCCCTGCGCGCCCGCTCACCCCCCGGTATGGCGAAAATGACACTCTACTGGAAGCGTGTAAACGGTCACTGGAAAGGCACCAAAACTACTAAAGCACTCGTATTCGAATCTACTCGCACGCTACTAAGCACTCTACTAAATACTAAGATAATGTAAACCAGCCTTAAAACAGCAGACCCAAAGGTATCATGCCACAAATCGACATATTAACTAACTACTCATAAGTACATCTTAATGGTATACTCCATATAAAAGACGACCTCCGTGGTCGAGTGGTTTGCACGCCGGTTTTTAAGGCGTCACCATCTCTTGAGGTCCCGGGTTTAATCCCCGGCTGGGTCAATGTAGAAAATGAACTTTTCTATATTGCCTCATATCTGGGTTTTTGTGATAAACAAATTAGTCTAAATGATAATTATGCTAAATGTATGCCAAAAATCAATTATACCAAAGTATTATTATGACAAAAAAATATATGCCAAATCCGTTATGTATGCCAAATCAAATTATGTATAAAACCATTATGCGAAAACAAGGGAACCCGTTTGTGATACCACCGTTGTCTCTGATTTTCATATCGGAGCAAGTATGTGATGTTGTCGAATATTTATTTATTTATTATTTATTTACTACATACCTATTAAAGTTATACATTATATCCTCGTCCTCATATTCAGGTACTGGTGGACACGTGAACCCTTGGAACACTGGAAAAAAAATTTGCATTTGCATTAATTTGCCAACTTATCATTAATAGAAAAGAGAATTCCACTTTACAACCTAAGTATTTAGAAACCAAAAAAAGACAGCTTCATGAAGTCCATTGCTGGGTAGACCCCCCAAAGATCAATATTATCCTTGCTCAGTTTTACGCTGTTCACATCCAAAGCGGCTTTAGCAACCTTTACTAGATTGTTTGGTCCATACAAGCAAAAAAAAAAAAAATATTAGGCGCTTACCTGACCGAAAGTGGCGCCGCGGTGAATTTTATTATTTAATGTTGTAATTCTAATACACAATTTTAATAAAACTTCTCGTGGAATTTTTAGGGCCCATAGTCTTGTATTTTCAGACGGTATCACTACCTATATTTCCTCGTAGTCACTACTAATAGTAGATAGCAAAACCTCTAAAAGTGGCCGTTTTTGACACATTTGCTATCTACTCTACGAATGACTACGAGGTCTAAAAATACTAGACTATGAGCCCTAAAAATTCCACAAAAAGTTTTATTAAAATCTTTTTCTATTAACAACTTATTAAATAAAAACCTCTGAGGGCGCCACTTTCGGTGGGGTATTCACCTAAATTACTATACAACGTGTTAAAGAATTAACGCAAAATGAGAAAACCGTTTCTTCGGACCATCAAACTGAACAACTTTTACTATGGAACCAACTCTGAAATCGCGAAAAAAAAAATCAGCTGCTACATACATTTTTATATTTTCGTTATTAATTTTTGTATGAAACAGCTAATTTTTTTTCGCGATTTCAGAGTTGGTCCCATAATAAAAGTTGTTCAGTTTGATGGTCCGAAGAAACGGTTTTCTCATTTTGCGTTAATTTATTTACACGTTGTATATGAAATAATTAAAGACAATTTGAGTATTACCTGTAGGGCTACATGATGGCACATTAATAGGCCAGTCACAAGCGCTCTCTTTAGAATTGAACACCAGTCCAGCTGGACAGTCCATGATGTTTCCTATTCCATTGTTGCACATGACGTATTTGCTACAATCATCAGCTGCCAACAACACGACCCCTTCAGATCGTGGGCAAGAACTTGACGGTTGGGGGGGTTGCGGCTCATCTAAAAGGATTATTTTAATTTTTATAATATTTATTTTTATTTCATAAGGCGAGAAGAAGATGCTGCAGATTTTGAATGTCAGTAAGTAAAACGCAATGATTTTTGGGATACTAATAAATTATAGAGTTGGTGTTTGGGAAAGGCAATCTCGTGATAAAAGTTCTGAAGTATCTACCTACTTGAGTAAATAAAATTACGACATAGGTAAAAATTATTAATCCTAAAGAAGGCTCGTAATATTTGTTATAACCAAATATCTAGTCTGAATGCTTCTGAATGTTTAAAATTACTTCTACAAAAGATGTTTTAAAGAGCGTTTTATTCTATTGTGTATAGTATAATTATCGCCTATAGAAGAAAAATTTGGTAACAAGAAATGCTAAAATGCTTTAAATCTACAGCATAGGTACCTTGTTCAGGGCTAGCTCTGCAATCCACTTCCCAAGAATTAGAGCAAGGATATTCCGGCCATCTGGCATAGCGGTTGAAGAGTAGACCATTAGGGCAAATATACTTCAGAGGCTTGTATGTCTGCAAACAAGATAGAACTTAGCTTATAAAACACATATAAAATACTTCAAAATGTGAGAAAATAGTATTAGTACCTACCTTGCATTCAATAAAACTGTCACATTCGTTCATTACACTATAGTATCCATTCTCAATTTTGCATTTATAGTCAAATACCAGTACTTCGTCATTTGGGTCTAATGGACTTTTTGATGGTATTTTCTGTGGAGGAATTACGGGTCCCGGTGTTGGTTGGGGCACGGGCCGAGGTGCGGGGGCAGGGCCGGGTGCAGGATTCGGAGCAGGTGCAGGCTGCGGTACAGGTGGGGGTGATGGTGCAGGGGCAGGTACAGGGTAGGGAGTGGGTCGGGGCAGTGGTGCAGGAGCTGGGTGGGGTGAGGGTTGTGGAACAGGGCGGGGCAAGGGTGCAGGAGCTGGCTGCGGTGCGGGTTGTGGAACAGGTCGGGGCAAGGGTGCAGGAGCTGGCTGGGGTGCGGGTTGTGGAACAGGTCGGGGCAATGGTGCAGGTTGGGGCGTGGGTTGTGGAATAGGTCGGGGTAAAGGTGCGGGAGCAGGTACAGGTTGAGGCATAGGCTGGGGCGCTGGTTGTGGAATAGGTCGAGGCAAGGGTGCGGGAGCAGGAGTGGGCTGGGGCTCAGGCTGGGGCATGGGTTCGGGAGCAGGCACTGGCCAAGGAGCAGGTGTAGGATTGGGTGCAGGAGAGGGTGTAGTAGCGGGCGCAGGTGATGGAGCAGGTGAGGGTTGTGGTGCAGGGCGAGGCACAGGCAGTGGTGGAGGTCGGGGTGCAGGGAGAGGGGCAGGCCAAAATGCGGGCCTAAGAAGCGCGGGTGCTGGTGTAGGTGCGGGCTGGGGCATGGGTGTTACTGTTGGTGGAGGTGTAGGTAGCGGAGTAGGTGCGGGCACGGGCTGAGGCCGAGGTGCGGGCACGGGCTGAGGCCGGAGTGCAGACGCAGGCAAGGGTGCGGGCTTGGGTTCAGGCCAAAGGTTACGTGTAGGTTCAGGAGCGATAGGAGCAGGAGCAGGCCGAGACAGAGGCTGTGACGAGGGCCGGGTCACAGGTAGTGGGTTGAGTCCTGGCGCGGACAATGGTTTGGGCCACCACGTGGACTCAACTACATTCTCGGGTGCAGTCTCAGGTGCTAGCACAAAATCAGAGGTACGGTATTGTTCGGGTCCAAAGTTGTTGATATTTCGCACAGTGTTTGAGTATTTGTATGTACTTTCTGTCTTACTCCAGTCACTACCATTATTTTGAGGATCTTGTTTTTCGATAATTTCCGACTGCTCTTTGTAAGTTGCTTCCGAAACTTCATATTTTGGTTCAACCACTTCTGCCGCTGCCATATCATCTGATATTGATGAAATCTGCTTTGGTTGTGGCAGTGGTTTTGGCACAATAAAATTTCTTGATGGGATAATTTGTGATGTAGAAGGGTATTTTGTTACTTCTTGTGTTTCTGGCTGCCACAAAGGCGCCGGTGGTGCGGATGGTAAATCTCGCCCTGTATCAATATTTTTTTCTTTTACATTTTCTGGAGCACTAACTTCTTGATCTGGTGAAAATCTTGCTGGTGATGTGAGTTGTGAGGCGCGATTTCCGTTCCATCCCCCTACGTACGAGTCCACCGCGTGCACTATAAATTGAAGATAGCAATACATTGACGGCTGATAAATAACAACCAGTAATAAAAATATAAAACTCAGTAATTCAGACATGGTTCCTTACCGTTGAGCAGAGGCACAACTATTACTATGATTTTGAGCCACAACATCGTTGGGCTTTTTTTTCTTCTCCACAAAGAAAGAACTTAAAACAAATACTTCAGACACAAGAATGATCGTGTTTTTTTGTTAAATGGAGTATATATCAGCTAGTATTAATTTTTCTTCTCATCAGCAACGACAGTTCATTTAGATTACAGATAACGGAAAATGTGTGGTTTTCTAAGTATATTAAGATACCAATCAATATCACATTTTTACGATCAAATTAGTAACAATGCTTTCCAATAGTTTCTTTGGATATACAAAAATGCATATAAAGCAAAAAGGTATTTTAACGATTATGAAGTTAGTGAAGATCGTTATCAAATTTTTAAATTATTAATTAAATTGTATATTATGTCGTAGGCCAATTGTTTAATTGGGTGGATCGAGATCTGCCTGGGCACCATACGCCAACATTTCTTGATTGACCGGTTTACTATCCGTCAAAACGTTCAAAACTTGACGTTCGGCTATGCTCGGGTAAATCTGGCAGATTTTTTTACTGAAATGCGTTAAATTTGAGTGTTGTGCATAAAAATCTTGTAACTGACGCTCGTAATTCTTATACTTTCTCCAATTATCTTAACTATTATTTGCTTTTTTAATCACATTTTTCTATTTCTTGTGATGCCGCCGTCTTCGTTACACGTAAACACACAGCTGACAGAACGCAAATCGGAACTAATATACGATGCGCCCAGCCATATCTGGATATGGATAAATAACTACCTATATAGTTGGACAATTCGACAATTAGGTTGCTCTCATCGATCTGCCCAACTTTAAAATGGTACCTATATCATGAACAATTTGGGCAAATTACGAAATGCCGCCATAATCATTGAACCGCCCACCACCAGTTCAACGATTAGTCCACGACATATTACCTGCACATATTTCGAACTTCAAAAAAATACGCCAGCTCTCTGGCGGTTGGTTACTTTTTGTAACTTAAATCTGGAGTCAGTTCTACCTACTTACATAATTTAGGTATTTAATTGGTTTTTACCTCATTCATGTTATTGCCCATTTATTGCCTCATAAACTCGGTGATTGCCTAAGTCAGTGTTTTTCAAAGTGTGGGTCGCGAAGGCTCTTTGTCTTTGTACCGATTTAATATTTGTAATATAATAAAAATAAAATAAAACAGGTTAGAAACAGCAGAGGGTAGGGGATCGCACAATATTATCCCCGCTAATTGGTAATGCGCCTGGCGGCCTTTTTTAACCTCAAAAAGGAAAAAAAATGTAAAAATACTTAAACCATATGGGTCTTAGACTTAAACCCTATCTTTATGAAAATAATAAGTAAGTAGTTCAATAATTTAATTGATAAATTAAATTACATATTAGATTTTTCTTTTTTCATGTCATTTTTAGTTGCGGATGACGTTAACGTGGATGTTAATGTGGGGATGGTGGGGATAGTATTGGTACATATACTAAGGGAGTCGCACCATGAAAAAGACTGAAAAACACTGGCCTAGGTAATAAGTCAAACACCATAACACACAAAGCATAATAAAATCGTAAAAGTGCCTGGTAATCCTTTCTAATTGCTGTGCTGACATTAGGTACGCTCTAAAATGTATTTTCTGCGAATATCAAAATGCATAATAATTAAAATAATACTAATTAGCATGTTGAAATTATGTTCATGTAAAATGGATAAAAAAGTCGTAGGTGGTAGATACTCGACGATAAAAGAGTTCCCACATGCTGTTTTTATAGAAGTGTTCTGTAGGGGGATGTCCTGGATTTGTGGTGCCTCTATATTGAACCAAAAACTCATTGTAACAGCAGGACACTGTTTGTACGGTTGTCGAATGTCTTGGGATACGATTAACGCGTTCGCTGGAAGCGAAGACTTTACAGCTAAGGTAAAGATGGCCTGTCTATCATATGAATGAATGGTTCCTTTACTTCTGATAATCATTTTGATTTGCTATGGGTATATTTTTTTCAACACACTTGCTCGTAAAGTGAGCCCTAATACATCGCTTTTAGGGCCATAAACCGAACTATAACAAACGCGTGCAATAATATATAAAACACTAGTTGGTTATAGAATGATCCCTACCAAGTTAAATAGGTACCTTACTGCAAATTCTATGCGAGTAAACAGAGCTTTTTCAATTTAACCGGGTAATACAGTTATTTTTTTAATAACAACAATGAAGTTTTTATGCCGCTGAAAATTCATTTGCATTTTTGGAATAAATAAATGTGTAGGTCCTTAATTAAGTCAAACAAATATTAACTATTATCGAATTATTCCTAATTTACAATATTTTGTTATAAAATATTAAAATATTTGCATTTTATCACTTAAATTTATAATTTTGAAGTAGGCTGTATGCTCACTAACCCCTTTGTTCACAAAATATTCTTGCATTGGGCGTGTGAAAAAAACAAAAAAAAAAACCTGCGCGCCTTTTCTCATCATGATTATTATTTTGTTTTTGTCGTATTTGTTGCTGTGTGGTAAATTACTTTGTTTTTTCCTCGCAAATGTGTTGAAAAACGTCGTATGAAACTCGTGAGCTCTTACTTATTGCACACTCGGCTGAGTTACGCCCTCGCCTGCGGCTCGGGCTGCAACCCACAGCCTTGTGTGCAATAAGCAACCTAAGCTAACTTGTATCATAATGTACTATTCTGTTAAAGCCCTTTTTCACGGTAACATCCGGTTTTTAGCAACTGTACGGTTTTTTATAATGTAAATACTGTCAGTCACACGAGCCGCCTGTTTATGACCCAGTAAAAACTGATCCAGTCGAATTTTGATATTCGGTATTGTAACTGCACACTGGACCACACCACTGCCCAGTAAAAAAATGATCAGTTTGATTACAAATGTTTTTTTTTTATTCAACAACTTTTTTTTCTGTATTTATTTAGAAGCTTTGATTGACAGTTCGAACATGCCAGCTCCATCTTACCCTAATCTTAATAACTGATCCAACAAGACTATGAATAACAAAGTAAGTTAGTTAGTTCAAGTTAGTTCTTATATATATTTAACGAATTAAAGACCACGGCCCTGAGATGACGATTACGCTCACATTCCATTAATTGTAGAGTTATTCTTCTAAAGAACACTTATAATAAAATAAAAACGCATAAATACCTTTAACATCCTTTACTTTCACATGACTTGGACACTGTCGTACATTTTACACGGTAGTTTCACTTTTCAAATTACTTCGTCGACGGTTGGAACAAGAATGCCCGAATCTACCGTAGCTCTCTGCTTAAATAGCTCTAGTGTTGCCAGTAATCAATGATTGCCAGTAAAATGAATAACGCATATCCAGAAAATAGCGTTAACGTTATCGTTAGAAAAAGCAAAATCGCTAAAAACTAGTGTTATAAACAGCTAAACCTAACAATCGTCCATCCTGACCTCGTGCATGTCCCCATGCACGCGACTAGGATTTCATACCTAACAATCGGCCTGCTTGTTCCAACCTCGAGACGAATAAATACATTTTTAGACATAACAGTTCTATTACAACAAAATATATTTCATAGGGAACAACATCAAATTTATTTTTAAGATACATCAGTGTTTATGAATGCAGGTCTATCTCTTTTTTTATACCTAGGTGTAAGTCTTAGATAGAAAAATGATTACATACTTTAGATTTACATTGGTGTAACTAACTTATTTTATGTCTAAGTCTCTCAATTTTATATATGAGTCCTACTCATGTACCACCAAGATCATTTGCTCATGAAGGTACATGAGCTTTAATCTATGAATGTAGATCAACTCATATCACCGGAATGGAACCACCTTGGCTCACATGAGGGTATATCAGTATTAAATCTCATTCTTCTATCAATCGTTCAAAGTCCTACTCATGTACCACCAAGATCGTTTGCTCATGAAGGTACATGAGCTTTAATCTATGAATGTAGATCAACTCATATCACCGGAATGGAACCACCTTGGCTCACATGAGGGTATATCAGTCTTAAATCTCATTCTTCTATCAATCGTTCAAAGTCCTACTCATGTACCACCAAGATCATTTGCTCATGAAGGTACATGAGCTTTAATCTATGAATGTAGATCAACTCATATCACCGGAATGGAACCACCTTGGCTCACATGAGGGTATATCAGTATTAAATCTCATTCTTCTATCAATCGTTCAAAATCTTACTCATGTACCACCAAGATCATTTGCTCATGAAGGTACATGAGCTTTAATCTATGAATGTAGATCAACTCATATCACCGGAATGGAACCACCTTGGCTCACATGAGGGTATATCAGTATTAAATCTCATTCTTCTATCAATCGTTCAAAGTCCTACTCATGTACCACCAAGATCATTTGCTCATGAAGGTACATGAGCTTTAATCTATGAATGTAGATCAACTCATATCACCGGAATGGAACCACCTTGGCTCACATGAGGGTATATCAGTATTAAATCTCATTCTTCTATCAATCGTTCAAAATCTTACTCATGTACCACCAAGATCATTTGCTCATGAAGGTACATGAGCTTTAATCTATGAATGTAGATCAACTCATATCACCGGAATGGAACCACCTTGGCTCACATGAGGGTATATCAGTATTAAATCTCATTCTTCTATCAATCGTTCAAAGTCCTACTCATGTACCACCAAGATCATTTGCTCATGAAGGTACATGAGCTTTAATCTATGAATGTAGATCAACTCATATCACCGGAATGGAACCACCTTGGCTCACATGAGGGTATATCAGTATTAAATCTCATTCTTCTATCAATCGTTCAAAATCTTACTCATGTACCACCAAGATCATTTGCTCATGAAGGTACATGAGCTTTAATCTATGAATGTAGATCAACTCATATCACCGGAATGGAACCATCTTGGCTCACATGAGGGTATATCAGTATTAAATCTCATTCACACTCATTCCATATTAGCTAATCACTTCTATTTGCATATTCAAACATCAAAACAAAAATATTAGTTAGGGCTTATTTGCACGAAAGTTTTCTTAAACCTAATACTCTTGTCATATATGTATAATATTAATGATTGAAGAAAAACCATTTGCAATTATACAATTACCGATACATTACGTAATTATGATTCAACTCGCTGATTCCAATGAGGCTTGTCATTATAATTTACATTATTTTTAAAAATTACCCGCTCGGAATCCTCATAATTACCATCATCATCCATCGAAAAACCATATGTCAGTGGCATCAAGGAGTTATCGTGGTGCCATCCAGAAGCCACCCGTTCGCGCCATCCGTCCGCACCTACCAGAAACCAGCCGTCAGCATATCCAAAAGCCATCGGTCAGTAACATCAAGAAGCCATTCGTCAGCGCCATTCACAAGCATTCGGTCAGCGCCGTCGAGAAGCAAATAAGTTTTCTGAAATTAAACACAAAAGCGACAGAAACCTCTTCCAAGTATTATCATAAGACTATGAAAGCGAAATATCTTGAAGAACATTTCCAATCAAAACGTTTGCAAGAATATCGTAATCAGAAACTCTTCGTTAAAACTGTTAGTATCCCTTAGAGGCCTTTAATGTTCTTTAGAGTAGATGCAACCGTTGTCATCTTTTATAAAAATACTATATACAGAAATATACCTATATTATAAAATGCAAACTTAACTAAGTGCAAGCCCTACTATTATAACCCTATAGCAAACCAATATTTCCCAATTAAAATCGGCAATGCTAAAGTAAACAGAACTGTGGACATACATTTATATATTAATTTTGCTAAGGGGAAAAGAGTTAATCTATTTAGTGTAAAGATCCAGTTAACACTTAGTTAATTCAACTACGGAACCTAGCAACGGTCTTAGTATTGCCTAGTTACTGTCAACATTAGTGTCAAGATCCAGTTAACACTTAGTTAATTCAACTACGGAACCTAGTGATACCTTCCTACCATAGCTAGGCCTAATTATATTATCAATAACAGGTAAATTTACCACGCGACTCTGATCCGTTATTAAAGGAACTCGTTTGTTACCACTTACTAACAACCATCTCCATGTGTATGTGTGATGAGCCACCGAATGAGTAAGTACTAAATATAAAATCATTTAAGATTAAATCATAACAACTGACTGTATCAGTATAATTATAATAGTGTGAAACATTTATCGAACATGAAAATATTAATGTCGATTTAATGTGGAATATAAGATCAAGCAAGACCACTTGACAGTTGTAGACCATGATTTAAAAAAAACGTATATTAACGCCGACTTGTCTGTATCTTGGAGGTTAAATAAAGTCCTCATTTGTTTGCACAGTCTATTAGTATGTACTCGCGTTAAGATTAAAGTTCCTGACTGTAGATCCCAGTTAAGTGTCCATGATAGGAAAACATGGTTTGTAGCCACAAAAAAAACATGACAAGTTAAAGAGGTTATCTAGCAGCTACAAGTATTAAATTGAGTATAAACCTCACAGATGATTGTAAAAAAAAAACCGAATATCATCAAAAGGGCTTGTCGTGGCACATAATATATAATATAATAGTACTAACGTCGCGGATCATATTTGGCATATTGAATTCTACATCAAAATACACTAATGTACTGTGAAGTTGCTCCAAAAACCCTTTTTTTTTTAGAGAAGTAATTTTGCTAAATATAATGATGAAAAAAAACAACGAAAAACATCGAAAACGTGAAGAAGTGAGGTTATTTTCCATACTTTTTACACGTAAAGGAAAAAGACAAATGTTTTCTTATAACCGAGCCTTAACTTAAGTCGCAAAAACAATGTCATCATTAGTTTAAAATCATATTACCGAAATCTATACGAGAATTACTGATGGTAATGGTTTATTTATGAAAAGGCTAAAAAGTGGTTATCATTTAAGTGTTTCTATTCAATTAGGGAATACTTTGAATGTAGAACGTACATATGCATAATAATTTGAATTCATGTTAATTATTGACTCAGTTATATTTATTATTTTATCTCATGACATTAAAGTCCCATTTGACAATGTACCTATACATTGTAACTTAGAATTAGAATTGAAATTATTAATATATTAATGTACCTACTTAATTATGGATTTTATGATAATTTAGTTTTATAGGAGACTTCATATCTTCCTACATTCTGCTTGCCTGACATTGGTGTAACATGTAGCGGATATTACATATTTTAAGATCTTTATGTATGTGTACCATGTTACTTACAGAATAAATTTTTCTTATTCTTTTTCTTATAGGAGTAATTTGGAAGGCTCTGCATTTGTTTGTATACCAGCGGACAATAATTATTGTACCTACCTGATCTGCTTTGCTTTTCAACTGTTGTAGTTCTGTTATTTATTATATTGTTCTCATGTAAGTGCAAATGTTAATGTCATTATGAGAATAAAGTTTTTATTTTAAATCTAACCTAACAGCTAATGCATAAGCAATAGACACGGCGCCAAAACCTGGCAGCCAGCGACTAGGAATTCCAGTCCTGCCGCAATTCAACTTGTGATTTGTTATCAATCACTGATCATGATCAACTTGTATGGCGTAGGCAGTCGCCGCTTTTGCATGCATGAGGCACTCAACGCGCTCCTGGTTACCTACCCTGACTTTGATGTATTTGTGGACAATTCGAAATCTCTTGTTAACCAACTTGAGTTATGTTTGTAGTACCTACCACATAATTATGTAATTGGGTCTATCCCGTATAATTATGTATATATAAATAAATAAATAGTATGCTCGTCTAAAATATTCAACGTATCCAAGATGTGGTAAATTATTTTATATAAAATACTTATTTATATTTACATAATGTGACACAAATATGGTGTGTTTACCACTCCCAAGAAGTAGCAATTATGATTAGTTATTAAATCTTACATATCTGTACTTTATCTAAAGTTGGATTTTGCTAAATCAAAAAAGACTTCCTGAAGTCTTTTCTTGCCTTAATACTGAATAGTTTTAAATTACCGCCCCACTTGTTGAAGTGTGCTGAAAACTAGTTTGAATTAAGTATACCTACACCATTTTTTTTGATCATTTGTAAGCTCACTTAAACTTGACAAGTATCTTTTAAAACTACTTAATAAAATTAATTATATAGTACTTTGCCAATACGGTTGTTAGAGTAAGCTAAGTATAATATCTCTTAACTAGCACTACTAGCCTAGTAGCCTTATAAAATTAATATTGTCTTAAATCTACATTTTACGACAAAACTTCATCAAAATAGGAGTAGATTGAACATATTTATATATATTCTAACTACATAAATAATTTGTATGTTTGTAGAAAATGTAGCACTTTGCAATATATGCAAAAACATTGCAATATTATTATACAAAATTTTATCGTTGGTTTTTCTTTTAGCTTTTCAAAAGCCCGTCTGTTTTATAGCACTATCTATAGACCTTACGCGAGAAACAATCATGCGTTTTAAATTTCCAATGCATTCAACGACATAAGAAAACCTTTTCAGATATAAAATAAGTTTCATAGTCACCATTTTCATAAAATTATATTACTTAAAGCACTATAAAGCAAAATAAGTTTTTAATTTTACTTCACTAAGATTTAAAAGACTACCTGTAATTCAACATTGAAGGTTTTAATTAGGTATGGTACATATCTTTAATTCTTTCTTGATCTGAAGTCAACCTACAAGATATTCTTGAAGTCAATGTTTAGAGTCTAGCAAAACCACATTTTTAATAGGGTTAAAGTTTATCTTCACAGTAACTCTTTTTAACATGTTCTTAAATGCTTTGCTCAATCTTACTTAATTAGCCCTTGGAGTGTATCTTGACAATATCTTGAAGGACCTACTAGTTTTAGCCAAGATAACAGCTGGAATTGGTCTGCTTGCCCTTAAGATATCTACAATTCCTTTTTAGGACATTAAATTTGTTTGTTACATGGAACTGACTACTTCAATTTAGTGAGCTAAGAGCTAAAGCGTTATAGGACCTTAACTTTGGACCAATTACAGCGATGGAGAAAATATAAAAACTCTAAGTTCAACATAGGTAATTCAAGCGCTATCATCAGTTGGCATGAACTGGCTCACAGTGTGTGTAACGTGCGTGTCAAGTGCTACCAAGGGTAAGGAATAAGCCTTGGTCACGGTCGTGGCTGTGCCCAAGACTCATCCAGTAACTGGCGCACCATGCTACCAGAAAGTCGTCCTGATCAAGCGTTGTGCACAAGCAATCAACCCTAGCATCTCCCTATATACATATCTATGATATATATGTACATACGTACTTTTAGAAGTGTTTGTGGCAAAACTAAAATCGGTATCAGGAGTTAGTATAAGAGAATAGTTATCGACCATATATCATTTCACCAGAGAATTGCCCTGGCTTAACATAAATCAAAATATGTCACCATTTTTTTAATAAAGTAATTATACTCAGTTTAGAGAGAAATTCAAATTCAGTAACCATGAAGCACTTTAGGGAAGAGAATGGTTCGATTAAGGCTTTTGGCGAAAAAGTTCTATAAAATGTATTTTTACAGAAAAATAAAATTAAATATCAAGGGGAGTCTCTTCGCCGGAAAGTAAATATAAAAAGGAATCATTTGAAAAGTAGTTTTAGTTGTCTTAGCACAAAGTGTATAGCAATCTTAGAGATGAGAACTTATTCAAAACAAGGCACAACATAATACCAGTACGTGCCCACACTATCTTCCGTAGAGTATGCACCATAAAAATAACTTTTCATTATTATTTATTATGTAGGTAACAACATAAAACCTCAAAAGTGTGAACAGTAAGTAATTATTAAGCAAGTTTTAAAGTGTAATTAATTAATTTTGGAAAAAAACATTTAAATCGACTACTATTACTCATAACTGAAATATATCAATTTTGACAAGTATTACAAATGAGAACCAAATATATATATTAAGCGCCCGTTCAAACTGAACCATTCCCTTTAAATGTATTATCATTATCAACATTATGAAAAATTTGTAGATAAGTATTTAAGTACCCTACTTACAATTTCATAACTGATAAAACAGTAAAGTGAAATGTAACTTCTGACCTTTAATCGCTTTGAAGGGGGTACCTCAGCATTCCATCCTCGATCTCGTTTCTTCTCCTTCGTCTTCTTCTCTCTCGCATCTTGAAGTAGGATTTTTCGACACGCTGCCGCAGCTTGTGTGTAGTCAGTCTCGTTCCAATGAGTATTAAACAGAAAAGAATGCAAATTTTAGAATAAAAGCCACAAGTACGTATCAATTGAGCTTTGTTTTATCTATAACACTAAATTTACTGGAATAGTTGGGAATTTATGACTTTAACTTCAAGAATGGAGAAAATTTCATTTTACTGAAACTGGATGCTACAAAATTATGTGTGTACAGTTCACAAAACAATACGAGTTTCACGATTAAATGCAGCAGGATCAAATCATTTATCGCACTACACGACAATACTATCGGGGAGTGGCCCTGACCAAGTACCAGCGAGCAGTGCCTTTATTACCCTACCCGCCAATTCTATCGGGGAGTAGCCCCGATCAAGGATTAGCGAGCAGCGTTTTCATAACCTTACTCACCAATGCTATCAGGGAGTGGCCCTGACCAAGCATTAGCAAGCAGCGTTTGAGGCTGGTGTAGAGCAATCAGAGTATGGTTTGCGAGTGAAAATGTTGCACGACCGAAGAGTTGCCTCGGCCACGTGCATGAGTGCGAAGTGTTTATGCACTGTCGAAGTGTAGCCTCGACCAAGTGCAATGAGTGTGAAGTGAGTAAGCACGACCGAAGAGTTGCCTCGGCCACGTGCAATGAATGTGTAGTATGAAAGCACGACCGAAGAGTTGCCTCGGCCACGTGCAATGAATGTGTAGTATGCAAGCACGACCGAAGAGTTGCCTCGGCCACGTGCCATGAAATGAGTGTAAAGTATGTTAAAGCACGGCCGAAGAGTTGCCTCGGCCACGTGCATGAGTGCGAAGTGTATATGCACTGTCGAAGTGTAGCCTCGACCAAGTGCAATGAGTGTGAAGTGAGTAAGCACGACCGAAGAGTTGCCTCGGCCACATGCAATGAATGTGTAGTATGAAAGCACGACCGAAGAGTTGCCTCGGCCACGTGCAATGAATGTATAGTATGAAAGCACGACCGAAGAGTTGCCTCGGCCACGTGCCATGAAATGAGTGTAAAGTATGTTAAAGCACGACCGAAGAGTTGCCTCGGCCACGTGCAATGTCAATTTTGTTTAACTGCGTTCAATATTGGTACCACTTCTGAATTGTAGAGTTATTCTTCTAAAGAACACTTATAATAAAATAAAAACGCATAAATACCTTTAACATCCTTTACTTTCACATGACTTGGACACTGTCGTACATTTTACACGGTAGTTTCACTTTTCAAATTACTTCGTCGACGGTTGGAACAAGAATGCCCGAATCTACCGTAGCTCTCTGCTTAAATAGCTCTAGTGTTGCCAGTAATCAATGATTGCCAGTAAAATGAATAACGCATATCCAGAAAATAGCGTTAACGTTATCGTTAGAAAAAGCAAAATCGCTAAAAACTAGTGTTATAAACAGCTAAACCTAACATAATAAATGATGGACATCGTCTCATTTTCCGCACAATTAACAATTTGGGGACTCAGATATTTTCATTAAATGTTTAAATTTATTTAATGGAATACCTATGACCAGACCGTCACAATAAATAATCTACTTAGACACGTATTATAAAACCAGGGGACCCGAGGAGGTTCTGACTGTAGAGTTTTGTACCAGATTGCGTTTTCACACGACCTTTTATTAAAATACTCGTTCCATAAAATGTGAATTTCATTTTTATATTTAATAAAAAAATCGAAACACTAGGTTTTACACTTGTACTATTATGTATTCTGTGGTTTTACTTCCTTCAAAATCCCTTCTTTTACTGCCAATTTAGCTAAACGGTCAGCCCCGCGTTTCCCCTGGCATTACATTTGTACACTGTTTCGAATCTTTTACTTGTTTTTTGGCAAATAGTTAAACTATTCCTATTAATTAGTCAATGTTTACGAACGAATGACTATTTGTTTTCCAAATAAAAAATAAAAAAATGAGTTTTGTGTTCCCGTCCATCACGTCTGAGTTTTCGCTGACGAATGTGCTGCTCGCGGTAACCGATCACATGTCCGAAATTTACTTGTCCTAATTTCATTTGACCGAAAACTGTTGACCGACGTCTTTGTTGCTCTATATGTTTTGTTTGCCATATTTTTAAATTATCGAAATATCATTTGGCATATGTCTCATTTTACCGAACTACGTTTCACCGATTTTTAAAATAACTTTTTACTATTGGCCGAAGTATCTTTTAGCTTTTTTTCATTTGCCAGATAACTTAGTTGCCATACTTTCACTTCACCAGAACAACATTTTACCGAATATCATTTGGCCGCAAGTTTATTTGAATAAATATATTTTTTACTTTTACTTTACCTTTGACTTTGACATTGGTGGGTTAGGTTAGGTCAGTGTTTTGACCACTCGTAGCAGAGCGAGCAAAGCGGGTGGAGTTTAATAATGCTTGAATGCATGTTCCGTGCTTGCTTGTTTGCTTGCTCGCTTTGATGCATGCTTGCACGCATGCTTGCTTGTTTTTTGCATGTTGGGTGCTTGCTTGCAAAATGCTTGCCGGGGGGTGCAGGGGGGCTGGTCCCCCTGCTCAGGGGGGTCGGGGGGCCTGAAGCCCCCCGCTATAAAGAAAAACTTTTAATGCACCTACCAGTAGGTTAGGTTAGGTTAGTGTTTTGACCACTCGCAGCGGAGCATGCAGCATGCGAGCATGCCTGCTCGCATGCTGCATGCCTGCTCGCATGCTGCATGCCTGCTCGCATGCTGCATGCCTGCTCGCATGCTGCATGCCTGCTCGCATGCTGCATGCCTGCTCGCATGCTGCATGCCTGCTGCATGCCTGCTGGATGCCTGCTTGCATGCTGAATACCTGCTTGAATGCTGCATGCCTGCTTGCATGTTGCAGGCGCATACAATTTGGGAAAATATTAGTTTACCTAGAATCGATTGTAGGTTAACTCGAGTGTTGGTAGTTATTTTGCATGCATATTTATTGAGTCGCACAGAAAATAATTTAAATTAATAAGTAATTGATTTTCAGAACATCACGAAAATTTATCCAATTCCAGTTTAAAATGATTTTGGAAATCAACTGATAACATTAGAATATTAAATATTATACTAGAAAAAATACGACTCGCTACGAAGATTAGGAATCGGAAATAGTGTGCTACTAGTTTTTAAGGCGTTTGGTGAACTAAAATTATGGCAAATAAATCAGTGGAATAATGAATATTCAGGCATATAATACTTCGACGGAACGGTTTTTTCGACCGAGCAATTACCTCGGTAAAAAGTTTTTCGGCCAAATGAGACGTCGGAGTAACGAAAAAAATCGAATTAATATTAGAGCAACTGATACAGTGGGAAACGTGATTTTGACGAAGTAAAAAAATGCGAAAGGAAAATAGTCGAAAAGTTGTCGGTAAAATGAATTTCGACCAACACAAAATTCGATCTTAAGATAGGTAACCGCTGCTCGCAAATAACAGGATGCCAATAACAGATAGGGTTGCCAACTTTTTTTGGATCAAATATAGTAGTTTTAAGATTTTTAGTGTAAAAATATAGTAGATGGCGAAAAAGTCCAAAAAAATATAGTAGGTTGAAGTTTTGTATGGAGGATTTTAAAGAAGTTGCATATTTCATACTTAAGTACTATAACTTTTTATAATTTATTCAACAACCATAAAGACATAATTATTATGCAATTATTTGTGCATAATATACGTATTCTTTTTGTTGCTTTTCTTGAAAAAATATAGTAGTTTTGCCTACTATATATTTTTTCAAAAAATACAGTAGGTGAGCCCTCAATATAGTAGGATACTATATTATATAGTAGGGTTGGCAACCCTAATAACAGACTATGTGTCATGAAAACAGCAGTCAGTTTAGCGGGATCTAGGTGATAAAAAATAGCTTCCCGCATCACTGGGTGCTACCGTGGGAAAGAGCCCTATGGGTAAACTTAGAATATCTTTTTGATCTTTTATTTGTACTTAGAATACACCTTATAATTTATGTAAAATCATTACCTACCATAGATTTGTAGATTTTAGATGAACATCAGAATTTAAATGTATTTATTTCTTAGTCCATCTAATCAGCACATTTGAAAAGATAATTTCAAAGCAAGGTTTAGTCCGAAAGTATCACAAATCCGTTATCGCGATTAGGCGCAATTGCGCTAATTCGATAAAACCAAAACCGTGACATTGTCACTTAGGTTATATTTAGCTAAAAAATCTTTGGTTAAAGTTCTTATACGAGTAGATTGGCATCCTAGGCTCCCTAGCCATAGTTTAGTTTTCAAAAATTTTAACAAAACTAAAGGGAGCATTTTCTGTAAACGAAACTGAAACGGTAACGATTTAGTTTTGGTTTTATCGTTGACAATTAGCACGATTAGGCCCCAGTTGTATGTAGTTCTTACAGCAGGCTCTACCCCATTTTTTAGGGACCATCAAACTGAACAACTTTTAGTATGGGACCAACTCTGAAACCTAATAACGAAAAAATCAAAATGTATGAAACAGCTGATTTTTTTTCGCGATTTCAGAGTTGGTCCCATAGTAAAAGTATTTACCATATTCGGCTTTTTAAGGCTTTTACCAAACACCTTGTATATACATATATACTGTGGTTAGGGCAATACGATAACGGATTTATACTTGCTTTACATCGAAATGAGTAATACATTTCGATGTTGCTTTATTTTAGACGGCTGCCTTTCGGAAAGTAGACAAGGTGAAAGTTCATGCTGAATTCGACGAACATACGATCGAAAACGATATTGGATTAGCCCGGGTCAAAAAGAGTTTCATTCTTGGTCTTCACGTAAAAAAAATGATAGTTCCTTATTGCTTTCCAAATACATTTAACGGAAACATCGCTGGCTGGGGATACACAAGCGTGAGTATGAAATTCAAAAGTTATAATTTAAGTGAGGCTAGGCAGTTACTTTAAGGTGCCTTACTATATTCGTCCCTTACTAGATAAAATTTCAGAGTAAGAATTGAGTTTCTTTGTTTTTTTATGAAAATGTCTACAGGGTTATTTGTAAAACATCAACAACCTCACAGGTATAGCTTACTAACATCATAAACAACAACATTTGTTCTACAACTTTTCCAAAAATAGACAAAAAAAAAATCAAATATTGCATAGGTACAAAACTCGTTCAGCTGTTCGGACATTTGCATGGAAAGTCGATTTTTTTTGTCTGTTTTGGAAAAAGTCATGGAACAAATGTTGTTGTATATGATGTTAGTAATCTACTCCTGCGAGGTTGTTGGTGTTTTACAAATAACCCTGTATATAAGTAAATGGAAATTTATTGTAGGACAAATATCCACATACGACAAAGCGATTGAAGTCAGTAAGTCAGATAATAAGACCATACAAAACGTGTGGGAAAATTTATGGTTTCACTAGAGGCATGCTCTGCGCTGCAAGTAATGACAAGTCACATCCGACACGGTTAGTATTTAATTCTTATTTCATAAATACAATAATCATAATCCATACTTATGTTGTAGTAATGCCAATGCTTCTTCTTCTTCTTCTTCTTCTTATCGAATGAGGATTAGTGGCCACCTCTGGTGTTAGAGTTTATCAAGCCGCCTGTAAGGCCTCTAACTTGGCTTAACGACTGTTATCCGATGACATCAGCCAGGACCGAAGGACGATTTAACGTGCTCTCCGAAGCACGGAAGCGCTTTAACGGTCACCCATCCGACACTTGACCGGACCGAGCGTTGCTTAACAAACGTGATTGAGTACGATCAGTCTACAAGTTCCGCCATGAGCTTTCGGTTAATGCTTTCGGATACATATTGTCATTGTAATGGAAAAACAATCATTTCCGTACTGCGCTCACCAGACGGGGTGTAATTGAAACTAACTGATATTCGTCATCCTCATCATCACTATTGATAGAATAATGAGGGAGATTAATACCAAACATACTCTGAGACTGGTCCATTGACGTCCTGTTGCTAACGAGCTCGAGACTACTTGGAAGTAGTCTCGTAGCTGGTCATGATCATGCATCACGCATTACGCATGATCAGCATTACTACCGATATTGCACGGTTCAACCAAATTGAAACACTTCACCTAGGTACTTAAATATGTGATGATGATGAGGATTCGCTTGTATGTTTCACTTCATCAGAATACATATTAATAGAACTGCATAAAGAAAATTCGGGTTGCACTCCGGGAGTGCCGGCAGAAGTGAAAACTTGAATATTAACGTTGTGCATTTTTGATATTTTGGAATGGTAAGGCAATAATTTTGCACGAATTGCCGTCTTACGAATTTACTCTGCATTGGAATTTACGAATACAGTACAGTATTGTATTTGTCTTATCCATAGCTTGACAGAAAATCTAGAGTTTTGACATTGAATTAAAAAATTAGCGCGTTGCTATGGTGACACAAGTGATTACGTCTTGAAATGACGCTCTGCCATTTTCGCCGCGCCCCGTCGAAAGAGAGGGGGATACTTCTGACGCCGGCTGTCTACGCTACATCCGTCTTACGAATTTTCGATCAGGGTCACGTGACCCGGACTGACGCGAGTTTATCATTTTTTCCCCATTACAAAAAAGTGTACAACGCCGCTAAAGAAATTTTCACTTCAAAAAAAATTGCTCTTAGAGCAATTTTCCATAGTTATTAGGGTACGTATAATTTGTTGTTAAAAGTTTTGCAAAGTTGATTCCCAATTAATTTATTATCAATTCTGTTTGCAGAGGTGATTCCGGCAGTGCTCTCGTCACGGCGGACTTCAAACAAATGGGCATGGGACTAGTATCCTTTATGGATCGAAATCATCCAACGATGATCGTATATACCAACCTCTCATATCATTACAATTGGCTTTTGGTTAATTCCAAAACTCTGTATTGCAGTCCTTAAAATAGTTACACTTTATAAATTACAGTCCGTAGTCAATTTCTTAGCTATTATCTTCTGTTGTGTTTAGGGACTGTTAACATTTTGATTGTAACTAAAATAGATTACTTTGTCAATCGGATTGAGTTTAAATAATATCCATTAATAAATTAAACTAATTAAGTTAATAAGTCAGGAAAACCGCTACCACACGTTTATAAAATTTTGATTGAAATATGGCACCCATTACACACACAATCCAGACCGTGCCAGACTGACAAAGATTGACAGAGATTGATTGTGTAACGTTGTTCGCGATCTGTTTCAATCTGGCGCGGTCTGGCGTGATCAGATTGTGCTGGATTGTCAATCTACGTCAATCTGGCTTGGTCTGGCTTAGGGTTGGCACCTTTTTTTCGAGGTAATAGTATTATTTTCAAAACAATTAAACATTTTATAGGGATATTTATAAAAATGTAGTCCACATTTATTTTTAACTAGCTTCCGCCCGCGACTACATCCGCGTGGGTGGACATTCGAACAATCATTAAAAAACAAACATACAAACGAAGTACGAACAGAGAACTTGCAGTCTGCTCATCGCAATCGACTGCTGCTATCGTACACATGTTTTTTGAAGGCTGAACTGATTTAGATGAAATTTAGCGCACAAACTGTGCGCTAAATTAGCCTATATAAAAACATAGGATACTTTTTATCTCGGTCAAAGGTATCAAAGGTATTTTTATTTTTTAAAACATTGAAATTAATATGTAGTACTTTTGGGGTAATTTATAAAAACATATTACAGCCCATATTTATTTGTAACTAGCTTCCGCCCGCGACTATATCCTGTTGGACATTCGAAAAATCCCCTTAAAAAAATAAACATACAAACGAACAGAGAACCTTCTCCTTTTTTGAAGTCGGTTAAGAATATCGGATCGCAGTAGATTGTGATTGTGTGTAGAGTGGAAGATTGTCAATCTACCACGGTAGACTGATAATCTAGCAGAATCTACTGCGATCCGATGTCTTTAACCGACTTCAAAAAAGGAAGAGGTTCTCTGGTCGTTGTAATTTTTTTTATGGAGGTTGAACTGATTTAGATGAAATTTGGCAAACAGTTTATAGTCTGGATAAAACTTATGATATTTTGTATCTCGGTCAAAGGTACCCTAGAGATTTTTTAAATCACTGAAATTAATTTGTAGTTCTTTTGGGAAATTTATAAAAAATATAGCCCATATTTATTTTTAACTAGCTTTCGCCCGCGACTACATCCGGGTGGACATATGAAAAATACCCTAAAAAAACATACAGACGAACAGAAAAATAACCTCCTGCTTTTTTGAAGTCGGTTAAAAATATCGAATCGCATAAGATTGTGGTAGATTGTCAGTCTACCACGGTAGATTGTCAATCTACCACAATCTGCTTGCATCGGATCGCGGTAGATTGTGGTAGATTGTCAATCTACCACGGTAGACTGACAATCTAGCGCAATATACTGCGATCCAATATTTTTAAGCGACTTCAAAAAAGCAGGAGCTTGTGTCTCTGTTAGTCTGTATGTTAGTTTTAAGGCTGAACTGATTTAAATTAAGTCTGACACACAGTTTATAGCCTGGATTAAATTATAAGATGCTTTTATCCTGGTCAAAGGTACCCTAGGGTAGAATACTTTAGTAAGTACTTTTGAGAAATTTGTAAAAAATATAGCCCATATTTATTTTTAACTAGCTTCCGCCCGCGACCACATCCGGGTGGACATTTAAAAATACCCTAAAAAAACATACAGACGAACAAAAAAACAACCTCCTGCTGTTTTGAAGTCGGTTAAAAATATCGAATCGCATTAGATTATGGTAGATTGTCAGTCTACCACGGTAGATTGTCAATCTACCACAATCTGCTTGCATCGGATCGCGGTAGATTGTGGTAGATTGTCAATCTACCATGGTAGACTGACAATCTAGCACAATATACTGCGATCAAATATTTTTAACTAACTACAAAAAAGCAGGAGCTTGTTTCTCTGTTCGTCTGTATGTTAGTTTTTAAGGCTGAATGATTTGAATGAAGTTTGACACACAGTTTATAGCCTGGATTAAATTAAAAGATACTTTTTATCCTGGTCAAAGGTACCCTAGGGTAAAATACTTTAGTAAGTACTTTTGAGAAATTTATAAAAATATAGCCCACATTTATTTTTAACTAGCTCCCGCCCATGACTACATGCAAAAAAATATGCAGATGAAGAGAACAGAACCCTCCTTCATTTTTTAAGTCGGTTAAAAAAATTGGATTGCAGTGAAAGATGATGAAATTTGGCATACAGTTAGTTTGGTGCCCTAGGAAGTACCTACCCTTTGTACCCTATTTTTATTTTTTAAAGGAAACTAGTTAAAAATAAATGAGGACTTTATTTTTTCATAAATTTCCCAAAAGTCTACTTACTATATTTTTTGCAATGTTTTGAAAAATACTTTTTTACCTCGATATTATTATTACTATACCAGGCTATAACTGTATATGCATGTGTGCCAAATTTCATCAAAATCAGTTCAGCCTTCTGAAGCTGAACTGATTTGGATGAAATTTGGCACTCAGATAGTTCATAGCTTGGTAAAATAGTATTATAAATATCGATATTTGATTTTACACACAGCGCCATCTAACCCTAAACTAACCAAGGCATAAAATGGGTGCTTTTGGGTTTTTAATAGGTACTAACTTTTCGAAATAGATATGTACTTATTATACGCAGACCCGTCACTCAGAAATTAAAATTTATCATTTCGATTTCGTCCGGGGATCGAACCCGGGACCTCTTGCGTGGTAGACTGGCATGTTGAATACTGCACCACTGAGGTCATCGATCGATATCACGCGAAAATTAATGCAAAAAGTTGGCAACCCTACCAAAGACCACCGTGGATCGTGGTAGATTGTCAATCTACCAAGATCTACTGCGATCCAGATCTTGCTGGATTGACCGTGTAACGTCGCAAACCAACCGCATCAAATTCCATCAATCTGCGGTTTTGATCAGATTGAAACCAGATTGACGTGTGTAATGGCTGCCTATGCGGGACACTCAGATACCTACTTAGTTTTGAGAAACTAACTTATATGGTTAAAATATTTTTATTACCTAAATCTTTTCAAAAAACTGTCCACCAGCCTTTAACAAACTTTTATGCGTCAGAACCAAATTTTCGAAGCACTTTTTCCAGTCCGCTGTAGACACCACTTTCTACGGGCTTCTGAGCTTCGGCAAGGTTGTGCGGCACCCGCGCGAAATTATCATCCAAACGCGAAGGTGCTCGTGTAGAATCTTGTGAAGGCTTCCCGAATCAATTTTCAGTCCATGCTGAATCTATTCGTTTTTAATTTGCCTGTTTTCTAGAATACAATTTTTCACTGCCAGCACACTTTCTTCGGTAACAGCCGTCGAAGGATGACCACTTCTTTATATATTTTTTTAGAATGCCCGTTAGATATAGAATGAGAACGAAAAGGCTGTAAGACAGAAATATCAAACGTGTAAGCGTAAGATGAGCTTTGATAGGTGAACATTTTTGTCGAAAGTTTTTGAAACAAAAGTTGAATGAAAGAGTTTTTTTTGTCTTAAAATTTATTGTAGTTTAGACATAGACGATAAGGTTGGTGGTTTCATCAACTCAGCACTTCACTTTGTCAGCATCCACACATCGGCCCGACGTCGGGTCGAAGGCGAAGCCGACGTCACACATGAGGACACGCGGGTGTCCCTCCTCGCACCTGATGAAAGCGTAGCAGTTACCTTCGAACCTGGAAAGATATTAGTAACTATTTTAGATATCTTAGAGAAATGCGCATAATATTGAGGAAATGAACGAACACATAGGTGCTTTTTGTTTAATTACGTTTATGAAAAAGCATTGTGAATGCAAAAATAAAAAAACCGGTCAAGAGCGAGTCGGACTCGCGCACCGAGGGTTCCGTACCATCATAATTGGACCATTAAACCACACTGAAGAGTAGAATAATAAAATTAGTATTGCAGTTTTAGGTCAGCGCCATCTCTTGACCGATAGTGGAACTAATGTCAACTTTTTAGAAATTTGATAATTTCTAAAAAAGTGTGCTTTAATGAGACATCGTTTTATTTTTCCTGTAATCTTTATATAAACTGCTATCACATAGAATTATTTCAGATTTTTCTCTTTGCAAACTTCGGAGATAAGGGGGGGGGGAACGGTCATTTTTTTTACATTTTTCATCATAAGTCGAAAACTATGCAGTCTAGAAAAAAAAGAAAAAATGATTAAAAACGTGCAAACGGCGCTCTTTCTTATGATACCCCACATGCCCTAGTAGCCTCACTTCAAATTTTTAAGACCCCTTTTCAGGCCCTGCTGTAAAAAAGATATTTATTTTTTTATGTATTTCTTATTTGCAAAATAGTTGGGCAAATGTCATCTTAAACTATTCCAAATTTCAAGTTGATACCATTAGTAGTTCTCGAGATATCCAGCTGTGACAGACAGACAGACAGACTGAGTCACACCATAAGGGTTCCTTTTTTACCATTTTGGTACGGAACCCTAAAAAAGTAGAGAGTTTATCACTTATTACTATATTATAACCTATGCTAACGTACTCGAAGTACAATAAAATTCTTTAGTATGAAGATAATGATTTAGAAAAACGATGGCAAATAACATGTTAGAATATATCTATTAATAGCTTTGAAAACCATTAAACTTACTTGTAATTGACGGCAATCGGCTGGCCAGACTCGTCACGATATGCGGCTGGACACTTGAATCCAAGATAAGCTGAAATTTCAAAGAAAATTAATCATCCATATTCACTGTGTGTGTAATTTAGATCAGTAAAATTTCACAGAGGCGAAAGGCGTGACAAATGAAAAAAAAAACATTTGAATTGTTTTATAAGATCTAGGCAAACGCATTTCATCGTAAATCGCATCACCGTTCCATCAGGCGAGATAGCGGGCAAGCGCTTGTATCTCTCATAAAAAAGACGAGAAATGGGTAAAGATAGGGTATAGGTATGAGATTCACAAGTATTAGAGGCGATTTTACCAGCAGCGTCACAGGAAGACACGACATCGGGCCAGTCGCAAGAAGATGTAGCTGCGTTGTATGCGAGGCCATACGGGCAGTTCATCTCAATCGCCATACCCTCGACGCACATTCGGTATGCTCCACAGTTGGAAGGAGTAGCCTTGGGTGATGGGAAGAATCCGTACTGGTGGGGGCAATCTTTGGTAGGGCGGGCTGGCTCTGTCAAGAAGATTGTTCTAGAGTTAATTTGTTTTTAGTTTTTAAAGAAGTAGCTGTGACTTTTTCTGGGTCATTCGACTACGCTAACTTATCATCACACACAACACAACAAAAAAGTCTGAGGAAAAAAGTTTAAGGATCCTTCCTTGGACTTTTTTCTGTGTACCAATATGTGGTAAGTATTATTGTCTTTATATTAGGTCTACTTAAAAGAGAATAGAAAAGGGAAGTATAAAGTGAGTTTGACGACTTCCGTGGTCATGTGGTTCGCACGCCGGTTTTCAAGGTGTTGTCATCTCTGAGGTCTGAGGGTTTGATCCACGGCTGAGTCAATTTAGAAAACGAACTTTTCTATATTGGCTCTGGTTTGGGTGTTTGTAGTTCCACCGTTGTTTCTAAATTCCATTACACAAGAGTTAGCTACTTACTTTGGAATAGGCACCTGGGGCCCAAGTCTTGCTATTTTAATGTCATATCGTGTTTCATTTGTATTTCGGTTTTGGGTTTAAGAAACGATTAGGTGGCTACTGGTCCACTTGTTACTGGTCCCTGGGCTCAATAGCAAGTGGACCAGTAGCCACCTAACCCTTAAGAAACAAGAACTATGTCAAAAAGCATTACAATTCAAACACAATTAAAACACGATTATGCCGTTAACAGTAGCAGCACTTGGGCCCCTGCCCTGTATGTGATGTCCAATATTTAAAAAAATATAAAATAGTGTTTCGAAATAAGTAAGTAGTAGCAAATATCGTTAAAGTACTTACGAGACGCTCCCCTGCCTTCGCACGTCACTTCCGTTGGGTAACCACAAGGGTAGTCGGGGAATACCGCCTTAGGGTTAAAGTGTAGACCGTCTTGGCACTGCATCTCCATGGCTTGATAATCCTGAATAATAGTTTTAAATTTTTTCTATTGTAGTTACTTGCGCAAAAAGTTGAAAATTGTCCACAAAAAGACTTATTTGAGTAATACAGAAGCAAAGGCAGGCAACATCTAGTTTTTCCAAAATGGCGGAAAACAATGTTTTTGGTTTCGAAGTTGGGATATTGCTGTTTTTGCTGCCAACTTATCATTTTTATTGTAACTTTATATGAGTTGTTGCTGTTTTTGATGCAAATTTATTAAGTCAAACGATGGAGCTACATTAGCAGACTGCATTCAAAGTTGCTTTTATTGATAAAGTGCTACCTACAAATAATTTGTCGGAAAAACCATTTTTGCGAAAAGAAGTTTGCGAGTAGGTATGCATGCACGTAAAATGTAGGCAAAAGGACATTTAACGCTTTGGCTAACTTTATAAAATCTTATTTTGTCTTACCCGGCATTCAATGTAACCGTCGCAGTTCATATCAATACTGAAGTAGCCATTTCGGGTTTTGCATAAAGGATTCCTGGCGGGCATTCCCAGTTCTTCAGCGTAACCTGTTGTAGCGATAATTTAGATTCTAAATTTTAGAAGATTTATTCAGAAAATTTGATAAAATAAGGATAAGAAAATTTTAGCAGTAGGTAACTATGTAAATAGTTATATAACGATTTCAATAATTTTATGTTTAAGCAAAAACAATAATAAAATACTTATTACTGGCACATGAATTTCATTCTTGGATATGAAGTAACTGTTGTGATTAAGTTTATACTTACATGTTGCCAATACGGCTATACCGAAAAGATAACGTAGCATCTTGAGGTGTATGGTTTTCCTGATGCTGTAGTAATTGTGACGAAAAAATCTTTGATATCACAATTTATACTAAAAGTTGTCATCAATATCAAATCAACTTAGGTATATCGATATCAATAGATGTTGAGTTATTTGTGGCTTGAGAGTAATTAAAACACAGTTCATTTATAACTGTTTAAAATTTTATTGGAACTTATCACAAAATCTTCCTTATGCTATAATCATAGCTACCTAACTATTGTATTTCTTATTATACAACGAAAAAAATGGGATATTTAGGAGACAATTCAGAGCTTCCTACGATCGGTAGGTAACAAAGTAGGCAGGTAGTATGCATCATGTATCAAAAAACCCTGTCAGATCCTGAAACAGGTGATATTGTTGCTAAATCTGAACTACATTCTTCAAGGAACATACGTCGAAAAATGATTTTTGTTCGCCTTTCCATAGTAAGTCGTGTCGGTCAGCTGACCAATTCATTTTGTATGGGAGTGTGATTTTTTTTTCGTTTTTCGACCAGTATGTTCCATGGAGAATGTTGTTCAGTTTCAGTAATACTATCACCTTTTTCAGTATCTGACAGGGTTTTTTGATGCATGATGTATGTACCCTTACAAATAAAACATATTTGGCAAAACGGTAACTATAAACATAATGACTGTAGAAGACTAGGCCTCGAAGACGTCTGGCACTGTTTAATAAGGATATACAACTAAAACCGCCTTTGTTTTTGCGGTGAAGACTTTAAAGACAGCTCCTTTGCCAGCCTTTGTTTTTCATCTTCCCTGGAGCGCGCGGCCGATGCCCTCAGTTCGTTGGGGCAAGCTTCTACTTCGTCAGCTGAGACACAACTGGTTGTGAGCTCGTCGAAGGCTGAGTCTCCTCCGCAGCCGAGGACACGAGGACGGCCTTCAATGCAAATGAAGTACTTCTGGCAATTCGTGTCTGACCTGTGAACAAAATGTGCAAGTTTTAGTTTTAAAAGTAACTCGTACGAATATTTTGGGATTCTAAAATTATTTGTGTTCATATTATAAGTTAAGTTAGTTCATGCAATTATTACAGTTACGAATTTTATCGTAAACTCTTCTTATAAACTCAAAATTCGTATATCTTTTAATTGAGCAAACGAAACAAACCGATTGCGATGAAATAAAAATTAAACTGTTTTGCAAGATGTGCAGTATATTTGTATGTATTGTAAACATCATTATGATTAGGTTATCGCTTTTCACGTTATTAGCGCACAGACATAGGTGCAAACAAACAAATAAATAGACAAACAGATAAACAGACAAACAGATTAAAAATCTAAACATGTTAGAAATGGGTTCTACTGGTTATTATTAAAAACAGATTGAAGCTAAGGTTCCATAGCTTATTTTTACAAACAATAACCTCAGTAAAGTATGGTTCGTTGTAGTAGTAGGTTATGTGCTAATAATTATTATGTTCTCATATCGAATTATATTTATTATTTATCAACATAAATGTATTTGGGTCACTATGCTAAAAAAGTGGGATGTGAATTATATTATGATCATTAACAACTATTGACATGGTACCTATGTAATCATATTGTGAGCATCTCTGGCATTTCTAAGACGAGGTTACGTAAACACAAGGTCGTCCATCTCTTGACATTTAACACTTGAACGGTCTACCATTAGCTAACCAGTTCTTAGTCTGTATCAAATATCAGGTATTTAAATACTGTAATGTAATTCCTAGAGCAAAACTGTAATAAAATTATGAATCAAGATACTTAAGTCATCTTAGGGCATTTGTAATGCAAATATCATCGTTAAATAATTTACCTCGTCTACGTAGGTATTCGATAATGCATTTCCGTAGATTTCATTAAGTTCCGAAGCTATTAGTAGTGGTTTTATTTCTATACATAGCCATTGAGATATCTCTAAAGATGGTGATAACAACTTTACGACATTTTAATTGATAACATTAAGTGATCTATCAAACATATGTAATTTGTTTGAAGTTAATTGCAAATAATTTATTCATAATGGCAAGGCCAAAAAATGCCGCTGCACTAGAAAAAGATGACGTAAGTACACGACGAATAACATTTATAAGTATTTTTTTTAATTTACCGACCTGTAAAATCTGAATCCCACAGGGGGACCAAGTTCTCTTGAAACGGGTAGCTCTGGGCAGCGGAATCCAAGGAAAGCTGGAAATAATAAAAACGTTAAGGATTTGAAGAAGACGATGTGCTAAAATATTTTTTTCTCTCAATAATATAATGACAGCTCAGAAGGCAATATTCATAAAAAAGTCTAAAAATAGGTAATATTAGGACTCATTTGGTAGAGCAGGCAGTTTAGAGAGCTGTCTATGAATATACAGCGTGTTAATGAATGAACCCAAAATAAGAATACTGTTTCTTTGGACGATAAAACTGAACAAATTTTACTAGGAGAATAACTCTGAATTCGCCGAAAAAAATCACCTGTTTCATACAAAAAAATATAGCGAAAATATGAATATGTATGAAACTGCAGATTTTTTTACGATTTCAGAGTTGGTCACATAGTAAAAGTTGTTCAATTTGATGGTCCGAAAAAACGGTTTTTCCATTTTGTGTTCATTCATTAACACCCTGTATAACTGTAACTTTCAAGTTTGTAGAAGTTACCTTCAGCATCACAATCGGCTACGGTATCAGGCCACTCGCACCGGTAGGTTTCGGAGCTAAAGGCCAGACCCTCGGGACATGTGAAGTCGAAGCCGACGCCGTTCACGCAGGTCCTGAAACCACTGCAGTTCCTCGCGTCTCCCAGCTTGAAGTAACCAAATTGGTGAGGACAGTCTTCAGTGGGCTGGGCAGGCTCTGGAAACCATATTACATTCAAATTCGTGATGGGCTCAGGGATGCAGAATTATTATCTATGCTAATCATTCGGAATTCGGAACAGACAACCCTGAGGAACAACCCAACTAACAATTTTACGTCGTACAATGGTCGTACAAACGTTATCTTATTACCACTCGTCGCAAAAGATAGGTCACACTAACGTTATAATAACGTTTACTCAACGCGAAAAGGGCCCCATTTATACGACCTACATTGTTGTTTAATGGTCATACAAAAGTCACAAGATTACCACTTTCATCGTACAGTAGTCGCAACAAAACTTTACAACGACTCTTTCGTTATATTGTGGTCATACAAATGTGTTTGAATGACAAAAACGTTGTATATGAGTCAAGTAACAACACTTGTACGACTGATTTTTAATGTTTGTCAGTGGCCCGTGTTTGTGAGTGCAAAAAAACTGAGTGCAAAATGAATCTATTACAAGGAAATAAAAGGTGAGTATTATCACAGATAATATAATATATACTAGTATATTATTTAACTTTCATATCTTGCTAACTGTGTCTGTCTCTTATACCGTTTAGTTCGTCTGGGAATCAAAGTTTTATGATAATATACCTATGTAAATATAATTCATATTTTCATGCCCCTTGTAGTTTTGCGTTTGAAACATAAAATTTGTATTATTAAAATTATGCTTAATTATAAAAATGTTAGCCATGTTAATTTTGTCGCACACTAATCTCTATATGACGTTTTAAAAACAAAAAGTTATTTTAAGGTTATTGGAAGACCAAGTAAAGCCGCCATTTTGTTATAGGTCGTTTAAAAGTCGAAACTTGACTCCAATGCGACTACATGTCGTACAGACGTTTGAACTAAAACTTTAATATAACGTCATTTTTAACAAAACCTAACAAAATCAGCTCAAAAAAAATAAGCGGCTCTAGCAAGAAATAATTATAATTAAATCTGCATAATTACTAACTCATAAAATAGCATAAGTACAAGTAAAGTACCCTACTTTTGAAGTCGGTTAAAAACAGGTTCACAGGTCACGGTTACCAATTCATTTACTTGACAGATTTAGATAGAAATTAATTTTCAAAGTTAGTGCTTTCTAGAACCAGAGAAACATGCCCTATTATACACAAGGTGTTTGGTAATTAAAAGCCTTATAAAGCCGAATATGGTAGATAGGGATAATCAAAATTAACAACTTTAACTATGGGACCAACTCTGAAATCGTGAAAAAAAAAATCAGCAGTTTCATACAAAAATTAATAGCGAAAATATCAAAATGTAGATTTCAGAATTGGTTCCATAGTAAAAGTTGTTCAGTTTGATAGTCCCTATCTACCATATTCGGCTTTATAAGGCTTTTACCAAACACCTTGTATAGAAAAAAGATTATGGATAAATAATTGCCGGCCTTTTCTCACTCACAGAGGCTCTCACATCTACACTACACTCTTACATCTTCTATGATGTTAAAGATGCTTCAGTTACTTGTTATTATATTTTCAAATTATGATCACGGCGGCAATAAAAATACTTCTGATTTTTTTCCTGAACGTTAAAAAAAGTATCTCAAAAGTGAATCTTTTTTTCGTTAGCAGAAATGAACACTTATATCGTCGTAACTTAGCCGATACTTATTTTTTTCACTTAACACATTGGCATTAATTAGCTGAGTGTTTAAACATTTGTGCATAAAAGTTTTCAAACATTGGCGTTCATGGTTGTTATAGTTATTTATGCAACTGTACTATAACGAGGGGTATTAAAACACGCCTCGTGTGATAATAGTATCACATGATTGTTTTAATACCTAATTATGTACTATGGGCAACAGCGTCGCTTAACCAGTTTGCAACAAAATTCGTGTGCGCGCGTATCGCCCCTGCACGAACTAAACGTATGGTTGTGACGGCGCGGCTTGCAAGCGATTTTAACCTTAGCAGTGGTTAAGCGACGCTGTTGCCCATGGTACAGTTGCATACAAGACTTTATCTAGATTTTTTATTTTATTATTATTTTTATTAGGGAAACATCCATATGTATTAAAATATTGTTTATTTCAATACATATGGATTAAAAACACCCATGATATTTATCTAAACCCATGATATGTATCCTCTATAAAGGTTTTGACTTTGACTTTGTCTTTGACTTTCCTCTCCCTCCTCGTCATTATGTCTTCCGCAAGAGTGTTATAATGTTGTACTGAATTTCATAATGCGTTGCTCGCGCGTGGGCGCGCGGCGCTGCAGGACCAGCTCTCGCTCGGGATATTGTAATGATGGCAGTAAGCTAACTGTTTCAGAACCCGTTACAGAGGATTTAAAGCATGGGTGTAGATAATAGTACATTATGATATAAGTGCGGTACGTTGAAAATTACAGCCGAGGCGATATTGCTAGCCCGAGCCGTAGGCGAGGGCTACAAGAAAGCCGAGGCTGTAATTATCAAAGCGCACGTATGTCATACGACGTTTTATAACATATTTGCGAGGAAATAAATAAAACTCGGACTTTGCACCTTTGCTTGTTTTCCATATGATTAAATTTTGATACGCTTGTAAGTATCTTATCGGTCAATTTTTCGGGCAGGAGGCTTAGAGTAGCCTTTTTCGCTGCCTCTGAGACTTCTGGCGGTGTTGAATTAATAAATTCATCACTACTTGACGACATTTTCAAATAAAAACAATACAGCAAAAAAAAATTAAATTAGCAATTCGCGCGCATCAGCGCTTTTTTTAAGGCAAAGGCATAAAAACAGCCAGTATTACTAATAAAGTAAATTAATATTTTTGTGTTTTTGTTACCGATAAATGGTTGTAATTTATTGTCAGCATTAATTAAATTGAATAATTAAATGTTTCTTTATTATATTTTATCTTCCAAAGTTAATTTTATCCATAAAATGTTGACCTTTTTCTGACATAAAACTCTTTGCTAAGATTTAAAAAAGTACCGTTCGTTTTAGACGAAGTATCTTAATAAACCGTGCGGTAATGTAAAGTAAAACGCACGGTTTATCAAGGAAACCGTGCGTTTTACTTTACATTACCGCACAAGTTCGTAATGAGATACAATACGATATTGAAATTGGTGTAATAAGAGACCCTTTACGAGCAAATATGTTATAAAATAAATTAAGACAATGTTAGTATGGAAAATGCGAATTCTTTAAAATTCTCCATCAAAAACGGCAATTACCTACTTGAACCCCTAAACAGCTAATAGTTATTCCTTTATGGTGCAGAATACTTACGGAGTGAAGATCGCTCGAGGCATTGCACATCATTGGGGTACTGGCAGGGGTACACATTGAAGTTCACGTTGGGGTTGAAAAGGAGACCATCAGGGCACAGCTTCTCTTCAGCTGTTCCATTCTGCAAAGAAATACCTGACAGTGAAAACGAAATTTAAGGCAAGCTAAATGTTACAGGAATTTATCAGGATTTTCAGTCTATGTTTTTCGCGATAAACTATGATGATGCAAAATAAAAGATATTTATTTAGCTTTTCAAATATTTTTTTTAAGATTTCTCAAAGGCTTATAATAAGTCGTCGCGTCGGCGTCGTCGACGACGCGACGCTAGGATGAAAATATCAAATTTTATAGGTACCTATATAGAAGGGCCAACTAAAATATTTTAACTTTTCAGAGGTTTTTTGTTTCCTGAAGTATAAGCACTGTACCACGATTATGTCTTTTAATAAGGACTTAAAAGTCGTAATCACAGAAGACTTACAATGCACTCGATGTATCTGTCACAGCTTCCGGACACTGGTGTCCTTTCATTCTTCTCACGACAAGATCCCGCAGATTGACTTTTGGCAGGCTGGTTCGCAAACGAACTTTGTTGTTGTTGTTGATAACTGCTTTGTTGTCCTCCAAATGAACTCTGTTGGTTTCCAAATGCATTTTGTTGACCTCTCTGGTTACCAAATGCACTTTGTTGGGACCCTCTCTGGCTACCAAATGTGTTTTGTGTACTTCCAAATCTCGAATTTTGTTGGAATCCGGAGTTTTGACCGAAGGATCCCAATTGCGCGGACGCTGTTTGAATAAAAATACAATTTAATGGAATTTCAACAAAGGGTTTCACATGTTTTTGATCGTTTTAAATCTCTGAATGTGATAAGCGGACACGGTGTTATAAATAGCAGGCGGTGTTTATGTAAATTTTTGGTGTTTTATTATTCTTGTCATCCTCAAATGGAGGTCATCGGAGATGCATCTTACGCATTTGTTATTTTTGCACATTATAATATTTTTTTGTGCAAAGAAATATTTGCCAGTAGCTTCTAAGATTCTATTAAAAACTACCTACCTACGATTAACACCTTGATTAAACACATTAATGACAGTAACTGTTATATTACAAGAGAGACTTAATAATTCTCTGTAAATACAATTTAAGAGGGCGTACAACGTTGGAAGTAATTTTCATTAAAAATATCAAAATTATAGACAAAATTATCGTTTTTAATTAATAACTAATAAACTATTTCATATTTTGGAAAATTGACAATCACAAAACTAAAGAACTAGCTAAGGGTAGCTAAAGTTTGTTTTTACTATAATATGTAGTTTCAAGATTATAGGTTTATTATCAGTTGGCACAGCATTGAAAAATTATGAAATTAGAGATCGGTTTACGTTTTTTCTATAGAGAAAAGATTTAGCTATCAATCACATAACTGAGTACCTACCTACTTGTTTCTACTTTGTACATTACTTTTTGGGACCGATAAATCAAGTATTGCTGTGTGAATTTCTTGCTCAAAAATGTGGATTTGACGTTGTACAGATAGTTTGAAAACTAAAAGATCCATCACAACCCTCGAGTTTACTTATTCCATTATATTATCTTTCAATTTAAATTTGTAAAATTAATACCATGTAATAACTTTTATTGAGTCATAAATACAAATATGTACTTATAGAGTTAGTCATTTCATGACGTTTGAAAATTAATATTCTGGTGTCGGTTTTAATTAAAACGTAAATCTTTCAAAGGACATCAGCAATCAAGGTAAAAATGTATCTTATTTGTTATCTGACATAGAGACCACCGACTTGTAACTTAATGAATTCCCTCGTTATGCCAGGTAGATGTAAATTGATTCGAAATTACCTATTGTTTAGAACGAGCGATGCGAAGTAGACACTAATTAATTTACACTTGCCTAATTAATTTGTCTAATTATCTTTAACAGTAGTTAAAGTCCTACATGTAACACCTAGTTAACGATTATTTTGTTTCATTAAATATCTCAAAATTAAAAAAATAAAAACCTATGAAGTGCTAAAAACAATTTCATTATTTTTAAATTTGAGATTTTTGCATTTACAATGCTATTTTTAAACAATACTAAATAATATACTAGAAAAAATACGACTCGCACCAGATCAATACTCAGACGGGAATCGAACCCGCGACCTTTGGATATCCGGTCCAATGCTCTGACCGCTGAGCTACCGAGTCACTAGTGACATCGTCGAATTTTTCCTAGTATATCCTAAACTCTTACGCTGTAAGCCAGCGTTATTTCACCAATGTGAGGAATTACCTCGACATTCAATTGAAATATCTTTCCAGATATTTTAACAATTGATTAAGATGAAATAGCTATATAATTTTTAAATTTGAGATTTTTGCATTTACAATGCTATTTTTAAACAATACTAAATAATATACTAGAAAAAATACGACTCGCACCAGATCAATACTCAGACGGGAATCGAACCCGCGACCTTTGGATATCCGGTCCAATGCTCTGACCGCTGAGCTACCGAGTCACTAGTGACATCGTCGAATTTTTCCTAGTATATCCTAAACTCTTACGCTGTAAGCCAGCGTTATTTCACCAATGTGAGGAATTACCTCGACATTCAATTGAAATATCTTTCCAGATATTTTAACAATTGATTAAGATGAAATAGCTATATAATTTTTAAATTTGAGATTTTTGCATTTACAATGCTATTTTTAAACAATACTAAATAATATACTAGAAAAAATACGACTCGCACCAGATCAATACTCAGACGGGAATCGAACCCGAATTGATCTGGTGCGAGTCGTATTTTTTCTAGTATATTATTTAGTATTGTTTAAAAATAGCATTGTAAATGCAAAAATCTCAAATTTAAAAATTATATAGCTATTTCATCTTAATCAATTGTTAAAATATCTGGAAAGATATTTCAATTGAATGTCGAGGTAATTCCTCACATTGGTGAAATAACGCTGGCTTACAGCGTAAGAGTTTAGGATATACTAGGAAAAATTCGACGATGTCACTAGTGACTCGGTAGCTCAGCGGTCAGAGCATTGGACCGGATATCCAAAGGTCGCGGGTTCGATTCCCGTCTGAGTATTGATCTGGTGCGAGTCGTATTTTTTCTAGTATATTATTTAGTATTGTTTAAAAATAGCATTGTAAATGCAAAAATCTCAAATTTAAAAATTATATAGCTATTTCATCTTAATCAATTGTTAAAATATCTGGAAAGATATTTCAATTGAATGTCGAGGTAATTCCTCACATTGGTGAAATAACGCTGGCTTACAGCGTAAGAGTTTAGGATATACTAGGAAAAATTCGACGATGTCACTAGTGACTCGGTAGCTCAGCGGTCAGAGCATTGGACCGGATATCCAAAGGTCGCGGGTTCGATTCCCGTCTGAGTATTGATCTGGTGCGAGTCGTATTTTTTCTAGTATATTATTTAGTATTGTTTAAAAATAGCATTGTAAATGCAAAAATCTCAAATTTAAAAATTATATAGCTATTTCATCTTAATCAATTGTTAAAATATCTGGAAAGATATTTCAATTGAATGTCGAGGTAATTCCTCACATTGGTGAAATAACGCTGGCTTACAGCGTAAGAGTTTAGGATATACTAGGAAAAATTCGACGATGTCACTAGTGACTCGGTAGCTCAGCGGTCAGAGCATTGGACCGGATATCCAAAGGTCGCGGGTTCGATTCCCGTCTGAGTATTGATCTGGTGCGAGTCGTATTTTTTCTAGTATATTATTTAGTATTTAGTACAATTTCATTAGTTGAGGCATTTAATTAAGTACCTATTCAGAATTTTGTAACGAAATTGAATCTTTTTGATATAAATTTACTGAAAAACGAAACTACATTAGCTCTTACGAGTCGCTATAATAATATCTCTATCTATCTACCCTCAATCACACTTTAATTAGCTCAAGCATTTTCAAAAAGGCATTATGTACTCACCGACGGCGCACACGCACGCCAAGACAACAAAGGTTTTCATATTCGCTGATGCTTGTGGACGTTCTCACCAGCCTCTGGACAAGCACTGAATGGCTTGCCGCAGGTTCGTAGAGTCACGACCTTGGGGACAGTCCGGGTTGCGAAACGGCCCATCTCGGCCGCACCTCGCATCTTACATCAGGAGGTGACCCGTGTTGACGTATGCGAACTTTTACCAGGGCTGTCAGTGGTGGGATTACTTTTCATTTCAGTTGTCACTAAAAAGCAAGGGCGAATGTTTCATTAGAATCGTGTAAATGTAGAAAGCCCATCTGTAATGATGCAATTCCGCTGTTTGTGAATAGGTACCCGAACTAAAATGATAGAGGGCTGAAGATTGTCCCTTGCGGGACTCTAAACTTTTTTCGCTGGCTTTCACTTTTTAGAAATATTTTCTCTATATGTATGAATTTACACTTACAGTAAGTATTTTAATGAATGAAATCGTAATGTTTTACTAAAATATTAAAAGCTCGAGTCGAGATGTTCGGTCGGATTTCTAAATTCTGAATTGAATTTCTGAATTCGACTACAAGAATTCAGAAAAATGAATCCAAATAAAAATACCTAGAACTTTACAGTTTTGAATTTTTTTTTATTATGTAAGAATGTAGAACTGGGCAGCCCTACAATAGAATTATATGTGGAAATCAGACAATACTCAGGATGTCAATCGATTTACTGAAGCTTTATTATTAGACAAACAAACATGATTCTATTTCGCAAAAACTCATAAATAATACACACAGAGAGTGCAGTCTATATTGAGAAAAAAAAAACTGCTGCAGTAGAATAATTAATTCAATATTGTTCAATGTTTCTTTCTTCTAAATATAATTTTCCGAATTTTCCAGGCGAAGTTACTCATATCCTTAATCTTTTATTGTTTCATTGTACTTTACTGAGGTGTAGTACCATTCGGCTCATTAGTACAGTCCTAAGTAAAAAATCAGTGACCGTGATGAATCGAGCTCAAAGATGTTATGTGTCTCTACGTTGCGAAACAGAGACCTACCTGCGAATGTATTGGTAATATTTCAAAATTTTCCTATAGTTAACACTTAGGCATGTCTTAAAAAATATTTTCTCCCCCTTATTTTTCAACTTTCAGGATAAATATTGTGTTTATCCGTTTAGAAGCGTGGTCGTATTTAAAATAATGGGGAGCTAGATGGTGCAGAGGCTTCAGCGGGTGAATGTTTTGCTATAGGGTCGGTCATCAGGGGATGGGAATGGGAGACTAAAAATTTATTTTCTTGAGTTTCCTCCGTGCTTCCAAAGGCTCTCGACGGATCCGTATTGGGCCCGCGTGGTAAAGTTACGGCCCATAGGTTATTTTTACTTAATTAAGGACCTGTACTATTATGTATTCTTTGACTTAAGAAAGGCCTGTGCCTAAAAGTTGGGACGTTGAAAATGAAAAATTTGATTCAAAATAATGCTTTTTAATAATTATTTTTTATTCCCTTCTTATAAATTGTATGACAATTATTTCAACAAAATAAATCAGTAAAATAATTATCACTAAACACTTGAATACTTATGCCATTAGTTAAGCAATGTTCAATCCATTCTCTTTGGTTTGCGGGTGATGCTATAAAAGGATTCTCATAGATTTACTGGCGATTCCAAGTTCTTGACTTGTTGTGGTAATTTACTTAATTACCCCAATGACATCAATAGACAACCATTCAGCGGTTATCGTCTAAGGGAAATTGCTTGCATCCGTTTTTCCCATCGCTTCTTTAGTGCTATGTATCCTTTAATTAGGGGAATTAATTAAATAGTAAGGAGATTGGAAGTTCCTCTTTTTATGTTTCCCATGGTTGTCGCTGTCGCTTGTTTATGTGAATTATACGTCGATTATTTAGTAAAGGATTGGAAAGCTTGGTGATTTCAACAAAAAATATTTAGAAGTGGAACAAAACAAGTCGTACCGATAGTACGCGAAAATTAAACGTATTTTTTAAAATAAATTGAAATTTTTACGAAATATGAAGCGTTAGTAATAATGAAAAACTCTTTTTGTAGTGCTTTTTTTTTCAACGGAAACCGGTCAGGGTTCACTCACTTAGAAACTTATTATGTAAATTATATTAGAACATTGAATTAAAGTTACATAAAAATTTCAATTTTTCAGTAAGTTAGGTATGTAGGTAAAAGCTGGTTAGCAAGGTAGATAAATTATGATGCAATGTTTTTTGTTAATAATTTAGAGAAAGAATTTGAATATAAGGCAAAATGACGAATGTAAAGAGTAAAGTTGAACATTACTGCCTATTTCGACATGTACTTAAACATACTGCCAATGTGCGATTTTACTGGCGTTATGTAAGTACTATGAGCTTTCCGTGGCGTAGCAGACGTTAAGACTAAAATGTTAATAGATACTTTGATGTAATAAAATACAATAACGTCCTATATCTTATACACTTCCGCATGTTTGATTAAAAACGTAATTAATTTGTGGTGTAGTCGTAGCGGCATGTTGAGTTTAGTACGAGTTGAAGATAAAAATCAAATATATTCTGCAACTCGTCTCACGTTTTTTTGTATGGAATATTAAACGTTATAAATAAGCGTTTGGTACAGTTAGCAAGACAAGTAAAACGTTTTATTTTTGTGAACTGACAAAATTACGTAATTTTAAATAGTCTTAATATTTTTAATGACAACCGTTTATTGTTATAATTTACAAGCAAACGCCTAAGTTCAAGTAAAAATAAAACCGGTCAAGAGCGAGTCGGACTCGCGCACCGAGGGTTCCGTACAATCATAAATATATTTGGATATGTTACTTTAGTACAGTCTTTAAAAAAGTAGGATAAACGGAAGACAGGTGGAAGGGCTAACAGGCGGACAGTACCTAAATTTACAAATCTTAACCACAGCTGCTTATGGTGAGTGAAAAACGTTTCAGCCACTCCACATTGCAAACTGTTTATATTACTAAGTAGGTAAGTAGGAACTTATTCTTTGTTTATTCTTACGGCAAATAGTAGGTAATTATATTAGAACCAGCCACCAATTTATTATTGTAGTATTAGGTTGCGCCATCTCTTGACCGATAGTGGAACTATTTTTTTCCTAAGGTTAGCATGCTTAGGACAGCGCCATCTGTTGACTCGTAGTGAAACTAAAAAAAATTTGTTTGTTTATTGAATTTCTAAAAAAGTGTGTTATATTGAGACATCGTTTTATTTTTCCTGTAATCTTTACATAAACTACTATCACATAGAATTATTTCAGATTTTTCTCTTTGCAAACTTCGGAGATAAGGGGGGGGGAACGGTATTTTTTTTTACATTTTTCATCATAAGTCGAAAACTATGCGGCCTAAGAAAATAGAAAAAATGTTTTAAAATGTACAAACAGCGCTCTTTCATATGATACCCCACATGCCCTAGTCACCTCACTTCAAATTTTTAAGACCCCTTTTCAGTCCCTGTTGTAAAAAAAATATTGATTTTTTTATTTCTTTCTTATTTGCAAAATAGTTGGGCAGATGTCATCTTAAACTATTCTAAATTTCAAGTTGATACCATTAGTAGTTCTCGAGATATCCAGCTGTGACAGACAGACAGACAGACAGACTGAGTCACACCATAAGGGTTCCTTTTTTACCATTTTGGTACGGAACCCTAAAAATGGATCTCGGGATTAAATTAAGCTACAGTTTGAGCCATCTTCAGAGGCAGGCGGATAAAAAAAGTGAAGGCTGTAGAGTCCCTTTCGTGCATGGTCAGCCTGGGGCTCCGTTCACTTAATCGTCAGTACGATAAAAGAATGTATGGATCCTATCCGCTCAAACGTCCTGGCAAGTTTAGTGACCAAAAAAAAAGTGCGCAAAACGTCCTGGCAAGTTTTGTCACCACGTCCTGGCAAGTTTTGTCACCAGCGGTATAAACCCTTGTTTTTTAGCAAAATTATCCTAGTCTGAGACTTAATTTTTATTATATGGCAATAATACACTGTCAAGCGATTTATGCCAATCTAAAAACCGACTATGCGGCATTGATAATAGCGAACCTTGAACTATGATTAAAACAAAAAGTACCAGGCTAGCATGACCCCAGAGCTCTCAACGCAGGAGTCCTAACGGCTGGAGACCAGGGTCTTATAGATCAATCAGACTATCGAAAAGTACCAGGCTAACATGAATGTAAAGGAGGTCCCAATAACTTTTTTGAGCTCGCTATTCAAGTAACGGAAAAATTAAATCTCTGCATTGACTTAAGCTACAGTTTGAGCCATCTAAGGCGTGAAATACACAGAAGAGATGCGGCGGAGATAAGGCGCAGATACGGCGGCGATGCCGGCGATACGTGTATTTGATTGGTCGAAAGCATCCGAAAGTCTCACATCTGCACCGTATCGCCGCCGTATCCGCGCCGCGTCGCTTCTGTGTATTTCAAGCCTCAGGAAGCTGTAGCGGGTCCCTTATGCGCAAGGTCTGGGGGTCTATTACGAAACTTTAATGCGATACACGCAGCTGCGTCTGTGCTTCGTTTTGATTGTTTCCTATTACAAATCACTTTCGTATGCGATATTGCGAAGTGATTTGAGTTTGACAGTTTCTCTCTGGCGTATCCGACATCGTTCGTTTAGTAGTATATGGACTACGATAGAAAAAATTAAAATGTTTGATAAAACTACAACCAACGAACCGCGGACGACTATCGTGGCCAAGTGACTGCGTTACGCAATTGCGTATGTTATTTTCGTAATAGGCCCCCAGTTTGCGTTCTGTTCACTTTTTCGTCAGTATACGATAAAGGATAAATACATAGCTTTATTTCTAAATTACATTTTCAATGCCATTGATAGTTGCGTGTAGTGTGAAATTTCTGTTTCGTTTTTTTTCTGTGATGTGTGTGACTATATTATAATGATTCAAACAAATCAGTCTTTTTAATATTTCCACACTAACACTTTTGCTCTGATTGTACCATTTCCGAGGATACATATTGACACCTCCCCTTGTGTTAATAATTTATATGAAGAACAACATGTAATAGGAAAAACAAAAATAGCAACAAAACAGCAATTTACACGTAAAAACTGATAACTTCACAGACACAGAGAAAGGCCTAACTGCGGAAGGTTATTGAAGGCTGATATATCTAATGAGGAGCTCGGTGGCGCAGTGGTTTAGCGCCTGGCCCAGCGATTGCGTAAGTTAAGCAACGTTCGTAAGGGTTGGTCATGGGATGGGTGACCAAAAATTTAGTATCGCGAACTCCTCCGTGCTTCGTAAGGCACGTTAAGCCGTTGGTCCCGGCTGCATTTGCAGTCGTTAATACCCACCAATCCGCATTGGGCCCGCGTGGTGGGTTATGGCCCTTCCTCCTTATCCACCCATAAGGAAGGCCTGTGCCCCAGCAGTGGGGACATCAAAAATGGCTGATGGACATATCTAATGATCACTAATTCCCGCTAAAGAATACGCCTGATCTTTGATAAACTAATCGATCCATTTATGGTATGTTATTAAAATTTGCTCAATCTGTATTGTGTTGTTGACACGCCTAAGAAGGGGTAGGTACCTACAAATGATGTGCAAAGCGAGACGCAATCGGTAGGTAACCACAATTTAAAAGTTGTAAACAAATTCTTATAACCTTTTAAATTAGAATTGAAAAGGAAATCTGCTTCAATGTCATCGGAAAGTCAAGGATATTATGTTATTGATGAGTTTGTTAGGAAGGATTTGACAGTACAGTTTGTTTTATTACTGAGTGTACTATATTTTATGGAAATCTCTAGTTTATCAACATTTTACTTTTCAATACATCAAAGATAATTTTAAATCGTTCCCACTGACTGATCCTTTAGTCGTTATGTTCAAAAGAATGATTGCTAATGTAAATTATGCGTCTCTGCACATTTAGGAGGCAGACTGACGTCATTTGAACAAAATATTGATGGATTATGTATGGGTATTACTTTGAAAAGTATAAAAGAAATATACTTACCTTGGTTGTCCTTTATTACCTGTGACTTTATGTTTATGTTATAATCCCGCCATAAATTTCAGTATGAAGACTAGTTAGTACCAAAACCGGATAGAAAGCACCAACCTTACCGACTTACAGGTTGTTCGTTTTTGTATTAAGTAATTGAATTTTACTTCCCTACAAGCCAAAGCACACTGCTATTATGATAACAGTATTTATCCGTTTATCAGTTAACATAAAATGAATCGTAGCTAAGTTGAAACTAGGCGTTCAGGCCTTCGGCTAAGGCAGTACGGCCTGAGCTTCGAGGACATCGTGCTTTTACGGTGCGTCACCACTATTGATATCCTAACGTATTACCTTCCCCGACCCAACCCCATGTAAATACTCGTAACATACGAAATGCTAGTATACTTAACTCTTTCATTAGCTTTGACTTATCCCATTGTACAATTTTATTTTAGGGCATTATAACTAACTATTCAATTTTATTTTTGTTTTTTAAGTGGGTCTGTACTTCTGCCTTTAGGTACGGTAGTACTTATATCTATTCTGTGCTTTAGGTATGCAAATCTGTCCTTCTGCTAATCTGGGATTATGCTTATCTACCCTTCTGCTGCAGAAGGCTTTTTAACAGCGGTCTAAAGCCCGCCGGTAACGATCAATTGCGATTGTCAATTTTTCCGTCAATTCTATTGTTGGAGCAATTGACAATCGCTTCAATTGCACGCGTAAACGATCAATTTTTCCGTCAATGGGCGTCAATTGCGGAAAAATTGACAATCGCAATTGATCGTTACCGGTGGGCTTAACCCGCTACTCTCGATGGGAATTGACGGGATCGGGTTCACATCATAATCGAATGTACATCAAAAATCTGTTATTTTGGTACATTGAAAACGGTTAAATGGTTTGCATAGTACAGTCAATAGGGGATACTTGAGACTACAGTATTACTTAGGACATTTCGAATGATAATTTTTGACTAATTATTATGGCAACATTTACATAGTGCTGGAGCAGAGAATTTGCTGTCAACATCACGGAAGAGATAAAGTTTTAACAGGGTACGTAAAACGTTAATATTTTTCGTGCCCTAAGTAGTAGTCTCAAGTATCCCCCATTGACGGTACCGTTTTGACTTTTTCTCGATTCTAACTCGATCTCGATATTTTCGATCGCGTCGGGAGTTACCCCCACAACGTGGACGCTCGTCTATCCAGGGCCCTGATACAACTGTGCAGACCGCAACTTGGCCTGGTAACAGGTGCTATTACTTACACTTTAACAGGCATCTTTTTAACTTAGGTGTCACGGACAGTCCCCCTATGCAGAGGATGCACGGAGGAAGAAGAAACAGCCGCCCACGTACTGCTGGAATGCAGAGGGGTGGCCCCTTACCGGGCGAGGTACCTCGGCTCGCCGGGCAGCGTCCAGGAAGCGATCACAAATGTGAAAGCCCTTGGAGAGTTCCTGGCTGAGCTGGGCTGGCTGGAGTGATCCAGCCGCACATCCTCCACACGCAAAAAAGGCGCAATAGACGTCGAGTTGCGGAAACCGCCTGCATCGACAAGAAGAAGAAGAAGAACCCACAAGAATATAGTAAAAATCTTAAACAATTGCAAGAACACTATTATAAGAAATCCAATGAACTCTCTTGAAGGCTCTATACTAGGCTGATTAGCTACTCGGTTGCGTATGCGCTCCACGTTCCGTCTGCAGAAACTTCCTTATCTCGCGGCGTCTCATCGGAATTCTGCGAAGCATGTTACGTGTTACACTGGGATTTCCCGTAATTTGGGGTTTTGTAGACGGTACCTTTAATCATGAAAGTTAAAATTGGTAGTTGGCGTGGAGGAAAGTTGCTGTTTCGTAGTTTGCCGACAACAGCAGAAGTTTACCGTAGCTTAACTATGCTTTTAAGTAGATTCTAATTACTTATTTTATTATGGTATGAATAATCTTAGAATAATAATAAGGGCACTCTTCTGTCGTAAGTAACTATTTAAGAAAAAGTAGTTTAGTTATTTTTGTATATAGGTAGTTAGTACCACACTTATTGTAACGTTTCTTTCAGTTTTCATCAATATAATTTCGTATTTTGCTGGTGAATGAAGCTAATGTTAGTAGATACCAAAGAGAATGTAAAAAGACTAGCGTTCACTGACGTCCATTATACAAGAAAGAATGGACGTCAGTGCCATAGAGGAAATAATCACTACGTTTTAGTCAGTGCTAGCGTTTTAGTCATAGACTTAGAAAATTTTGGCTGAAAATGCTGGTTTTAGTAGATACTCACAGCGGGAATTTGTGTGATACAGAATACAGATTTGATTTCGGCGACTTTTTTCAGACTGCGGAATAAATAACCACTGGCGTCCTTTATACAATGTATAATGGACGTCAGTGTAAATGACGAACAAAGAGTTTTAGACCGGGCGGCCACCGCATGGTTACCTACCCCATCGAGTTACTGAAAATTACCACCTTCCACGAAAAGTAGACCTTAAATAGGTAAGAAAAATGTTGGTCTGCCGGGGCTCAACCTGGAGGAACCTTGGCGGTGCAAAGCTGTGCTACCTACTTTTGACCATCATTTTACCTCATGTGGTTACTGAACAAAACCTTTTCGTTGCTTTTAGTCTCTATTAGTAGAGTCAAAATAATTATGTCTGCCGAGCGAATTCTTGGAGGGTTCCGCAGTCCAACCATTTTTAGGGGCCGCATGGGGGTGCTATTTTACCTCATCGAGTTACTGGATGAAACCAAGTTCTCCTGGTAGCTAAAATGGTCCCCTTTAAATATTAATTGGTCTGCCAGTTCGCAACCTGGCAGTTTTTGCAGTCCAACCAAATAACTACATAGCATAAAACAAAATAGCTTCCCGCTGTTTGTCCCTATGTATGCTTAGATCTTTAAAACTACGCAACGGATTTTAATGCGGTTTTTTTTAATAGATAGAGTGATTCAAGAGAAAGATTTATATGTATAATACTTGCATAATATAGCAGAGAAACACTGACAATTTTAAAGGTTTCTAATGTGTGTCGTAAATAAACACTTTTTTTCGCTTACATTGCAAACGCTGGCTGAATCCTACGAGATAGATCAAAAAATGTACTACAGTATTATTTACCTTAAAAAGGTCCACATAAAACTTCTTGGTGGTATATGTCTATCTCTTAGGGATAACCCACAATATCCAGTTTTATCCTTTCTTTTTATGAGAAACTAGCTGACCCGACAGACGTTGTCCTTTCTTAGTTATGAATATTGAATTCGAGTTGGTATAATTAATGAAAAGTTGGGTTCAGAGATATTATAGGTCCCGTTTCCATTATACCGTTCCCCTTTCCCTTTCCCGTCCCGTTCCCGTTTACTTTATAACCCAACAGCTTTATAACCAAGTATATATCACTTGTTATGTTAGTAACGTGTATGTTAGTCTATCCAAACTTACCAATTTAATATTAGGTGTGGTGGCTCTGAACTAACCGTGATGAGCACTAAGAAATTCAGTTTTCTTAGATCTGGGGTGAAGCAATCGAAAATCATGGCGAAGCACTTGCAGTGTCGCTTGATATTTCGAAAGCCTTTGACCGGGTCTGGCACGCTAGTTTGCTGAGCAAGCTTCCAGCGTATGGTTTACCTGCTGACTTTTGCAGTTGGATTTCGGATTTCTTGAGCGAACGGTCGATAAGAGTGGCTATTGACGGCTGCTCCTCTGACCTCATGGCTATAGAAGCTGGAGTTCCTCAAGGATCCGTTCTTTCCGCAACGCTTTTTTTTGCTGCACATCAACGATCTGCTCATGCCCGGGTATGCAGACGACAGCACGGTTGCGGAGAGGTATTTGTCCAATGCAAAGGCCAGCAAGGAAGAAATTGGTTCCTTGAGAGAGGCCATGGTGGAGCGGACGAATACGACTTTGAGTCTTGTCTCCCAATGGGGCGACAACAATTTAGTCACTTTTAACGCCACCAAAACGCAGGCATGTCTATTCACTGCAAAGAAGAGTCCTCTGAACTTGACTCCTACTTTCCGAGGTGTAACTATACCTGTCACCGACAATCTCGATCTCCTTGGCATAAAGATGACTTCCGACATAGTAGAACCAAATAAGTAAGTCATCTTACTCATTATACGCACGATCGCGGTTTGTATGTGAGCGCGCCCGTACGTATGCGTCGTCGCACGCACACACTGACAAAATTTAAAGGTGATAAAGGTGCAACAGTCACGGCTGCGCCGTACGTAATCCCGCCCGCGCTCACGCACGCTTCACGCCGCTGTGCTGCCGCTCCTCATAATTTGAACGTGTAACTAGTTAACTACCTACAGTACATATTTCAAAGATACTCGTATTATTGCAAAAAAGATTTGTAAGAATGAGGATATATCTTACATTAAATTTAAATAATAAGGCATTTCGTACTTGTCGAAACAGACGAAATTTTTTTTATATCAATTTTGTTTTTTTTCAATCGCAAATTCTTACAGGAAAAGGTACTTTTAATGCCTATTATTTGAGGTTATGGATAGTATTCAATTTCCAAATTTAAAGATTATTATTTTGATAAGTGTAGGTAAATGAAAAAGTAAAAACAGTTAATTGTGTAAAAAATAAAATTTCATAGACACGTTTTAATTAATCCTATTTCGATCGTAAGTTTTCAAATCACATAACATGACGTAGGCAATGAAAGCATTGTAGTGTAGTCAATTCCTGACAACAATTAAGTTAATGTAAACTGTAATTTGACAGATAGATGTGATACATTGCTACTTTTCTTCAGTAAGTTTTTATTGGTGTCAAAACGAAAGTGCCAATGTATCACATACATCTGTCAAATAACAATTAACATTAAATTCATCATGTTAGTCGATGCGCTGGTCTACGTACAAAAATTATTAAAAAGACTTTGTATTATCGATCTCTGATGCTTACCTTACAAGGAAAACAATATTTTGTATAGAGATTGACTATGCATTATATGATGACTGAATAAACTAGCGATGTGACAGCCCTACGTGTTTAAGCTGTATCGCTCGCTCGAGGCTCGAGTTGGCCTACTTATTTGGTTCTACTATGCTTCCGATCTCAACTTTGGTGACACAATCGAGTCGAAGGCTCAAACTGCGGCCAAAAAACTAGGCATCTTGAACAAGGTTAAGCGATATTTCACGCCGGGACAGCTTCTAACTCTTTACAAAGCGCAAGTCCGGTCGTGCATGGAATATTGCTGCCACCTGTGGGATGGGTCCGCAAAGTGCCAGCTAGCCGCACTCGACTCGGTTGAACGCAGAGCCAGAAAACTCATAGGGGATAGTGCGCTATTAAAAACCAAGCTTCACAGTCTTTCCCACCGCCGTGAAGTGGCTTGTCTGGCGGTGTTCTACAGACTATATTTCGGAGAGTGTGCTCTTGAGCTGCATGAGCTCATTCCGCCATCCCCGTTCTACCATCGGACATCCAGACGCACGGCGGGGTTTCACCCCTATTTGGTTGACATTCCATGCATGCGCACGAAGCGTTTTTCATCTTCCTTCTTAATGCGCACAGCCAAGGAGTGGAATTCCCTGCCTGCGTCTGTATTCCCGAAAGAATATAACCCAGCGATATTTAAGGCACGAGTGAATAGGCTTCTTCTGGGCAAGCTCGCTTCATCTTCGGCCTCTTCTTAGCCTTATGGTTCTCGAATGTGGCCAAGAGTAAGCCCATTTAATGTAAAAAAAAAAAGATCCTTTTTGTAAGAAATAATAAATTAATTTTTCAACACACTTGCTCGTAAAGTGAGCCCTAATACATCGCTTTCAAGGCCATAAACCGAACTATAACAAACGCGTGCAATAATTTATAAAACACTAGTTGGTTATAGAATTAGCCCTACAAAGTTAAATGGGTACCTTACTGCAAGTTCTATGCGAGTAAACAGAGCATTTTCAATTCAACCGGGTAATACAGTTATTTTTTTAGTAACAACAAAGAGGTTTTATGCCGCTGAAAATTCATTTGCATTTTTGGAATAAATAAATGTGTAGGTCCTTAATTAAGTCAAACAAATATTTATTATTATCAAATTATTCCTAATTTACAATATTTTGTTAAAAAATATTAAAATATTACCATTTTACCACTTAAATTTATATTTTTGTAGTAGGCTGTATGCTCACTAACCCCTTTGTTCGCAAAATATTCTTTCATTGGGCGTGTGAAAAAAACAAAAAAAAAAAACCTGCTCGCCTTTTCTTATCATGATTATCATTTTGTTTTTGTCGTTTGTAGCTGTGTGGTAAATTACTTTGTTATTTCCTCGCAAATGTGTTGAAAAACGTCGTATGAAACTCGTGAGCTCTTACTTATTGCACACTCGGCTGAGTTACGCCCTAGCCAGCGGCTCGGGCTGCAACTGACAGCCTTGTGTGCAATAAGCAACCAAAGCTAACTTGTATCATAATGTACTAATATTACATTTATTTCCTCCTTAGAGTAAGACGGGCTTAAGACGGGCTTCTACAGAAAGAGAAGCCATACGAAGCGTTCCCCTCTGCCGAAGTACAAGCCCAAATGGGCATACGCGTTAGTAAAACCAGTTGCGCCCGGATTTCTTTCTAGACCGAGTCCAGTCGCGCATGTGAACGCTGCTCTGTTTAAAATGTCGAATTGATGAGTTTTTTGCTGTTAAAAGAGGTCTTGAACATCAAGTATACAAAAAGACGGTGTTACATTTCACATAAAAGTAAATTTTTATCGTATTATTGCTATTTGTTTACATTTAAACATTAAATTCGTATATTTTATTCTTGATTAGTTGTCAAATTTGTTCAGTGACATCGGGTCTGCTAGTCCACGGCTCGTCAGTACAAATTTCAGATCTGTCGCTAGATAAATCCGAGTTCTCGCCGATGGGCAGCTTAGTGATGTTACCGTTAAATAATGTTTGTCGATAAAGTGTTGGTCAATCTGGCCCTGATTCTGCGTCAAATTCATTTGCGAGATTTTTGCATGATTTGCTCTGCACTGATGTGAGCGCGACAGATATCGCGAAATAAATGTCGAAATAGTAGATTATACAACAAGTGAATAAAAAGGGAATTTAGTTCGAGGGACTAACGGTTTGCATTAAACTTAAGAATCGCCTAGTCGTTTCCTAAGTACAACTCGAGCAAGATAATTAGGGGCATGATAGCTGCATGACAGCTAAGTTCATGACACCGTTTTAATTTGGTCGAGTTGTAGTTAGGAAAGATTTATGCGATTCTTAAGTTTAGTGCAAATAGCCGTAAGTATTATACAAAGAACCGAGATGAGATTTTTTTTCACGAGTTGTGTACTCTACTTTTTACCATTGACTGTTTGTTCGTAGATTGACTTCGAGAAAACAAATAGGTACCTAGCAGTACTTTTTACTTAGTATTTATAGTTGACCATCAGCCTGTATATACTTTGAATTTTTGCAGACTGAATATCGTACCAGACTGATGGTATAGACCTTGGCAGGTAAGGGGGGTTGGCATTCAAAGTTTCGCGCCGCCGCACTTCAGAAAAAAAGTCATATCTCCTTCAATATACCACCTCGAATGAGGTATCATATTATGATAAATCAGGGATGATGAAGCCATTTTTGAGACATTGAATGTACAGTTTCTTAGAAAAATAATGATATATTTTACTATATTGACCACATTATCAAAATCAGTTTGCTATTTTTTTATTCAACGGTCGGTCAAAATTCAAATTGTTGGGTGTGCAGATGGCAGTACTGTCATGGAGCGATGTTCAGTGTCAGCAGCCTGATCCCAAGTTCCCTGGGTACACATAAGTCCCAAACCAATCACCTACACTCTCGAACTTTTTGTATAAAGCTCAAGCGTATAAAAATGACCTCTTTGTTGTTATTCACCCCATCGTAAAATGATTGAGTTTTTAAGCTTTATTCCTTTTTCCGTATCGATATTGCTGCATCGACAGTTGAGCCCAGCCCTTTATGTCAAAAACGTGTCATAATTCCATGTGTGACTCATCCGTACACAAATTTTTGCTATTTTGTTTTATTTTTTTATGTGTGAGTGTCGTCATTACAGTGTTGTTTTTGTATGTGGGTATGCGGAACTGCACTTGTGTGCATTCCCTCCCTCCCGCAAAAAATGCCAGAATAATTTGAATAGAGTAATAATCGCTAAGGCTTCTCCCTTCGTGACAAACGAAGCTTTTGTTGCTCGAAGATTTCCTCAATAAAATAACTCCGACCGAAGCATCTGTTTGTTTTATTACACCCTCTTTGACGATATTTGCAGCACGCATTCTTTTAATTCTATGTCAAACGTCATATTTAAAAAGTTTATTTTGTCCAAAAAAGTTTTTATGTCCAAAATAATTTTATATGGTGGTTAAGTATTCTTAAATTTTCTAATTTTCCGTGCAATTTTCTTAATTTTATTCATTCATAACAACCATTTCCTGATAAAAAAGGATTAGTGAAATCGGTCCAGCCAGGCGAAACAGGATTTATATATATATATATAGTATATAATGGCGAAGCGATTTTAAGCAATACAGCATTAATCCTTACCTTATCCAATTAAGTACCTTAAATATATTTTGCATGCATGCGATGTAGATTATTATGGCCTTAGTATCAGCACTGCACCCATGCGAAGCCGGAGCGAGTCGCTAGTTTAATATAGTTTGTAAGTTCTAGTAGCTAAAATTATGCCCTTTAAATATTAATTGATTTTCCAGTTCGCAACCTGGCAGTTTTTGCAGTCCAACTAAATTTATTATAATTTTAATGTTACATTTTCAGTCTACAGACGATATTTTACTTGCTTGCTTGTTTCTTTGTATTGATTCATGAAGTATATTTATTTTCTCAAACATGCTTGGAAATTCGAACATTATTTTGACAACTTTCTTGGTGCTAAATCGGACTGGACAGACCTAAATCGCTCCGGCAATTTTTGTATGAGAATCCATTACTAACGTATAATAATGGTTTTTCATAAAAATATTACAAGCCAGCCTTTCTGTTGTCTAACTTCAAAATCTATCGCAATCGCTTTCAGGATGTAATCCATTGAAGTTTCTTTTTGGCAAAAAAAAACTTAGCAAAGAAATGCAGCAATGTGTCACATCCATCTGTCAAACGAAAGCGATTGCGATAGATTTTTAAAATTAGACAATTAAATTAGCCCCCGGGTTCCGAACAAGCCGGGTTCCGAAAAGGCTTGAGCACCATAGACCACATCCATACGCTGCGGCACGTTATACAGAAGACCGAGGAGTATAATCTGCCACTTTGCTTGGCGTTCGTGGATTATGATTTGATTCGATTGAAACCTGGGCGGTGCTGCAGTCTCTCAAAGGTGCCAAGTGGACTACAGATATATTGAGGTGTTGAGATATTTATACAAAAATGCCACCATGTCGGTCCGAGTACAGAACCAGAGCACAAATCCAATCCAACTGCAGCGTGGTGTGAGACAGGGAGATGTTATTTCTCCGAAACTGTTTACAGCCGCGTTGGAGGACATCTTTAAACTCTTAGACTGGAAAGGACTCGGCATCAAGATTAATGGCCAGTACCTAACACACCTTCGTTTTGCCGATGATATAAGTCTTATGGCTGAGACCTTGGAAGACCTGAACACAATGCTCGAAGATCTCCGAAGTGCTTCCCAAAGAGTGGGTCTTAGGATGAACATGGATAAGACGAAAATCATGTCTAATGCCCATGTCGTGCCCGCTCCAGTTCATGTTGGGAACACTACACTTGAAGTTGTTGACCATTATGTATACCTAGGACAGGCAGTCTAGTTGGGTAAGTCCAACTTCAAGAAAGAGATCTCTCGTCGAATCCAACTCGGATGGGCAGCATTCGGGAAGCTCCGAAAAATCTTCGTGTCCGATTTACCTCAGTGTCTCAAGACAAAAGTTTAGGAACAGTGCGTGTTGCTAGTGATGACTTACAGCAGCGAAACGTGGTCGCTAACTATTGGTCCCATAAGGAGGCTCAAGGTCACCCAGCGTGCAATGGAAAGAGCCATGCTCGGCGTTTCCCTGCGTGATTGAATCAGAAATGAGGAGATCCGCAGGCAAACTAAAGTAACCGACATCGCTCGGAGGATTGCTCAGTTAAAGTGGCAGTGGGCTGCCACTAAACTAATTGTATTTAATATTTCAGTTTGAAAATAATAGGTAAACAGAAAGCAACCAAATAAATCAAAAATAAAATTTCGTCTATAGACAGAACATTTAATTTTCAAACTATATTAAACTAGCGACTCGCCCCGGCTTTGCAGGGGTACAATGTGTTATATCCTTATTCAGCTCATCAGGATGGCGATTTAAATAAAATTCATTTTGAAAATTGAGACTTCATTTTATTACGTGACCAACACTTATCGACAGTATACACAGACTATATTTAATGACCATAGACATGATAACGTAACATGCCCCTTTTTGAGATAAAGATGGCAATACTAATAAACTTCAATTTCAAATTGACATTGACCTATTGACAAGTAAATGACATTGACAGATAAAGTGACATGACATATAGTGACAGTGACAACTTTGTCACATGATTAATTAACTTTTATTTACAAAGTTAATAACCTGCAATTTTTACAAAATTACAATTAATTAATTCATTAAAGACACATATGATTATTGTTAATACATTTCATTATTTGACTGTGATAAGTAAACCACTATATTTTTATACTATGTGAACATTTTAAAACATGAAAGAATAAATTTATAAGTTTAACTTTTTAGTTTTCTTTAACAGTCTTCCTCTACTGGAATATTTAATTTCAGGAGTATTGGAACTAAAGGACATTTCCTGCATTTCAGGTAAGACATTATCAATATTACTCATGCTTTGCATTTCACTATTATTTGACTCTTGACAAAATTCATTATTTGACAAAGTTTCTATTTCTATAAATTCAGGAGACAATAATTGACTTAATTGATCACCTATCTCTGTACTAGAGCTTTGATCTGAGTCCGACTCGACTACATTTTCAACAATGTTTTGTTCATTTGATCGTTTTGACTCAATCGACTGAAATGACAATTCTGACTGTGACTGACTACATTGATTACTTTCATGACTATACTCTGACTGACTACTATTATTCAGACTGTTATTTGACTGTGTTATAAGTTTGTAACTTATTGTTATACAATTATCTTCCTCCTCTGAGGATTGACTTTCAGACATAGGCTTTGACAAATGACTGTGTTGACTATTATAATTACTATTTTCTATATGACAATTAGTATTAGTAAGACTTGACCTTTCCATGTTATTGTTAGACTTTGACTTAGACATGCTAGATTTAAAAGCTTGAATATGTTGAGAAGTTCTCCGATATGTATTATTGTGATCATCTTTGACCCAATATGACCTCGGAAAATCTGACTTAGACACGATTGAACCTTTTGTCCATGTTATGTCTTTAGGATTCTTTTTAAAGAAAATTACTTGACCGTCATAAAATTCTTGATTTTGTTTTGCATTTTTATTATAGTACATTCTTGACTTATATTGATTTTTGTTTTTACTTTTTAATTGATCGGAGAATTTGACAACTTTTGGTTTTAAATTTGTTAGTTTTGTAGGTAATTTAGTTCTTAGTTTCCTAGACATTAGTAATTCTGAGGGTGCTTTTAATCCATCACCACGTGGTGTTGTTCTATATTGTAATAATCCTATCAGATAATCTGTTCCTGACTCATCACATTTTCTAAAAATGTTTTTTATTATTTTTACAGATATTTCTGCTAAGCCGTTCGATCTGGGGTAATGAGGACTTGAAGTAATATGTTCAACATCCCATTCTTTGAGAAAAGTTTTGAAATTTGACGAATTGAAAGGTGGTCCACCATCGGTTAATAGTTGCATTGGAATTCCATGTCTGGAAAAAATACTTTTAAGCTGAAATATGACTTTTTCACTTCTAGAATCGTTATTTAAACATGCAACTTCTATGTAATTTGAATAAAAATCTACTACAACAATATATTTCTTGTTTTTATAATCGAATAAATCACAAGCTAGTTTCTGCCATGGCAAAGTAGGTTGTTCATGAGATAAAAGTGTTTCCTTTGTTTTATTCGGTCTATATGACATGCAAGTTTCACAATTATTTATTTTAGTTTCTATGTCCTGATTTATATTTGGCCAATATACTAGTCCACGAGCTAGGTTTTTTGTTTTTTCCATGCCCATGTGACCTTCGTGCAAAATAGAAAGTATTTCTGATCTTAATGACTTTGGAATAATGACTGATTGATTTTTGAAAATTATACTATTAATTACATGAATTTCATCTCTAATATTCCAATAAGGTAATACAATAGGATCACAATGTTGCTTAGATTTTGGCCAACCTTCTTTGTAGTATTCTACTAATTTTTGAAGTGTGTTATCTGACTTAGTATGAGATAAAATTTTATCTAATTTTTCTTTTGATATGGCTAAATTGGAAGTGATTAAGTTTACTTGGCTTTCTACATTTGAGTTAAATTCTTGCAAATCAAAGTCAATCTCAAATTCAGATTTTGAATTTTGGATTGGTGCTCGAGAAAGTGTATCTGAGACATACATTTCTGAACCTCTTACATATGAGACGATAAGATCATAAGATTGAATAGAAATCATCATTCTTTGCATTTTTGCTGGTACATCTGACAAAGATTTTTTGAATAAAGTAACAAGGGGTTGGTGGTCGGTTTCTACCTGTATAGTTTTACCATAAATATACTGATGGAACTTTTTACAGCCAAAAACTATGGCATAAAGCTCTTTCTCAATTTGAGCATAATTTTCTTGAGATTCAGTTAATGATTTAGAAGCATATGCAATAGGATTTTTATCATGAAAAATAACTGCTCCGACAGCATTTTTGGAAGCATCAACTGACATTCTAATTGGCTTTTTTACATCATAATGAACTAAAATTGGAGCTTGGCAAATTAATGACTTTTATTTATTAAATTGTATATCATGATTTTCTGTCCATTGCCAAATATTTTTTTGTTTAAGTAAATCTCTCAAAATTGCTGTCTCTTCCGACAAATTTGGAATATAAGAAGCTAAATAGTTTACCATTCCCAAGAATCTTTGAAGTTCCTTGATGTCCTTTGGTGTCGGCATTTCCATAATTGCTTGAACTTTAGATCTGTCAGGTAAAATACCATGTTGGTTAAAAATATGACCTACATATGAAATTTCTGAAAGGCTAAATTTACATTTATTTCTATTAAACTTTAAGTTAATTTCTTGTGCTCTTTTTAGAACATTTTCTAAGTTTTTATCATGTTCTTGTTGTGTTTTACCAAATACTAAAATATCATCAACAAAAATTATTATTCCTGGCAAATCCTCGAACAATTCTGACCTTACTCTATGGAATATTTCTCCACTTGAATTAATACCATATGGAAGTCTTAAAAATTTATACCTACCATATTGTGTGTTAAAGGTTGTGAGTTTACTGCTTTCTGAATCTAATTTTAGCATCCAGTATCCTGAATTAGCATCAAGTTTGGAATATACTGAGGATCCGGCTACCTTTGAACGTAAGTCATCAAATGTTGGATATGGAAAGTAAGGACGTTTAATGGCTTTATTGAGATTTCTTGGATCAAGACATAATCTCAATGATTTATCAGGTTTCTCGACTGGAACAAATGAATTTACCCATTCAGTAGGTTCAGTTACCTTTTCAATTACATTTAATTTTTCCATTCTATCTAATTCTTCTTTTAACTTTGACTGAAGTGCATAAGGTATTCTCCTAACCGGACAAATTTTCGGTTTGACAGATTCATCGACATCTAAATGAATTTCATTAGGTAGACATCCTAAGCCTTCAAATGTTTCAGAATATTTGTTAAGAATAGATTGTACTGACCTTTGTTGCGGTGTTTTGTTAGTATTATCATGCATTTTTTGAGTTAGTATTTGCTGATCATGCTCTGACTCTCCCTGTTTTGTCAATGTAAACAGTCTTTTGACAATTCCTAAATGTTCTGATGTCCTCCAGCCTAGAATAGTTTTACATGAATTTTTTACCACTATAAAATAAATATTTGCATTAATATTATTTTCCAATTTACAATTCAACTTAACACTGCCTAAAGTTTCAATTAATTGACCAGAAAATGTAGATATTCTATTGTTGGTATTATAAATAGGGATTTTAATGTTTCTAGAATTTTCAATTTTTAACAAAGTATCTTTTGAAATTACATTAACATCAGCACCTGTATCAATTTGACATGAAATTGTATAATTAAATATATCAATATTAATAGTCCAATTTTGTGAATTCTTATCATTTTCAATGGAATTAATTATAAAATGATTTGAATTATTATTTCTTTTACAATAATTATCATTGTTTATAGTGCTTACCCTAGACTCTTTATTTTTATTTCTACAAAATTTTGCAAAGTGGTTCGGCTTCTTACAATATGAACATATTTTTCCTTCGGCTGGGCATTTTTGTCTATGTTGCTGACCACATTTTCCACATATTGAATTGTTGTTATAATATTTCTGAGCTGAAAAGGAATTACTGAAAGAGAAATTTTTATTATGACTACGTTGAATCCTCTTATCTTGACTGTGTC